>CM042840.1:4152473-4752473 GCA_023653725.1 Bungarus multicinctus | reverse complement strand
GAAAGCATTATGGTGATTGGATTTAAGCCAATGTAAATCTCTACCATAAATACAGTGATCATACATCCTTCATTATAAAGGACAATTTGTTATTTTAGAAAGGGGACCTTTCAATTCATGGATTGATTGTTTTGGCTTTGCTTTTGAATCTTCCTTTGTCAAGCAAAGTTATCAACATAAACAATGAATGTCTTGTTATCCTTAACAAACCTCTTTCAGCTTTGCCCTTTATTCCCCCCCAAAAAAATAGTCACCATACAGGTAGTCCTCGACTTACAACAGTTTTTTTAGTGACCGTTTGAAGTTACAATGGCACTGAAAAAAGTGACTTATATCAGTTTTTCACACTTAACTGTTGCAGCATCTCCATGGTCACATGATCAAAATTCAGACACTGGGCAACTGACTCATATTTATGACAATTGCAGCATTCTAGGGTCATGTGATCCCCATTTGTGACCTTCTGACAACCAAAGTCAATGGGGAAGCCAGATTCACTTTACAACTGTGTTACTTACATAATGATGGCCAGTGATTCAATTAACAAGGAAGGTGGTAAAATGGGGCAAGACGGACTTAACAACTCTCTTGCCCAGCAACAGAAATTTTCAGCTCAGTTGTGGTTATAAACTGAGGACTACCTGTACAGATAATCCTCAACTTACAAACTACAAAAGTGGACCAGAATTTTATGCATTGTTTTGCTAGTCATTAAGCCAATCATTGCTGTTATTAAGTGAACCGTAGGGTTGTTAAGTGAATCCAGATTCTCCCATTGATTTTGCTTGTTGGAAAGTACCTGTGAAGTTCACAAATGGGAATCATATGATCCCAAGGATGCTGCAACTGTTGTAAATACACATCAGTTGTTAAGCATTTGTATTTTTATCACGTAACCATGGGGATGCTGCAACAATCATAACTGCAAGGGCCTGTCATAAATCGCTATTTTCAGTGCTTTTTTAACTTTGAACGGTCACTAAATGAATTGTTGTAAGTTGAGGATTACCTTTGATCATGTGCGAGCTTCAGTTGTGTCTCTATTTTTCTCATGTCTTTCTGAGATACAAAACAGTCACTGGATGGAAATTAATGTTTTTTTTCTTTTCTTTTGTTTCCAAGCACTTTCTGGTGAGGTTTGCACTTATCTGACTCCTTGAAGTTTGTCACTGTCGTAATACAAAATTTCCCAATCCAAATATGTTTCCAGCTAAGCTCCTAAACAACAGCATCAAGTATTTCTTGATACCCAGTTTAAATATTCCATTCGAAAGACAAATATTATGTTTTGACATTGACATAAATTTCTTAACCTATTGAGATCTGAATATGAAGCTTTTACGATTTGGCCTTCATGGCTCTCCTGATGTGAAATATAGGCAGTCCTCAACTTACAACCCATTCATTTAGCAACCAATCGAAGCTACAACAGCAGTGAAAATAATGACTTACGACTAATGGAATGGATGGAAACTGAACAAGGAGAGATTCAACCTGGAAATAAGGAGAAACTTTCTGACAGTGAGAACAATAAACCCATGGAACAGAAGTTGCCCTCAGAAGTTGTGGGAGCGCCATCACTTGAGACTTTCAAGAAGAGATTGGACTGCCATTTGTCAGAAATGGTATAGGATCTCCTGCTTGGGCAGGGGGTTGGACTAGATGACCTACAAGGTCGCTTCCAACTCTTGATTATCTGTTATCTGTTCTTCACACTTACAATCCTATGGTCAACATGATCAAAATTTGGGCCCTTGGCTATTTGTATTATTTAAGATAATTGCAGCATCCTGAGGTCAATGATCCCATTTTTGACCTTCACAGTCACCATCCAGCAATGAAAGAGGAAGCCCGATTTGCTTAACAATCATTTGATTCACTTAACAGCTGCAGCAAAAAACTGTGACAAAAAAGTCATAAAATTGGTTGCAAGTTATTCAACAACTTGCCTTACTTCTTGCCCCAATTGCAGTCATCATCTGAGACCATGAGAATGTGACTTCCATAATATCAATTGAAAAGTTCATGAAGAAGCTAAATTTGAATTACATAAAAACATAATTTCATCCCTGAAATTTTCTCAGCAATAATATAGATAGGTTTGTCATTTTCTTGTCCAAGTTTCAACTATCCAGGGTAACATACTTGTGAGTCCCTTTGTGGCTTTACTACTTTGCAAAGCTGGTGCACACTACCCAAACACAGGTACAGTGGAGAGATCTTAAATCATCAATACGTTTTCTTTATATTCCCTATTGCCATTCCAAATTTATCTCCCACCTTTTCCTCATTGGCTTAGTATTCAAACAGTTACAACCTATCCGAAATGTCTAAAGTAAATACATTATCTCTGCCTCTGATTACATCTCCCGCTACTCTGATTCTATCGCTCCCTGCCTTTATTTACAAATTACTGTTTATTACTTCCTAGGACTTCTATTCCTCTTAGAGTAACTATATCAGCAAATTCTGGTTAAGACAGGTTTCTAACATAGCAGGGGCCTCTGATCTAGCTCCTACATAGTTTCCAAGTTTCAGCCTAGCTCATGAGATTAGAAATACATATACAATGTAGTTTCTGGCATGTCTTCTGTAGTTTCTGTAAAAACAATAGACTGTTTCCCACAACTGCAGTTGCTAAGTTAGTAACGTGGTTATTAAGTGAATCTGGCTTCTTTGTTAATGCTAGTCAGAAGGTCCCAAAAACGATCATGTGACCTCAGGATATTACAACCATTCTAAGTATAAATCAGTGGCCAAGTGTCTTGAATTTTGATCAGGTGATCATGGGGATGCTGCAAGTCATGTGTGGAAAACTGTAAGTCACTTTTTTCAGGAGTGCTGTAATTTTGCATGGACACTAAGTGAATCAGCTGTTTGTTAAGTCAAGAACTACCTTTTGAAATAGAATATTCAGAAATAGGTCCCCCCAAAAAAATAAAGTAAAAGAAAATTCTGTAAGGCAGCAAGCCTCTTCCTATTCTTGGATTGTTTTTAATTCTGATTTTATGACTTTTTGCATAATTCGTATCTAATTCTGGGGTGAAGCAGCTGACTCTGAAGAAATACACCACTAAGAATAACCTATTGAAGGCAAAAATGAAAACAAGTAGCAACAAATAACAGCCTGCAGGGTAAACATCTTATTTGATTGCGGCTTTGATCGACGAGAGGGGTATTTTAAAGGTGAAATTAAATATTTTAACTGTTATTTTAAAGGCGAGCCCAACAGACAACACAAGCCTTCTTCCCTCACGGCCAGAAGCCAACTGCCACATCCTCAAAGCAGCGCGGACCGCCGCGAGACGATCTCGCGAGACTTCAGATCGGAACCAGCCCTTTTTTTCCCCCGTTTGTTGTTGTTGCTGATTCGGTTTGGATTCCACCCCTCGAAGCTTTGGGGCGGGGCCGCGCTCACTCACGGGAAAGGGAAAAAGGGAGCGAGGCGCGCGGGGAGGGTGCCCCGCCCTCTTTCGGCGATTTAAACTAGGGAAAAAAAAGGGAAAAAAAGCGCGGGTGGGCGTGGCCCAAAGAGAGGGGACGAACGTCAAGGGGCGGCGGTGCTGGCGCGCCGAGAGTGTGTCTGTTGAAAAAGGCCAATTGGATGAAGAGGAAATCCCGAGGGCGTATCCTTAAAAGGGAGTGCGCGTGCGTACTCCCGCGCCTCGCCCCCGCCCTTCGTCGTTCCCCTCAGAAGATTTCCGTTAACAGCGCTATAGCTGAGGGGCTCTTGTGGCTTCTTCGCGCCATGGGGCATGGTCGCGAGCTGGACTGACTGGAAGCGGGCCGGGGGCGGAGGACGGACCGAGTAGCTCCGGCGCGGCCAGGTAATGACTCCACCCCCCTCACTTCGGGCCGGGCTTCTGCGAGAACTGCAGCTATCCCATTGACCCAAAAGGCGCTAGTCCTCTCGAAGGAACGAGGCCAATGCTTGTGGGGCCCGAGCGGCTGTTTTTCTCCTCACGTGTGTCTCAATGGAATTTCTCTCTCCTACCGAAAAATTTCTCTCTCCTATTTTTCACGAGACTCAGCTTCCCTCTAACGTTTCTTCACAAGGAAAAGAGTTCCAATCCCCATCATTCCCAGCCCTGCTTGCCCCAGAGAAAGAGAGGGAGAGGGACGGTTTACACCTCCCTTCGCTTGCCAAAAATCTTTTGTTTTTTCCTTTAAATAAAATCCAAAGGAAGCATTCATTTTCTTACTTTTGAATGAATATTTAAATTACCGCCTTTTACTTAAAAAATAAATAAGAAACAGGCAGAAATGCACTTTAGCTGCAGACATAATGAATGGGCAGCCGCTGATTATTATTACAAATGATGCATACAAAAGATATGCATTACGTGCAAAAATATATACTGAATTTATAAAACATGTGTATATATATATATAAAATAGATAGAAACAGAGAGACACGCAGACAGACAGGAATATGTTTTATAAATATATTTCTTATTCAGTTCCTGTGGAGTTTATATGAAATGTAATTTTCTATTCTATTTTTTTAATTTTAATTGTTTCCTGGCCCCTTTTCTGCTTTGTATTGTAAGCAGTCCAGAGACACTACAGGTAATCCTCAGTTTATAGCAGATCATTTAGTGACCATTCCAAGTTACAATGGCACTGAAAAAAGGGACTTGTGACCGTTTTTCCACACTTGATGACCATTGCAGCATCCCCATGGTCACATCAAAATTCAGACTGACTCCTATTCATGATCGTTGCAGTCTGCTGTGGTCACGTTATCCCCTTTTGCAACCTTCTGCCATATGGAAGCCATATTCACTTAATAGCTGTGTTACTAACTTTAAAAACTGCAGTGAGTCACTTAACAATTGTGGCAAGAAAAGTTATAAAATGGGGCAAAAGTCATCAATGGTCTTGTTTAGCAGCAGAAATTTTGGACTCTATTGTGCATCTTTCTCCTTCCGTCCTGGTGACTCTTTACAGAGGCACAATTGAGAGCATTTTAACAAACTACCTGCCTGTTTGGTTTGAGGGAAGCAGTGCCTCAGATCGAAAGTCCCTAGAGAGAGTGGTGAGGACAGCCGAGAAGATTGTAGAAAGCGCGTTTCCTGGGTATTCAGGATCCTGCTTACAAGTGCTGTGTGTTTAGAGCTGACAGCATTGTGAGAGACCTCACACACTCACTGCAGGGTCTCTGTTTCTGTTGCTCCCCTCTGTGGGAGGAGGTTTCTAAGTATTTCTAGCAGGACTGCCAGGTTCTGTAACAGCTTTGTTCCCTAGGCCATCTGTCTGGTTAACTTGCAAGATTTCTTTCTTTCGCATGTACGTGTATGCATCTGAACTAGACTATGTTGTTTATCTGTGTCATATATAGAGATATATGCATAATTTTGTATTTTGTCATGTTTATGTAGTGTATATTAGAGGTGAAGACCCTTTGAGAGCTGTATGCAACGAAATTTCATTTTAATGAATGCTGGTACATTCAAAGTGACAAAGTTAGTCTAAGTTTAAGTCATGTATGTGAAGGACTACCTGTAGTAAAGTCTCAGTGTCAGTAGCAATTATAGTTCCTTTTGAATCACATGAAATTCTTGGTACTTGATTTTATTGGCTGCTTCATAATCTGGGTGGGGCATTTTTTATCATATAAATAGTCTTCTGTGTGCCTATAAGAGTCATTCAATATTTAAATTTTGATATGCTTCTGTTTCCCTGAAGGTGGTAAAGAAGTGGGCATTACGGCATCTTGCTACCATGGGGGCACAGGATCGTCCCCAGTGTTTCTTTGATATCGAAATTAATCGAGAACCAGGTAAGATCTGACGGCTGTATCAGTTTCTCTTATTTTATGAAAAGAATATTTGTATCGCGATACCTCCATGTTCATGCTTGCGGAGATGAATGCTTCTCATTAATTAAATTTTATTTACAGTCCTCTTTTATGTTGCTGGCTCCACTTGAATTTTAATGATCATGTGCTATTTTTATACATGGTCAAATAGTATTTCAGAGTAGCAATGCAAAGTGAAAAAAAGAATTAGGGCTAACATGATAGCAGTGTTCAATATTTGAAGGGCTGCCACAAAGAAGAGGGGTCAGCCTCTTTTCTAAAGCATCAGAAGGCAAAACAAAAAACAATGATTGGAAACTAACCAAGAAGAGAACCATCCTAGAACTGAGGAGACATTTCCTAACAGAACAGTCAACCAATAGAATAGTTTTCCTTCAGAAGTTGAGGGTGCTCCATCTCAGGAGGTTTTTAAAAAGGCACTGGACAGCCATTTGTCTAGAATGGTATAGTGTCCTGCTTGAGAAGAGAATTGGACTAGAAGACCTCCAAAGTCCCTTCTAACTCTTTTATTCTCTTTTTCATCATGATGTCATAGGTGCTTGTTTGGTCTGTTGACAAATAAACCATACAATACTGCAATGGTACAGCAAAATTTAGATTTAATTTCTGATGATGATGATTGGTTGTTGTTGTTGTTATTATTATTATTATTATTATTGTGCAAATGAGTGAAATCAGCCAGATGAAGCCTGGAAATGAATGAGGTGACAGCTGTTGCAGCCAGATCAGCCTCGCATCCAATAAGTAGGGGGGGAAAGTGAGATTAAATACATTTTCTGATAATAAATCTTTGTTAAAAATTTAGAAGTGGATGGAAGGTTGAAACTATTTCTCTGTCTTTATCCTAACTCCAAACACTTTAATAAGTAGAATGTGGGATGTGTCCCAAGTGTTTCTAAGTTTGGAAAGTTCTGTGTCAAAAAAACCCTTGTCTTTCTTTTAGTATTTCTATTCTGCAGTCACTGAGTAATTTCTTGATGTGTTGCTTTCAGGTTTTTAGGAATAAAAGTGCTTTTTATTTTCATATATCAATCTAGTTTGAATATTCAATGGAGGAAAATAGCTTAGAAACAATTAAAATGAGTCCAGATGTTTTTTTATATTCTAAACATTCTGGTTCCTATACTTTCAGCTAAAAGATGTAAAGTAATTACATTGTTATAGAAAGAAGTGTATTCTCGTGTCAGTTACCCAAACATAAATAATACTTTTTCTGTTTGGTAAATGTGTTTTATATATTTAATATATGAAACAAATGTATCACTTGTGTTTAGATAACTGACATGAAAATATGCTTCTTTCTATAACAGTGTAAACCTTACTCGTTTTAGCTGAAAGTATGGGAATAACTTAAATAAGCATAGCTTCTCATCTCACACAGTGACTAGAGTATCTTATACAAAATAAAACCAGAAACAAAACAATATACAATAGAAACAATATTTGATCTGGTGCCTAAGGCGCAGGCTAGAAACTGGGAGATTGAGAGTTGTAGTCCCAACCATGACAGCAGGCTGAGTGACTTTGAGCCAATCACCAGGAGATGGTGAATTCTATTTCTACTTTGGGCCTCTCTCTTTGTCAAACCCACCTCATAGGGTTGCTGTTGGAGGAAGGAATATTAGGTGTATTTGCTGCCTTGAGTTATTTATAAAAATAATAAAGACAAATAGATACTGTATTGTATTGCATGCCTGCTGCGGAAACGCCAAGCTCGTCACTTTACAGGTAGTGCTTGACTTAGCAGCCGTTCATTTAATTATCCTTCAAATTATAATGGCCCTGAAAAAAGTGAATTATGACCAGTTCTTGTACATATTTTGTGTTTAGGTATGTGTATAAGTCACATACATACTTAACCATATGTGTAGGGATTGGAAATAGGTATTAATCAAGATTTTTTTGTTGTTGTTGTTCTACAAATTCTCACTGCAACTTACTTGCTCCAGTGTGTTATAAAATTGTTATTTTTGGACTAGGATTATAATTAGAGCACATAAAAATACTTAACCTGGTCATTTGTGGAAAATGAAAGTCATCACTAAGCACTTCTAAGTACTCTGGCTGTGGCTTTCCCTTGTTTTTCCTCTCTTTATTGTAAAACAGAATGTGAGACCATTGCAGTTTCTGTAAGATACGTATGGGTTTGAGAAAGGGCAAGCAGATAAAATTGTTTGAAGGTTCATATAAATTGAAAAACGAGAAAACAGTTTTAATTTCCACAGCACCGTTTAAATTCATGATAAGTTATACATAAAAAAGCTGCAATAGAGTTTGGCTATTGTAAAAATGGAATGTAATTAAACTTTAATTTATATTCCAGTTGGTCGTATCATATTTCAGCTTTTCTCTGATGTATGTCCAAGGACTTGCAAAAACTTCCTTTGTCTATGCACAGGTATGTCTTGTTAAAAGTTGTGAACTATAATTTTATTGCAATTATGTACCATGACTTTATCTTTGAAGCCACTTGGAAAAAAAACACAAGGTCAGGCATAATGACTGCCTGTTTCTTTCTTAAATGCCAGAATTTGTTACTTAAAAAAATCTGTAACACGTAGTCTTTTTCAAATTATTAGTCCCTATAGAGTAACATTTCCTTTAGGGCATAAGATGGTTATCGTAGGATCTCTTTTTTGGAAATGTCTGTTAGGAGTGAACTGAAACCTGCTACAAAAGTGAACTGTATGCAGATAGTCCTTGACTTACAACTGTGCGTTTAGTGACCATTCAAAGTTACTACATCACTGAAAATATGACTTATGGTCATTTTGCAGCAATCCCCATGGTCACATGATCAAAATTGAAATGCTTGGCAACTGACTCATATTTATGACGGTTGCAATGTCCTGGGGTCATGTGATTCCCTTTTGCGATCTTCCAACAAGCAAAGTCAATGGGGAAGCCCAGATTCACTTAACATCCATGTGATGACTGCGGTGATTCATTTAACAACAGTTGGTAAAAAAGATGGTAAAAGGGGGCAACTGCGGTGATTCATTTAACAACAGTTGGTAAAAAAGATGGTAAAAGGGGGCAAAACCCACTTAACAGCTGTCTCGCTTAGCAACAGAAATGTTGGGTTCAATTGTAGTTGTAAGTTGAGGACAGCCTGTATTCTTTCAATTGAACTAGAACAAAGGGATAAAAATGGAATGTCTAAATGTTACTTAGTTATAACTAAATGTTATTTTTGCAGAGGTATATTTGATACAGGATATTTTTGAAAGTTACAGAGTTGAGCTGTACTACAATATTGGGTGTTAGTAGCCTTTTCCCTACCGATGCTCAAGGGAACCTGGAATTTCATCTGCTTCCAGGAATTTCAACATGCCATCTGTAGTGTGTTTTTTCAGCCCAATCTAGAGAAAAGCAGCGAGCCAGTATGATTAATAACAGCTAAATCAGCTTGACCAACATCTTATCAGTGACATTAAACATTAAAGAGGTGGAAGAGCTAGTGAGTAGGAAAAACTAAGTTGTTTGTGGGGTCCTAATTCCATACAGGTAGTCCTTGACTTACAATCTTACATTTAGTGGCTGTTCAAAGTTACGACAACATTGGAAAAAAACTGATTTTAACAATTTGTTCTCACACTTAACAACCAGCACAATGTTGCCCCCATCACGTGATCAGAATTTGGGCACTTGACAACCAACACACACACACACACACACACACACGGTATTTAGGTTTCTTCAGGTATTTTCCCACGTAATATTTGTGCTTTTATTATAGCTTTTTATATAAATAAAATAGTTGCAGCGTCTTGAGATCATGATCGCCATTTGCAACCTTGCTAGCCAGCTTTCGACAAGTAAACTCCATGGGGAAGTCAGGCTTGGTTAATGATGTGTGATTCATGTAACAACTGCAGTGATTTGCTTAACAACTTTGGCAAAAATTAGGTGCAGACTTAACACTAAGTCTTGCTTAGCAACAGAAATTCCAGTCCAAATTGTGGTCATGAGTCAAGGACTACCTGTATCCTTTTTAACATTATTATGGTTGTTGTTGTTCATCGCCCAGTCAGCCAGATATTCAGACTGGATTGGGCCTTTTTGTCCATCTACCGAGTCCTTCCCAAGGACCTGGAATAGGCAGATGTGGATGTTTGATGGTGTTAAAGGTATTGTCGCAGGATGTCAGCTGTTCCAAGTAAAGTTGGCTTTTGCAATTGACCGATAGTGATTTTTGTCAATGCCGATGGTATCAAATATATTTGCTGCCCATTTCACCATTCAAGGCAACTCCAAGCACGTTTCTCTGTATGGAATGTTTCTATATTGTGACATCCCCATGCCAGGAAACAAAAGCCTTGTCAAAAGCATCCAACTATGACTTGATAACAATGAAACATGTCGTCTGTATCTCTGGACAATACTTCATCCTGCTATCCCAAAGGTGCTTTTTCAGAAAACTTTGTTTTTTCTTGAAGATATTTCACTTCCCATTCAAGAAGCTTCTTCAGTTCTGACTGAATGGTGGAGAATGGAAGAATTGTATTCTTCTCATTCATCTGGTCGTTAGAAAGCTGTTGAGGCTACTTGGAGATTACTCTGTGCCCTCAGGGTCACCTGAATAGTGCAAATGGGTCTAGAACCTTCTTGGAACTGCTGAAAGGACTATAGCCTCAATTACTCTGTAACAACCAGATGACTACAAGGAATATAAAAACTTCCATTCTTCACCGTCCAGTCAAATAGAAGAAGCAAAACATCGTCAAGGAAAAACCAAAGGAAGGGTCGTTGCCTCTTGAAGAAAGCATTTTTGGGACAACGATGACCCGGATGGCTGAGAATCTCCATAGATCTTCATCCTGCTACTTTAATGAAGTCTTAATTGGCAGTCAAAAATGGCTTCATTCTGTATTTAGCTCCTGGTACTGTAATAGTGTCTTCCATTTGGAACAGAAGCTCTGCCAAACGTAGGTGATTATTTAGAAGTCATATTTGTCCAGCTATGTGCAGGAGATACAACTGGACACATTTGTGGCATTATCACCACCTATGGCTTTAAGTGATGTGAGATCAAGTTGTTGACTCGTTCTCTTTTTGACATCATGGCTTGTAAGACTGCTGAGAACTTACATATATTTCCTCCTTATAGGTGAAAAGGGAATTGGGAAAACAACTGGAAAAAAGCTTTGCTACAAAGGTTCAACTTTCCATCGCGTGGTTAAAAGCTTCATAATTCAAGGCGGAGACTTTAGCGAAGGTAGATGAAACGACCTAACCTTAATCCATCACCCCAAATTGGAGGAGAGGTTTCCATTGTAATTAAAAGGTTGCCCAAATTTATCAGCCTGCAAAGAATATTATGAGGCATTTGAATCTATATCTAGAGTAAATGATCCTTTTTTCTTTTCTGGAAAAATAAATAGCTTGGATATGTTGTTAGCTCTCATATTACATTATAAGAATGGTAACTTTAAGGGCAGGTTATATCTGGAATTAAACCACTAGGTTTTTTTTTTAAGGCATTCTAATTAGAGTTTTATATAAGATAAAATCCTATCCCCACCTGACTCTAAAATTTAGTCTGAATATTATTGTTGTTGTTATAATATGTAGCAGTTTCTCTTTGGTCATAAATTGTTGGGTGTACATTATGTGATTTGCACATCCATATTCTTATAATTAATCGACCTACTGTAATGGAGCCTGCTTTTTACGGTTGCAGGTCATGATGGCCATTAAATGGAGCACCCTACGTGATCGCCTCGCTTGCGACTGCCCCATCCTTGCTTTCCCCAATCCAGTCATTAAACAAATGTGGAGGTTCAACACAGCCTCTGCCCTGACCTCCCACAGCCCCTGAGACACCCCATGCCCTGCTTTCTGCTCCTTGGGGTCCTTTCCCACCGCACTGAGTCCCATAGCCTTACCCTGCATCTCCCATCTTGCATTATCTCTCAAAGATCTCCAGAGCTTAGATTAGAGAGGCAAAGCAAGCCACTCTGTTGATGAGCCATGTAGTGCAATCGCGAAAATGACACTCAGTGTGGCCTCCCGGAAAATGGTGTCCGCTTCCAAGATCACACCACTTAGCTCAGCAACACAGCAATCTGTCCTTCTTTCCTGATCCGAGTTCCGGTGATTGTTGGAAGGAAGTGAGGAGGACAGTGTGTGGGAAGCAGCCCCAAGGCCTGTGGAGATTTTGTAGAGGAGTGATAATGTGGTGGGGGTGGGGTGGGGGTGTCACTGCAGCATCTCTGCGGTCGGTTGTAAGGTGAAGAACTAGAACAGTGCTGCAGCGACCACAACTTCAGGGCTGGATTGCAGTAGCTTTTTTGCAGGTCCGCTGTATTTTGAACAGTTACTAGACAACCGGACGTAAGTCAAGGGCCAGCTGTACAGGTAGTCCTTCACTTACAACAGTTTGCTTAGTGACTGGTTTAAATCTGCCCTGAAAAAAGTGATCTATGTCCATTTTTCACACTTACGACCATTAAAGCATCCCAATGGTCACGTGATCAAAATTCAGGTGCTTGCCAACTGACTCATGTTTATGACAGCTGCAGTGTCCGTGGGGTCATGTGACCCCCTTTTGTGACCTTCTGACAGGTAAAGTCAATGGAGAAGCCAGATTCAAGGTTGACTCAGCCTTCCATCCTTCCAAATGAGGGCCCAGATTGTTGGGGGCAATTTGCTGCCTCTGTAAACTGCTTAGAGAGGGCTGTAAAGCACTGTATATAAGTCTATAAGTCTAAGTGCTATTGCTGTTGCTATTGTTGGCTGGCATGCATGAATAATCATGAATGCTTAGTTTAGTCATTGCTACAAAATGAATACACACCCTGTGCAAATCTTACCTAAATGTAAAGAGAACGCCCCTAATGCTAAGAGTTAAAGTGAGATCAAATCCTCATAGGAAGCAGCTATAAAAAGAGGAGAGAAAAAAAGATTTGGAGAAGATAAACTTAAGATAAACTTGCTTTCCCAGCCTGTTTCAAAAACCACAGCTTAATTTTTTCCTGTCTTGGGAACAAATCTGGCATCTTCACAGACACTGTTTTGTGTTTCCCTATTTGTGTAATCTCTTAAAGATAAAATGAGAAGATGTAGTTTCCATGGGTTGTTTGCACACATGCCAAGATAGTGTTGTTTTTAGAGAGGATTCAATTGGGCTTATCTCAAAGTTAACCGTGAACAGTGCAATTTCAATAAACAGCAGACAAGATGTACTTGAGTAAATTCCTTTCATAAATAACAGATGGCTCTTGATTAGTGCAATTAATCAGTCCCATAAATTGGTTGCATTATTTGGATTACATTTCAAGAATCATCAAACTATATGTACCAATAACAACTCCCCAAACCAGAAAAAACAAATTACCCATAACAATAAGGAAGCTCCAATCCAAAAAGAAATCCCTTTGGCGGAAAAATAAATCTGGTCACGTTGCCAACTTCAAAAGTCGATACAAAAATTTATGCCACCAGATAAAGACTGAATGCACCAATTATCACATTAAACAAAAAGAAAACCACCCACCAATTCCACCTGTGCTTTCTACAATTTTGTAAACAACAAACTAAAAGACTCAAGGTCCATTCCACCCCTGAAAGGACCTAAGTGTAAAGACTGCAATGAGGACACCATTAAAGCCAACCTCTTTAACACATTCTTTGGCTCAGTATTTGTAAACAACAATGGATCATGCCCAGTATTTCCTAATCAAACCACAGACAACTACAATGATCTAATATATATTGATTTTACAGAAGACAATGTTGAAAAAGCACTACGCAATCTAAAACCATCTCTATCTATTGGACCGGATGGAATATGTGCTTACTTCTTAAAAAAAAACTATCCATTGCCATAGCCAAACCTCTAAGCATAATCTTTGAAAAATCTTTCAGGACCAGCTCCTTGCCAAAACTATGATCACAAGCCCTGGTCATCCCTATCTTCAAAAAGGGAGGTCCCAGCCTAGTTGAAAATTACAGACCAATCTCTTTATGCTGTGTCACCTGTAAAGTCATGGAATCAATTATTAACCAATCCCTCCATTTAGAAACAAACAACCTACTCTCTAATAAACAATTTGGTTTTTACTTATACCTATTGTCTTGTAAGCAATTGACAAAAACAAACAAACAAATAAATAAATAAATAAACCATTCATTTAGTGGCCGTTTGAAGTTACAATAGCACTGAATAAAGTAACATGACCATTTTTCACACAACTGTTGTAACATCCCCATGGTTACATGACTAAAATTATGATGCTTGGCAGCTGTCTCATATTTATGATGGTTGCAGTGTCATGTAATTCCCTTTTGCAACCTTCTGACAAGCAAAGTCAATGGGGAAATCAGATTCACTTAACTGCAATGATTCACTTAATTGTGGCAACGAAGGTCATAAAATGGGGCAAAACCTAACAACTATCTTGCTTAGCAAATGCTTGGCTCAAGTGTGGTCATAAGTTGAGGACTACCTGTGTTTAAAGTGACATTTCTATGGAAAATATATGTAATTATTCCATCTTGATGAAGATAGGCAATTGAGTATTTTAAGCATAAATTTGTATATGCTTGTTTGCAGAACAATAATAGAGATTAAAATATACATGTAATCCTCATCACTGGTCACTTAGCAAACTTTTAAAGTTAACAGCCTACCTGTAAGGGGGACTTACGACCCATATCCTAAGTTCCAGGGGTCAGTCTTCCCACCGTCACGTGATCACCACGAAACCCCATTTGGCAATAGCACTTAGACTTATATACCACTTCACAGTTCTTTACAGTGCTTTAAACCACTTTACTCTGTCAGGGGTCGCCAACCTTTTGGATCTCAGGGACCACCAAACACATAATTTTAAATCCCACGGACCACTAATATGAATTTTGATTGATGGTGACTTGCTGACGTTGGTGACCAAAGGGCCAGTCTTGTGACTACTATAGCTCTGGAATATGGGACCAACTTTCCCACCAACATCAGCAACCCACCCCGGGATGGGTTTCTCTTCCCCCGCCATTGGTCTTACCTTCCAGTTCTAGCTTGCGTGGCTCTACTCAAGGTAAGGTTATGCTCGACTGAAGGGTGGGGGCCAGTGGGTGGGCAGGCCATATGCGGGGGTGCAACTTTGTGTTCCCATACAGCCTGGATTAATTGCTTTGGGGGAAGTGCTTTGGGGGGGAGACATTTCTCTGCGGACCACCAACATTTTCTCGTGGACCACCAGTGGTCCCTGGCCCACCAGTTGGCGACCACTAAGCCTGTCTAAATTTATACTCCCAACAGTCCGAATCCTCATTTTACCAGCTTCAGACTGATGGAAGGCTGAGTCAACCTTGAGACTTGTTAGGATTGAATTCCTGGCAGTCAGCAGTGAGTTAGCTGCAATATTGCATTATAACCACTGCACCACCAGGATTTCTATAAATTGCATTCATTTACAACCTACCTGAAAAAGAGGACTTAAGGCCCATATAAGTTCCAATTGTCCAGTAATTGCATGATCACGACACAACCTCTCTTAAGGCAGCGTTCCACAGTCACATCATTTTAGAACAGTTTTGCTGAAAACTAGTGCTTTCAATTTTCAGCCAGCCCATCGCTCATGCTTATGACTGCCACATTCATTTAATGGCCACAGTATTCTCTCTTACAACCGCCACGACAAACAATAGCCTCTAATGGGCGCTTCTATGACCATTTGCTGCAGACAACTCACCATGAGCAGTTCACCAGATGACAACTCATCGCAGGACAAGAGTTACTCTAATATCAAAGAAATGGTGGAATCGAATAATTAAAGAAAGAAAGAAAGGATACAAAAGGAGGGACAGAATGAAATGGGAATGGCAAAAATTAAATCATTTATTTATTTTAAATAGTTAATTAGAATTGTCCCGGAACAGCGAGTTGACTGGTGAGTTGGCTATGGTAAGTTGTCCCATTGTGCTAATGGACAGGCTCTGTAATGGTCATTTGTTGAGGACTATCTGTACCTGCTGTTGAGGTATTCCCCGTTAGGAGAATGAGCGCGCTCAGGGAAACGTAGTGAGAGTGGTGATGAATAACACACAACTAGCACACAGCTACACTGAATAGTAAAATGCGGGTTTTACTTCCAGTAAACAGTTAAGCAATGTCCAATAAACAGTCCAAGTCGTACATGGTTAAAGCAATTAGTATCAGTCCAGGGATAATCCAAAAACAAAGTCCAGTATCATAAACAAAGTTCAGTAAACGTAGTTTGCGAACAGTTGCAAGACTCACAGCAATCCGAGCAGAACGACCATCATGCAAAAAGCAATAGGGAAATGCAAGAAGGACAAACCAGGTTTCTGGATCCATCTTATAGCCATTGGAGGAACCACACCCAATTACAATTACAGCATTCTCTTAAAGAGACAACAGTACTAAATGACTATCCTGGTTTATATATTCCAACCCAACTGCTAGGTGAATATCATTCCTAACACCTGCTGTCGATATCTAAAGTTTACCTCTTACCACCTGCATTCAATACCTTAATTGTGAACTACGTGTAATTTAAATTTACGAATTTCACTGAGCCTACTGTCAATTCCTCTCTGGTAGACATGTTGTGTGATTAATTAAATTATTTAGTGCTACAGGTAATCCTCAACTTACGATAGTTTGTTTAGTGACAGTTCAAAGTTATAACAGCACTGAAAAAGAATGAATTATGACCATTTTTCACACGACTGTTGCAGTATCCCCATGGTCGTATGATCAAAATTCGGATGTTTGGCAACTGACCCCTATTTATGACGGTTACAGTGTCCCGGAGTCACGTGATCCCCTTTTGCAACCTTCTGACAAGCAGAGTCACTGCAGAAGCCAGATTCACTTAACAACCCTGATGGTAACTTATCAACTGCAGTGACTCACACTACAGAAAGGTTATAAAATGGGGCAAAACTCACTTCTGTCTTGCTTAGTGACAGAAACTCAATTGTGTTCATAAGTCAAGGAGTACCTGAAATTGCAACTTACCTGTTTTTTAAAATCAGGAATCTTGCAGGCTCCACTGCTGATTTTTCATTGGTAAACATACTGTGTAACTAATTAAATTATTTAGTTGCATTTTCCAGGATTTAACATTCTACCTTCTTAACACTAGGTAACGGAAAAGGGGGCGAATCTATTTACGGAGGATACTTTAAAGGTAAGCTCCAAGCAGTTATTATAAACCTCGGTGGCTTCAGCTTTGCAAATTCCAATTTCAGCTTTTCATAACCAGGTTTATATAGTTCCTCTTGCATGAAAGTATAATATTGCATGGATATTCTCTGTGTGCATGAGAGTTTTAAAATTCTTAAGACTGTAAATGTTAGCGTTAACAGTCAACGTTTATGGCGGCAATTGTAGTGGTTAAAACTTGACTTCAGCATGGAGGCTAGCCAACTTGATTCATGCCAACTCCTGTCTTCCTGCCTAAAACTGTCAACATATTCTTTTGTTTATAGAGAATGTGATCTTTTGCAAAATGAAAAGGTAAGACACAAAAGCTCAACACAAATTCAAACTGTTCCCCTGCACCCTTCCTAATAAATCTCTGGTCGGCTGTTAATGAATTTGTGGCTGGGTCCGTGTAGCTTTGGAGAGGAACCCCAAAAATAGTTTGAGAGGCCCAAGATGGCCTCGGGTTTGGAACAAGGCGTCCTTGGGATGTCACCTACTTGTTTTTCAACTCAGATGCTCCTTCCCTTTCCCTGCCCTTTTTGAGGTTTGTATGTGTCTTCTCAATTATTTGGGGCATGTTTTAAAAGTGTTGGGTTTTAATCAGACACCAAACAGTTTTTCTCCCGGACGTACTTAGGTAGAAGAGAATAACCTTTTCTAAATGTGTTGCTTTGTACAAAATAGTATTCTAAATAAAAGTGCTTAGTCATAGAATAGAACAGCAATTATTCTTCTGTTCTTCTGCCAATCTATTGTAAAAGTTTTTGGTTCTGTTCTTCTAAGATTTTGAATTGGGTAAGTACAACTGTCCTGGTATTGTACAGTTATGGCTTTTAATAAAATTCAGTTAAAGCTGCCAGTAGATTCTGTAATCATAAGTCAAAACAGCATGTTGTAAAATGAGATTTTTCCACAGTGAAACTGAAAGAAATCTATGTGACGTTCTCATTTTGTTAATGGCTGTTGTTTGTAGTTGAGTATTAGCTTAAGAAACAAATCATAATTTAATTACCAATAGAACATTTGTAGCTCAGGGTTGAACTGCGGGGTCCCTGGTACTCTCTCAGCTTGAGACATTTTGTGACCCAACTTGGTAACATCATCAGTGCTAGAAAGGAATGGGTTTCTAGCTTCTAACATTCATTATGTTACTGAGTTGGGTCATGAAACGTCTACCAGAAAACTACCAAGCTCAAGAGAGCCCCAGGATGCCACATAATTACTTTTGTGAAGGAGTCAAAGTGGTTTCTCTGTCCAGATCAAATAAAGAGGCTTTTTGTTGTACAGAATTCTGTGTTTTGTGATCCAACCCCAACTTTATTGCATGCTGGTGATTTTTAGCCTATGTATTTATGGAGAAAATGCTTTGGAATTGTTCTTACCTTATTGCCAGTCAATTAACATTAAGGAAGTATCTACACTGGTATTTCTCAACTTTGGCAAAGCTAAGATATGCAGGCTTCAACTGCCAGAATTCACAGCTGGCTGAGGAATTCTTGGATTTAACGCCCACACATCTTAAAAGGTGCCAGGATTGAGAAACACTGATCTACACAGATTTAAAAAAAAACAAAAAACCTCAAGGCTTGTTATCTTTTCACAAAGGAAAATTGAACTTCCTTAGCGCTCTTATTTCATGGAGACATTTCACTGAGATGCAAGTTCTCTCTTAACTGTGGTTGGTCGATGGTTGTGCCAAAGGAACATATATTAGTTCCGTGGAACTGCATGCGTGATCTGCTCATTCTGCAACTAGAGGAAATGTGTTTCAATAGCAGGGCTGAAGAAATCTCTGCAATGTTGAAGAACAGCCAGAGATCCCACAAAAGCGGTGAACAAAATGGTAAAGTGGCTTGTAATACTGAAACTTCCGAATATTCTCAATTAAATGCTGCTCAACGATTGCTTGCGTGCAAACCGTCTTTCTAATGGCATAGATTGTTTTTGAGTTTTTACTGCAAAATGGGATAATTCTTCATGATTGATACTTGGAAAGGGTTTAAATGCCAGGGGAGGCTGATTTGTCTCTGCTTTGTCTCCTCTTTCGAAACAGATGAAAACTTTATTTTGAAACACGACCGAGCCTTTCTTTTGTCAATGGCAAACAGAGGGAAACATACGAATGGTTCCCAGTTTTTTATGTAAGTAAACTTCATTTGAGAATTGTGTTTTCTTAAAAGCCCAAACACTGTTCATAAGAAAGATGGTATTGTCAAAATATTTACTCAGAGGACAGGAATTGAAAGGCAGATTTCTGCTTTTCACTATGAAAGGCAATTATTTGGTTTTCTAGATAGAGTGCTGATTTTAAATTCATTAGCTTTGCATGGTCCCTGCCAGAATATAAAGACATTATCTTAAATTATTTATTATTCATGTTCTCTTACAAAAATCTCTCGAGGCGAATATCGTATCTCACATTCTGAAAAGCTGATTTCAGGCATTTTCTTTTGTGAAAGCAGTGAATTCATAGCTTTTATCTGCCATCAATTCCCAGACCCCAAAGGGGTGTAGAGATGGTTTGGGTAGAGAGATCACACACATTTTCTTTTAACACATGAAAGGGTGAAGATGGTTGCCATCTTAATGTTGTAATGGGACACAGCCATCTTTTAGACATGCACTAGTTCCAGGGAGGAAAACCTCTTGAATATGTTTGAAGTTGGTCTAATAGAAAATACAGGTGGTCCTTGACTTGACAACCATTCATTTAGTGACAGTTCAAAGTTATAACGGCACTGGAAAAAAATGACATGACCGTTTTTCACACTTACGGCCATTGCAATATCTCCACAGTCACATGATCAAAATTTGGATGCTTGACAACTGGTTCATATTTATGGCGGTTGCAGTATTCCGGGATCATGTGATCCCTTTTGTGACCAGCAACATCAACAGGGAAGCCAGATTCACTTAACATCTGTGTTACTAACTTAATAACTGCAGTGATTCATTTAATATCTGTGGCAATAAAAGTCATAAAATGGGCAAAATTTAGTAACACAAATTTTGGGCTCAATTGTGGTCATGAGTTGAGAACTACCTGTATAGTCATCTACAGGCAGCTCTCAACTTACTGCTGGCCATTTAATGATGGAGCCTCCTAGAGCTACTTAAAATCCATTTTTGGAGTTATGACAGACACACGTAAACATACACACAACACACACCATGTCACATGACTAATTTGCATTCTTGGCAACTTACTTATTTATGGCTCTTTGCAGCATCCAAAGGTCATGTGACTACTTTTCTACTCATCTTTGCTAGTTTCTGGCATCTGCTTCTGGTTTCTGGCAAAAATTACCTCTTAGGTAAAAATGGATTCACTTAATGACCACTGCATTTGCTTAATGACCGTTGTGGAAAAAAAGTTGTAACTTCACACCTAGTAATGTGATGCCTCAACTTACAACCCTAATGATTTATGACTGTAATTCCAGATTCAATTATGGTTGTAATTCAAGGGCTACCTGTATAATAAAAGTTTATTTTGACCAGTGTTAATTTACAGATAATGTAATTTTAACATTTGTTTTGAAGATTCCATATTAATTTTTGCTCGCATTTTCTATCCCTTTGAAAATCTTGCTAGAGTGGTAGAGTTATATATTTGAGGAATTTGGTTACAAAACTCATTCCGAATTTTTAGTTTTGTTAGCAAGAGGTACCTGTTAAAGTGAATTTAACCTGTTGTACTCCAAGTGATTTTGCTGGATTTTATTAGAATCTGTGGTTCAACATTCTCTTTTTCTATTCCTCCACCTATATTTCAGTATCAGCATTTAAAAAAACACAAGCTGTATTCGTTTCATCTTGTGTTTAAGACAAGACAACTTGGATTTTTGTTATTTGATGAATTTTGGTTATTACTGATTTCAAGCATGTTTAATAGAACTACTGTCCTGGTTGCTATATATGATGTTTTTCCCCCCTCAAGTTTGCCATCTTTCTTGAAAAGAATGAATGGTGCTTCGTTACCTTCTTAAAGGGATCACTTCTCTAGAAGATTAAATTAAAAAGAGGTCTCTGCCATTATTGAATAATGTTCAGATAAGAGGTATATTTAGCTTACTTCCTAAGAAATGTCCCCAAAATGGAAAATCAATATAAAATTGGAAATAACTTTTACCTCATTAGGAAGGTAATGCAGGTTTATAGAGATTTCTGTGGTCTCATTTGGCAGACAGATGGCTTCCCTTATGCTTGAGATTGGCATGAATTAGATGTATAGTAGAAAATAAAAGTAAGTTGCTAACTCATACTTTTTTCTACTTTTCAAACTTTTCTGAACTAGCAAAGTACAACTGTTAACACATGGATCATGAAGCTGCTAATGGGCTTTAAAGTTTATTTAATATTACACGGCAGTATTTACAAGAGCACTTGATTAATACAGCTGATTATTTATTAAGTTTTTATGGCTTCCATCTCCCTTACAAGGTGACAATACTGCTTACAATTTAGAAAAACACATTAAGACTTATATCTTACATTTTTAGCAATAAAAGGTGGTGCCAGAAACTTACCATATACTGTAGTATAACTTTAAATTCTGTACAGTCCTGCGTAAGATAAGTTTAACAGTAGTTATGGGGAGATAGATATGCCCTCTTTAATAATTATAATTGTTACAATTAATAGTTATTTGGTGAAAGAAAGACTAAATAAGTGAAAATGCAGCTGATATAAGATAATCATATTCTGTCATGACAGACTTTTAAGCTGTATTCGAACTCAAATAAGTACAATATTACAATAATATTGTAATAATAAGTTTACAGGTTTTTGTGCAAAAGAAAGATACAGCTTTTGTCTCTTGCAAAGTACTGTTAGTCCTTGACTTATAACCATTCATTTGGCAACCATTTGAATTTACAGTGGCACTATAAAAAGGGACCATTTTTAAACCTTTAAACGACTGTTGCAGCATCTCACTAGTCACATCAGAATTTGGATTTTTGTCAACTGGCATATACTTATGATGGTTGCAGTGTCCCATGGTCATGTGATCGCCTTCTGCGACCTTCTGACAAGCAAAGCCAATGGGGAAAACCAGGTTCACTTAACAACTGTGTGACTAACTTAACAATTGCAATGATTTGCAATGATTTGCTTAGCAACTGTGGCAAGAAAGGTTATAAAATGGGGCACAATTAACGACTGCCTTGCTTAGCAAAAAAAAAAAAAGGGCTCATAGTGATTATGAGTGTTTATTATTATAAGTATTTATAAATGGCTGAAATTTAAAGAGCCACCTAGGTGTTCACCCTACTTAGCAACATCTTGAGGTGCACCAAGACCTTTCATAGGGAAGGGCTTAAACAATATTGCAAGGAAAAATCAATATTTCTGCTTGTGGATTGAATTTTTAGGATGCCACTGCCAATCTGCAAAACAGGTTGAAAAACAATAGAGTTTGAGATAAGGTATATTGTAAGAAATAAGTTATGATACAATGCAGTGCTCAGTACAGGTTTTCTGGAGTCAGGAAAGTAGCTCATAGAAAACTGACGGCAGAAAAAAGACCCAGTGATCCATTTGAGAGTTTTTTATGTGTTTTTGTTGCGCTTTTAATTTCATTTATATCTTTACTTTTAATTTTTATATTATTGTTATTATTTCATTTTTGTTGGATGATGGACACGTGTTTATCCCAAGCATGTTGAAACTCAGTTACTGGTGATAAAATGGGTGAGGATAATGGGTTAGAAGACAGTGAGGTTTTTTTGTGTGCTGCTGCCGTATCTTCTCTCTGCCCCCACCCTCAGGCACACCCAAATATTAACATTTGTACTGCAAACTGCGATTGGTTGAAATGGCCCATTATATATGTGGTTGACATTTTCTTTTTCAGTTGTAAATATTTAGGAACAGTTTTTCATCTTTTTCTAATGTGACTAGGAAGGATGGATGGGGAGAGAGAGAGAATGAGACGGAGAGAGAGAGACAGAGATGAGTTTTCTGATTATTCTACCTAGGATATTTAAGGTTTTCTTCAGCTTTGTTACTTTTCGGTTTTAAGTTCTGGGGTGGGGTGGAATTCTAAAAATGGATGGAATTCAAAGGTTATTGAACTGCACATGCTTGGGATTATTTCAATTGAAAAGTTGCTGCAAAAAAAAATACGTAGCTCTTTGCACAATTTTCTTACACCTTTAACCTGAATTTTTTTTGTGTCGTAAATTGTTTCTTAAATAAGTATATGAACCCTGTGGGAGTCTGCTGATAGGTGCAAATGAAACATGAATCGAGTGGTTGAAGCATTCAAACCACCGAGGCCTGTGTAAAATGACAGCTTTCACTTAACTAATCCCAACGATTATTCTGATTTGTGAAAAGAATAGTATAACACACCCACATTTACTATAACCATATGATTTCTGCTCTCACTAGCATTTACATGTGGGTCGAAAGCTTTTACGTTACTGGTTTTTTTCTGGCCTGTTAACAACCCAAAGCATCACCAAGATTAATTCTGCCTGCAATGCAGGGCTTATTCCTGACTATGCTGGAAACACAGATAATTCCTGCCTTTATTGATATTTATGTAGTGCTTTGATTTGTGGAAGGGCTTTTTAAAACAAATGTCCCTCCCCATGCCCCTCCCCAACCTTTTGCCGAAGACAAGCTGCTGTGTTTTTGTAGTATTTATAAATCCTTTCAGTACAGGTAGCCCTTGACTTAACAACTGATCATTTAGTGACCTTTCGAAGTTGAAAAAAAGCGCCTTATGACCCTTTTTCACATTTACAACCGTTGCACCATCCTCATGGTCATGTGATCAGAATTCAGACACTTGGCAACCAACTCATATTTATGACAGTCGTAATGTCCCTGAGGTCATGTGATTCCCTCTTTTGCAACTTTCGGACAAGCAAAGTTAATAGGGAAGCCAGATTCGCTTAACCATCTTGTAACTAATTTAACAACTGCAGTGATTGGCTTACCAGTTGTGGCAAGAAAGTTGTAAAATGGGGCAAAATTCACTTAACAACTGCCTTGCTTAGCAACGTAAATGTTGGGCTCAGTTGTGGTCATAGGTCGAGGGCTACCTGTAATCTTTTTGTAACACAGACAAATCGCTCTAGTAACTTTACACATGTCATCATAACTTGCATGCAACAAGTCTAGGCAAACGACCAATGATTTGCTAGACAAAATTTTAATTGAGTCTTTTTTTTGTAGTGACTCTTCAGTGCATAAACAAATTCTATTTCTACTGGTATAAACCCTGAACCCTAAACAAACAAAGGTGAACATAAAGAAAATTTAGAGCTCTATTTTTTTTAAAGTGACCTTGATTTTGCATACACATAGAAAATTGCATTCAGCTGAAACGCAGAAAAAAAAGTACTTAAAAGCTGTATTAAACATAGTCTCAAGTTTGTTTGGAATTGTACTACAATTTATTTCTTGCCATTTTTGTGTAAAATTTACAGAAACAGTGTTACATCGTGCGCTCCAAAGGTAATGTCTCATTCCTCTAAGGCTGTGTTCTTTCTTTCTCACTTTCCTTCTTTCTCCCTCTCCCTTCCCCTCCTTTTCATTTTCTCCTTTCTGTCTTTCTTGTCTTTTTTCTGATCATATGTGAATTGAATCTTGTGGTGTTCTCCCCGGGGTTGAGAAAGAGAGAGACTTCTCTATAGCCCTAATTCAGGATAAACCATGCAAAAATTCTTACTAATTGTAGAAGTAACTTTTTTCAGTTTCATCCCAAACTTTTGAAATACAATTTTTTCAGTCATTTTTCTATAAGTGGGGGGGAAATGGCTTTGAAAAAAACAAAGAATGCCTAGATCATTGTTCCTGCAAACTATTATCAAGGGAAAAAAATAGTTAAAATGATCGTAATTGGTTTATACCCACCAGTTTAAATAATCATACTTTGAAATCGGTATTTAAATAATATTAAATGCAAAGGTTTGAGTAAGCTATTTTACACCCACCAGTTTAAATAACATATTTTGAAGCGGGTATTTCAGTAATATTAAATGCAAAGTTCTGAGATTATAATAAACTTCTGTTTTGGAAGAAAACAATAAATAGGTAAGGTATAGTTAAGAATTCTTGCTATTAATGCTGTTCAAACATTTTTTTTCTTCCTCCCTGTTTTTCTGAAAATGCTTTGTGTTTGAATAAAGGCAATGATCCAAAGTATCTTTATGATGAAAACTAGTAAAAATATTTCAAAATTAATGGATACTTTCATTTAGAACTGTGGGTGTTACAGTGATTCTCAATCTTATTAGCCCTCTTGGTAATTTTTTCTAATTCTGGATTTCAGTTCATTCACTTTTGTTGTAGTTTAAATTACACAATTCTGTTCATGTCCTCACTAGATTCGGGTTGTTTTATAGAAAGGGGAACTGAGGCTGAGTGAACCTGCTGAGATCTCCCCCTCCCCTATACTTGGGTCAGAAATAACATTTCAGCTTATGGACCTCAATTACAACTGTTTAAGATGTATCCATGTATTTAATTCCCCTATTTAGTTCATACATATGAAATTCACTGCACACATAGTCTATGCAATTAGGCTTAGCCATAACAATAACACATTTAACAGCCACATGCCATCAAGCTAATGCTTAATATTTCTACTCCACATTTTTGAATATTCTTTAGTGTTTGGAACACATAAATTATTCCTCTTCTGTATGCTCGTTTCTCTGAAGACATACGGCTATTCCAACAGAATAACACTGCTTAATCTTTTAGATGACTTAAGAAAGATCATGCTTGCCTCCCAGTCCTCATTTCATTCCCGACAGATTTTGCTGTTTTCTCTTTGCAAAAAGGAATGATAATAATAAGAATTCTCATTTCTGCTTCCTGAATCAAATGCCCTAATGGCCCCGTGTTCTTTATTCATTTTAAGAGCTAAAGAGCCAGGTAGCTGCATGCTGATCCTTGCCTGTTTTCATGTCTCTCAAGACTTGAGAGCAGATGGGTCAAACAGAATAACAAAGCTAGAAAGAGACTTTGGAGGTCTTCTAGTCCAACCCCCTGCTCAAGCAGGAAACCCTATAACATTTGAAACAAATGTCTGTAGAGACTGCCCTGCCTGTATTGACTTGATCAGCAAATAATTCTGTTAATTTTTCTAGCTTTGCAGAAAGGAATAGTAGGTAAGTTGCCTTACTGACCGCGGGCCCTGACATAATCATCCCCTGTATGGGCAGGGTGAGAGCCCAGTTGAAAAATGAGATCTGACCAACAATATTTGTAAAACTTTCAAAACAACAAGGTCATGTTTGTGGCTGATGAGACTCACATTGTGATTGTATCTAGAAGGGATCTGCTAGTAAGATACGTTCTGTGGCATTTTGAGCAAGCACATATCAATACAGCAACAGGTACTCCTCTACTTATGACTGGTTGCTTAGCTGCTTTTCAAAGTTGTAGATCTCAAACAAGCATTTATGACCCAGATTCAAAGTTCTGACAGCTGCCACACACCCCCCAATCACATGATCATATTTTGGGCACCTGATAACCAATTCCCATTTATTGGGTCCCATACTCACATGACCATGATTTACATTTTTTGGCAGAAACTGGTGTTTATATTGCCTTCAGGCAAAAAAAAATTGGTCATTTCTGTCTTACTTAGCAACCGAAATTTTGGGCTTGATTGTGACCGTAAATTGAGGACTACCTGTGCTTTGGATATAATGTCCATTCTTATTACCATTAGATTTTCCTCTAGTTAAAATGATCCAGGGAACAGTTGCTGAGTTCTGAGACTCAAAAAAAGTAAATGATTGATACCCTACTTGAAAGAATGAAAATTCAATAATAATGTGTACTTTGGATTGCTTCCTTCCATCAAAGGTAGGCACTGCAAAAAAAGAGACTTATTTCAACAAACATTTGCAGAAATATACCAGGATAGTATAATGGTTTATAGTTAATTAATACTGAGGCATTTTCTGTGGTAATTTCAGTAGACATTTCCTGATAATTAAGTAGGTAGCCACGATGTTGTCTTCGAAAAATAATTCCTTCCCCTAACAAATAAACTGCCCACTAATTCCTTTCTGCAGATTGTCAATAGATATTGTTTCAAAAGTTCTATATATTTTAGCCTAGAAGATAAAATCACAGGGAGATTCTTAAAGCCACAACAACCATGCATATTTCAGATTTGCAGTCAATGTAGTTGAATTTATTTTTCAGTAGATAAGCATATGATTGGAGGCTTTGCCATGCCATAAGCTTAACGTTCTGACCTTGTTTGGGATTGTAATTTAACATTATCATCCCCTACCCACTCACTCGAAGGATGAGCAGTGGCTTTTTTATTCTTGAAAGACAGGCTGCAAAAAAGGCATAAAAACCTCTTTACTCTAAATTTGACAGGTCATCAGCTGTAACACTAATTTTCCAAAGCTATGAATGATACTGTGTGGCTTTGCTGACTTAAAAAAACAATTGGAGGACAAGTTGGTTTGAAACTATTGTGTACTATTGTATGCCTAATATATTTTTACTTTAAAGAATGTGGTTTTGTGCAGTATCAAACATATTAGCAGCCTCTAATTTATTCTGTACTGTTGCCAAAATCCAAATTGCAATTGTGAGTATTTCAAATGCGAGTGAATCCATGGTTCAGTTGGTAAAATAGAGACACTATCTACACTATTAGCATTTAATTTTAATCAAAAATGAAATTCAAGTGTAGCATTATATTGAAGTATATGACAAAAGGTGATAGATAACATTTTCTGAGTTTAATACCAATAAGTTTATCTATTAAATTAACAGCTATGTTTTTTTCTTCCCTTACTTTTATTTTATTTTACCTGCCATTCTATCTTTTTGCTTCTTCAACTGAAAATCTGATTTGCCCTCCAACAATAAACGTCTTGTGTATATTGATGTTGAACAGAACTACGAAGCCTGCTCCTCACCTTGATAGGTAAGCACCCCCTCCCTATTCCTTCCTATTAGGAGCTTTACATTAATCTTAACAAAACTAGACTGTATTCAGCCTGAGTTTTTGTGCCATCCTATCACAAATTCATGACAAGTATTGTCCTGTGGAGGGATAAGCTTGGAAGAGTGAAACCAGAAAAGGTTGAGAAAATCTCTTTTATCCAAAAAGAGGCAGGTTGGTCTAGTGGTTAAGGTACCTTGCTGGAAGCCAAAAGATTGTGAATTTAGTTCCTCCTTAGGCATCAAAGCTGCTTGATGATCCTTAGGCATCAAAGCCGGTTGGATGATTTGAAACCAATTGCCAGGAGATGGTGAGTTCTAGTCCTGCCTTAGGCATGAAAGCCAGACTGGGCTAGTCTCTCTCTCAGCCCAACTCAGCCCAAACCCTCACAGGTTCGTTGTTATGAAGAAAATAGGAGAAGTTTGCCTTATTAGGGCAATTAGGGCAATTCAAGTTTGCCTACTTGAATTATTTATAAAAATAATAAACATGGGATAGAAATAAATAAATGAGAATGAGAAAGGCACAAGATTCATAAAACACTTAGTGTGGATCTAAAACCTTCCTTGGGAGTGATGTGTTCATTGTAAAAATAATAAAGGTCGGATATAAATAAATAAACTAATATTGATAATTACTGGGTTCTTTGTTTGGGATTGGTTAGATTTATAAACTGCCTCACTATGAAGGTTCCAGTTCAAAGTATGACATCCATGGCCCTGAATGCAAATAAACATTCTTCATTTAATCTAATTTCGGGTCCTTAGTTTCTAAGTTTGCAGGAATACAGTTATTTAATCCATCCTTTCCATCAATTATCCACCAAGTAGCAGCTGTTGTTTTTGTCATCCCAGCTCCAGCAAAGGTGGTGGAAAGATTTGCTTATTTGTTTTCTCTTTAAAAGGGAAATAAAGAGATATTTTTTTAAACAGAGAAAAAACAAAAGCTGAATCGCTGCTGGTAGATTGGGAAAGGGGACTTTACCACCGTTGCTTTTTCTGTCTCTTCCCCAAGAGCCAATTGGTTGTATTGAGAACAACAGAGAAAACTGCTTTTTTGCAAGTCTTCATTTTAAGTGCCACAAAAAAGAAAAATTAACTGAGGGAGTTAATTTCATCCATAGCAAAAGTAGGTTATGCTGGGGGCTAAATGTAAGCTGGCTGTTTGGACAATTAAAGGTAGTTCTCAACTTTCAGCCGTTCATTTAAGTTACAACAGCTCTGAGAAAGTGACTTGTGATCATTTTTCATTCTAACGACCGTTGCAGCATCCCCGTAGTCACATCAGCAAAATTCAGACGCTTGGCAACTGACTCATTATTTATGATGGTCGTCGTGTCCTAGGGTCAGGTGATCCCCTTTGCCACATTCTGAATAGCAAAGTTAATGGGAAAGCCAGATTCCCTTAACAAATGTGTTACTAACTTAACATCTGTGATTCCTTTAATAACTATGGCAAAACAGGTTGTAAAATGGGACAAAACTCATTTAACAACTCTCTGGCATAGCAATGAAAATTTGGGGTTCAGTTGTGATCTGAAATCTTGGGTCTCTGAAAGCAGTTCAAACCAGCTTGCTTAGGAACAGAAATGATGGGCTCATTTGTGATTATAAGTCAAGCACTACCTGTAGGTGGTTGTAGGAAACCCACACAACACACCCAGGGAAGAATTTAGCGTGAACACAGCTGGCAATTTCTCTCTTTTTATACAGTCTAGTATACCTTTGGCATTTTCTGTTTTTGTAGCGTCCATGTCGTCTTTGGACTCGTTATTTCTGGTTTTGAAGTCATAGAACAAATCGAAAATCTGAAAACTGATTCTGCCAGTAGGCCATATGCCGATGTGCGCGTCATTGATTGTGGGGTGCTGGTTACCAAACCGGCAAAAGAAGGTAAGCCTTTCTTTCATGGAAGACATGCCTCATGGCAAAAAGGATTCTAGAATCTATGCAGCATTGAATTTGAATTAGGATCCTGGAAACCATTTTCTGGAGCTCTTGGAGGATGTGTACATTGGATAATGTACTATCACTCTGGCCCGATTCTGTTGTGATCCTAGGGAAGGCGTTATTGGATGCTGAATTCTGAATCAAGAAAATGTAGAGCAAAATATTTACTTGTAAAATAAAGGCCCATGTAAATATATTCAATATCTATTATATGAAATTATTGATTGGGGAAAATATTTGTAGTGCAGAGCTGAACTGTGGGATCTGAGCGTGGTGGTTTCCTTGCAGACATTTCATGACCCAACTAGAAAACATCAGTCATTACTCTTTTAAGACTGATGATGATACCTAGTTGGTTCATGCAACATCTGTAAGAAAACCGCCAAGGTCAAAGAGCACCAAGGAGCTCTCAGTCTTCTTCCCTCCAGTTTGATAATGAAATGTCTCTAAGGAAACAACCAAGCTCAGACAGGACCAAGGACTCTTCTTCCTCCTCTCCACAAAGCACACCCCTTCCTTACAGGTCCTTTCTTACAGGTGTTTCATGATATTACCCAATTGGGTCATGAAACACCTGTAACAAAACTACCAAGCTCAGAGACCACCAAGGATCCCACAGTCCACTCCTCCACCATCTCTCTGCAACCTCCCCTCCCTTCTAGCACTGATGATGTTCCCTCGTTGTGTCATGAAACATCTGCCAGAAAACCAGCAAGCTTGTAGAGTACCAAGGACCCCACAGTTCTCCTCCTCCTCCTCCAAAACCCCACTCTCTTTAGCATTGACGATGTTACCTAGTTTGGTAATGAAATGTCTGCAAGAAAAGCATCAAGCTCAGAGAACATTAAGGACCCCTCATTTCAACCCTGAGCTATAAATATTTTTCTTTATTGGTATCATATACTATATGTAATTGTGACACACACACACCCCCCCCAAAAAAAAAAGAAAATAATGACCTGTAATTGTTAATTCTATTACTGACAATTGTAAATCCATGTATTTTCTAGAGGTTATTAAAAAAAACATGTGACTTTATCTTCCCTAAGTATTGGAGAAGAAGCGGAAAGCATGGAGTCATTCAGAAGCTTCCGATAGCTCCTCCAGCAGCACATCCACATCATCGGAATCGTCTTCCGACAGCGAATATGAAAATGAGCGAAGCAGGAGAAGGAAGAGGAAGAGGCGGAACAAAGCTAAGCAGTCTAGGAAACGAAGACGGGAAGAGAGAAAGAAAGAGGAAACAAAAAACAAACCCAAGCCAGTCTGTAAAGATTCTCAAACGTCTAGGTCAGTTGTCCCAAAGGTGCTTTCTCAAAAGGCAACTGGTGTTTTTATTTGAAGACACTTTGCTTCACATTTATATTCCTTGCAGTTATCTGGTTGTTAGCAAACTCTCTCAGAGTCGTTGAGGCCACTTGAAGAATATCTGTGTCCCCAAGGTCACCTGAATAGTGCACATGGGTGTGGAATCTTTTTGGAACTGCTGAAAGGACTGGGTTGTAAATGGGAGATAGGTGGTGTATTCCAACCCCCCTCTGTTGAGAGAGGGCTGTTCGATCTTAATGTAGATGGCCTCTTGGACCCTCTTTCAAACCAGCGGTCCCCTCTGTCCAAAATGTGGACTTTGCTGTCTTCAAAAGAGCAGCCTTTGTCTTTCAAATGCAGGTAGACTGCTGAATCTTGTCCCAATGTGTTTGTTCTCCTATGTTGTGCCATGCGTTTGTGAAGTGGCTGTTTTGGTTCCCCAATGGACAGGTCTGCACATGGCTCACTGCATTGTACGGAATAGACCACAGTTCATGTCTGGGTGTTTTATCTTTGTTTAATTTTTTTTTTTTTTAAATAAGCCTTTTGGAGCCCAGCAGCCTCCAAAACTGCATCTGTCTCTCATGTCAAAATGTAACACCTCGAATTCCTAGCAAGCATACAGCTGTGGGTTCTAAAACTACATTTAAAGACGGATATGTATGACTATAACTGAGCTGAGAGTTATGGTTCTGAGTTTTGGTAGTTGTTAAGTAGCTCACCAAGTGACTACAACTGAGTTTAGGACCGTTTTTGCAGCAGTTGTTACGTAAATATATTGGTTGTTCAGCAAACAATGTGGTTGTTAAATACTGCAGTAAAACAACTCCATTTGGGTGCTTTTGGGTGGAAATCAGAAATACAGGTAGTCCTTGACTTATGACCACAATTGAGCCCCTGAACTTTGTTACTATGCGAGGCAGTTGTTAAGTGAGTTTTGTTCCACTTTACACCTTTCTTGCCACCATTGTTAAATGAATCACTGCAATTAAGTAAGGAACATGGTTGTTAAATGAATCTGGCTTCCCTATTGACTGCTTGTAATAATATCACAAAAGGGAATCTCATGACCCCAAGATAGCACAACAGTTGTAAATATCAACTAGTTGCCAAGTGCCCAAATTTTATTCAAGTGACCATGGGGATGCTGCAACAATCATGTGAAAAATGGTCATAAGTAACTTTTTTCAGTGCCCTTGTCACTTTGAACAGTCACTAAATGAATGGTTGTAAGTTGAGGACTACCTGTAAATGTTAGAAACTTGCAAAAAAGGCCCAAAGTCATGGTTAGGCAACTGGGACATTGCAAACGGTCATCAAAGGAAACAAGTTGCCAAGAACCCAAATTTGATCATGTGACTGCGAGAGGGGGAGTGCATCTGTTATAACTTTGGAACTTTGTTGTGAGTAACTTTTTTGGGGGGAGTATTCATCCTCATTAAAGGATTGGTTGTTAACTGGAATATGCCTGTATCTTACCGTGGATATTATTAGAGTTCATAAAATTCTGTTCAGGGGAATCTGAAGAACGAAGAATTAAAACTGACAGCAGAGAAGGCAGCTTTAATTATCGAAAAAGAAGTGAATTAGATCAGCGGTCGCCAACCGGTGGGCCATGGGAAAATTTTGGTGGACCTCAGAGAAATCTCACCCCCAGAACCCTCCCCAAAAGCAATTAATCCAGGCTGCGTAGAAACACAAAGCTGTGCTGCCCACATGGCCCGCGGGAACCCTCCCCACCCACTCACTCCTTACCCGGCAAACTTGCCTGCTAAATTGCTATTTTTCCTTTTTCCAACCATCATCTGTTTTGCTGTGCCTGGAGATTTAGATTAGCTAGGCAGCAGGAAATGGTTGGATTTCTTGCTTTCTAGCTAGCCTTTAGATCTTCGGCTCTGCTTTTAAGCACAGCCAAACCTCCCTTAGGACTGAAGGTTCTATTATTCAGTGCAGACTCACGGCAAGCAAATTTTATGTGACAGACTGAGCTAGCCAATGGCAGATAGATAGATCACTGAACAATGCTGTGAGCATCTCAATCTGCCTACCTGCTTTGCCTGATTTTGGGTAAAAGTTGCTCTTTTTTAAAAATAAAAAATCTAATATTTACATATATGGTATGTTGTGAGTTACCGTATTTATTCGAGTATAACGCGCACACGTGTATAACGCGCACCCCCTAATTTTCGATTAAAAATCGGTATAAAATTTTGTTTCACATCAAGCATTGTAATTGACAAAAAAACGTTGTTGAACACGTGATAAAAATCATTTATTGACAACGTAAACTGGTATAAACACAATACCGAAATAAAATTACGGTAACAATATTTATTTAAAATGCTTCAAAGTCAGATTCATCATCAGTCACACTAAAGAGTTGTTCCCATTCTTCTCGGGTTAATGTTTCATCAGTGTCCCAGTTGGCAGGAACATCTGTTTCTCCAGTTTCTTCGCTTTCTTCTGAGTCTGAATTCCACAGCAGGTCGTCTTCTGTGCCATCCATTTTATTGCTGATGCCTGTCTTCAAAAAACTCTTGATGATCATTTCTTTTGGTATGTCTTCCCATGATGTTGTAACCCAGGATGTCACGAGAGATAAGCCAGGTTTCTTGAGGTTTCCTTTTGCAGTCAATTCTTTGTCGTCAGATTTCATCCAGGTAATCCACTTTTCCCTGACTCTGTCTTTGAAGGGTTTGTTTAAAACGACATCTAGTGGCTGAAGAATAGAGGTTAGTCCACCTGGAATTACAGCTTGAAATGTATTTAGACTTCAGTTTGTCCTTCACAGAGTCTGTCAGGTGTGAGCGGAACTGGTCCCATACAAGCATGGATTTCTTCAGTAGTGCGCCTGGTCTAGTATTCCAAACTTTATTTAACCATAAAATGATGCCCTTTTCATCCATCCATCCTTTAGGATGACAATGGATCACGACACCTGGTGGAAATTTAACTCCTTTTGGAATAGTCTTTCTTTTAAAAATCACCATTGGTTTAAGTTTAAAACCGTCTGCCATACAGGATAACACAACGGTAAAATGAGTTTTCTCATGGCCTGTGGTTCTAATCTGGACTGTGTGCTTCCCTTTGCTGTCAATTGTCCTGTTGCCTGGTAGGTCAAAACACATGGGGGTCTCATCCATATTGCCTATCTGTGAAAGTTCAAAATTAATCTGCTTGCGTTGGTTGATTATAAAGGTATGGAATGAAGCGATCTTCTCTTCTAAATCATTAGGCAGCTTCTGTGCTATCTTTGTTCTCTGGCGTATTGCAAGTCCATGCCTTTTCATAAACTTTTGTGTCCATCCATTAGAGGCTTTGAAGTTTGAATCTTTGCAAAACTTTTGGGCTTGAAGTCTAATGTGGAGTGATGTGACGATGTACCCACTACTTCTTTGGTCAATGATCCATTCATAAAGTTCCTTCTCCATGTCTGGGTACATGGCTTGTCTACCTCGTTGTGCTTTTTTTGTTTTATTCATATCTTTCAGGACGACTTTCTGTTTTCTCCATTCTCTAACATTCGTCTCTGGTACAGTGAATTCTCGGCCAGCTGCTCGATTTCCATGAATTTCAGCATGATCAACAACTTTGAGCTTGAATGAAGCGTTATATGCAGAACGTTTTCTCTTGATACCCTGAGTTGCCATCTAACGGGTACCAGTATAACAAGGAAATGAAGCGGCGACCATACAACGGATAATAAGACTTCTCACCCCCAGTTCGGGCCGCGCACTATACGCAACGAGGGGACGTTTTGTTTTTCGGGGCTGCAGCCGCGCACTATACGCAATGAGGGGACGTTTTTTTTCTTCGCCCTCGCGTATAGTGCGCGGCTGCAGCCCCGAAAAACAAAACGTCCCCTCGTTGCGTATAGTGCGCAGCTGCAGCCCCGAAAAACAAAACGTCCCCTCGTTGCGTACAGTGCGCGGCCCGAACTGGGGGTGAGAAGTCTTATTATCCGTTGTATGGTCGCCGCAGTGCGAACTCACAATTCGCCTGCGCCCTCATTGCCACCCCACCCCTCGTTTATAACGCGCACCCCCTAATTTTCAGTTTAAAATCGGTATAAAATTTTGCGCGTTATACTCGAATAAATACGGTAATTTTCTGAGTTTGCTTGCTAGCAAATTTTATGAGTTTGCTTGCAAGCAAATTTTATGTGACAGATTGAGCTAGCCGATGGCAGATAGATTACTGAATGATTCTGTGAGCAACTCAATCTGGCTGCCTGCTTTGCCTGATTTTGGGTAAAAGTTGCTCTTTTTTAAAAATAAAAAATCCAATATTTACGTACATGGTGTGTTGTGAGTTAATTTTATGAGTTTGCTTGCTAGCAAATTTTATGAGTTTGCTTGCTAGCAAATTTTATGTGACAGATTGAGCTAGCCGATGGCAGATAAATAGATCACTGAATGATTCTGTGAGCAACTCAATCTGCCTGCCTGCTTTGCCTAATTTTGGGTAAAATTTGCTATTTTAAAAAAATAAAAAATCCAATATTTACATACATAGTGTGTTGTGAGTTAATTTTATGAGTTTGCTTGCTAGCAAATTTTATGAGTTTGCTTGCAAGCAAATTTTATGTGACAGACTGAGCTAGTCAATGGCAGAGAGATAGATAGATGAATGATTCTATGAGCAACTCAATCTGCCTGCCTGCTTTGCCTGTTTTTGGGTAAAAGTTGCTCTTTTTTATAAAAAATTCAATATTTATATAAATATTTTTAATATTTACATACAAGCCATGCCCAGCCAATCACATCACCACCAAACCACACCCACAAATTAGGCCACACCCACAGAATCAGTTAGTGGTCCCTGGGATCTAAAGTTATGAGTTTGGTGGTCCCTGAGGTCCAAAAGGTTGGCGACCCCTGAATTAGATGAATTTTTTACCAGCAAGGTGTGGCTTTGTTACTTACATTTATATCAGACCTGTCATAGTTTAGTTTGGGCATTTAAAGAGGAGATACGCTCATTCCCTGCTGATCATTTTGCTTGGCTTTTCAAACAGGTGCGAAGTAGCCTCGGTGGCCCTAAATCGCTCTCTTTCCTCCAGCCACTCGGACCGAAGTGAAACAAACGAAAAATCAGTAGACTTAAACGTGAAAAGGGATAAACCTATCGTCCGTCCAGAAGAAATCCCTCCTGTGCCAGAAAATAGATTTTTGCTTAGAAGAGATGCACCCGTTATAAATACAGAGCCAGATTTGTATGCATTGCACTTATTTTTAATTTTTTGTGTCATCTTGATTTGCAACCTAAGTGACAGAACAAAATATACCTATTTATACAGGTAGTCTTAGGTAGTCTAGGTAGTCCTAGAGTTACGAATGTAATAGAGCCTGTCAATTAAATTTACAACCAGAGGATTCATTGGAGTGAATCACATCAAACGTGATCACTTCCTGCTTTCTCCCACACATTCATTAATCAAATGTGCGAGTCGTTAAATGCACATGAGGTGGGAGCGCTTAGCGATGGAACAGGCAACCTACCTAACAGCACCCAAGGCCTCTCCATTTGCAAAGCCTTTTGCCTCAGATCTGGTACAGGCCTCAGTTCGCAGAAAACAGAAGCCTAAAGTACTGTACTGTGAGATCAGTAGCGCAAGATCTCAGACTATTGATCTTGCATGATCTCTCACTACTTTAGGTCTGTTTTTCTCCGCGAATGCAATAAAGCAGGAAAAGGAACTGTTAACGACTTGCTAGATTGTCACAAGGTGAGTCTCCACAGGCCCATTGCCTGGGGAGACCTGGTCCCGGAGGAGGGAGGGGATAGGCAGGGCAAATATGTTGTAAATACTTGGGAGGGTTATGTCGTAACTTAGAACGGTTGCTAAGTGAAATGTCATAACCCAAGGATTATCTGTATTTCAGATATTAACTGAAAATATTGTATATTTTAGGAGCTGAAATCTTTCCTACTGGGAGGGAAGTTGTAGCTAACCTATGCCTCTTATCTTTGGTACAGATAGTCCTCGACTTACAGACACAATTGAACCCAAAATTTCTGTTACTAAACAAGATAGTTGTTAAGTGAATTTTGCCCTATTTTATTGACCTTCCTTTGTTGTTAATTGAATCACCACAGCTAATAAATTACTAACAGTTGTTAAGTGAATTTAGCTTCCCCATTGACTTTGCTTGTCAGAAGGTCCCAAAAGGGATCACATGACCCCAGAATACTGTACTGTCATAAATACATAACAGTTGCCAAGCACCCAAATTTTAAACACATGGGGATGCTGCAATGGCCATAAGTGTGAAAAATTGTTATGTCACTTTTTTCAGTGCCTTTGTAACTTTGAACAGTCACTAAATGAATGGTTGTAAGTTGAGGACTACCTGTAATATCCTGCATAGTTTCTACTAAATCACTGAAGACAAGACCGTCTTTTATTTCCAGTTCTGTCTAAAAAAGGGCCAGTTTGAAATATTACAAACTCTGGTACTCTCAAGAACTGACTGTTGTTGAAATATATAAAACAATAGAAATGTCATAGTCTCTTCTCAGTTCTTGGACCATAAGATTAATTCCCTCATAATGTCAGTTTTTGTGGGATCTGTGGTGCTCTCTGAGCTTGGTGGTTTTCTTGCAGACATGATCTAACTAGGTACCAGCATCAGTGCTAGAAGGGAGTGAGATTTGAATTTCTAGTACTGTTAATGTTACCTAGTTAGATCATGAAATGTCTGCCAAAAAAAAACCCTCAGGGATAACCAAGGGACCCATAGTTGTCATGTTACACTGCTGTTGCACAAGCTATGTTTGGTTTAAAGCCCTTTATATAGCATTGTCTCATCCCAATGGAATTGGCTCTCCTGACTTGTTCAGCAGGAGGGGTGTGCTGTGTATGCTGTCAGTAAAGGAATAGAGAAGAAGGAAGGAAGACAATAGGTAGATAGAAAGATAGAATAGACAGATAAATAGATAATAGATGATAGGATGGAAAGATAGAGTGGATGGATAGGATAGGGTAGGGTAGGGTAGGGTAGGATAGAAAGATGATAGGTAGATAGGAAGATAGATAGATGATAGCAATAGTGCTTAGACTTACATACCGCTTCACAGTGCTTTTACAGCCCTCTCTAAGCGATTTACAGAATCAGCCTCTTGCCCCCAACCATCGGGTCCTCATTTTACCCACCTCGGAAGAATGGAAGGCTGAGTCAACCTGGAGCCTGGTGGGATTCGAACTGCCAAATTGCAGACTGCTGACAAGGTAGCAGAAGGAACCTGCAGTACTGCACTTTAATCACTGTGCTACCGTGGGTCATAATGAAAGGTAGGATAGGAAAATAGACTAGATAGATAGATAGATAGATAGATAGATAGATAGATAGATAGATAGATAGATAGATAGATAGATAGATAGATAGATAGATAGATAGGCAGGCAGGCAGGCAGGCAGGCAGGCAGGCAGGCAGGCAGGCAGGCATTTAATGGTTTATCTTGTGTTTATTTGGTTGTGTGCCACATGGAATTAACTCCTGGCGAGATGAGTAAATAAATAAATAAATAAATATAAAATAAAATGAGGTTGTCTGCAGAAGGCCACAAGGGACTGAGCTAACAACAAAGATAAGCAGCTAGTTGCATGATTATTGATCACACTTGCTCACTTCAGGCCATATTTTGATTACAAGAAACCAGCTCATAACTCTCCAGTTCATTTTTCCTAATGCTTATTTTCTTCTGAATATTTAAGGAATATTGACTCAGGAGCCGTTTCGAATGACCAGAAGCCTTCGGTGTCAAAATCTGGAAGAAAAATCAGAGGGAGAGGCACAATAGTATGTTTTTTTAAAAAATTCAAATTTACATCTTGAGAGTTTTATTTTTAAAAGCACTGAAAGATTGTTCTTGCTTGATTAACTTAAGTCATGGTGTGGAAATTTGGGCTGTGTCACAGTTGGAGGACTATTTGTAGATTTTCTGTTCTGGAGCAGAATTCTCTTGCACGGCAACTCCTTTTCATTCCTTATCTCATATTTGCAAGCAATCTTAATTACTCCTGAACATGTACAAACAACAGAATAACAGTTAACAGAGTTGGAAGGGACTTTGGAGGTCTTCTAGTCCAACCTGCTCAAGTAGAAAGCCCTAGAGTCCTAGACCATTTCAGACAAATGGCTGTCCAGTCTCTTCTTAAAAACCTCCAGTGATGGAGCACCCACAACTTCTGGTGGCAAGCTGTTCCACCGTTTAATTGTTCTCAATGTGAGGAAATTCCTCCTAGTTCTAGATTGGTTCTCTCCTTGACGAATTTCCATCCCTTCTTTCTTGTTTTGCCTTCTGGTGCTTTGGAGAATAGGTTGACCCCCCTCTTCTCTGTGACAGCCCCTCAAATATTGGAAGACTGCTAGCATGTCACTCCCTAGTCCTTCTTTTCATTAATCGAGATATGCCCACAATTCCTGCAACTGTTCAGCCTCCAGATCTCTAATCATCCTTCGTGCTCTTCTCTGCACTCTTTTTTAAATTGTAGCAATTAAAACTTGATGCAATATTCCAAGTATGGTCCTGCCAGGGACTAATAAAATGGTATTAACACATGTGATCTTGATTCTATCCTTCTGTTAATGCAGCCTAGGATTGTGTTAGGGTTTTATTTTTGTTTTTTGTTTTGGAGGGGGGGCTGCTGCACCCTTCTGGCTCATATCGAAGTGATTGTCCACTAGGCCTCCCAAGATCCTTTTCATAGTTACTGCTATCAAGCCAGGTTTCACCTAGTCTGTAGATTTGATGCAGATTTGTAAATCCTATTGCATTTTCTTTTCTAGAGATACCATACGCCGCCTCATTCTCGTTCATGCACAGAATCAGATAACAATGGAAGTAGCGAAACACCACCCCACTGGAAAGAGGAAATGCAAAGATTGAGAGCTTATAGGGCCCCCAGTGGAGAAAAGTGGAGCAAAGGAGATAAGTAAGAATTTGCCGACAATTTTGTCTTCCTGAACTGTCATGTTTTGTGAGAACAATGTGTTTTAGATGTGAGAGTTTGGAATATTTGCAACTTTTGGCTTGTGCAAAACAATAAACTGGGGACTAACTCATAAAGCAGAGTTGAAGATAAAATGTCTGACTTTCCATTTCTTAACTGAGGGAGCCAGTGTATTCTGAAGATATTTCTGAGTTCACGTGGCTACCACGATCATATGCCAAAGTGCAAAGAACATTGTTAGCTTCCAACCAAAGCGGTACCTATTTATCTACTCACATTTGCAGACTTCTGAACTTCTAGGTAGGCAGGAGCTAGGGCAAGCAAAGGATGGGAGGCCAGCCTGTCACACAGCACTCGGGTCTCGAACCTGGGCTGTCATCTTTCTGGCTGACAAGTTTCAGCGTCTTTAACTGCTGAGCCATCACACTCCATAAAGCAGATGTGCAGGCCTAAACCTACTCAAAAATACAACACTGGTGCCCTGGGATGCAGGCAGAGTCATTTCTGGATTATTGTGGGTGAGGACACATGCAAAAATGCTTTCCTCTGAAGGACTATCCATTTATACTGCTTCAAATCAGTGATTGAAATTAGATAACAGACTTAGTTTGGGCATTGCTCAAATCATTTGGGGTGAGTTTCGCCCATCTGACTGGCACATAGAGGTGCTGCAGAGTTTGATCCCCAAGGGGAGCTAAGCACCGTAATTAAAAGAGGTCGCTTTCTCTTTGGATTGCATTGCTCGAATCGGGGACATAGATTGCCAAAATATTATCATCAGTGCCCCTGAATTCTATTGCCAAATGTTACAGCTGCAAGTCCTCTCCTACAGGGTATCTACAATTTATCCATAAATCAAACCTAAGATAGGCCTTTTCCGGAACCTCCCCCCCAATTGGCTCTGCCGGGAAGAAGATTTTACGGGACTCTTTATTTGCAGAGTCGTTTCTCCTTGTTAAATCGAGGGCAACAAGACAAATCTTGATCCTATCTCCATACCCAAGGCCGAGTCTGATAGTCCTGGTAATTTACAAATGGCCAGACACGCTTATCAGTGTTATGCTGCTTTTTTCTTAAGGAATGCTAACCCCCAAACTCGCACATCAGGTGGCTAAAACATCTTCACCTGGTTGTACAACTGCAAAAAACTTTTAGTTGGATACATTGGTTTAACATTTTCCTAAAATTCACTATTTTAGTGAATTCTTTTTATTTTTGGAAAAGCTCTTCAAAGACCAAAACACAGATATTTTGATTCTCACCCCACCCTTAGGCTGAGTGACCCAGGAAGGTGGGACGAAAGAAGTCTGTCCCCTCGGTCCCGTTCTTGGTCCCACAATGGCTTTTCAGACCTCAGTAGTGCTCAACATGTTGGCCATCGTAAAAAACATCGGAAAGAGAAAAAAGCGAAGCACAAGAAGAAAGCTAAAAAGCAGAAACATTTAAAGAAGCACAAACAGGTGAAGAAGAAACGGTCTCCTTCGACCGAGGTAGAATCCTCCCCTTCTTCTGCCAGAAGGACAAAATCATTGTGTGAGCGGGAAAGAGCATCGCGTTCTTCCTCCCTCACATCTAAAGACAATTCTTCTAGAAGAGGCTGGTCCAAATCCGAGCGAGACAAGCAGAGTTCGGCCTCTTTCTCCAGCAGAGAGTCTCGCTCGTATTATAAGTCCCGATCTCGGTCCAGGTCGAGATCTTATTCCCGAAGTTCTCGATCGAGAAACGCTCACGTGTCCTCGCGTTCAAGGAGCAGGACAAGATCCAGTTCTGCCTCGAAGCCAGTGAAAACAGTCCCCAACTCACCTCAAAATGCGGCAGCTCGTTTAAAGGAGTGTAAGCTGGTCTCCACTGAACCGGTACGAACAGCATTACCCCAAAACGATAAACTCACTATTCAGCCCGTGGTTGCCGAAAGCCTCCCAGTTATCCCACTGAGCGATAGTCCTCCACCTTCCAGATGGAAACCAGGACAAAAACCGTGGAAACCATCTTATGAGCGTCTCCAGGAAATGAAAGCCAAGGCCACTCACCTACCACCTGCTCAGACGAATTACAGCTTAATCAGCATCCAAGACCCTGGACCCTCCTCTTCCTATCCTAAGCAGCAAAAGAGCTCAGAGAGCGATCATAGCCGTTACTCCAAAATCCAGAGCAACAGAAGCTCAGGCAGCTGGTGGAAATCTAGAAACAGGAATTCACGAAGTCGGTCCTCCTCCAAGTCCTCCTCCAGATCAAGAAGCCCATCCAGTTTGAGATCCCGATCCACCGTGAGATCCCGTTCAGGGAATCCGCTCCCCAGTGACCAGTCGTACTACAGCGGATCCTCCTCTTACTTTTCCCTCAGCGAGGATGACCGACAGAAAAGCCGGATGAAGTTGGGATCCCGCGAGAGAAATTCCGAGCTATCCAAGAAAAGGCAGAGCAGTTCGGAAAGCACACTTCCCTACGTGAAAGGCGTGAGCTCGACGAAGCCTAGAAGTGCAAGCAAATCGTCCATCGATTCCTCGACCAATAGTGAACAATTGACTCCATCCCAGGCCGTCGAAGAAAAAGGAGAATTAAGGTCTGAAAAAGTCACCCGGAAGCAAAACAAAAGAAATTCGAGTTGCAATGAGAGTGAAGAGAAATTTCGGTCTGGGCAGGACAGCCACCGTTCCAAACAAAAAGTTTTGAAAAACAAATCTCAGACTCTTAGAAGTGGCCGGAAAGCCAAAACGAAAAACTATATGAGCGATGAGTGGCATTCTGGACCAAATTCTGAAATAGAAGTCACCCAAAACGACAAAAACAACTCGAGGCTCTTGTCTGCAAAAGAGGAAGGCGAAGCCTCATCGGACTCAGATACGGATCCCTTCCCACCCGCCAAACGCAAGTCCAATTCTGAACCTGCCCCAGATACGTCAAAAGGGAACAAACATCCTTCCTCTTCAGAAATCATGACCTCTGATTCTGATGCAGACTCCAGGGACAAATCCTGGAAGCCGAAGCGAAGTTCCAAACAACCCTTCCGAAAAGTCCACGCCAAAAAGGCGAAGGAAAAATCCAAAAGTAAAAAAGAGAAGAAACACAAGGCTGAAAAACGAAAAGAGACATTCCATTGGCAGCCACCCTTAGAATTTGGAGAAGAGGAGGAGGAGGAGGAGGAAAAGGAGGAAGTCTGTGTCAGAAAATCTGGAATAAAAGAAGTGCAAGAGAAGCACGCTAAAAAGGAAGCCAAAGAGAAAAATAAAGATCCGGATTCCAAAAGCGATAAAACAATCAAAGAACATGCGAAGGATGATCGGATCTCCCACAAAGAACCGGTCCTCTCAAAGAGAGGAGGATATCAGGCCACGTCCACTAGCCAACTGAATAAACGCAGTGAGGAAAAAGCTATTTCTTCAACTCATGTTCCATACCCAACTAAAAATACCTCTGTTTCCAAAAGTCCCACTGCAGCTCAGGAGAAAAATGGAAACGAACAGGTTGCTGTAGACGATATGGAGATTTGTACTCCGGACCATAATTCGCCTGTAAAAGTGCATCTGCAACTTTCTCCAGTAAACCTAAAATTAAATTTCCAAGACATTAAAGCCAGCACAAGTTCCCAGACGCCAATTAGCACTGTAACCCAGAATGTAAGACAAGTCGTTGATGCTAAGGGAGAGACTAGTCTCCAAGAAGGCAGTGAAGAACGAGATGGAGAAAAACAGAAAGCTGCCACCAGCGTTGAAACTATGCTGAAAGTGGATATTTCTGAAAATGCATCAAGCAGTATCGGGGACAACAAGTGGAAACCATTACAGGGCGCTAGAAATCTGCAGCTCCCAACGCCCACCAGCAGTCCCTTTGAAATGAAAAACATGTCTTCCAGCTCCTCTGATCCCAAACCACTAAGTTTAAGGATCGAGATTAAAAGTAAAAACAAGATTAGGCCAGGCTCCCTGTTTGATGAAGTCAGAAAGACGGCGCGTTTGAATCGGAGACCCCGGAACCACGAGAGCTCAAGTGAAGAAGATTCTCCAACACGAGAGGACAGTCAATCCAGAAGTCGGAGTTGCTCGCGCAGCAAATCGGATGTTAAATCCAGGCACCGGACAAGATCACTGTCTTACAGTCATTCACGAAGCCAGTCGAGGAGCTCCACGTATTCATATAGGTGAGTATGTTCGTTTGTTCATTCGTTCGTTCATTCATTCATTCATATCCTGCCTTGATTATTTTTATAAACAAACTCAAGACAACGAACATATCCATCATAGTTTCCTCCTCCAATTTTTTCCACAACAATATCCCTGTGAGGTGTGTTTGCCTGAGAATGTGGCAGGCCTAAGACCACTTACCTAGGACTAGAACTCACCATCTCCTGGTGATTGTCCCAAAGTTACCCACATGGCTTTCCTGCCTAAGATAAGACTCGAATTCACTGTCTATTGGTGATTGGCCCACAGTTGCTCAGCCACCTTTTGCGTCTAAGGTGGGACTAGAATCATATGATGATTGGTCCAAAGTTATCCATCAAGTTTTTGTGGCTAAAGCAAGACTGCAACTCACCATTTCCCAGTGATTGGCCCAAAGTCTTCCAGCCAGCCTTGGTGCCTAAATCAGGACTAGAACTTACACTCTCTTGGTGCTTGTCACCTAGCTGACTTTTATGACTAAATCAGGACTCGAATTCTATTATATATATTTTTAAAGGGCATGTCTTTTTTTCAGATATGTTTTTTCCTCCCCAACCCATTTCCTATACAGATCCTGGAGTTACTCAAGAAGCCCAAGCAGAGGGTGGCACAGTGGTGGCCGTTCAAGAAGTCGAAGCAGCTCTTACGACAGTTGCAGAAGTTATAGGTAAGTTGTCTTTCAAAGGAAAAGAATTGGAGAAATTTATAGAAGTCATGATGGCGCAAGTGTTTGGATTGCAGTATTGCAGGCAAACTCACTGCCCACAGTCAGGAGTTCGATCCTGCCCCCAATGACTCAGCCATCCAACTTTCCGAGGTTGGTAAAATGAGGACCCAGATTGTTGAGGGCAAGATGCTGACATTTGTAAACGGCTAAGAGAGGGCTCTAAAGCACTATAAAGCAGTATATAAATCTTAAGTGCTATTGTTAAGTGCTGTATCGGGAAGTTGAGAAAGCAGCATTGTCCAATGCTGTAATGAAATATTTGTGTTTTGTGCAGTCGCCAAAGATTGAGCTGAACTGGGGAAGAATCTACATCGTTTAAAACTGGAGTGGAAATTTAAAAAAAAAAACAAATGGAAAAAAAATAGTAGTGGCAAACAACTTTCAAACTACAGTTAGTCCATGACCCGCCCATCACAGTTGTAATTGGTGCACAGTCGCAAGTATTGACTGTCCTAAAATCCATGTGACTGGCCCGATTTTTATGGCCTTTTTTGGTGGTGATTGTTGAGCAAATGCCGCTGTCATAAAGTGAACAAAACGTGGTTGTTCAGTGAACCGATAATTCATTATGGGCTGCTTTCATTGAAAACTGGAAATAAATGCTACTTTTGGGGCAAAAAAACCCCCCCAAACCCTATTGTAAAACGTGGTCACATGAGCACGGAATGCTGCAGGCAACTGTAAAAGCAGACCAGTTTCCATGTGATTGGCACGAAGTCACAACTTCGAACGGTCAGTAAGAGACCAGTCATAAGTGGAAGGCTGCCGGTATTGGCCCCAAACTTTCACGACTGTGTCTCTCAAGCTCAGGTCACTTTGAAAAAGATACGATGTTTTTACTTGAAGCCTAGCTTGATTCAGTGGCAGAGCCCCTCTGTTTAGTGACCAGTTTCCTGTTAATAAGGGAAGAATTTGAATTCTCGGACTTAAAAATACCTACATTTAAATGCTAGGAAAGATGGCGACCGGAGGAGGTCGACCAGAAGAGCTCCGCCAGCTCCGCCAGCCAGAAGAGCTCCGCCGCCCGGCGTGGTGAGTTTCCTCCCCCCCAGGTCCTCCTCACCTGTGGCAGGGGTGGCGAGGGGACCTGTGGGGGGATGGGCGACCCCCGAGGCCGTGGCGCGGCGTCGTGTTCGGCGCTGGGCCCGGCGGCGGCCGGCTGGCGGCTGGCGGCGGGGCCGCGCGGCTGTGAGGCGATCCCCGGGGCCGTGGCGCGGCGTCGTGTCTGGCGGCGGGCCCGGCGGCGGGCCGCGCGGCTGTGGGGCGACCTCGCGGCGGCGGCTGGCAGCTGGCGGCGGGGCCGCGCGGCTGTGAGGTGGGCGTTTCCCGACCGGTGGTGCTGCCGTGCGAGGTTGAGGTCTCCGGATGCCTGGAGTCGGCGGAGACCGGAGGCCGGAGCAGCTGGAGGCCATGGTATTTTGCCCAGCGGCCGGCGACTGGCGGTGGGTCCGCGCGACTTCGCGGCTGGCGGCCGGCGGTGTGGCCATGCGAGGCCGAAGTTCCTGGGATGGCTGGAGCGGCTGGAGGCTGGCAGCTGGAGGCTGGAGCGGTTGGAGACTGGCGGCGTGGCTATGGGACCGCCGCCGGGGTCGAGACCAGGGCTGGGGCCGTTGTGAGGGCCCCAGCCGAAGTTGGAGGGGCGGCTCGAGCGGCCGAGGGTCGGCTACCGTGGGCGGAGCCAGGGCGGCCTGGCTGTGGGACTATCGCCGGGGCCGGGGCTGGGGCCTTTGCAGGGGCCCCAGCCGAAGCTGGTGTACGAGCCACGACTCGAGCGGCTAGAGGATGGACGCTGTGGGCAGAACCGAGGCGGCTGGAAGATCATCGACCTCCAGGGCCATGGTGTGGTTCTGGGTCTGGTGCTGGTCCCGGTAGCCCGTGGCGTGACCGGCAGGTGGCTGTTGGAGTTGGAGCTGGGACTGGAGGACCGCTGCCGCGGTTGAAGTTATTCTCCTCCTCTTCGTCCAATCGGCGGTGCGCTGAACGCCCTCAACCTGGACTCGGGCCCCGGCCGGCTAGTTCTCAGCTTGGTCGGGATCATTTTTATCATCTCCATCATTTTTATCAGAGGACTCAGGCCGGGACGCTATTTTATACCAGAAATGATCTCTGGGCCCTGAGATATGTCCCCCTATCTCAGCAATGGCCCTCTGATCTCTCGGAGGCCCATCTCAAGGACGGATTGTGGGATCCGGAGAGATGGTGGGGTTTTAAGTGCGGGAGGGAGGGGTGTCTTAAGAAATTTTTAGTTAGGTTTTTAAGGGGGTTAGGAAGGCCCGGGCGGGAGTTGGGGGACAACTCGCCGGAGGCTGGGTCCAGGCCGGGGGTTGGGCGTGGCCGGGAGAGTCAGAGTCCGGACAGGACCGTATTGAGGATGGGGGGGCTCACCGGGGAGGGTGGAATTAAATCTATTGTTACGGTGAGCGGGAGGGGCAGATTTGGCGGTTATAGGGGGCCATATTCTGTGTTGGGAGCGCGCCCTCGCTGTTTGCTTGCTGTGGCGCGCTCCGACCCCCTTGTCATCTCCCGTTCCCCAGGGGGTCTGAGCAATCGGGCCCTGGGCCTTAGGCTGATGTTGTGTAACGCCAGGTCCGTTGTTAATAAAGCCCCTCTCATCCATGATTTGATTTGTGAGGGGGGCGCGGACCTGGTGGGAGTTACCGAAACCTGGCTGGGCCAGGAGGGGGGAGTCCCTCTGGTGGAGATGTGCCCAGCCGGGTTTCGGGTTTTTCATCGGCCGAGGGCCCAGGGGAGGGGAGGGGGGGTTGCGGTAGTTATTAAGGAGGATCTGTGTCCGAGGGAGGCCACTGTATCTCAGACGACCGGGTGTGAGCTCCTTTTCGTGAAGTTCGGTCCCAAGGTTCAGGTGGGCTTGCTGGTCGCATACCTGGCTCCCTGCTATGCGGCAGCAGCCCTGCTTGAGCTCCTTGAGGTCATAGCTGGCGTGGCGGTTGGGACCCCCAGGCTTATGGTCATGGGGGATTTCAACCTGCCATCTGCTGGCGGTACCTCGGGGATTGCTCAAGAGTTCATGGCTTCCATGACGGCCATGGGCCTGACCCAGTTAATTCGGGACTCTACTCATGTGGGAGGTCATACCTTGGATCTGGTTTTCGTCTCTGATCAGTGGCAGAGTGATCTGGGTATGGGGGATATAGTCATAGAACCCCTGTCATGGTCGGATCACTCGCTCCTGAAGCTCGACTTCCGTTCCGCACCCCCTGACCGCAGGGAGGCGGGACCATTAAAATGGTACCGCCCCAGGCGCCTGATGGATCCTGATAGGTTCCTGACGGAGCTTGGGCCATTTCCCGAAGCTCACACACACGACTCGGTTGAGGGCTTGGTCGCCACCTGGGATAGGGTGGCTGCTGTGGCCCTCGACCGAGTCGTGCCCTTGCGGCCTCTGACCCAATGCCGATCCCAAGTGGCTCCTTGGTTTTCTGAGGAGCTAAGGGAGATGAAGCGTCGGAAAAGACGCCTAGAGAGCAGTTGGAGGGCCAGCCGCTCTGGGTCCGACCGAACACTATTACAATCTTATATTAAGACGTATTTAGTGGCGATAAGGATGGCGAGGAGATCTTACCTCTCCACCCTTATTGCGTCCGCGGAAAACCGCCCAGCCGCCCTGTTTAGGGTGACCCGCTCTCTACTGGAGGTGGGAGCGCGGGAGGATCCCTTGCAGGGACGGGCTGAGGAGTTTTCTAGGTTTCTGCAGGACAAAATCGCTCAGATCCGGGACGAGCTGGACTCCGACTGGGCATCTCCGGGCGGGGGGGCGGGGGTGGATATCGGTGCGGTCAATTGGGTTGAGTTCGATCCTGTTACTGTGGAGGACGTGGACAGGATACTGGGGGGACTGAATGCCACCACCTGTTTGCTGGACCCATGCCCCTCCTGGCTGGTTTTGGCCACTCGGGAGGTGACACGAGGCTGGTTCCAGGGTATTATAAACGCTTCCTTGAGAGAGGGGCTGTTACCTGCCGCCTTGAAAGAGGCGGTGGTGCAGCCCCTCCTCAAGAAACCGTCCCTGGACCCAGCATTGTTATCTAACTATCGTCCTGTCTCCAACCTTCGCTTTGTTGCGAAGGTTGTTGAGAGTGTGGTGGCACGTCAGTTCCCGCAGTACCTGGATGAAGCGAGTTATCTTGACCCCCTCCAATCGGGCTTCAGGCCCGGGCACAGCACGGAGACGGCGTTGGTCGCGTTGGTGGATGACCTCTGGAGGGCCCGGGACAGGGGTTGTTCCTCTGTCCTGGTCCTGTTAGATCTCTCAGCGGCTTTTGATACTGTCGACCACAGTATCCTATTGCAGCGGTTGGAGGGGTTGGGGGTGGGAGGCACCGTGTTGCGGTGGTTCGCCTCCTTCCTCTCTGACCGCTCGCAATTTGTGTTGACGGGGGGGCAGAGATCGGCCCCGAGGCCCCTACGATGTGGGGTGCCTCAGGGGTCGGTGCTCTCGCCCCTGCTGTTCAACATTTATGTAAAGCCGCTGGGTGAGGTCATCCGTGGCTTCGGGGTGGAGTTCCATCAGTACGCTGACGATACTCAGCTGTACATCTCCACCCCGGGCCACCCCAACGAAGCCGTCGAAGTGATGTCCCGATGCCTGGAGGCCGTGCGGAGTTGGATGGGTCGTAACAGGCTTCGTCTCAACCCGACCAAAACCGAGTGGCTGTGGTTTCCTGCGCCCAGATACAGCCAGCTGGTTCCTTCGCTGGCCGTGGGGGGAGAGGTCTTGACCCCCGTGGAAAGGGCGCGCAACTTGGGTGTCCTCCTGGACGTACGGCTGTCTTTAGAAGAACATATTGCAGCCGTCGCCAGGGGGGCTTTTTATCAGATTCGTCTGATTTACCAGTTGCGGCCCTTTCTGGATCTGGGCGCACTTCGCACAGTCACTTCCGCCCTCGTCATCTCCCGCCTGGATTATTGCAATGCTCTCTACATGGGGCTCCCCTTGAAGAGTCTCCGGAGGCTGCAGCTGGTCCAGAATGCAGCCGCGCGGGTGATCGTGGGTGCTCCTCGGAGCTCCCACGTTACACCGCTTCTCCGCAGGCTGCACTGGCTTCCTGTGGCCTTCCGGATTCGATTCAAGGTGGTACTGACAGTATTTAAAGTGCTCCATGGCTCGGGACCTGGGTACTTACGGGACCGCCTGCTGCCATCATCAACCTCCCGCCGCCCAGTACGCTCCCACAGGGTTGCCCTCCTCGGGGTACCGCCGCCCGGCCGTTGTCGGTTGACGGCCCCGAGGGTTCGGGCTTTCTCTGTGGGAGCCCCCTCCCTTTGGAATGATCTCCCCCCGGAGATACGGGCTATGACGGATATTCTGACCTTCCGGCGCGCAGTGAAAACCCTATTTTTTCAACAGGCTGGCCTGGCCCAGTAACTGTATTTTAGTTTTTTAACTTAATTTTAATCGGGGTTTTATTAGTTTTTAATTTGTAACTCTATTTTTGGGTTAGACAGCCGGATCAATTTGGTTTAATTTATTTTAAATTGTATTTATTGAGTATTTATTATGTGTTTTTAGTAGGCTGTACACCGCCCCGAGTCCCTTTTTGGGAGAGGGAGCGGTATAAAAGTTTAATAAAATAAATAAATAAATAGGAAAGTTGTCCATTCAAATCATATTTAAAAATTCCATGTCAACCTTCTCCTCTCTCTCTCTTCCCCCCCTCCCCCTTGTTTCAACAGTCACACTTACAGTAGAAGCCCCTCCAGAAGCAACTCTTACACTCACCGGAGTCGGTCGAGGTACGTAATACGCATGAAAACATTTTTATAAACATCCTCTTTCTTAAAACAGTCTTAAAATGATCATTCTTTTATAAACAATTATAGGTAGTGATGAACACAATTGAGTGCAACATTTCTTGTGGCTAAGTGAGATGGTTACGAAGTGACTTTCGGCCCATTTTACCACGTTTCTTGCCACTGCAGTTGTTAAGTGAATCACTGCAGTCGTTAAGCAAGTAGCACAGTTCTTAAGTGAATCTGGCTTCCCTCACTGACTTTGCTCTTGTCAGAAGCTTGCAAAAGGGGATCACGTGACCCTGGGACAGTGCTGCCGGTGTAGTATATCCATGCCAGTTGCCAAGTGTCCGAATTTTGATCACGTGACCATGAAGGTACTGCAACGGTCATAAGTGAAGAACGGCCATATGTCGTTTTTGTTCAGCGCCGTTGTCTCTTCAAGCGGTGACATTAAATGAATGATTGTAAGTTGAGGACTACTTGTATCAAAGGATTTTTTTTTTTCAGGCAAGCATGGAAAAATGGAGGAAAAATAATATTCTGCTTTAACAGATAACGGAGAGGGGGTGTATTTATGCAAGGTCTGATATGCTTCCAAATCACATTTGAACAGCTCTCCTTTTACATTAAAATTACATCGTAATTTTAACACCCTAGGGATAATATGCAAATACCAAGGAATAATGTATGGATTCAGGTATACAAGTAATCCTTATAACAGTTCACTTAGTGACCATTCGAAGTTTAAAATGACTTATTTGGCTGTCTCACTTATTGCAGCATCTCCAGGGTCACATGATCAAATTTCAAACGCTTGGCAGCCGAGTCATATTTATGACGGTTGTGACCTCTTTTTGATGAGCAAAGTCAATGGGGAAGCCAGGTTCACTTAACAACCATGTGACTAGCTTAACAACTGCAGTGATTCGTTTAACAATAGTGGCAAGAAAGGTCATAAAATGGGGCAAAGTTCTCACTTATCAATAGAAATTTTATGCTCAATTGTGGTTGTATGTTAAGGACTACCTGTATTTCTCGTTATAAACACAATTCTGGTTATAAACAATAGATAGAACATAAGATAGAAAGCTCACAATTATTGTGATTTTCTAGGTGTCTTTCGTTCCTTCCAAGAAGACTTGTCAGCACAAAAGATTGGCAATCTAAAAGCAGTTGTTTAGCAATCTAAAAACAGTTGTTACTTTCACACAATTCTTGTTTTAATTATGAACAGTGGAAGTCATTCTAAATCTAATAATCCATTGGTTCTGGTTCCTTCACAAAAGCAGATCCTACACCTATGACAGTTACTATAGCCGGAGTCGCAGCCGTAGCAGAAGTAAAAGAAGTGACAGTTACCACCGGTCTCGTAGTTACGACCGACGTTCCAGGTAAATTTTCCTAGTAATCTGACAATTATTGGAATGGCTGGCAAACATTGCATGCAAACTCTTATGTTCCATTTTCAAGTCTGCTGTGTATTTGCCAGCATTTTGCAAAAGCAGAAGTATAGAAAGTTTCTAGACCAGTGTTTCTTAAATACTTTTGCTCTCAGGATCCCTGCCCACTTTTAAATATGGAGGTCCCCAAAAGAGTTTTCACTTACCACGTTAAAAATTAACACTTTTAAAATTTGTATCCTGCCTTTATTATTTTACAAATAATTCGAGGCAGTGAATGTATCCAATTCACCTTCCTCCCTGACACTGAGTCACACTGTCAGCGAGATGTTTAAACTGGAACTGTCATTTTTGTCAATCTTCACAAGATTATAAGCTGTGCCCAAGACAAGCAATTGCCTTTTGCAATTGACTGATGGGGATTTTGTCAATGCTGATAGGGTTCAAGAGATGCTCCAATGATTATGCTAGGTCGCAAAGCCATCCACGTGTTTAGACTCGAATTGGCAGTTTTGTACCATCTCTCGAGTCCTTCCCAAGGACATACAACAGGTTGTTGTTTGACAGTGTTAAAAATCTCATCAAAGGATGTCAGATGTTCCAACTGAAACTGTTTTGAAATTGACTGATGAGGATTTTGTCAGTGCCAATGGGGCTGAAGGGTTGTGCCAGTTGTTTTGCGGTTGCATCCAAGGAGCCTATCACTATTGAGGCTATCTTTGCTTTCTTTTGCCACATTCATTCTACTTCCATTTGCAGTTCTTTGTATTTTGTTATCTTCTCCAGTTCTTACTCTTCTCTTCTGCTGTCTCCAGGCACCGGCTCATCCACTATCCAGACTTTTGTGTCTTTCGTAATCAACCATTGTGAAGTCTGCGGTGTTATGTGATAATTGCCTGTCTGTTTATCACCAAACACTTTAAGTTCTTTGATTTCTGTCACTTTGTATATTATGGTTAAATATACAGTCAGCCAGATGGATTTGGCATTTTTGTCTACCTCTGGAGTCTTTCCCAAGGACCTGGAATAGAAAGGTGTGGCTATTTGATAGGGTTAAAGGTCTCTTCACAGGATGTCAGCTGTCCCAAGTCAAGCTGCCTTCTGCAATTGACTAATGGGGGTTTTGTCACGGCCTATGGGGTACAAGAAATAACTAGCAATAAAATGGAAGAAATACTAGAACATCACTATCTCAGAGAGAAGTCTTGGGTACAAATCCTGAAAATTTGCAAGCCGAAGGAAGGATAATTGCTCAATCTTGTTTCATGACACAGATTGTACTAGCCCAGGAGTAGGGAACCTTGGCTCTTTTATCACTTATGGACTTCAACTCCCAGAATTCCTGAGTGAGCCATAAAAGGTTCCCCATCCCTGACCTACTGGTTTTTCAGTTGTGGGGGAAATCAATTTTTGACTGGAATGGGACTGTTTAGTATACAAATGTAGGACATATTCTTTATATATTCTTTATATGTCCTACATTTGTATATCAAACAATCCCATTCCAGTCAAAAATTGATTTCCCCCACAACTGAAAAACCAGTAGGCCAGGGATGGGGAACCTTTTATGGCTCACTCAGGGATTCTGGGAGTTGAAGTCCATAAGTGATAAAAGAGCCAAGGTTCCCTACCCCTGTACTAGCCTAACAAGCCATATTTGAGGAGGGGGTTCTGAAGATGCAAGTGATAGAAGACACCCCAGAAAAATTTCCTTAGTTTTTATCTTCAGGTTATGGAAAAGTCTCTATAAGTAGTCCTCGACTTACGACCATAATTGAGCCCAAAATTTCTGTTCTTAAGTGAAACATTTGTTAAGTGAATTTTTCCCTATTTTGCAAACTTTCTTGCCAGTTATTAAGTGAATCACTGCAGTTGTTCAGTAAGTAACATGGTTGTTAAGTAAATCCAGCTTTGATTTTGCTTGTCAGAAGATCGCAAAAGGGGATCATGTGACTTTGGGACATTGCAAAATCATAAATATGGGTCAGTGGCCAAGCATCTGGATTTTGGTCACATGACCCTGGGCATGCTGCATTCATTGTAAGTGTGAAAAAGCGGCCCTAAGTCATTTTTTTCAGTGCTGCTGTAACTTTGGTGACTAAATGAACTCCTGTAAGTCAAGGACTATCTGTATAGCGAGTGCCCAGTGTGCTATATTCACATATTTTATCTTTCCTTGTAGATCTTATCGGTCCGACAGCGAAAGTGAACGCAGCTATTCTAATTGCCGAAGTCCCAGCGAAAGCAGCAGATACAGCTGAGAGCTGACGGTTGATCATAGCAATTATGCATAACAGAAAGTTTTTTATGTCCGTAGCTTGGATCAACGTTTTGTTTATGTTTTTTTTCTTAGTGTCTAGGTGAAACTAATTGCTGCCAACAGAAGTGTAGCCTTACTTAACTCAGCACAACAGTTTTTTGAGGTTTTTTTAGTACACTCTATTATGGCAATCATTTTGTGTTGCCCAGAATTTTGTTTCAAACTAGATGATATGGTTGACGTGCAATCGAATGTTCAGTTAAGCCTCTTAAATTGTTTCTCCGAAGAAAATTCATTCGATAACCATGAAACTGTGAAGAATCATATTATATGAATCTCAGCTGCGATCTACCTGCTTCAAACATTGTCCTTTCAATGCTGAACTAATGGTTCATTGATATCTTGACATGCCAATAACTTTGGTAGCAGAGATCCAGGAAGATTCCAGAAGATCCTGGCTAAGAGATCATTAACTACCAGAGTTATGAATTCTGGGAGTTAGATTCATCGCTTGTCTGGAAAATGTCATGTATATTTGGATCCCATGAGTTAAAAGTTAAAAGTTTCTTGATCAGTTTTGCCTAATGCTCCCTTGCAGACATTATCCAGGTGTGGGTAGCTAACTTGAAGTTTGAACTCCAAATGATGCTAGACCACATTGAGTCTCCGTTCTCTATCCAGTGAAGAAGCAAGAACGATGTTCTCCTTGTCTCTGACCTCAATCTGTCGCCTTTTTCCCATGGTCTTCTGATTCTGGATTTTCATCATGCCTGAATGTGTTAGCATTCTGATATTCTATCTCTGTCAGATCTGCAAGTCTGTTGATGAGCATCTGCAAAGATAGCAAGCTGTAAATTTATTTCAGGAAACTTAACTTTCAGGAGCAATTGAATTTTATATTTCAGTTTGAATTCATCAGATAAAAATCCATTTTGAAATGGAAATGTTGGGATATACCCAAATGTTCATATCAGATAGTTAACTTAAAAAAGAATGGCAGAAATAACTGTTACTATTTAGTGGTCCAGGCAAACGGCAATGCTTTATCTGTTAATGCCGGTCCTGAATTTGTTAAAATTTCTATGATGCTGAATCGCTGCATATTTCATAACGGGGGTAGCATAGAGCATTTTCTTTGGGAACTGCTTCAGCGCCCAAATTTCTGACTTGAATGTGAGGTTGCCATTTTGAATTCAAGAGGGCAATCAAGATCCTTCCCTCGCAGATTCTCAAAGTAGCCCGTTTCATTTTCAAAATGGCTCCCCGTTTCATCAATTTAAATAATTTTATTTTGGTTAGGAACCAAAATGTACTGTTGAAATGATTTTTTCCTCGTTCAATGCAATTAAAAATAGGAATATTTAAATATCAGTTGTTCTTTAAACACGAATTGCCTGGTCTTCATTTAAAAAGCGATTGTTTTTGCGGGTAGGAACTTTTTATAGATAGTCCTCAACTTGCAACCATTTGTTCAGTATCCATTTGATGTTATGACGGCACTGAAAAAATGTGACATGACTGTTTTTCACCCTTAATGACTCATGATCACATGAACAAAATTCACACACTTGGCAACTGGCTCATAGTTAGGACTGCTTGCATTGTCCCCAGAGTCACGATCCCCCTATTGTGATCTTCTGGCAAGCAAGGTCACTTAACAACTGTGTTACTCTCTTAACAACCATAGCAGTTCACTTTAGCAATTCACTTTGGCAAAAAAGATTGTAAAGCGAGGCAAAGCGCACTTGACAACTGTCTCGCTTAGCAATGGAAATGTTGGCCTTGATTGTGGTTGTATGTCAAGGGCTACCTATAATACATCCTAAAACAAAATGTTTTTCAAATCCTGTAACTTTTTTTTTTTTAATGAATGCCTAATCAGGGTTTCATTTCAATGCATGGATGGCTTTCAAGAAATCCAAGGCCTACAGATCTTCTGAAAAACCACATGAAAAAAGCCCCCCCACACATACACACACAAGGCATGCCCCAGGAGCTCATCTTGATTTAAGAGACTTCGAACAATATATATATATTTTTTTTTAAATCAGGGTGGTTAACTTCTTACAGAGCAAAGGAAGTCCTGATGCTGCCCATGGTAGCAATTATCCACTCAAATGAATTGCTTCCTCAGCTCCATAGTAATTTGGGGTACCCAGGCCTTCTGATAAAATCACCTTTAAGGTAGGTGTGGGGGCAAACGGGACAATCAAAATAACAGAACAACAGAGTTGGAAAGGATCTTGGAGGTCATCTAGTCCAACCCCCTGCTCGAGCAGGAGAGCCTACGCATTCCAGACAGATGGCTGGCTGTTCAATCTCTTCTTAAAAACTCACCAATGGATTACCCCACAATTTTTGGAGGGAAGCCATTCCATTGCTTAATTGCTCTGGCTGTCAGGAAATTTCTCTAGTTCTAAGAGGTTGCTTCTCAATTTCCATCTGTTGTTCTACCCTCAGGGGCTTTGGAGAATAGAATTAAAGAACAGCAGCTGGAAAGGACCTTGGAGGATCTAGTCCAGCCCCTGCTCAAGCAGGAAAACCTATACCATTTCTGACAGGTGGCTGTTCAATTTCTTCTTTAAAACCTCCATTAATGAAGCACCCACAACTTCTGGTGGCAAGCTATTCCACTGGTTAATTGTTCTGTCAGGAAGTTCCTCCTTAGTTCTAAGTTGCTTCTCCTTGATTAGTTTCCCTCCATTGTTTCTTGTCCTGCCTTCAGGGGTTTTGGAGGATATTTTGAGCCTCTCTTCCTTGGTGGGAACAATGGTCCATAGAAAATAACCTGGTTTCCCAGCCTAAACCATTGCAGAAAATTTAGAGTTGGGACTGACTGATGGATATTAGCTAAGCTGGCCAAGATATAAGTTTACCCAAAGGTCTAAAACTCAAAACTCTCATCTCTTAAGATCTTCAATTCCCAGAATTTCACCGTGGCCCTTTCAAAAGGTGGTCTTGGTAGTCGAAAGCCACTATATCTTGAACCCTCAAGCTGCCTAGGTCAAGCGTCCCTTTTTGAGTCCTGAGAGCCAGAGGTTATGTTTCCAATGTGCTCCAAGGGTGGCTAGTATGGCTGCGCTCACAGCAAGTGGTGCAATGCACCCTGGGCTCCTTCCCCCTCCCTTTTCAACTGAGGCGCTGAGGTTCAAACCCACCAGGCGCCTGTTCTTTCCAGGAAAACATGACCTCCATCCAGAGCCGCCGCCCTCCGGATCATGAACAGCTCGGTCTCACATGGATTCACTTTCTACACAGGGAAGCAGGACATCCTGTTTGGTGTAGTGGTTAAGGTGCTGACCTAGAAATTTGGGGCACAGGGAGTTCTAGTCTCACCTTAGGCATGAAATCCTGCTGGGTGACTGGGCCAATCACTGGGGGGCTGTGAGTTCTAGTCCCATCTTAGGTAAGAGTTTATATTTATTTCATTTGTCAATCGCTTACAAGATAATAGATATAAATATATACATAGTTATGAATACATGAAATGGGTACATATAAGAAAAATAAAAGAAACAATAGGACAGGGATGGTAGGCACATTGGTGCGCTTATGCACGCCCTCTACAGACCTCTTAGGAAAGGGGTGAGGTCAATAGTAGACAGTCTTAAGGTTAAAGTTTTTGGGGTTTGGGGAAGAAACCACAGAATCAGGTACAGTATTCCAGACATTGACCACTCTGTTGCTGAAGTCGGATTTCCTGCAATCAAGTTTGGTGCGATTAATCTTGAGTTTGTATCTATTGTTTGCTCTTGTGTTGTTATGGTTGAAGCTGAAATATTCATTGACAGGTAAGTCATTGCAATATATGATTTTATATACCATACTTAGATCAGACCGAAGACGGCGTAATTCAAGGTTTTCTAGGTCTAGCATTTCAAGTTTGGTGCCATGGTATTCTGCAACGAATAGAGGAGTGGAGAACTCTTCTTGTGAAATATTTCTGGACTTTCTCAACTGTGCTAATATCAGATACATAATGTGGGTTCCAGACTGATGAGCTGTATTCGAGTATTGGTCTAGCAAATGTTTTGTATGCTCTGGTTATTAGTGTAATATTACCAGAGAAAAAGCTACGTAAGATTAGGTTAACAACTCTTAACACCTTTTTGGCTATGTAGTTACAGTGAGCTCTAGCACTTAGGTCATTTGAGATGAGTACTCCAAGATCCTTGACAGAGCTTGGATCATCATCAGGGGTGAGATGGACCTTGAGTTTTTTAGTTTGTTGTTTACAAAATTGTAGAAAGCGTGGGTGGAATTGGTGCGTAGGTTTTCCTCTTGTTTAATGTGATAATTGGTGCATTCAGTCTTTATCTGGTGGCATAAATTTTTGTATCGGCTTTTGAAGTTGACAACGTGACCAGATTTGTTTTTCCACCAAAGTGATTTCTTTTTGGATTGAAGTTTCCTTATTTTCCTTATTCCTTATGTTCGATGTCATAATCAGGTGCTCTGTAACATAGTAAGAATCGAATTGTAATATTTAAGGACAGTTCACAGACAATGGTCTCAGGAAGAGCAAGCTCCTGGGTAACTTGGATGTTTTTTAGATGTAGAGACTTTTTATACAAGATAGCAACACCACCTCCTCTACGGATTTCACGATCTGATCGGTAAACACGATAGTCTCTTACTGTGGTAATGGACTCAGGGAGAGATGCGTTGAGCCATGTTTCACAGACAAATATAATGTCGAATTTAGCTGTATTTAGTAAGAAGAGAAATTCAGGTATTTTATTCACAAGGCCTCTTGCATTGAGTAGCTTGCATTTAAGGCCAGCTGTAGTTGGGATAGAGGTAGTTAGGGTGTGCGTGCCTAGTCTTGGGTGATGGTGGATTGGATGAAGTAGGGTTGTGGTTGAAGGTTAAAGCTGAGTTGCGGGTTATGTGACTTTGGATACAGTCAGCAGGGTAGTCAATGTACAGGTCCTTCTCTCCATTGTCTAGACGTTTTTTGAGTTCTGTGCGGAGTATACGGGAGCGGAACGTTGCTGTATGGTTAGGTCAGGGCGAGTTCACTGGGGGGCTGTGAGTTCTAGTCCCATCTCAGGTAAGTTTTTGAGTGACTTTGACTCTCAGTCCATTCCACCTAGCAGGAACGTTGTTTGGGGGGGAAATGGAAGAAAGTGGTTCACTCCTCATCAAGCAATTAAGGCAGAATAGCAAATAAAATCAAAATAAATAAATTATCAGACGGCAAAGAAGTCAAATCTCCCCTCCGGCTCTTGGCATCTGCAGCGCGGGCAAACCTGGGCGCGCAGGCGCACATACGCGAAGCGAAGCTCAACGCCTCCGTCACCCTCCTGGAACGCTCGGCAGGCGCTGCCAGCCTTTTTCCCTTCTCGCTGGAGAGCGGGGGGCGGGGGGGGGGGGAGAGAAGAGAGGGAGGCGGAGCGTCGGCCGAGGATCCTTTGCAAAGCGCCGATCGTCGGCCGCTGCAGAGGAGGAAGAAGAGGAGGAGGAGCGGGGGGGGGACTTAGCCAGACCAGCCATATACACCCCCCCCCTCTTTAGACGGAACAAGCGAGAACATTTCTCTCTCCCTCCCCCCCCCCCCCGAATCCACCTTCCTCGCTCCACCCCTGGATCTTTTGATGGAGAGCGCAACCCCACCGCGAGCACAGGAGCAGCGGGGCTCCCTGGATCGGGCAGCCCGGCAGCAAAATGGTAGAGCGCGGCCCCCCTTCCCCCTCGTTTCCTCCTCCTTTTTAAAAAAAAAAAATTCCCAGGACGGTGGCCGCTGGTAGGCTGAGGCCAACGGGGGTATTGGGGGTGGTCGTGGAGTGGGGGGGGGGGGGGTGATCGGGAGAGAGAGGAAAGCAGGGTCGGAAGTTGCTGTGCAATGCAATGCCATTTGCAACGCAGTTTATAATGCGGCGCGGTTTACCGTGCAGTTTGCCAGGCAATGCGATGCCTTTCGCCTTCCCTCCCTCATTTCTCCTTCTGCCCTTTTCCTTCCTTTTTCTCCCTCCCTTCCTTCCTCCCCCCTCCCTTTCCTTCTCCCCTTCTTTCCCCTTCCTTCCTTCCTTTTTCTTCTGGTCCTTCCGACGTCCGGGTTTTGTCCTGCACCATGCACACGTTGCAATCAAAGGCGGTGGGGCGCGGGGTGGGGGGAGAAGGAATCTGGGGGGGGGGAATAGACAGGAGCGGGTAGGGGAAGAGTTAGCTGGATCCTGAATTTGTACGCCTGTTGGGGTTCAGTCCTCCTCCCTTACCTTCTTTTTTTCCCCTTTTTCTTTTTGCAAAGGAGGGGAGGGGGACGGCGCAGGAGATCCCCACCTCCCTCCCTCCCTTCCGGCCAGATCGTGGCTTGCAAGGAGTTAATCTCCCTCCTTCCTTTCCTAGCTAGACCCGATCCCGTTGCGACGAATGAGCTCACCCAGACAAGTTGGCTCGCGCTGTAATTTCTTCCCTTCTGCTCGCCTCCCCCCCAGCTTCCTTCCCCGCTGCAAACCCTCCAGGCTTTAGGGACTTAATCCGCTTCCTTGCACGCCTGAGTGACAGTTGCATTTCGGTGCGTTTAAGGTCTTTGCAAGCAGCTTGGCAACCTGATTCTCTGCTTGTGTGTGTGTGTGTGTGTGTTAAAGAGGGAGGCTTTGAGCTACACAAACAGGGTGAGGTGGAGGGGGAAGTGGGGAGTGGGAGTTGGGAAAAGAACCGGTGGCATCTTTTGCAATAGAAAGCTGCTTCGGTTTGACACCCCTCCTCCACTCAATTCTGTCGCTTCTTTTGGGGGGGGGGCGGCACTGTCACGTGGTCTTTTTAAGTTTGCATGTGTTGGGTTTGGGGGGTTTGGGAAAGTAGGATGACCCTCTCCTTCAAAAGACCACCCTCTGTTGTTTCGTGTGTATGTGGTTTTTTTAAAGTGCTTACGCAGCAACTGGACGAAAACAGCAGCTCCTACCTGCAGAGGCCCAAAGACTGTAATGCAAGCCTATCGGTAAAATGGTTTTTTTTTCTTAGAGAGAGGTGTCATTCAACTCCTATCATCCTTAGCCAGAATGCAGAATATTGGTATGTACCTCGTGTATGTATCTTGTGGGGAGAGGGGCTGGGGATTGCAAAGGCCCCCAAGGCCCTGTCTTATGGGCTTTGTCAGAGATTTAGAATAGAATAGAAGATAGAATAGAATAGAGTAGAATAGAATAACAGAGTTGGAGGGGACCTTGGAAGTCTTCTAGTCCAACCCCCTGTTTAGGCAGGAAACCCTACACCACTTCAGACAAATGGTTACCCAGCATCTTATTTACAAAAATCTTCACTGATTCATTATCATTGCCTAGGGAGCTGTTACACAAAGTAGCACCAGATAGAAGTCTAGTTCAAGTGATAGACAGACATGTGGATAGATGAATAGATGGCAGGTAGGTAGGTAGATAGATCAATTGATAGATAGGTATAGATAATAGATAGATCGATAGATGATAGATAGGTAAATACATAGACATAGATACATACATAAATACAGAGGGATGGATGGTTAATAGATCGATAGATGAATTATATATGTATGTATGTATATATATATATTTGTTTTCTGAGGTTTTCGCAGGTATTTGTACGTGGATCTTTGGTTCTTCGGGTTTTCTCCCGGGAAGAGAAACTCCGAGAAGCACAAGGCCGAAGACACAAGCCTGAAGATGATGAATAAGACTACCATCGAAACGTCGCCTAGATACTTCCAATTCTACGCGGGAGAAAACCCAAAAAACCAAAGATCCACATACACACACACATACACACACACACATACATGTATATATATGTACATATATATATATATATACATATATATAGAAATGGAGAGCTATAGACAGGTAGGTAGGTAGATAGGTAGATACATAGACACATTGATCCATAAATAGAGCGATGGACGGATATAGATATAGATAATAGATTGATCGATAGATAAATGACAGATACATAGATACATATAAATGGATGGGTGGATGGATGGATAAACAAGACAAGATAGGTAGACAACAAATAGATAAAACAATATTGTTAACAAAGGTAGATGATTGATAATAAAAATCTAGAACTAGATGGATGGATAAATAGACAGTCAGACAGATATAATCCTTGACTTACAACCATTGATTTAGTGACATTCCATTTAGTGGCCGCTGCATGCCCATGGTCACAGGATCAAAATTTGAACGCTTGGCAACAGGGTGGATTTGATTTAAATCAAACTGATTTAATTCACGATTTAAATCATGATTTAAATCACTAGTAGTCAGTAAGGCTTGATTTAAATCATAGTTTTCTACATAAAGACTAATTCTTGCTGGTATAACTTTAACATGCAAGTAGATGAAGATTTTTAGAATAATAACTTTTCATCTTAGTTTTTTTATCCCCAGTTTAATAGATTAATCATTCATATTTGGATAACTTTTCTGTTATACTTAGGAAGGAGAAAAATAATCATTACCTTAATAATAACAATTTAAAAGTAAACCAAGCATCTGTGATAATATCTTGTAGGCAGAGAAACTGCCCAATAATCTTACAAAAACCTCTGGAAGATTGTGAATGGATTAATGGAATTTATTTACCAAAAAAATTAAACATATATAGCCTTATTCTACATAATTAAAAAACTAATCTTTATTTCATGATGGAATAATCTTTGGATGGTAATATATTTTCCTCAAAAAGCATTTTATTTAAAAAAATCCGATTTAAATTAAAAAAAATCCGATTTAAATAAAAAAAATCTGATTTTTTTATTTTTTTAAAAAAAATCATTGATTTTTTATCCACCCTGCTTGGCAATCAACACATGCAGCATTTATGACGGTTGCAGTATCCTGGGGTCAGGAGTTTTTGTGACCTAACAAGCAGAGTCAGTGGGGAAGCCGGATTCACTTAACACTTGTGTAAAAAAAAAAAAAAAATTCTTTTTTTCTTTTGGAGAAAAATCTGTCGAGACTTTTGAGTTCTGGATGGATGGGTTGTTCTTCTAATGGCCAAGTCCTCTTCTCATTGATGGTTGGTATCTCCCAGTGTCACCCCCAAACACAATGGAGTTTTGTTCTGTCTTTAGTAGCCGTGAGGAACAGAATGTGTGTGTGTGTTTATGCAAATATACAACAGATCAGCAAATTTGCTTGCAGGCCTTACAGCCTGAAACCTCCGTGTTGACCATTACAGGTAGTCCTTGACTTACGACCACAATTGAGCCTAAAATTTCTGTGAAGCGAGGAAGTTTGTTAAGTGAGTTTTAGCCCATTTTACGACCTGTCTTGCCCTCATTGTTGTTAAAAGAAACACTGCCGCTGTTAAGTCAGCCACACGGTCGTTAAGTGAATCTGGCTTCCCCGTTGACTTTGCTTGGCAGACGGACACATGAGAAGATCACGTGACCCCAGGAGACGCCGTGACCGTCGTAAATATGAACCGGTTGCGAAGTGGCTGGATTTTGATCACGTGACCGTGGGGATGCTACAAAGGTCGTAAATGTGAAAAACCGGTTGTGAGTCACTGTTTTTTAGGGCCGCTGTTACTACAAACGGTCACTGAAATGAACTGTTGTAAGTTGAGGACTACCTGTAGTCGACCTTGGGACCGATGGCTAGTGATCAAATCAGAGGCACTGCAAAAAAACAAAGGTTTTTTATCCAAATGTGGTATGCTGTGTGGCGTACTTTCCCTCACAAATGAAGCTGCTTCCGCTCTCTTTATTCTACCTCATTTCTGGGCAACATGGAGTAGGGGTCTCCAACTTTGGCCACTTTAAGACTTGTGGACTTCAACTCCCAGAATTCCTCAGCCAGCTGGCTGAAGAATTCTGGGAATTGAAGTCCAAAAGTCTTGAAGTGGCCAAAGTGAGACCCCTGCCATGGAGAACCTGTCCGCCATTACGATATGTAATGGCCCTCCCCAGGCTTCTGGAAGTTTAGGACTTCAATTCCCATCATCCTTGACCAGATCAGCTAGATTTAGAGTCCAAAACCTCCCAAACAGCAAAAAGCAGGCCGAATTACTACAATGAACAAAAAATCCTTCGTAATCTCACATTCTGTTGAATTGTCATGAAAGTAAAAAGATAAATCATTGGGTTGGTCTAAAATAATGGAACACAAATTCAGCAATCTTAAAACGTGTGGATTTCAGTTCCCAGAATTCCCCATTCAGCATGACTGCACTTCAGTTCCCAGAATTCTTCAGCCTCCTTGACTGGACTTCAGTTCCCAGAATTCCCCATTCAGCATGACTGGACTTCAGTTCCCGGAATTCTTCAGCCTCCATGACTGGACTTCAATTCCCAGAATTCCCCATTCAGGATGACTGGACTTCAATTCCCAGAATTCTCTAGTGGACATGAGTGAACTCTGGGAGTTGAAATCTATACAACTTACACTCGCTGAGGCTGGGGAGTCCTGATCAAAGAGATAATTTGCATATCTTTTTCTTTCCTCCCCCCCAATGGAGCCTGAGACTGAACCATTCAAAAATTTGACAAAAATATTACAGATAATCCTCGACTTACAACATTAAAAAAATTTGGTCGTGAAACAAATCACCACGTTACTACACCCAATTTTATGAACTTTAAAGTGGTGGTTCTTAAGCGAATGCCATAGTCAGAACTTCGAAACTGAGCCATCAGCTCCATTTCTCGTTCCGTCATAACTTTGGACGGTTGGTAAGTGATCACTTGTAAATCAAGGACTGCCTGTAGTTGATTTTAGTGATAAACTGAATTGAATTTAATGAACCTGCTTTGCTGCTTTTCCTGCCCTAATTGAGAAGCAAACTCCTCTCTGAAAAATTGCTGGAAATACACTACAACTGGTCATTGACTTACAACCATTTTGTTTAGTGACGGTTCAAAGTTGCAACAGCACTGGAAAAAGTGACTTATGACCATTTTTCGCACTTAAAATCATCGCAGCCTTGTGGTCATGTGATCAAAATTTGGCCGCTTGGCACAACTGTCTCGTATTTATGACGGTCGCAGAATCCTGGGGTCCTGTGACTCCCCCTTTTGCGACTTTCTGAGAAGTAGGAAGCCGGATTCACTTAACAACCGTGTAAGTAATTTAAGGACTGCAGTGACTCATTTAACAACGGTGGCAGGAAAGGATGAAATGGGGCAAGACTTGCTTAACAACGGTCTGGCTTAGCAGTGGAAATTTTGGTCTCCGTTGTGGTTGTAGGTTGAGGAGTAGCTGTACTTTATTACTAAATCCAATTTCAATGCCATTTCAGCACATTTTTCAAATATTAGAATTTTGATCACAGCAGTGTTTCTTCAACTCCCTGTTTCCTCGTTTAAAACCCCTGCCCCCCCAAACTCACCAAAAACAAAATTTTTGCACTCACCTTTTGCAAAGACGGCCTATATATAAAACATCTTCGGTTACATAGAAAAGGGGAAAAAATACGTTGGAAATACTTAGAAAAGGGAAATACGTTGACTTCCAATCCCAGAGTTCCCCAGCCATCCTGGGCATGATGGAGAATTTTGGGAATTGAAGTCTGCATGTCTTAAAGGTACTTCCGGGCAGAAAAATTGCATAGTTGCCCAATCAGAGAAAATATATATATATATGTATGTATCTATGTATATACATATATATACATGCAGGTCTTGGCGTGTTCGGGTCTTTTCCCGTGTAAGATTGAGAGTATCTTGGTGACATTTTGATGAGGTGTGCACAAGCACAAAGCCAAAAGCACCAGCCTGAAGATATTGAGTGAGATCTCGTTGAAACGTCACCAAGATACTCTCAATCTTACACGGGAAAAGACCCAAACACGCCAATACCTGCATATATATATATATGTATATATATGTTATCGTAGATTTTCTTACATGGGAAAAGACCTGAACACACCAAGACCTGCATGTATATATATATATACATACATATATACATACATGCCAAGACCTGTATATATATGTATATATACTCATACATGCATACATACATATATATATTTTCCATACTAAATTTTAGGTTTATCTGCTTGATTGTACTAGAGCAATGGTGGCTAACCTTTTTGGGCTCCTGTGCCAAAAATTGTGTATGTGCGTGCACGCTCGCATACCAGCACCTAGAAGGCAATACGCCCCCCCACCCCCTGCGTATGCATGCGCAATCCCCCACTCTACCCTCTTACCTGCACTGCACCTCACAGCTGATTTTTCAGTTGGTTTGAGGCATTTTTCAGCCTCCCAAAGGCTTGAAAAAACCCTCTGCAGGCTTTGCAGGATGAATAATAGGCCCATTTCATCACTTCCTGTAATACCGGGCCTATTATTCATCCTGCAAATCCTGCAGAGGTTTTTTTCAAGCCTTTGGGAGGCTGAAAAGGGCCCCAAACCAGCCGAAAAATCAGCTGTGAGGCGCGCGCATGCACAGTGAGGTAAGTTTACCTATGGCTCGCGTGCTGACACAAATGGCTCTGTATGCCACCTGTGGCACGCATGCCATAGGTTTGCCATCACAGTACTAGAGAATAATTGAAGCCTTTGCAAGCTCAGGAGTTGGATAGATGACCTCCAAGGATCCTCTTGACTACATAGTGTTGGGGTTTCTTTGGGCTGAGGTGCTGTGTCATTTTTATGGACTGCCTAAATTGATATTTTAGATGGGGCTCGTTAACTCAAAATTGTGATTGAGATCAAACTTAGTCACTTTGGGATGAGGAATAATGTATACAGGTAGTCCTTGACTTACAACAGCTCATTTAGTGATGGTTCAAAGTTACAACAGCACTGAAAAAAGTGACGACTGTTTTTCACACTTATGACCATCACTTGAGACTTTCAAGAAGAGACTGGACTGCCATCTGCCAGAAATTGTGTAGGGTCTCCCACTTGGGCAGCAGGTTGGACTAGATGACCTACAAGGTCCCTTCCAACTCTGATTATCGCTTATCTGCTGCACTCCCAGGGTCACATAATCAAAATTCAGATGCTTGGCAACTGACTTGTACTTATGACAGTTGCAGCATCCCAAAGGGTTACGTAATCCCCTTTTACGACCTGACAATAAAGTCAACGGGGAAGCCCAATTCACTTAACAATCGTGTGACTCACCTTAACAATTTCAGTGATTCACTTAACCACTGAGGCTGGAAAGATCGTAAAGTGGGGCAAAACCCAACTATCTTACTGAACAATGAACATTTTGGGCTCTACTGTGGTTGTAAGTCAAGGACTATCGGTACACGATGTTCATCTTTTCCCGGAAAACCGGCGACGGATATCGCAGATCATGGTCATGGGAGCGTGGAACGTCAGCTCTGGTTGCAAAGCGGACCTGCCTGAAATTCAGCCATATGACCGCAGGGGGTGCAGGATTGATGGGAACTATTGTTACTTCAGGTGGTTGTAAAAGAACTGGCCGTAAATCAGGGACTGCCTGTATTCTGAGTGGCTCTTCCACAATCACAGCCCAATGAATGAGATTAGCCCATCTCGCCTTGATCAGAGGGTTGGACTAGATAACCTCCAAGAACCTTTCCAGCCTTATGTGGAATGGTGCTTTTATTGATTTGGGGGGAGCATCCTGAAAGTGGGCCCTCACCTCTGTTTTAATAGCAAGGGAGGGAGGAAGATCCCACATCCCATCTAGTGAGAAGAAATGAGAGTTTCTGCCTTTTTCCAGAACCACGTTGGTTTGAGTGGCTTTCTATCCAGATTTTTTTAAAAAACGAACAGTTTTGCAGAAACTTTGCATTTCAGATCTTCTTTCCCATATTTCCTTTCAAGCTTCGGACCAAGTTGACATTCTTAGCATAGTTGAACAAGCTGGTGGGAGTTCTGGTATGTTCCCTGCTCCCCGCTTTGCTACACAGGCCATTAGATCTTTCTTTCCTTCCTTCCTTCCCTCCCTCCCTTTCTTTCCTTCCCTCCTTCCTTCCTCATTCCCTCCCACTCTCCTCTTTCCTTCCTTCTCTCTCTCCCTTTTCTTCCTTCCTCCCTCCCTCCCTTCTTTACTCTAACTTTCTCCTCTCTCTCCCTCCTTCCCTCCCACTCTCCTCTTTCCTTCCTTCTCTCTCTCCCTTTTCTTCCTTCCTCCCTCCCTTCCTTCTTTCCTCTAACTTTCTCCTCTCTCTCCCTCCTTCCCTCCCACTCTCTCTCCTTCCTTCCCTCTCTCCCTTTCTTTTCTCCCTTCCTTCCTTCCTTCCTTCCTTCCTTCCTTCCTTCCTTCCTTCCTTCCTTCCTTCCTTCCTTCCTTCCTTCTTTCCTTCCTTCCTTCCTTAATAACCAGGTTGTTAAATGAATCAGGCTTCCCTATTGACTTTGCTTGTCAGAAGGTTGCAAAAGGGGATCACGTGACCCCAGGAAATTTGCAATCATCGTAAATATGAAGCATCTGCATTTTTATCATGGGATGCCACAACGGCTGTATGTAGGAAAACTGCTCATGTCACTTCTTCCAGTGCTGTTATAACTTTGAACTGTCACTAAGTCAACTTGTAAGTTGAGGAGTATCTGTTATTAGCTTTATCTTTATATTTTCAGTTCAACATTACTCTTTTTTCACGTTTTATGCCATCTGCTACAATCTTGTGCAATTAATGGGTCTGCTTGCATAATGCGTGTTGGCAGCCATTTATGTTTTCAACAGATGTCTTTCACAGTTCCTTTCTGCAACAAAAATTCCAAAAAGATTTAACAATCCTATTTGTTCAATCCAAGGCCCTGATTTTCCTTGTTTTCAGCCAACCCACAAGCCTCCGCTTCAAAAGCAAATCAGAAAATTGGAAGGGAGGATAGAGACGGAAACAAATCTTTGCAAAACCAAAAACGAAACTAGGAATAATAAATCTTTGCAAAATACATTTTGTCAAGGCAATCAGAAATAAAATGCTTGCAAAAAGAGGAATGAAATCATAAAGAGAAATTGGAAATGAATCTCTGTAGAGATCAAAAATATTTTTTTGCAAAAAGAAAAATGAAATTGGAAGTATATATATGCAAAAAAAGATCCCCTTTGGTGCGCCATATGTATGACAATCGCAGTGTTCTGAGATCACACGATCTACTTTTGTGAGCACCTGACCAGCAAAATCAGCGGGGTAGCCAGATTCACTTAACCATATAACTAATTTATTTTATTTATTTATTGGAATTTGTCAAAACAAAAATAGGAACAAGAGAATAAAAATACAATGAGAGGGATGATAGGCACATTAGTGCACTTATGTATGCCCCTTCTTAACAGCTACTTAACTCAGGTCCCCAAACTTGGCAATTTTAAGACTTGTGGACTTCAACTCCCAGAATTCCTCAATCAGCTTTGGAAATTCTGGGAGTTGAAGTCCACAAGTCTTAAAGTTGCCAAGTTTGGAGACCTCTGGCTTAACTTAACAACTGCAGCAATCCACTTAATAACCATGACAAGAAAGATCATAAAATGGGGCAAAACTCAATAAACATCTTTCTTGCTTAGCAACAGAAACTTGGAGCTCAGTTGGGGTCATAAGTCGAAAACAACCTGAAATAAAGATTAGAAATGGCTCGGTTGGTGTTTCTCAGTGTTGGCAACTACCAGATGGTTGCCCAAATTTTGATTACTTGACTGAGATTCATGTGACAGTTGTAAGTGCAGTTGTAAGTCAACAACTTTTTCCCAATGCCGTTGTAAGTCAAGGAATGGTTGCAAGTTGGGGTCTACCTGCAGATGGAGATAGCTGTGTTACCAAGATAAATCATGGACACTGGTTACTAGGCAGCATCTGACGTTTTGGTGGGCTCAGACTGTTTCCAAGGTGGGTTGGGATGATCTGCAATATTGTTTTAACTTGCTCTTTCTTTCTCCCGTCCTTTCCTTCCCTCCCTTCAACCACCTTTCTTTTTCCCCTCTGTTTCTTTTCCTTCCTTCCTTCCCTCCCATCCATCCTTTTTCATTCTTTTTCTCCCTCTTTTCTTTTCCTTCCTCACATCCTTTATTCTTTCCCTCTCCCTTTCTCCTTTCTTCCATCTCCCCTCCTTCCCTCCTTTATTTCCTTCTTCATTTCCATCATTCCTTTCTTCCTTCTTTCCTTCCTTCCTTCCTTCCTCCCTCCCATACATCCTTTTTCATTCTTTTTCTCCCTTTCTTTTCCTTTCCTTCCTCACATCCTTTATCCTTTCCCCCTTCCTTCCTCCTCACTTCCATCTTCCCTCCCTCCTTTATTTCCTTCTTCCTTTCTCCTTCCTTCCATCTATCCATCTTTGTCTCCCTCCCACCCCTTTTTCCTTCCCTCCCATTGTTCCCTCCCTCCAGCTGATAGTTGAAAAGACAGCTGATCACCCTGCTCCCGAATACTCGCTGGTAGAAGATGCCGACCTCCATGCCACGTACTTGATGGACAGACTGAACGAGCAGCGCCTCTTCCAGCCTGACCTGTGTGACGTGGACATCGTCCTGGTGCATCAGAAGTCCGTCTTGCCGGCCCACAAGGGGGTCCTGGCAGCCTACAGCCCGTTCTTCCATTCCCTCTTCACCCAGAACAAGCAACTCCAGAGAGTTGAACTTTCTCTGGAGGCCTTGACCACCTTGGGCCTTCAGCAGATCTTGAACTTCATTTACACCTCGAAGCTGTTGGTCAACGACGCCAACAGTCAGGATGTCCTGAAGGCGGCCTCGGTCTTGCAGATGACCGACATCTCCTCCTCTGTTCAGGAACTCCTTGCCACCCAAGCTCTTAGCTTGGCCATGACAAACAACATGGCGTTGGCTTCGGACAATGCTAGCAAAGCCACCCCACCGCCTCAGTTTTTCTGCGATGTCAAGCAAGAAATGGACCCTACACGCCCTAAGATCTTCGCCCGAGAAGGCAACATCCCGTATTCCGTGCGGGTGGAGGACGGCAACCGAGACCAGCCTACTGCAGCCAACAAGACGTTCTACAAGAAAGAGGAACGCGGAGCTCCTCCCGTCTGCAAGTTGGAAGGGGACACGCCGGAGGCTCCCCTGGGCAGCCGAGGCTCCTACAGCCGTGGTGAGCAGATCATTGTGGAGGTCAACCTGAACAACCAGACCCTCAACGTCTCCACGGGTGCAGAGGGACAGCCTACCGCGGCCAACCAAGCGGCTGCAGAAACTGGACGGCCAGAAGGAGGTTCCTCGGAGATGGGTCGGGAACAAGAAAACGGCGGTAAGCAAGATGAAGAGGACAATGCAGATATGGGTGAGGAAGACGGGCGGTCGGAAGAGGAAGACCTGGAAGAGGAGGACACCTCGGAAGAGGAAGAAGAGGAGGAGGAGGAAGAAGAAGAAGAAGAAGAGGAGGAGGAGGAGGAGGAAGAGGAGGACAGAGGGGACAATGTGGCCAAGACTAGAGGGGAAAAGACCAGAGCACCTCGGAGGACTAGGTCACTGGCCAAGGCCACCAACTCATCCACGTCCCCCAAAACGGGTGAGGTTCCCACCACAATGGAAGGAGAAGGAGAGGAAGAGGAGGAGGAGGAGGGAGAAGCTGAAGACGAAGTCGCTGAGCAGGACGAGGGGGATCAGAGAGCCAAGAAGCAGAAGAAGGACCAGGATCCTCCCGGCCAGAAGGTCAAGCTGGAGGAGAAGCAACATTATCCGTGCAAGAAGTGTCCGCGCGTGTTCAACAACCGCTGGTACCTCGAGAAGCACATGAACGTCACGCACACCCGCATGCAGATTTGCGAGAAGTGTGGCAAGAGATTCCTGCTGGAGAGTGAGCTGGTCTTGCACCATCAGACGGACTGCGAGAAGAACATTCAGGTGAGGAACTCCTGGCGACTTCCTTTCTCCTTCAACCAGGCGCCCTGGAGGTCTCCGATGAGGTCGGTTGTTGTACAGGCAGGTCCTCGGCTTACAACGCTTCGTTGAGTGGCCGTTCAAAAGTCACAATGGCGCTGGGACGAAGTGACCTAAGGACCGTTTTTCACACCTGGCCATTACAGCATTCTCCCCCCGCCCCCCCCCCCATGGTCACGTGATCAAAATTCGGATGCTTGGCAACTTCCTCGTATTTATGACGGTTGCAAGTGTCCTGAGGTCACGTTTTGCGACCGTCTGATAAGCAAAATCGATGGGGAAGTCCTGAAAAACGTGACTCGGGTGTGCTGCTGGGAGGGTGTCCTCCCTAAGGATTCGGGAGGGCTCCTAGCTTAAGGTTCTGTGTAGTTCGGAGAACCCCCAAATTCCACTCCTGGCTGGCCCCGCCCGCCCCGCCCCTCCCAGAAGTCCCACCGGGGCCCATTTTGGATGCAGGTAAGTGCAGGGTGCGCGGAGGGTCAGGCAGAGCAAAAAACGGGCCCGTTTCCAGCTTCCAAAAAGCCCCCGCAGCCCTAGGAGGACAAAAATGTCCCCTCCCTTGTCATGGTGCAGGAGGTCGACTAGGCCACGCCCACCATGGCCACGCCCACCCAGCAACCGAGCAGAGAACCCCTTGCTAAAATTTTTGAACCCCTGCTTATGACCGTGTTTCACCATTACGACTGTTGCAGCATCCCCATGGCCTTGCGATCCAAGTTCAGACACTTGGCCACGGGTTCATATTTCTGACGGTTGCAGCCGTCCAGGGATCGTGTGATCCCCTTTTGTGACCTACTGACGATCAGTGTCAATGGGAGAAAGCCAGATTCACTTAACCAACCCTCTGAGTAACAGCTGCAGTGATTCACTTAATGACAACGGTGGCAAAAAAGGCCGTAAAATGAGGCAAAGCTCATTCAATAAATGTCTCACTTAACAACAGAAATTTTGGGCTCAATTATGGTCTTAGGTCGAGGACTAACAGCACAGCTGCAAACGTTCCCGTTCAACCTGGCACGATGGAGGCTGACGCAGCTCAGCAAGCATCTTCGACTTTCAACCCCATTAAACCCCAAATTTCCATCGCTAAGAGAGAGAGTGGTGAAGTAGCTTTGCTCCATTTGACGATCTTTCTTGCCACCGTTGTTAAGTGAATCGCTGCAGTTGTTAGGTTAGTCACATGGTTGTTAAGTGAACCCGGTTTTCCTCCACTGGCTTTGCTTGTCAGAAGGTCGCAAAAGGGAAACATGGGATGCTGCAACAGTCATAAGTACATGCCAGTTGCCAAGCGTCTGAATTTCGATCAAGTGTGAAAAACAGTCATAAGTCACTTTGAGCAGTCACTGAACAATTGATTGTAAATCGAGTATCTGTATAAGAGGAAAGAATACAGGTACTCCTCAAGTTATGACGACAATTGAGCCCAATATTTCTGTCGTTAAGTGAGACATTGATTTTGTTCCATTTTGCAACCTTTCTTACCACCATCGAATTGCTGCAGTTGTTAAGTTAGTCACACGGTTGTTAAGTGAATCCAGCTTCCCCGTCGACTTTGCTCATCAGTAAGTCGCAAAAGGGGATCCCATGCCCCTGGGGCACTGCGACCGTCATAAATATGAGTCAGTTGTAAAGCATCTGAATTTTGATCACGTGACCATGGGAACGTTTCAATGATCAATAAGTCACTTTTTTCAGCGATTTTGTAACCTTGAACCGTCGCTGAATGAATTTTGTTGTTATTCGAGGACTAAATGTATTTTGTCGCTCAGAACAATTGTTGTCTTATCTTTCTTGTACTTGCTTTAATTTGCCCTGAATACCCAACCGGGAGATGTGGTATGTAGCAAAATTTCACTTTTGGTTTAGGCCATAAAAGATCCATATATGAAGGATCTGGGATCAACTTTAGCCGCGGCTTCTCAGTTCCCAGTTGAGAAGGAGAAGTAAATCCATTGTGAGTCAGCATGTATGCAGTTCAGAGTTGGGATCCAGATTATGTAATCTTACTTTTCAGACTGAATTCCTTGCAAAGGGATTTTGTGTTTGTGCATCTTTGTGTGTGCTTATTATGTATGTGTGTTTGTAGCCTGCAGCGCCACCAAGTGGCTGAAAGCAAAAGTGCAAGGAAAAAAAGGGAAGGATTTTTACAAAATTGACTCTGGATCAGTAAATAAGAAAAGCCATGGGTTTTTTTTTTGCAAAATTTGCAAAGTCTTTAAGCAGATCGCTGCACTTGCTACATGAGTCTGGCAGTCACTAAGTGAGTCTGGAGTCTCCCTCTTCGCTTGTCAGAAGGTCACAAATAACAATCACAATTAAAAATTTAAACCGGATTTTTTTCTCCTAGGAATGATATCATATCATATATCATATAATATTGGACGGTGGGAGGGGGGGTTGGACTAGATGATCTATAAGGTCCCTTCCAACTCTGATTATCTGTTATCTGATATCAGAAAGATATAGGAAGGATTTAATGTATCTAATTGTGCATGTATTGATGGCGGCTAGAATAATATATGCACAATACTGGAAGAATGAAAACATACCGCCAGAAACAGAGATAATAGGAAAAATTATGACATGTGCAGAATCAGATAGAGGTTAACTCTAAAATTAAAAAACAAGGGAGAATCTTAAGTACTATGAATCGTGGAATAAATTCTATCAGTGGTTGCATAGAAGAAGGTAAGGTCGTAACATAAGTAGTTATGATTAGAACAATTTAGTAAATAATATATCAAATGAGATTATAAATGATGAAGTAAAATGTACATATGTATAATAATTGCAATGCCAGATTGGATGCACTGTGTTATATTCTTATAATTCTTATTCTTATAATTAAAACAAATAAATAAAAAATACCTGCCCTTTGCCAAGCTCCTGAATTTTGGTTACATGACCAGGGGACGCTGCAGCGGTTGTAAGTGTGAGGTCAGATTACTTTTTTCAGTGCTGTTCTATGGTCACTAAAGGAATGGTGTAAGTCAAGGACTACCTATAGAAGGAGAAGCTAGAACAGTAATTCTCAACTTTGAGAACTTCTAAGAGAGGTGGACTTCAATTCCCAGAATTCCCCGGACAATTTGCTTGCTGACTGGGGAATTCTGGGAGTTGAAGTCGAGCTCTTCTTAAAGTGGCCAAGATCCAAAAAGCTGAAATAATCAGGGTCATTGACTTGTGTAATATTGGCAATCAATTGATAGGCCAACATAGATAAGAGTGATTGGACAAGAAGGTTTAATCCTGTATAAGCAGTCCTTGACTTATGACCATTTGTTTAATGACCATTCAAAGATACAGTGGCACTGAAAAAAAGTGATACGACCATTTTTCACAGTTATGACTGTTGCATCCCCTTGGTCAGGTGATCAAATTTCAGGTGCTTGGCAACTGGCTTGTACTTATGACCGTTGCAGAGTCACATGATCTCCTTTTGCGTCCTTCCGACAAGCAAACTCAAAGGGGAAGCCAGATTCACTTAACAACTGGGTTACTCACTTAACAACTACTCATTTAACAACTGGGTCAAGAAATGTCGTAAAATGGGGCAAAACCCACTTAGCATCTGTCTCGCTCAGCAATGGAAATGTTGGGCTCTATTTCCATCGTAAGTCAGAGGACTACCTGCATCAGCTTGGAAGAGATTTTTATGCTATTCTTACATTAAAACTGGAAGTCAGTCGATAGATTTACAGCTCCAGAGGTGACCCTGGGTCTTCTCCTTTGCAGTGCATGACTTGTGGGAAAGTTTTTAAGAAGCTCTGGTCGCTGCATGAGCACAACAAAATTGTCCACAGTTACGCCGAGAAGAAATTCTCCTGCGAGATCTGCGAGAAGAGGTTCTACACAATGGCACATGTGCGGAAACACATGGTTGGTGAGTAGGGTGGGGAATGCATGGAGGAAAGGCCCTTTCATGGCTTGTGGACTTCAAACTCCCAGATTTCCTGAGCCAGCCATTTTGCACTTCAACTCCCAGTCCTGAGTCAGCCATGTTGGCTTCAACTCTCAGAATTCCTGAGTAGCCATGTTGGAATTCAATTCCCAGAATTCCTGAGCCAGCCATTTTGCACTTCAACTCCCAGAATTCCTGAGTACACATGTTGGAATTCAACTCCCAAAATTCCTGAGTCAGCAATGTTGGAATTCAACTCCCAGAATTCCTGAACCAGCCATTTTACCCTTCAACTCCCAGTCCTGAGTCAGCCATTTTGCATTTCAACTCCCAGAATTCCTGAGTAGCTATGTTGGAATTCAACTCCCAGAATTCCTGAGCCAGCCATTTTGCATTTCAATTCCCAAAATTCCTGAGTCAGCCATGTTGGACTTCAACTCCCACAATTCCTGAGCAGCCACTTTGTACTTCAACTCTCAGAATTCCTGAGCCAGCTATTTGCACTTCAACTCCCAGAATTCCTGAGTCAGCCATGTTGGAATTCAACTCCCAGAATTCCTGAGCCACCCATGTTGGAATTCAACTCTCAGAATTCCTAAGTCAGCTCTTTTGCACTTCAGCTCCCAGAATTCCTGAGTCAGCCATGTTGGAATTAAACTCCCAGAATTCCTGAGCAGCCATGATGGAATTCAACTCCCAGAATTCCTGAATCAGCTATATTGGAATTCAATTCCCAGAATTCCTGAGTAGCCATGTTGGAATTGAACTCCCAGAATTCCTGAGTCAGCAATGTTGGAATTCAACTCCCAGAATTCCTGAGTAGCCATGTTGGAATTCAACTCCCAGAATTCCTGAGCCAGCCATTTTACCCTTCAACTCCCAGTCCTTAGTCAGCCATTTTGCATTTCAACTCCCAGAATTCCTGAGGAGCTATGTTGGAATTCAACTCCCAGATTTCCTGAGCCAGCCATTTTGCATTTCAATTCCCAGAATTCCTGAGTCAACCATGTTGGACTTCAACTCCCACAATTCCTGAGTAGCCATGTTGGAATTCAACTCCCACAATTCCTGAGCCAGCCATTTTGCACTTCAACTCCCAGAATTCCTGAGTAGCCATGGTGAAATTCAACTCCCAGAATTCCTGATAGCCATGTTGGAATTCAATTCCCAGAATTCCTGAGCCAGCCATTTTGCACTTCAGCTCCGAGAATTTTTGAATCAGCCATGTTGGAATTCAATTCCCAGAATTCCTGAGTAGCCATGTTGGAATTCAATTCCAGTCCTGAGTCAGCCATGTTGCACTTCAATTCCCAGTCCTGAGTCAGCCATGTTGGACTTCAACTCCCAGAATTCCTGAGTAGCCATGTTGGAATTCAACTCCCAGAATTCCTGAGCCAGCCATTTTGCACTTCAATTCCCAATCCTGAGTCAGTCATGTTGGACTTTAACTCCCAGAATTCCTGAGTAACCATGTTGGAATTAACTCCCAGAATTCCTGAGCCACCCATGTTGGAATTCAACTCTCAGAATTCCTGAGTCAACCATGTTGGACTTCAACTCCCACAATTCCTGAGTAACCATGTTGGAATTCAACTCCCAGAATTCCTGAGTCAACCATGTTAGAATTCAACTCCCAGAATTCCTGAGCCAGCCATTTTGCACTTCAATTCCCAGTCCTGAATCAGCCATGTTGGCTTCAATTCCCAGAATTCCTGAGTCAACCATGTTGGACTTCAACTCCCACAATTCCTGAGTAACCATGTTGGAATTCAACTCCCAGAATTCCTGAGTCAACATGTTAGAATTCAACTCCCAGAATTCCTGAATCAGCCATGTTGGAATTCAACTCCCAGAATTCCTGAGTCAGCCATGTTGGAATTCAACTCCCAGATTTCCTGAGCCAGCCATTTTGCATTTCAATTCCCAGAATTCCTGAGTCAACCATGTTGAATTCAATTCCCAGAATTCCTGAGTCAACCATGTTGAACTTCAACTCCCACAATTCCTGAGAAGCCATGTTGGAATTCAATTCCCAGAATTCCTGAGCCAGCCATTTTGCACTTCAACTCCCAGAATTCCTGAGTAGCCATGTTGGAATTCAACTCCCAGAATTCCTGAGCCAGCCATTTTGAACTTCAATTACCAGAATTCTTGAGTCAATCATGTTGGATTTCAACTCCTAGAATTCCTGAGTCAGCCATGCTTAACACAGCCGTTTGCAATATCTTTTACAACATTTTTGCCAAAACGCAGACAGATTTAAGCATCCCTTGGGCCAGATCCAACCTGCAGGCCTTAGAGTTTGACCCCCCCTGATCTCCGGGCTCCATAGTTTTATGACCTCTCCCAGCAGAGATGATCTCTGGTCGTGTGTCTTAAGCCAAGCCGACCATGTAGCTGGGCCTCGGCCATGCCTGGAAGGCTTTAGAAGACAGCCCTGGTTTTTCTCCGCTTTGTAGCTCACACCAAGGACATGCCGTTCACCTGCGAGACGTGTGGGAAGTCCTTCAAGCGAAGCATGTCACTGAAAGTCCATTCCCTCCAGCACTCGGGCGAGAAGCCGTTCAAATGTGAGGTGAGAATCCATTTAGAGATGTCATCCCGTTTCTTGGAGAGATGCAGGTGGCCTAGAAGTGGAGTTCTGGCCTCACAATAGGAGGCTGTGAGTTCAATCCCTAAGGAGAGGCTAATCTTTCTCTCTCTGGGCACAATGAGAATATATATCGGCTGAACAAAACTCCGCATTGGTGACAGGAAAAGCATCCGGCCAGTAAAAATTCAGCTCCATTCGGTCCACCCTGCAAGGGATTATGGGGTGGTTAAAAGAAGATGATCCCACTGACCATTCACCTTTTAAAACCCGGCCCCATTTTCTGAGATCTGAGAGAACATTCTTAATATGATTAATAAACCCAACTTTACAGATAGTCCTCGGCTTACAACCGTTCGTTTAGCGACGGCACTGAAAAGCGGGTCTGAGGACCGCTCTTCACACTTACAACCATGGCAACATTCCCAGGGTTATGTGATCAAAATTCAGACTCTTGGCAACTGACTCTTATTTATGATGGTCGCAGTGATCCCAGGGTCATGTGTGATCCCCTTTTGCGGCCTTCTGTCAAACAAAGTCACTTAACAACCGTGGGACTGACTTAATAATGGCAGTGATTTACTTAATAATGATCTAAGAAAAGTTGTAAAATGGGGCAAAACTCACTTAACAAGAGTCTTGCTTAGCAACGTAAACGGGGGGCTCGGTTTTGGTCGTAAGTTGAGAACCACCTGTATGTCAAACTCCAAAATAAGGCGTAGGAAGTGTTTTTTTCATTTATCCAATCCTTCCGGCATCTCACTTCTAAAACGTCGTTGGGTATTCACAAATAACAGGAATGGACTGCAAATAACAGGAATTAGTCCTTGACTTACAACCATTCGAAAAAATGTGGCTTATCCTGCTTATTGCAACATCCTCCATGGTCACGTGATCACAGTCTGGACCCTGGGCCACTGGCATGGGCGTGGGACGGTTGCAGCCTTTTGGGTCTTGCGATCCCCATCTTTCGCAGGCAAGCAAAACCAATGGGGGGAGCCCCCGTGGTTCACTTAACAACTGTGGTGACTCCAGGGGTTCTTTGCCAGGGCGTGGCCATGGTGGGCGTGGCCTAATCGGCCTCCTGCACCATTTCCCCCCCCCCCCCCCCCGGGCTCCAGAGGCTCTCTCAGAAATGGGCCCATTTCTGGCCTTCCCGAACTTCTGGGAGGCCTGTTTTTTGCCCTCCCCGTGCCTCCACGATGCCTACCTGCGTCCAAAATGGGCGGTGTGGAAATTCCTGGGAGGGGAGGGGCAGGGTGGGCAAATCTAGCCAGGAGTGGGATTTTAGCGTCCTCTGAACTGCCCAGAATCTTAGCTAGTGGGGGTCTCCCAAACCCCCAGCAGCCCACCCCTGGGTGACTCCCTTAACAACCATGTCCAAAAAGGTCATAAAAATGGTGTGTGATTCACTTAACAACCGCCAATTGTTGGGCTCAAGAAGAGTGGCCTATGAAAAGTACTTAAGTCTAGATAAAAAAAATGTTTGCAGCTTACCTGGAAATTCAGGTTGTAAAAGGTGAGCTTTTCCTATCCATAATGTAGTTTTTCTTAAGCTTAAATAATGCTTGATTTACGGTGGAATTGCACATTGCAATCAGCTGCAGGACTGCGAGGTAGCCTATAAACTTAAGAAATAAATAGATTGTGTAGGTAGGCAGGCAGGCAGATAGATAGAGCCAGAATTTCAGTTAGTAAGCAAGGCAGTTCTTAAGTGAGTTGCGCCTGATGTTACGATCTTTTTGGCCACAGTGGTTAACGTGAATTGTTGGTTGTTAAGTGAGTTGCATTGTTGTTAAGTGAATCCAGCTTCCCCTCTGGGACTTTGCTGGCAAAGCCGCAACCAGTGATCAGCTGACCCCGGGATGCTGCAACCAGCATAATTGCCACATTGCGACTTGCTAAGCACTTCAATTTTGATCTGGGGATGCTGTGATGGTCACAAGTGCAGGGCCTGGTTATAGGTCACTGTTTTTAGCATCGTCGTAAGTTCGAATGGTCACCAAACGAATGCTTGTAAGTCAAGGATTATTGATTGACTATTTGGATCCACGCCAATCGGGCTTCAGGCACAGCACGGAGACGGCTTTGCTCGCATTGGTGGATGATCTCTGGAGGGCCCGTGACAGAGGCTATTCCTCTGTCCTGGTCCTACTAGATTTCTCGATGGCTTTCGATACTGTCGACCACAGTATCCTATTGCAGCGGCTGGGGGGGTTGGGGCTGGGGGGCACTGTTTTGCAGTGGTTCTCCTCCTTCCTCTCCGACCGTTACAATTTGTATTGGGGGGGGGCAGAGATCGGCCCCGAGACCCCTGATTTGCGGGGTTCCTCAGGGGTCGGTTCTCTCGCCCCTTCTGTTCAACATTTATATGAAGCCGCTGGGTGAGATCATCTGTGGCTTTGGGGTAGAGTTTCATCAGTACACTGATGATACTCAGCTGTATGTATCTATCCCAGGCCACCCCGATGAAGCCGTCGAAGTGATGGCCCGGTGCCTGGAGGCCGTGCGGTGTTGGATGGGGTGGAACAGGCTTTGGCTCAACCCATCTAAGACTGAGTGGCTGTGCTTCCCGGCACCCCGATACAGCCAACTGGTTCCATCGCTGGCTGTGGGGGGAAAAATTCTTGCCCCCACAGAGAGGGCGCACAATCTGGGTGTCCTCCTGGACATGCGGCTGTTGTTAGAAGATCATATAGCGGCCGTTGCCAGGGGGGCTTTTTGTCAGGTCCGTAGGATCTACGAGTTGCGTCCCTTTCTGGATCGGGATGCGTTTTCGCGCAGTCACCTCCGCCCTCGTAATCTCCCGCCTAGACTATGCCAACGCTTTCTACATGGGGCTCCCCTTGAAGAGCACTCGGAGGCTCCAGCTGGTGCAGAATGCAGCCGTGCGGGTGGTGTTGAGAGCTCCTCGGGGCTCCCATGTCACGCCGCTCTTGCGCGAGCTGCATTGGCTCCCGGTGGTCCTCCGGTGTGCTTCAAGGTATTGATTACCATCTTTAAAGTGCTCCATGGCTTGGGGCCGGGGTATCTACGGGACCGCCTCCTGCCATTATCGGCCTCCCGCTGACCAATATGCTCCCATAGAGTGGGTCTCCTCGGGGTGCCGCCGGCTGGATGGCTGGCGACCCCAAGGGTGCAGGCCTTCTCATTGGGGGCACCCTCCCTCTGGAATGAATTACCCCCGGAGATGAGGACCATCCCTGATCTCTTGACCTTCCGACGGGCAGTGAAGACTCATCTATTTTGCCAAGCCGGTCTGGCCTAGGGTTCTTTTAGGGTTTTTAATCTAGTTTTGTCTGGTTTTTAATCTTTTTAATCCCTTTTTATATGTTTTTACCTTTCAGCCATTATATTTGATTTTTAATTGATCTTAATTTTGTATTGTTGTTGCATTTTTATCGGCTGTACACTATCCTGAGTCCTGTCAGGGAAAGAGGGCGGTATATAAGTTTAATAAAATAAATAAATAATAAAGGATTACCTATATATTGCAAAAAGGCCTGTCTTTCCTACATTCATCCACTGATGTGTTTTTTTCCTTTTTTCTTCTCTTCTCTTCTCTTCCCTTCCCCTTCCTTCCTTTTTCTCTCTTTCTGTCTTGCTTTCTTTCTTCCCTCTTCTTTCTTTTTTCTTTCTCTTTCCTTCCCTCCTTTTTCTTTCTTTCATTCTTTCCATCCTTCCCTCCCTCCCTTTTCCTTCCTTCCTTCCCTTCTTTTGTTTTCTTTCTTTTTCTCTCTCTTTTTCTGCCTTGCTTTCTTTCCTCTTCTTTCCTTTTTCTTTCTCATTCCTTCCTCACTTCCCTTCGTTTTCTTTCTTTCATTCATTCATTTCCTTCCTTCCTTCCTTCCTTCCTTCCTTTTGTTTTCTTTCTTTTTCTCTCTCTGTCCTGCTTTCTTACTTTTTTTCCTCCCTCCCTTCTTTCCTTTTTCTTTCTCATTCCTCCCTGTTCCCTCCCTTTTCTTTCTTTCCTTCCTTCCTCTCTCCCCTTTTCCATCTTGCTTTCTTTCCTCCCTCCCTTATTTCCTTCCTCTCATTCCTTCCTTCCTTTCTTCTCTCTCTCTCTTTCATTCTTTCCTTCCTCCTTTCCCTCCCTTTTCCTTCCCTCCCTTTTCCTTCCTTCCTCCTTTCCTTCCCACCCCCCTCTCTTTTTCACTTTTTCTCTAATCTTTCTCTTGTGAATCCACTCAGAATTGCAACGAGCGATTCCAGTACAAATACCAGCTGCGTTCGCACATGAGCATCCACATCGGCCACAAACAGTTCATGTGCCAGTGGTGCGGGAAGGACTTCAACATGAAGCAGTATTTTGACGAGCACATGAAAACACACACAGGTGAGACATGTGGGCCTTTCCTGCATCCTTAACCTAGTTCAGTTTTCCTGTTTACCTGGAAGAGGGGGCAGTTCGTTTGTGCAACCTGGGTGGTTGTTGTGAATGCTCACATTCAGCCTGGCCAAGAGAGATGTCGGCCTCCAGACAAACCCAAGTCACTCCAGAGAATCATACGAGCTGTACTTGACTTACAACCACAACTGAGCGCCAGATTTCTATTGCTAAGCAAGGCAGTCATTGAGCGAATTTTGCCACAGCTGTTAAGTGACCCACTGCAGTTGTTTATGTGATTAACATGGTTGTTAAGTGGATCTGGCTTCCCCATTGACTGTCAGGTCACAAAAGGGGATAACAACTGCGGCAAAAAAGGGCATAAAATGCAGCAAAACTCACTTAACAACAGTCTCAGTTAGCAACAGAAATTTTGTGCTCAATTGTGGCCATAAGGCAAGGACTATGTGTACACCCCACTGATCACTCAGGAACAGATTTGCAAGGGACTTTTTGGAGGTCTTCTAATCCAACCCATCTCTCAAGCAAGAAATACTATAATATTCCAGGCAAATCATTGTCCAATCTATTTTTGAAAGCCTCCAATGATGGAACAACTTCTGGTGGCAAGCTGTTCCACTGGTTAATGGTTCTCCCTGTCAGAAAATTTCTCCTTAGTTCTAGGTTGCTTCTCTCCTTGATTATTTTCCATCCGTTGCTTCTTGTCCTGCCCTTCAGATGCTTTGGATAATAAGTTATATCCAGAGGTGGATATTCAGCCGGTTCTGACCAGTTCTGGAGAACCGGTAGCGGAAATTTTGAGTATTTGGGAGAAGTGGCAAATCCCACCTCTGACTGGCCCCGCCCCCATCTATTCTCCGCCTCCTGAGTCCCAGCTCATTGGCTGGGTCTCCTTTGGTTGCCTGCACAGAGAACGGAGCTGGAAAGCAGGTTAGTAGGGTAGGGAGGAAAGGGGGATTGTGCAGTATCCTTCCCCTGCCACGCCCACCAAGCCACGTCCACAGAACAGTAGTAATAAATTTTGAATCCCACCACTGATTATATCCCTCTTCTTTGTGGCAGCCCCTGAGATATTGGAAGACTTCTTATGCCGACTTAATCCTAGAATCCTGTTCTAAATCATCTCTAACTCAGTTTCCCATCTTGAAAATCGGATCTGGGCCAAAGGTGACCTCAGCCGGCCATTTTCAGAAAACACCCCTGACTCTCTTCCCTCTTTGTCCTGTTCCTTCAGGTGAAAAGCCATACATCTGTGAGATCTGCGGGAAGAGCTTCACCAGTCGCCCCAACATGAAACGCCACCGGCGGACGCACACGGGCGAGAAGCCCTACCCTTGCGACGTCTGTGGTCAGCGCTTCCGGTTCTCCAATATGCTCAAGGCTCACAAAGAGAAGTGTTTCCAGGTCAGCAACCCCCCCGGTTCAGATCCCAACCGAGATACGAATTCTCTTGGTCTCCTCGCTTCTCCAAACGCCAACTCAATTCTTCTGGCCGCTGGCGTTCCTCTCCATTCGTCCTCGCCTTCCCATGCACTTCCTTTGCCTCTCGGACATCCTCATGCACACCCCATACCTCCTCCTCCTCCTCCTCCTCTCCTACCACCACTACCGCCAGTTCTCTTCCCTGGCAGCAGAGTGAACATGGACAACTAGACCCTGCTCAACCTCTGGTGTGTCAAACTTGGCTCGTAATTCTGTAAGTCTCTCCAATGCCATTGACTGTCCAATCCCGTTGTGGTATTTTGGTCAGTGGGCATCACATTTGGGTTTTAGTTTGAGGGACCTGAAATTCTTGGTTCTTCAACAGGAGCATCTAGAACCTTGAGATTATGGTTTGCTACTCAAGCCATAGGGATGACACTGCTGATCTATTTGCTCATGGAAGGAAGCCAACCAGTTTTGCAGTTTTGACCAGCTCTTCTGAAATGTGTCGGACTTCAGCTCCTACATCCGTATGGATAGTGTAGGAGAAACAGTTATTTATTGACTCTGAAGATCTTGAGCAGATGATAGAGCTTGCAAAGTGGAAAGACACAGCCAAGGACTTTCTGAACCTATCTGGTCATATAATAGGTTTGGAAGAGTCAAAAGCAGGTGGGTTTCTCTTGGAGGTTGAAATGGAGGGTGCCTTCGCTCAAGGCAAGAAGTTTGGGAAGGGAGCACTGCAGTTTTTTATTGTCCTCTGAATGGGAATAGAGAAATATGGAAACCTTGCTCCATGGAAGTCCCAAAGGTGCTTTTTCAGGAGGCAACTGGACTTTTCTTGTTCTTCCTTTGAAGACGTTTCGCTTCTCCAAGAAGCTTCTTCAGCTCTGACTGGATGGTGGAGACTGGAAGGATTTATATTCCATTTGCTCCATGGAACTGAAAGGAAACGGCAAGATATGGACAGCAAGATTGCCCTTGTTGTGAGAAAGTGGATCCTTGTGGGTGTGACCTTGTAGCACCTTCCAAGGTCAGCTTCTCATTCATTCACTCTCCGTCGTTCTTGCCTATCCTTTGATACAACTGTCCAATTCTCAACTGCTGTAGCTTGAAGCTCAGGTGGCCACCTCTGAAGGTGATAACACTAGAGATAAAGCTCTCCCCTCACTAACAGTCCCCTGAAAACAGTAGAATGGTAGGACCCTTTTCCTTGATCATCATCAAGGTTTAAATACAGCATCTTTACATATTATGGAATCCTCATGCACCCTAGACATCATAACTTGGTCTACTATTCCTTTGATTTCTACTCTGCACCTACTATTCCTGAGGAGAATGCAATTCCTGAGGAACTTCTTCTAAAACCAAGATGATCTTCTCCGCAAGCTCTTTGGAGGAAGGCCTTGAGACATTTTTTTTAACACGAAGCATTGGTTCTTTTAACTTTTTTGCACTTTATTATCTAATAATCCTAAGAGCTCTTTTGCAGTAGGACCTTGGTGAGTTGTTTGAGAGGAGCAGAACTTGGGAGCGTCATTGGCTAAGTCGTCTTTCATTTCCAAGGCAAAGAACTCCCCCCCCACCCCCCAAGTGAAAATGGGCCATGTTTCAAAGATTGACCCATTCATTCTGCTGTCGAGATGCACACCCTAGGTTTTCCACAGGAGAAAGGTGTCCCTTGAGCCAACATTCACTTCTTTGGCCAAGTCTCGAAGAAGATCCAAGATTTTTGATTGTTGGTGTGTATGTCCATGTGAGCAGGGCTGGCCCCTGGAACAACCGCCACAACGCATGAACCGACGAGGGAAACGCCTTGGAAAGGCTGTGGCGTCAGCCAATGTGCAATAACAATGAACTGGTGGACAAAAGACACGCATTGATTGTTGTTGATTGTCTCATCTAGTCCTTCCTGATCAGACTCTTAAAAGTGGTGTTTAATTTTGGAAAAAGAACTTCGCTACAGGTAGTCCTCAACTTACGGCCACAATTGGAACAGGAACCTCCATCACTGAGCGATGCTGTTGTTGAGTCGCGTCCAAATTGACATTTGTTTTTTTGTCACAAATCACCCGGTCTTTTAAATGAATGCCACGATTGTTAAGCGAGTCTGGCTTGCTCCATGGACCTTGCTGTCTGTATCCGGCGGGGAAGGTTGCATATAGCAATCACGTGATCCTGGGATCTGCAGTTGTCACAAGTACATGCCTGTTGCCAAGTGTTTGAATTTTGATCACGTGACGGGAATGCAGCAACAGTCATAAGTACGAGGACCAATTGTAACTTTTTTTAGCACTGTTGTATTGTTGAATGGTAGTCAGTGGTCACAAGTTGAGGACTATCTATAGCAGGGATCTTCAAACTTGACAGCTTTAAGACTTGTGGGCTTCAACTCCCAGAATTCCTCCTCCAGTCATGTTAGCTCAGGAATTCTGGGAATTGAAGTCCACAAGTCTTAAACTTGCCAAGTTTGAAGACCCTTAATCTGTAGTATATTATGGAAGGAAGGAAGGAAGGAACTCAAATTAATATTATGAATGCCTGCCATTTGGCCATCTAATAATATTTTTATGGCATTTGATATCTACTGCCCAATTATCCAGAAAAGGAAAAAATAACATTCACCAATAACTCTTAGTATTGGAAACAAAAAATACTTTATAACAAAGCACTTTATTCTGTACAGATCTATGGAAGGGGAAATCTGAGACCCTTTTTTAAAATGTATCTTAAGAATTCCTGTTGGAGAAAAAAACATCGCAGTGTTTCTTTTAAGCATCTTCTATAAAATCTCCACATATATATATATATTATATATAAAATATATATAATGTATATATTTCTAGCATCTGGGGAAAAGTTTTTCCACAATCCTGGTCATCTTTCAATGCTAAAGCAGGTGGGCATGTTTCAAACAGATGGAGAACACACAGGTAATCCTTTAGTTAAGACCAGAATGGAGCCGTCCCAATATAGGACATTTTTTTGAGCTTTATTGCGGTGTCGTTCACTAAACATTGCCATGATCGAGCAGATTTATCGTTCCCCTAAAGATATGGCTTTGCTGAAAACGGTAGTAAATGCTGCTTTACAAAACCATTGTAAAATGTAGTTCCTGTGTCTGCCGGACATCATTGAGTGCCCGAAATTCAGTCACAGTTAAGAGAGATCTCGACTGTTAGAAACTGGGTCCTAACCCCCTTTTTTTTGGAGGGGGGGGGGTCTGTCATAACTTCAGATGGTCACTCAAGTGATCGGTCGTAACCTGAGAACTACCTGTACTTTGGAGGGCTTTCATTTCAGAAGCAAGAAAGGTTTAGGAATAGATCTGAATCAATATGCTTAGAATTCTCTTACACATGTGCTGGATTCGCACCAAAACACCCCTTAATAGGAAAGGGGGAGACAAGACAGTTGCCCATTTAGACGTATTTCAGGCCCCATCTCGTGCCTGTGGACCATGGTTCCCAATGCCCTTCTCCGAATGGATGGAATTAAGCGTTTGAAATTCCTGCCAAGATGCTAGTCCTCTTGAGGACTCTCGTGCTAGCCGAGTTTTGAAGGAGATCTGATCTGTGTTACCACTCGGTGTGATTTATGTATTGGTGACCTGTCTGCACCTGCCGAAGGGAGGATTGTTGTCTTTTTGCACTAGTGATAAGATTTCACAAGAGTGAAACTCAACACTCCCTTCCTGGAAATGGGTTCAGCATCTGCCACTCCACCCTGATTTCTGATTGGGAATGGGATTAAGGACCTCAGGTCATTGGAAAGCTAATTGTAAGTAGCCCAAAGGTTACGCTAAACTCGGAAACTCACCTTTTAAATCTATAATAAAACGATGGTTTTGCTACAGCGAGTTTTGCAGAGACTGTAATTGTGAGCCCAATGGGAAAAGGCAAATAGTCCTCAATAAACAACCGTAACGGGGCCTTCCCATTACAGTCATTATATTGTGACGGCAGTAAATCAGGTCTGCCTTGCATGACCTTATTTGCAGTTGTTAAGTGAATGCAGCGGTCGTAAAACCGACTGTGAGGTTGCATGATTGCAGGATGCTAATAAATGCAGCCATGTCGCCGAGCATTTGAATCATGGTCACGTGACTGGGGGGGGGGGAGCACAACTGCCACAATTTTGAAATTGGGTCGTAACTCCCTCTTTCCGGGTAAGTTGTAACTTTGGTCATTAAGTGACCACTCATAAGTTGAGGATTGCTTGAACTGCAACATTTCTCAACCTTGGCAACATTAAGACACGTGGACTTCAATTCCCAGAATTTTCCAGTCAGCCATGCTGGCTAGAGAATTCTGGGAGTTGAAGTCCAAATATGCCAACTGAGAGATTCTGGGAGTTGAAGTCCATGCCTCTTAAAATTATTGTGTGAAAACCAACTGAGCACCTGCCTCCAGATGCGTTCACATTACAGTATGTGTTTTTTTTAAGAATTCAGGAATTCTTTCAGCATGCCTGGAAGGTATCAGGTTGGGAAAAATCTCTTCTTTGGCCAGAACCATACCTGAGATTGCTTTCAATAATAAAGTTTTCATATTTTAAAAAGGGTGGGTTTTTTTTCTTCTCTTAACTCGTTCCTGCTGCGTTTTACAGTCAGTCAAAAATGTTGGCTCCACAGCTTCTGCTTTTTCACGAAGGGTTATCGTTAAAAAGGTGAAGGGTTTTTGTTAAAAAATAATAATGATCTTTTCATCCCAGCAATGCAGAGAATCCTCAACTTAAAATAATTTACAAGTGCAGAGAAGAGCAACTAAGATGATTAAAGGCCTGAAGACAAGAACGTGTGAAGAACGGCTGCAGGATTTGGGTATATTGAGTTTAATGAAAAGAAGCATTGATGATGGTGGGTCAACATGATAGCAATATTCCGGGATTTGAGGGGCTGTCACAAAGAAGAGAGGAGGTCAACTTATTTTCCAAAGCAACCGAAGGCAGGACAAGAAGCAACAGATGGAAACTAACTAAGGAGAGAAGCCACTTAGAACTAAGGTGGAATTTCCTGACAGTGAGAACAATTAACCAGTGGAACAGCTTGCCTCCAGAAGTTGTGATTGCTTCAACAATGGAAGCTTTCAAGAAGAGACAAGACAGCCAGCTATCTGAGATGGTATCCTGCTTGAGCAAGGGGGTTGGACTAGAAGACCTCCAAGGCCCCTTCCAGCTCTATTCTAATTGATTGATTGAATCTGGGTTTCAATCCCCTCTTGCGACATTCTGACATGCGAAGTCCATGGGGAAGCCCAATTCACTTAACAACTGTGTTACTGAGGTAACTGCAGTGATTCACCAGGGCAGGAAAAGTCATAAAAATGGGACATAATTCACCTGGCCGCTATCTCGCTTAGTAGCAAAAGTTTTGTGGTCAATGGGTGGCGTAAGTCGAGGACTACCATTCGTGCAAGATTAGAGGGACCTGACCCATAGAATCACCATGAGAGATAAACCCCGTCATTACATGTCCTGAATCCAGTCTTGGTCACCACACTATAAAAAAGAGGTTGAGACTCTAGAAAGAGTGCAGAGAAGAGCAACCAGGATGATGAGGAGACTGGAGACTCAAACACACGATGAACGGTTGCAGGAACTGGGCCTGGCTAGTCTAGTAAAGAGAAGGACCAGGGGAGACAGGAGAGCAGTCTTCCAATATTTAAGGGGCTGCCACAGAGAGGAGGAAGGGGTCCAGCTATTCTCCAAGGCACCAGAGAAGGAACAATGGATGGAAACTGAACAAGGAGAGATTCAATCTGGAAATAAGGAGGAATTTTCTGACAGTGAAAGCAATCAACCCATGGAACAGAAGTTGCCCTCGAAAGTTGAGGGAGCTTCCTCATCTGAGACTTTCAAGAAGAGATTGGACTGCCATCTGTCAGAAATGGTGTAGGGTCTCCTGCTTGGGTGGGGGGTTGGACTAGATGATCTACAAGGTCCCTTCCAACACTGTTAATCTGTTCAATCATGGTTATAATCAGATTCGAGTTGACTCTATGTTAAAATCTAGTTGCCCAGATTGTCACACCACACCCCAAACCGGAACGTGGACACAAACCCTCCCTGCCCTCATCCTGGTTTATCGACAAAGAGGCGGCAGGGCAAGGTTTTGCAAAACCAGAATCTTGTATTTTTGACCTAATGAAGCCAAACTGAGACGCCATGATGGAGATTTTTCAAAGTTAAGCATCGAGGGACGTGAGGAAGGCTCCCCAGATTGCAAGGGATTCCGACACGCAGTCACATCTTCGTCAGCCGCAAGACGTTGAGGCGCACCGGAATAAACGTGGCACCGGAGGCGTATTGGATCTCTCGAAGAACCCCCTCCCACGTCTTCCCTTCTTCGTCGTACCTGGAAAAGACGCACATAAATCTTTATCAAGGGATGAATGAATCTCAGTTGAGTCAATTGTGATATGAGAAGATACAGGTAGTCCTCGACTTCCGACAGTTTAGTGACTGCTCAAAATTACAACGGCACTGATTTATGATTTATGGGTCATGATTTATGACTCTTTTTTACACAACCATTAAAGAACCCCCATGGTCATGTGAACCCTTGACAACTGGCATGTACTTATGACGGTTTCAATTTCCCGGGGTCACGCGATCCCCTTCTGCGACCTTCTGACAAGCCAAGTCAATGGGGAAGCCAGATTCACTTAACAACCATGTGGCTAAGTCAACAACTGCAGTGATTCACTTAACAACTGTGACAAGAAAGGTTGTAAAGCAAGTCAAAATTCGCCAAACAAATGTTTCACTGAGCAACAGAACTTTTGGGCTCAATTGTGATCGTAGGTTGAGGACTACCTGCGCTAGGAAAAGTGTTAAAGTACTGAGGTTGTAGTGATAGCAGATGGTATTTGTAGCTCGGGGTTAAACTGGGGGTTTGTTTGATGGTCTCTGAGCTTGGGGGTTTTCTTGCAGACGTTTCATGGCCCAATTAGGGAATCTCATCAATGCTAGAAGGGAGCGGGGTTTGCAGAGAGGAAGAGGAGGAGGAAGGACGGAAGGACTGTGGGGTCCTTGGTGCTCTCCGAGCTGGGGGTTTTTTTTGAGACATTTCAGGACCCAACTAGGTAACATCATCAGTGCTAGAAAGGAGTGGGGTTTGTAGACAAGAGAAGGCTGTGATGTTCTTGGTTCTCTCTGGGCTTGGTGGCTTTTCTTGCAGACATTTCATGGCCCAACTACGGAACATTATCATTTCCAGAAGCTAGAACCCTCCTTCCTTCTAGCACTGATGAGGTTCCCTAGTTGGGTCACGAAACGTCTGCAGGAAAACCACCTAGCTCAGAGAGCACCAAGGCTCCCTACTGAAGTTGTTTATATCTCATGTTATGACTGCAAGGGAGACTGCTCACTTTGGTCATAAGACGTACTTTATTATGGTTTTTGGGGTGGTCATTTAAGCAAACGTGATCATAAAACAATTACCACGGCCGTTAAATGAATGCCATGGCTGTTAAGTGAACTCATTGTTTGCTATGGCACCAATCTGGAAACAAGTCCTGGTTTCTGGCAAAACATAGCAAATGCAGTCACACGACCACAAGATGCCGCAAAACAGCGTCTATGCAGCCATATTGTTGAGCTCCTAGCCGCAGCGACCTTTGGAACTTCAGATCTGGGTTTAAGTCCCCTTTTTCCAGGTATTTCTAATTTTAGTTACTAAGGGAGCAGTTGTAAGTTGAGGACTACTTGTAGTTGTCTGGTGGGGTTATTTACACACACATACACACCATTTTTGCATTGTTCTTTCTTCCTTTTCATATTCCCTCCCCCTCTTTCTTTCTTTCTTTCTTTCTTTCTTTCTTTCTTTCTTTCTTTCTCTCCTTTCTCTCCTTTCTTTCTTTCTCTCTCTCTCTCTCTCTCTCTTTCTTTCTTTCTTTCTTTCTTTCTTTCTTTCTTTCTTTCTTTCTTTCTTTCTTTCTTTCTTTCTTTCTCTCCTTTCTCTCCTTTCTTTCTTTCTCTCTCTCTCTTTCTTTCTTTCTTTCTTTCTTTCTTTCTCTCCTTTCTCTCCTTTCTTTCTTTCTCTCTCTCTCTCTCTCTCTTTCTTTCTTTCTTTCTTTCTTCTTTCTTTCTTTCTTTCTTTCTTTCTTCTCCTTTCTCTCCTTTCTTTCTTTCTCTCTCTCTCTCTCTCTCTCTCTCTCTCTCTCTCTCTCTCTCTCTTTCTTTCTTTCTTTCTTTCTTTCTTTCTTTCTTTCTTTCAGAGAATTTATATGGCTGCCCATTCCCTTTCAGTGTCTGTAAGCACCTTACAATTTTTGCCTTCTAAATATATCTTTGCACTTGTAAACGGTAATAAAATGATAACCAAAAAGAAGGAAGGAAGGAAAGGGACGCTAATATTCAGGGCTTCTCACCTCCAGACATCATTCATCTCGGTGGGAACCAGTTCTCCAGATTCACTCTCGATGGTGGCAAAACCGCCAATTAAATAGAGCATGCCCCCCAGGCTGACCAGGCTGACCGAACTGCGTTCTTGGGGGAAGTCAACAAAAGATTCCCACCTATCGAGATGCAAAAGAGAAAACAGACCCATTTTTTTCTAATAAAAAAGGGAACTTCCGACTCAAATCATTCTGAAGGCTACATGAGGACTAGTCCCTTAGCCTGCGTGCAATAACATTCATGCCCTTTCATCTTATTGACATGATTCAAAATGTTATTGCTGTAGGAAGATCAGCAATTCTCCAGAAGACCCTGTCCTGTAAAAATTAACTAGGAATCGTGTGTCAGACCTCCTAGGACTGACAAAGTGAACTAATTCTATTTTATTCTCAGGAGACATTAACATATTTGTCTGGAGGCAAATCTCCCACTGCTCCTTTTGACTGCTTGATGTATTTGGGCAGCTCCTTCCTGAATTTCTTTCTCCAACTGACCATTAAGTGATTAAGGACTCCTGACTCTCTTATCTAACATTTATTTTCCTACAAGAGGAAAGTGCTTCCTTTCTTGGCAGCTAGAAAGTAGGGGACGGTGAGTTCTAGTTCTTTCTTAGGCATGAAAGTCAGCTGGGTGACTTTGGGCCAATCACCAGGAGACAGTGAATTCTAGTCCCGCTTTAGGCATGAAAGTCGGCTGGGTGACTTTGGGCCAGACTCCTTCTCAGCCCAGCCGAGCCCACAGAGTTGTTGTGGGGGAAATAGGAGGAGGTTAGATGTGTTGAATCTGTTCATTGCCTTGAGTTATTTGTAAAAATAAATAATAAAAGGTAGGTTATAGAAAAATAAAATTAATGAACCATTAAACAACGCGGTTGCATGAAAAAAAACGAATTGCAAATTGATTCAAAGGCTCTCCAGGTTGCCTTTGGGACACTCTGCAGCCTGATGTTCCACTTACTTATCCGTCGCAATATCGTAAACTTCCACCGAGTTGGTCAAACCAGAATCGGTCACTCCTGCCGCCACGTAAATTTTACCATTGTGGACCATGGTCCCAAAGAGAGAACGGTGGATTTTCATGGGCGACAGTTCCTTCCATTCAAACTTTTTGGGGTTGTACACAGTCAAAGAGTTCAGACATTTTCTGCAGCAGAAAAGAAGGATAAAACAGATTTGCAAACCATGAACTAAATTTTATTGTTATTGCTATCCTTATTATACACATAGTTCCTGACTTATGACCGCAATTTATCCCAATAGTTCTGTTGGTGGGCAAAACATTTATTAAGTAAATTTTGCCTCATTTTATGACCTTGCTTGCCACAGTTGTTAAGTAAATCACTGCAGTTGTTAAATTAGTAACTTAGTTGTAAAATGAACCTGGCTTCCCCACTGACAGCTTGTCAGAAGAAAGAAAGAAAGTGATCATGTGATCCCGGGACATTGCAACTGTCATAAATACGAGTCAGTTTCCAAGCGGCTGAATTTAGATCACGTGACCATGGGGATGCTGCAACGGTCATTTCCTTCCTTCCTTCCTTCCTTCCTTCCTTCCTTCCTTCCTTCCTTCCTTCCTTCCTTCCTTCCTTCCTTCCTTCCTTCCTTCCTTCATCTTTGTTCTCTTTTTCTCTCTCCTTTTCATTCATTAGTTCTCCTTCCTTCTTCCTTCTTTCACTTCATCCTTCCTTCTCTATTTCCCTCTAATTTCCTTCTTATTTCTCTCTCTCTTCCTTCCTTCCTTCCCTCCCTTCCTTTCTTTTTCCGTCGTTCTTTCTCTGCCTCTTTTTCTTTATTGTTCCTTCCTTCTCTTCCTCCCACCTTGCTTCCTTCTTTCCTTTCTTCACTTCTTTCTTTCTCTCTCTTCTCTCTTTCCCCTCCTCCCTTCCTCCTCCCCTTTTATAACCTCATTGAATCACAGAGATGAAAGGGACCTTGGAGGTCTTCCAAACCAACCCCCTCCCCCAATCCATAGCAGGAGTCCTTATACCATCCTGGACAAATGGTTATCCAATCTTGTCTCAAAAACCTCCATCAGTAGAGCAGCCACAAGTCTGGGAGGGAAGCTGTTCCGTTGATTTATGAATGTCACTAATCAAACTTACCTGTCCGTCCCTTTGCCTCCGATGGAGTAGACCAGGTTGTTGTGAGATACCACCCCATGGCCGTAGACAGCATATGGGAGGGGGTCTGCCTCCCCCCATTTAAAGGACCTGAAAGAAAAGAGAGGTTGGATTTGGGGACTCAGAAAAAAATGGGTTTTCCTAGCCTGTCTGTGCATCACACACACACACCAATGTATTTTATAAATAGATTATGATTTATACATAAATAAATGTATTTTCCTGTCCTGACGTGTCCCAATGTGCAACCATCATCACCCAAGTGACTGTTGATATTTTACAAAAATTTTCTTCCAATTCTGGATGACCAAGATAGACATATACACATATTAAGGAGGTCCGTTTGGTGGGATCCAGGAGAAGGGCCTAATTCGTGGTGGCTCCCTACCTGTGGAACATCATCCCTGCGGAGGTAAGACTGGTTTCCATCTTGTGACAGTCTTTCAAAGGCCTCTAAAGACATGGTTTGGCCAGGGGAGCTTGGGATATGTAGTCCATCAAGTGGATTCAATAGAAGGGAATATTTGTAGCTCAGGATTGAAATATTGGGGTCCTTCGTGACCTCTGAGCTTTCCATGCAATCGTTTCATGACCCAACTAGGGAACATTATCACTACTAGAAGAGATTGAGGTTTGTAGAGAGGAGGAGGAGAAGGAGGAGGAAGAGAAAGGGGAGGGGGAGGACAATTATGGGGTCCCTGGTGCTGTCTGAGCTTGGTGGCTTTCTCACAGACATTTCCTGACTCAACTAGGTAACATCATCAGTGCTAGGAGGGGATTGAGGGGGTGGCTTGTGAAGAAAAGGAGGAGGAAAAGGATTGGGGGTCCTTGGTGCTCTCTGAGCTTGGTATTTTTCTTGCAGACATTTCATGACCTGACTAAGTAACATCATTGAGCTAGAAGGGGGAAGAGGAGGAGGAAGAGGACAGTAGGTCCTTGATGCTCTCTGAGCTGGGGGTTTCTTGCAGGCATTTCATGACCGAACTAGGTAGCACCATCAGTGCACTGGTGGGTAATGTTTCGTGATGAAACATCCGCAGGAAAAGAGCCAAATTCAGAGACCCACCAAGGGCCCCACATATATGAAGTGGCTTGTTTGATTATTGTCACTAGCAGTCTGGGGATATATTGGGATTTGCATGTGGAGTTTTTTTACTAAATAATTCAAACTATAATAAATATAAATTATTAAAATGTATATTAAATAAAAAATAAATATTAGGAGGAAATAAACAGACCGAAAGATGATTTCTGGCATTTTTTCTTAAATGTGGGGAGGAAGGTGGTCCAGGAAACCAAAATTTGGCTGGTAGAAAGTGTGAGTGAAGGTCTTCTCCACATAGGAGATACAAGTCAGCCTCAGTTTCCCCCCCCTCCCCCCGATTCCTTCTGGTTCATGCCTTCCCATTCATCCTCCCTGGGGAAATTCATCATTTATTCCTCCTTCTATAAAGAGGCCCCGTCAATCCAAAGATTTGGCACTCACAGCCGGTCGTAACATAGAACGGAGTCCAGGGTCTGTTCTCCTTCCTTTAATTCTTTCCCGCCAACCACAAAGATGGAGTTCTCCGCTTCTCCTAGTCCAAACAGGCAACGTGGCGACGGTACCGGGGGCATCCCAAGCCAGTCCGAATCGAGGTGGTCATACTACCGAGCAAAGGGAAGACAGCCATGGGACATCTCCATCTTATGAAAGCAGCCTCATCCTTCTTGGAAAGCCACCTGGTTATTAGATCGTATTTCTGACTAGATGGTCTTCGACTTACAACCGCAATGGAGCCCAAAAATGTCCATTGTGCTAAGCAGGACAGTCGTTAAGTGAGTTTTGCCCCATTTTACAACCATTCTTGCCACCGTCGTTAAGCAAATTGCTGCAGTTGTTAAATGAGGAACACCATTGTTAATCGAATCTGGCTTCCCCATTGACTTTGCTTGTAAGAAGGTCACCAAAGGGGAATCACAGGACCCTGGGACACTGCAACCGTCACATCTGTGAGTCAGTTGCTAAGTGAATTTTTATCACATGATCATTGTGATGGTCGTAAGTGTGAAAAATGGTAATAAGTCTGTTTTTTCAGCGCTGTGGTAACTTTGAACAGTCACTAAAGAAATGGTTGTAAGTCAAGGACTATCTGTAATCAATGACGGTTTAATTCTAGCTTGTTGGGGAAGCCTTGATTGGGGGCCAGGGAGTAGATTAAGATGGGGAAAGTATGCCATGGGCTTCTTCACAAAATGGCTGACCCGGGGGAAGGGCCTTGATTTCTGTCCCAATGGCTGTCGTGAGGGCAGCCACAGGGAGGAAGTCAAAAAATTCAGGATAGCGGCCACGAACCCTGCTCTTGTGCATTGCGTGAAGTAAAAATGATACGGTTTGATCATACATTCATTAAAGCCATTTTGACTTTTTTGCCTCCTTGCTGCAGCCCTGGTGGGCATGGTCATTTCAGAATGTCTATTCTGAATTGGAAGGCAAATTGGTAATTTTGGAAGGCAAATTGGTAATTTTGGAAGGCAAATTGGTAATTTTGGAAGGCAAATTGGTAATTTTGCTCCACACCTTTCTTGGTTGCTGATTAAATCTCCCTGAAGGGTCTGGTCAAAACAATATAGTGGTTGCAATGATGCAATCAAAGCTTTGAAGGCCCCCATTTGTGGCTGCCATCTTGAATGTTTTGACCACGTTGCCGATAACCCTCATGCTTGCTTTCCCAAAGATGGATCTACTTCTTAATAAAATTTGCCCCAGCAAGTTTTGAATAAAACCATAAAACTGCCTGAATTATCCGCAGCACCCCAGTTACATGTTTATATAAACTGTCCTTTCCAATCTCACCATCTCTAGTTGCCCTGAAAAACTCAAAATCCTAGGGCTTTTCACTCAGATTCCACAAGATTCATATATATAAATATATATATATATAAAACAAAAAAGTAAAATAGAATTATATTGTCCTTATCAAGGTAGATAGATGATAAATCGATTGGTAGGTAGGTAGTTAAGTAGATGGATAAATGATAGATTATATATATATATATATACATACATACATACATACATATATATATATATATATACAGAGAGAGAGAGAGAGATAAACAGATACATAGATGATAGATATAGATAGAAATGGTAGATAGATAATAGATAATAGGATAGATAGATAGAGATGAAAACTGATAGATAATAGATAAAAGATGATAGATATGATGGTAGGTATAGATTATAGATAGATAGAAATAAATACGATACGTAGGGATAGATGAGAGGGAGAGAGTTCGTTTTTGGCTGCAGCAACATCATTCTATTTATCTTTTTATTTTTAAGACCACCATAATTACTTGTGAATGTGAAATGCTGATGAGACACAGCAAGAGAAGATTGTGACTCTCAGTTTCCAAAGGCATTTGGCTGTCACCTGTTGGAAACAGCACCCAGTGGGACAGATAGCTCTTTTGTCTGATCTGGAAAGGCAGTTGTTGCATTCTTGACAAATTAATAATATTCCATGCAAGGGAAAGTTGGTGCGTGTTTCAATTATGCAAGGGTTTCTCTCTCCCAACCTCCACAGGACACATCGGTTGGAACTAAAGATGAAACCGGTTTGAATCCGGATGAAGTGGAAGCTGGGCCTGAGTGAAACTGAGAAACATCCTAGCTGAATCCCCCTTCCAAAGCAAGCTTAGGAGACCCCAAACGCTGAGTGAGACCCCCGCCCCCTCCCCCCCCAGATCCATGCCAAAGCAGAGAGAGACTTAGTACCTGCAAGAAATATGAATTCATCGGATCCTCTTTGTCGTCTTCATTGTAGTAAAGTCCACCAGCTATAAAAATCTGATTTTCTTGCGTGACCAGGCTAACATGGTTCTTTGGAATCTGAGTAGAAAGGGAAGCAAAATAACACTCGTTGGCTGCTGGGTCATAAGCCACAGCTCCTGAGTCACTAACCATGAAAATTAGATCTTGAAGGAACATCCCAAAACGCATCGTATCGTTCAATATCCCTGGTAAAGCCTCCTCTTCTTTCTCAGTCTCTTCTTCATCCAACTGTCCATTGACCACCTGGTCTTCGGGCTTCTTCTCTTTCTTTTGCTTCACCATTGTAAGATTCCCTTCATGAGCGTCCTTCACTATCTGGATCTTCTTGAGAAGGTCCGGGTTGGATTTGATCACAGCGTTTTTCTCCACTTTGTCCCTAAAATAAGATTTGTCCAACAGACGGAAGCGGATGCTTTCAAAAACCACCGGAAGTGCCTTGACACGGCTGTCCCGGTCCTTGGCTGTGGCCCATTTCATGACTACCTCAAAGACCAACTCTTCCTTCTCAATGTTGAGGGAATCGCTGGAGATGATTGCTATCAGCTCGTCGGGAGAGAGCTGGCAAAACTCCTCATCGCGGGAGACAAGTGAGAACCGGTCACAGATAAAATCCCGGGCAGCTACCGCCAAGCGGGCGCAATCCAGCATCAACCCCAGTCTGAAGATGGCTAGACAGTTGCTCAGGCAGAGCCTCTTCTGAAGGAACGAGACACAGACGGTGAAAATAGAAGGGATCTGAAACATGTTGGCTACTGAGAAGATGTCCTGAACATTCTGCTCGGTAATCTCCAACTCCGAGGTGTAGATGTAATGGAGGATCTTACTCATGACCTCTGGATCCACATCTTCTAAGTTGACTTCCTTTTTCTGGCTCTCTTCTATGTCGGAGAGAAACATGGCCCTGAAATAAGGGCTGCAAGCTGCCAAAACCAACCGGTGGCATGGGAACTCCTTCCCTTTCACTTTCAAGACACAGTCAAGGAACTTCTGGTGGTCCAGCATGTCCTTCAACCCATCTTGGAGAAGCGTTTGCTGATAAAGACGCATCTCCTCCGCTTGTTCCATCGGGGAAGACGTAGCCATGGTAGAAACCTCTCAAGAATCCCTTGAACCTGACTAAACCACGTTGTCTTCCTGGAAGAATGCCGGAAGATCTCTTGCTCTGCTGCTGATGCTATCTGCTTGGCTTCAGAGGGGTTTATATATATATATATGGATGAGGTGTAAGCTGATCACCTCTTAATAGAGGAAACTGGAGGGCTGGGTTTGGGGGAGGGGGAATGAGGATGACACAGAAGGCTGACTAACAGCTGGGTGTGTAACTTTAGCCTATGAGCAGAATGGACATACCTCCAAAGAATCCCCAGTGAGAAAAATAAGTAGAAAAATGACATTAAAGCTGCAAAATTGAGAATTGATACCAAAAACTAGCTCCAAATTCAGGAATCAAGAGGAACAGATTGATCCTTTCTTCACAAAAACTTTGTGTAAATATGGACACACAAGCACGCACACACACACACACACAGAGGCCACAGTTCCCTTCTCTTCTTCTAAATCCCCCGAGCTCAGCTTCATAGGCTAAAAATATCCAGAGCAGAATAAACTAGAAAGAAAGACATTTGATCTTTGGTGTGAGTGAAAGAAAACCTTTCAGAGTCAAGTAGGATCTCGCTTTTCCCCAAAGTTTGGGAAGAAGGACCATTGGGTTTTTTTTTTCCGACTTCGTTTAAGAGGGGAGAAATGGATGAAGTGAATAAGTTAGATTTGTTTTTTATGTATTCAATGTAATATAATATTTAATATACTAATAGTGTAATAGAAATATAACATGTTATACTATACTATGACACTGCGTTATATTATTAGAATGGAACAGAACAGAATAGAACAGAACAAAATAGAATAGAATATATGGAATGGAATAGGATGGAATGGAATGAAATAGAAAATACGGAATAGAATAAAAATGGAATTGAATGAACGGAATGGAATGGAGTAGAATGGAATGGAATAGAATAGAATAGAATAGAATAGAATAGAATAGGACAGGACAGGACAGAATAGAATAGAATAGAACAGTAGAACAGAACATAAAATACCGAATAGAATGGAAGGGAAGGGAAGGGAACAGAATAGAATAGAAAATACGGAATGGAATAGAATAGAAAATATAATATTTGTTTGTTTGTTTGTATCCCACCTTTATTATTTATACAAATAATTCAAGGTGGAGAACATATTCAATATACCTTCCTCCTGCTTTCTCCATAAGAACATCCATGTGAGGTGGTATGGTCTGAGAGAGAGAGGGATTGGCAGAAGTTCATCCAGCTGGCTTTCATGGTTACGGGAGTACTAGAACTCACTGTCTCCTGGTGATTAGTTCAAAGTCACCCAGTTGGCTTTCATGCCTAAGAAAGCAATAGAACTCACTGTCTTCTGGTAACTGGCCCAAGATCGCCTAGCTGACCTTTGTACCTAACACGGCACTAGAACTCATGGTGGTTCTCCTGCTTGAGCAGGGGGCTGGACTAGAAGACCTCCAGGGTCCCTTCCAGCTCTATTTTGATTGAATCATGTATGAGATAACACAAGCCAGCTTTTAGCTCAACAATGTGAGTAATGTTAGTCAATATCATATAGTCAAGAAGAGGACTCATTTCATCATGTGAGGTGGGATTTTGTCATGAACTTGTCTCTTCTCTGTACCATCCCCACTAAATGACTCATTTTCTAGCTGGCATCTAATTATAGATCCTTCTGGAAAATTCCAGAAGGTCCAGAGTTTCATTTAGATTCTGACTTGGCTGTTAGGAACAGCGTCTTGAATATGGTCAGCCCATCCTTGACTAGCCACCTATGCTATCTGACCCTGTTCCATCAAAACCCAGCTGACTCAGTTTCCCTGGTCAGGATCTTTGGCTACCTGTGTTAACTTAACAACTGCAGTGATTCACTTAACAACTATGGCAAAAAGATCGTAAAATGGAGCCCAACTGTCTCATTTAGCAGTGGAAATTTCAGGTTCACTTGTGATCATAACTGGAGGACTAATTGTCCTTATGACCATAATTGAACTCAACATTTCCATAGCTAAGCAAGAGAGTTTTAAAGTGAGTTAGCCTCCATTTACCATCTTTCTTGCCGCTGTTGTTAATTGAATCACTGCAGTTGTTAAGTTAGTCACACCATTGTTAAGTGAATCCCCATGGACATTGCTTGTCAGAAGGTCGCAAAAGGGGATAATTTGACCCTGGGACAATGCAACCATCATAAATAGGGAGTCAGTTGCCAAGCCTCTGAATTTTGATCATGTGACCTGGAGATGCTGCGTGTGAAAAAAAGGATCCTAAGTCACTTTTTTCAGTGCCGTCGTAACTTTGAAGGGTTGTAAGTTGAGGACAATCTGTAATGTACAGCAATATGGACCTGTCACAGTGTCGCAATTGGTGCATGTAAATGTGTAGGCTAGTTAGCAGTGCAATTTTGAGTTGCAATAGTGGCAAATATCTATAGGTCAGATGTATAGCCAAAAAGGCATTAAGAGTTGTTAACCTAATCCTGCGTAGCTTTTTCTCCGGTAATATCGCACTACTAACTAGAGCATACAAAACATTTGCTAGACCAATACTCGAATACAGCTCATCAGTCTGGAACCCACATTACGTATCTGATATTAACACAGTTGAGAAAGTCCAGAAATATTTCACAAGAAGAGTTCTCCACTCTACTCATTGTAGAATACCTTATGCCACCAGACTTGAAATTTTAGAGCTAGAAAACCTAGAACTATGCCGCCTTCGGTCCAATCTAAGTATAATATGTAAAATTATTTACTGCAATGTCCTACCTGTCAATGAATACTTCAACCACAACAATACAAGAGCACACAATAGATACAAACTCAAGGTTAATTGCACCAAACTTGATTGCAGGAAATACGACTTCAGCAACAGAGTGGTCAATGTCTGGAATACTCTACCTGACTGTGGTTTCTTCCCCAAACCCTAAAAACTTTAACCTTAGACTTTCTACTATTGACCTCACCCCTTTCTTAAGAGGTCTGTAGGGGGCGTGCATAAGCGAACCAACGTGCCTACCATCTCTCTCCAAATGTTTCTTTTTATTCATATCCATTTCATGTATTCATAACCATGTTTATACTTATACCTGTTATTTAATACTTGCTTGACAAATAAATAAAATAAATAAAAATTGTAGGGGGAGAGGGGAGGTTGGTTCTTTGAGCTTGTGGGTTGATTTCAGTGGTAGGATTCCACATTTTTTTCCTACCGGTTCTATGACAAGAGAGTGCTACTCAAAATTTTTGCTACCGGTACACCACAACCAGTCCAAACCATCTGAATACCACCTCTGATTGGTTTCCAAACATTTTGTTACCAGGTTAGGTAACATCTTCAGTGGAGTTTAAGGGATGACAGTGTCAGTATTGTTCTGTAGGTGTGTCCAGTGAGAGTCTTTTGACGGTTCTTGTGACTCGAATCCCCTAAATTTCACTGAAGATGTTTACCACGCCTGGTCATGAAAACGTTTGGAAACCAAACCCACAACTCGGAGAACCAACCTTCACCCTAATCTTGAGTTTTGTTGATGGTTGACTTCACTTCTGGATTTTGCAGGAGATATCATTATAGATGAATTCTGCTTCCGGGTCAAAGGAGTTAAAATGGCGGCCAGGAGGATTTCCCTGTACAAGGGCCATAAAGACATTGGTTACAGGCATGGCTGCCATTTCAACTTTTTTGATTACATGTTGGATACATCCCCAGCTCTTTGGAGTAATCTTCATTTCCACCATGGACACTCAAGCTAGGGGGGAGGGAGGGAGGGAGGAAATTGAAAAGAAAAATGGAGAAGGGAGGGAGGAGAGAGAGAAGGGGAATAAGAGAGGGCAATACGGAAGGATGGAGGAAGTGGAAGAAGGAAGGAAGGAGAAAAAAATGAATGGATGAAAAGGAGAGAGGGGAAAAAGAGAAGAAAAAAGGAAGGAAGGAGAAAGAATTGATGAAAAGGAAAGAAAGAGGAAAGAAAAAGGAAGGAGAAAGAAAGGATGGATGGAAGGAAAGAAAGAAAGAAAAAGGGAGAAGGAGAGAAGGAAGGAAGGAAGGAAGGGGGGGAAGAAATAATTTTTTTCCAATTTTGCATAAATAAATTCTTTATTTGGAAAACTGAGCAATTGCAGGAGAGCTTCGTGGCTCTTCTGCAGCTTTGAGGCACCCGGATTAAACAAAGCTCAGATGCCCTTGAGTTGCATCTGTGTTTTTGCCTTTCTCCATTATTCTGCTTTTTCCTTGTCTTTCTCCTCATCTCTGATAGCCAGAATCCGCTCCCTTTCTTTGATCAGTTGCACACCGCAGTATGTGATGAACCAGATGGAAAAAGTGCTAAGAGGAAAACCTGAAGGGGGAGAGAACAAGGGAGAAAGAGGTTGAGGGACGGAAGGGAAAGAGAGAGGGAGGGAGAGAGAGAAAGAAGATAGAAGGAAAGAAAAATTGAGGGAGAAGAGGAGGGAGAGGGAAAGATAGAGAGGGAGGGACAGAAGCAGGGAGAGAAAAAGAGGGAAATGGAGGGAAGGAGAGAGGTTAAGAAAGGGAGTTGGAAGGAGGAGGACAAGGAGAAAGGGAGGGAAAGAGGGAGAGAGAAAAGAGGGAGGGGACAAGAGAGAGGGGAGGGAGAGAAAGGCAAAAAGGAAAAGAGTGGGAGAGAGAACAGAAGGAGGGAGAGAAGGAGTGGGAAAAAGGAGGGAAGGTAAGAGGGGGAGAAAGGGGAGAGAGGGAGGGAGGGAAGAGAATGTTGAATGGGAAAAAGAGGGAGAGGAAGGGTGAGAGGGAAAGAGGAAGGGAGGGAGAGAGATGGAGGGAAGTGGGGAGAGAGGGGGAGAGAGGCCATTAACATGGAGTTAGTTGGGCTGAGTTGTCATATCTCTTGAACAACACAAAGCTGGATGGAAGATGAATGTTATTCATATCACACTGGAGAAAATCAAACCCATTTTGTAAGAATTTCCCCTGCAAGGCATGTGGGGGAATTTGGGGTGTTTTGAGTAGAAACAGTATCCCTGAACTTCTGAGGAAACTTCAGGAGTTGCGTGGCAGTAAATCAGAAGTATAGCAGACTCTCTTCTCCTGGATCAGGAGTTGAGTCCTTTTCTACCCTAAACATAGAGGTGTCCTTAAAAAGTTAGCCCAGTCTTAAGATGCTTGTCCCTAGTAATTCCTAGATGTTATCTATCAATTTCATCAGAGAGAATTTGCAAGTTGAGAGTGAAACTGACAGTTCGGGAGTGAAATTGAAGGTGGAGTGTAAAATTGACAGCTGGGGAGTGAAACTGACAACTGAAGAGTGAAATTGAGAGGTGGAGATTGAAATTGACAGGTGAAAAGTGAAATTGAAATGTAGAAAGTGAAATTGACAGATGGAGTATGAAATGGATAGGTGAAAATGAAATTGACAGTTGCAGAGTGAAATTGACTAAACATAGTGAAATTGACACAAGAGATAGTGAAACTCATTACGTTAGAGCTTTTGAGCCAGAAGACGATTACTGTACCAGTTAGGAAGATCCTCTTGGCAACAAGAAGAGCAAACTCCAGACTATTGAGGGCAAGGATGTTGTAGAAAACAATTGCCCAGAAATTGGCTGCCCCAAAGATGCTTCTGATTCGCCGAGAAGTTGCCTCGGACATGTTAGCCTGCCAAGAAGAAGAGACATCAGTGAGACAAGGAGGATGGGAATATTTCTCACCTCATTTTCCTGCCCATATTTACTCCTGGTGTGCAGCATGTGAAAATAAAACCTCTTCAAAATATAGGTACACCTCGACTTACAACCACAACTGATCCCAACATTTCTGTTGCTAAACGAGACAGATGTGAAGTGAGTTTTGTCTGATTTTATGACTTTTCTTGCCAGAGATGTTGTGAATCACTGCAGTGGTTAAGTTAGTCACATGGTTGTTAAGTGAATCTGGATTCTCCATTGACTTTGCTTGTCAAAAGGTCACAGAAGGGGATCACTTGACCACAGGACATTGTGATCATCATAAATATGAACTAGTTGCCAAGCACCCAAATTTTGATCACATGGCCGTGGGAATGCTGCAACGGTCCAAACTCTGAAAAACAGTTACAAGTCACTTTTTGCTATGAACAGTCATTAAATGAATGGTTGTGAGAACTACTTGTAGATGCAACTCACTAAAATATCTATGAAACAGATATTCAATCCCCACCCACCCTGCCGCCCCCTTACCTGCACTGCGCCTCACAGCTGATTTTCGGGTGGTTTGAGGCATTTTTTGGCCTTCCACAGGCTTGAGGAAGGCTTCTGCAGGCTTTGCAGGCCGAAAACTAGGCCTCTTTCATCACTTTCGGTATTTTTGGAAAAACAGGAAGTGACGAAATGGGCCTAGTTTTTGTCCTGTAAAGCCTGCAGAAGCCTTCCTTAAGCTTGTGGGAGGCCGAAAAAGGCCTCAAACCTGCCGAAAATCAGCTGTGAAGCATATGCATGCACAGTGAGGTAAGTTTGCCTAGAGTTCATGTGCTGGCACAAATGGCTGTGCGTGCCACCTGTGCCATACATGTCAAAGGTTTGCCATCATGGGCCTAGATGCTAGGAATTGCCCATTTGTTCATGAGTAGCCAGCCAGCCTTCTACACCACGGTCCAAAATGATTCATTTCTTGAAAATATTGTGAAGGAAGAGGTCACAATTCTGGTAGCTAGTTTGGAGATTTCTTCTAATATTTTACTTCTGGTTTGTAAGATCTTACAAAATGCATGAAGGATGAACTTAGCACCTCTTTATCCGCAAACGGCTTCAGCTGGAAGAACTGTTGCACCCACAATTCAAAATTGAGGCCGAAGCAGTTGCAAATGGACCATATGTAGACAATTTCACAAGGCCCCAGCCAGAGAGTGGTGATGAGAAATGTGGAGATGGTAGCCATGAGCTCCTTCAAGATGTTGTCGTGATCTTTCCCAATGTAATCGTAGACGTATCTGGAAATCAACACAACAGGTGAGGTTCAGGAGTCTGGTGGGGTGGATCTCTTCTCTTGACAGTGAAGGATCCATCCCACGTTTGTTGCGAGACCACAACCTCCCATACTTGTGAAGCACCATATAATGAATTGCGACCTGTAGGAAGTTAGCACCCACCCCTCTCCTAGAAAATTGAAATAGCCTAGGAAATATTTAAAAGGCAGAATATTATATCTCCCTAGATGAGAAAAGGAGAAATATGTTTTAGAGACAAAGCAGCTTCCTGCAGCTGCCTGCCTCCCTCCTTCAGCTCCAGGGTGATGGGATTAAGGATGGCCCTCAGGACATGATAGGATTACCCATCTTACCACATGGCATCTAGGAAGATTGCATTAGCCAGCACTCAGGTGAAGCCATGTGGTCCAGACCAAGCCTACAAAGTTAAGACCCCCGCCCCTGGGAATCTGACAGCCAATGGGATTCATTTCTTGCACAGGAACAGGAAACACTAAGGTGGAACCCAACAGAGGGTATATAAGGGTCTCTCAGCATCTTGGTCGGCCCTTCTTCCCTTCTTCCCTTCACTTTGAAGCATGTGATCATCTTTCTCATATAGCTCCAAGCCATATGGTCCTGCTGTCCACCATTAAACCATCTTTCCAAATAGCTTCCATGTTTCAGTGTCTTTTTCTCCACTTGGAACTGAACCCAGAAGGATATTTCTTTCCAACAGACTCAAAGTCACTTACTTGCACAGCCAGTCATTAATTCCTCTGTCAAAATGCCTGGAAACAGATGCAAACAATTTAAAAAACTTAGTTTATTAATTGTCCTTATTATGTGATATAAATTCACCCATCTATGTGGCCAGTTTCCCAATTACTACTTTTGAGCCAGGTGCCAAATAATCTGTTCATTTGGTTTTTCTTGCCTAAATAGCAATCACGCTTAGACTTACATAGAATAGAATAGAATTCTTTATTGGCCAAGTGTGATTGGACACACAAGGAATTTGTCTTGGTGCAAATGCTCTCAGCGTACATAAAAGAAAAGATACATTCATCAAGAATCATGAGGTCCAACACTTAATAACCGTCATAGGGTACAATAAGCAATCAAATCATACTAGGAAACAATCAATATACAAATCGTAAGGATAGAAGAGACAAAGTTACGATCATGCAGTCACAAGTGGGAGGGGACAGGTGATAAGGAGTGATGAGAAGATTAGCAGTAATAGTAATGCAGACTTTGTAATAGTTAAACAGTGTTGAGGGAATTATTTGTTTAGCAGAGTGATGGACAAACTCTCCTTCTGTCTAGTTGTTCTGGTGTGCAGTGCTCTATAGCGTCGTTTTGAGGGAAGGAGTTGAAACAGTTTATGTCCGGGATGTGAGGAGTCTGTAGATATTTTCACAGCCCTCTTTTTGACTTGTGCAGCATATACTGCTTTACAGTGCTCCCTCTCTAAGAGTCAGCCTCTTGCCCCCAACAATCTGGATCCTCTTTTTACCCACTTCAGAAGGATAGAAGGCTGAGTCAATCTTGAGCCTGGTGAGATTCGAACTGCCAAATTGCAGTCAGCTGGCAGTCAGCAGAAGTAGATTTTTACTTTTTTGTGGGGGGCGGGGGGGGGCTAGATAATTCAATCAATAGAGGCAGTCAAAACATTGTACTAGCCTAGTCTCAAAAGTTGCATGTTGCTACCCCAACATTTCTCCTTGATGGGAAATTCCCTTCCTGCAGTTCAGCCAGGGAAGAAATGTTTGCTCACACTGCAACCTGAAGCAACTCACGTTTCTGCAAAGACGTAGAGCATCGTGATGCACTTAGGGGGTTGAGGTGGGTCCAGGTGATCCAACCTGGCGATGGTGTTGATGACCCCAAACATCACGGCAGCTTTCACCCAATCGTACACCAAGTTGGAGTAGGCCAGGCCAGCTGTGGAGCAGAATGGAAGGAGGAGAAAGAGAAGGACAGAAGAATAGTGAATTCTTTTTAAACAGAGTTGGAAGGGACCTTGTAGGTCATCTAGTCCAACCCCCTACACCAATTCTAACAGAGGGCAGTCCAGTCTCTTCTTGAAAGCCTCCAGTGATGAAGCTCCCACGACTTCCGAGGGCAACTTTTGTTCCATGAGTTGATTGTTCTCACTGTCAGAAAGTTTCTCGTTATTTCCAGGTTGAATCTCTCCTTGTTCAGTTTCCATCCATTATTCCTTGTCTGGCCTATAGGCGCTTTATAAAATAGCTTGACCCCTTCCTCCTCTCTGGGGCAGCCCCTCATATACTGGAAGACTGCTCTCCTGTCTCCCCTGGTCCTTCTCTTCACTAGACTAGCCAGGCCCAGTTCCTGCAACTGTTCTTCATATATTTTAGTCTTCAGTCCCCTCATCATCCTGGTTGCTCTTCTCTGTACTTTTTCTAGAGTCTCAACATCATTTTTATAATGTGGTGACCAAAACTGGATGCAGTACTCTAGGTGTGGCCTTACTAAGGCTTTATAGAGTAGTATTAGTGCCTCACTTGATCTTGATTGTATCCCTCTGTTAATGCAATTTAGGATTGCACTGGCTTTTTTGGCTGCCATTGCACAAGGCTGGCTCATATTTAGCTGGTTGTCCAGATCCCTCTCATAATTACTGCCATTAAGCCTATGATTCTGTGAAGGATACTATGTAGTGCAGCCATCTGTCAACTCTACATGGTAGACCAGACTAGGAAACAAGCTTCCACAAGAAGATTAGATTAAGTCCTCGACTTATGACAGTTTGGACCGGAACATCCAAGCAGCCATTAAGGGAACTTTTGCCAGAGTCATTATGCGAATTTCACAGTCATTAAGCAAATCTGGTTCTTCCCATTGACTTTGCTGGTTAGGAGCCAACTGGGAAGATCACAAATTGCTATCCTGTGATCCTGGGACACTGCAACTGTTATAATGCATGTTACAAGCTGACAAATATTGATCTCAAGACCCCTGGGATGCTGCAACGGTCATAAGTGCAAGGACCAGTCAGAGGTAACTTTTTACAGCGCCATCATAAATTTGAACAGTGGCTAAATGAGGATTGTAAGTTGAGGACTACCTGAAGGGAAAAAACCAACCTAGGTGTCTTCTTAATATATCTGTCAGGATTCCAGCAATCGCTCTAATTAAATCATGATTCTCGAGCCAAACTTCAAAAGATCTATTAGAGACAACATACTGGCCCTGCCCTGTATGAAGCCAACTCTGGCCTACGTCATTTACAGTCCCCTGTGACCCCGTTTGCCCCCTAACCCCCCCCCCCCCCCGGTGTGTCATAAATCCCATTCTCCAATTAAATATATTTGCGGGCAAAAGCTCTGGTGTTTTAGTTGCAATCTTTTAAAGATAAAGAGTTGGAATGTACTTCCGCTTTCAAACTGCTGCGCTGCTCTTCCAGATTTCCTTCCGCTCCCCCCCACCTTTTTTTTCTTAATGGCAACTACTAAAAGTCGTAGGAATGTTTTATGAGTTGACAATATCTATCTCTCTTCCCAGTTTCCAAATATTTGATTCAAGGGAATCTTGATTCTATGCTGTCAGGCTTAGGTTGTACAGGTAGTCCTCGACTTGCAACCGGAATTGAGCCCAACATTTCTGTTGCTAAGCAAGACAGTTGTTTATTTATTTATTTATTTATTTAATCACACTTTTATACCGCTCCCTCTCCCAAAAAGGGACTCGGGGCGGTGTACAGCCTACTAAAAGCATACAATAAATACACAATAAATACGATTAAGAATAAATTAAATAATTAGATCCGGCTGTCTATTCAAAATTTAAGTTAAAAATTAAAACTAATAAAACCCCAATTTAGATTAATTAAAACCAAAAAACATAGTTACTGGGCCAGGCCGGCCTGTTCGAAAAGCAGGGTTTTCACTGCGCGCCGGAAGGTCAGAATATCCGTCATAGCCAGTATCTCCGGGGGGAGATCATTCCATAGGGAGGGAGCTCCCACAGAGAAAGCCCGAACTCTCGGGGCCACCAGCCGACAACAGTCAGGCGGCGGCACCCCAAGTAGGGCCACCCTGTGGGAGCGTACTGGGCGGCGGGAGGTTGTTGATGGCAGCAGGCGGTCCCGTAAGTACCCAGGTCCCGAGCCATGGAGCACTTTAAATACCATCAGTACCACCTTGAATCGAATCCGGTAGGCCACAGGAAGCCAGTGCAGCCTGCGGAGAAGTGGTGTTACGTGTGCGCCTCGAGGGGCGCCCACGATCACCCGCGCGGCTGCATTCTGAACTAACTGCAACCTCCGGAGACTCTTCAAGGGGAGCCCCATGTAGAGAGCGTTGCAATAATCCAAGCGGGAGATAACGAGGGCGGAAGTGACTGTGCGAAGTGCGCCCAGATCCAGAAAGGGCCGCAACTGGTAAATCAGACGAATCTGATGAAAAGCCCCCCTGGCGACGGCTGCAATATGTTCTTCCAAAGACAGCCGTACATCCAGGAGGACACCCAAGTTGCGCGCCCTTTCCACGGGGGTCAAAACCTCTCCCCCCACGGCCAGCGAAGGAATAAGCTGGCTGTATCTGGGCGCAGGAAACCACAGCCACTCGGTTTTGGCCGGGTTGAGACGAAGCCTGTTACGACCCATCCAACCCCGCACGGCCTCCAGGCACCAGTGTTAAGTGAGTTTTAGCCCGATTTATTATCTTTCTTGCCACCGTTGTTAACCGAACCGCTGCAGTGGTTAAGTTAGTCACACGGTCGTTAAGTGAATCTGGGCTTTTCCATTGACTTTGCTTGTCAGAAGGTCGCAAAAGGGGATCACGTGGCCCCAGTGACATTGCGACCATCGTTTATTTATTTATTTATTTATTTATTTATTTATTTATTTATTTATTTATTTATTTATTTATTTATTTATTTATTTATTTATTTATTAAATAGTTTTATATACCGCCCTTCTCCCGAAGGACTCAGAGTGGTGAACAGCCAACTAAAATATATATAAATTACAAATACAAATACAATTAAAAGAGAATTAAATTATAGGCTGCCATTTAAAAATTTAAAACCCCCGATTAAAAAATAAGCTAAAATCATAAGTTTGAATCAGTTGCCAAGCATCTGAATTTTGACCAGGTGACTCAGAAGATCAGATGTTTCCTCAGTCATGACAGGCAGAGAAGCCAGACTAGCTAGCAGTTGAATATAATTTCAGAGGGACATTTGTTTTACATAGAATTGAAGCCCATGGTTCTCAGCCAGGAATGTTAATTATGTCAACAACCAACAATTGCTCAGCACCACAGCCAGGAAACATAGGGCAAAGGAGCTACTGAAGTCCTAGGAAAATGGGAAGAAGATGAAAATCTTTAAACTTCCATAGAAACAAAGAACACTGCATCTTTTCATTCACAGAAGGCAAATGACAGGGTAGTGTGGCTTCACTCAAGTTTCCAATACAATTTTTTTAGCTCTACTCAATGTTCCCCAATCTTTTAAAGACATGTGGTCTTCAACTCCCAGAATTCTCCAACCAGTGTGCATACTATATTTACCCAGCGCCCAGTCGGAGAGACGGTTCACAAACTTCAGGTCTGAAGGAATGGTCAGGATGTAGAAAAAGTGGAAGAAAACATCCACAGCAACAATGGCCGTGAGTTGGACGACAGCATGGACAATGATGTGCCTCATCTCGTGATCTTTACGCTGCAGCTGGCTGTTGTGTGCCTGTGGCCAAGGGAAAATGAGGAACTAAAAGCAGTTCCCAAAACATCTGGCCTTGTAGAATGCAGAATGGGAAGAGGAAGGGAGGGAAGGAGGAAGGAAGGAAGGAAGGAAGGAAGGAAGGAAGGAAGGAAGGAAGGAAGGAAGGAAGGAAGGAGAAAAGAATGATAGGAAGGAAGAAGGAAATAAGGGAGGGAGAGAAGATTATGGATGGATGAAAGGAAGGAAGGAAGGAAAGAGGAAAGGAAAGGAAGAAAGGAAGGAAGGAGAGAGGGAGGGAGGGGAAAAAAGGAGGTGGGAGGGAAGGAAGATAGATGGAAGGAGGGAAGGAGGAAAGAGAGGGGGAGGGAGGGAAAGAGAGTGGAAGGATTCACATTCTTATTTTCCTCCCTCCCTTCCTTACTTCTTGTCTACTTTCCTTTACAACAGCAAAGTATTCAAATTATTCATTGGTCAGATATACAGTTCACCTAGCAAAAACAGACAGGGCTTACATGCATGATAGTGAATCTAGGACACAGGAGTCAAACCATAATGTTTGGGATGACGTACCAGGAAAAGCTAACTAAGCATTTTCTAAATTTTTGACACCAAAAGGTTCACCATTAGTAACTTACACGTTTCTTCCACCTCCTCCTTTCCTTCTACTTCTTGATTGGCTAAAGAATGGTGTGGATGGTGGGTGATTCTTACCTGGACATGAAATTGGTCAAAGGTCATGATGGGTCCGAAGAAGAAGAAAGGGAGGTAGAAATTGTATTTCATCAGGGCAAAGATGGAATAATTTCCCTCTTTCCTCTCACAGTTCTCCAGGGCGAAACTCATGCAACGCATGATACTGAATCCGGTTCCACCATAAAAGAGAATATCTTGGAGATCAAAGGTTCCTGGGACAAAGCCGTTCTGGACCAAAGAAAAGTTATCACACATGGACTAAAGAAAAGAGAACTTTGCAAAAAAAAAATAATAATCCCAAGATGAGCCAAAGCATTTACCTTTTCTCCCACCTTTTCCTTCCTTCCACCCATCTATCTTTCCTCCCTCCCACCCCCTTCCCCTCCCTCCTCCCTTTCTTCCATCCATCTTCCCTCCCTTCTTTCTCCTTCCTTCCTTCCCTTCCATTTTCTTCCTGTCTTTTTTCTTTCTTTCTTTCCTTTCTTCTCTTCCTACCTTCCTTCCTTCCCTTCTCCTTTCTTTCTTCCCCGCCCTCCTCCCTTTCTTCCATCCATCTTCCCTCCCTTCTTTCTCCTTCCTTCCTTCCCTTCCATTTTCTTCCTTTCTTTTTTCTTTCTTTCCTTCTCTTCCTACCTTCCTTCCTTCCCTTCTCCTTTCTTTCTTCCCCTCCCTCCCTCCCTCCCTTCATTTCTTACCACCCAATTTCTTCTTGATCCTCATGAAATTACACCCCCCCCCCCAGTTCTTTCTGAAACCCAGGATTCCCTCTTGGATCAGTACAACTAAGCCAGATCTTTCTAGAGATCGTTCTTGGACTTAATGGGTGAATGAAATTCTAAATAATCCACAGAGAGCTGGAGAGCAGGCGGGTCCATGGGAGGTCATTTCAAGGATTATTTTTCTCTCTCATGTATTAAAATGTCCTCATTTAAATCTCAAGTCCTGCAAGAAGAGGCAATACTTTTCGTTCAATCCTTCATTCAGTCCTTCCATCCTTGTAGGGGATAAATTGTCTGCTAAGTCTCCTGCTCTTTTATAGATGAGTTCCTTCCTTAGAGTGAATATATAGTGTGGAGTCCTTGCTGCCCTCTAAGCTTAATTGATTCGTTGCAGACATTTCATGACCCAGTTAGTTTACATCATCAGTGTGAGAGAGGGCAGGGTTTGCTCTCTTTTTTTTTTTACAGTTTTTTTTACAGAAATAGGTTTTTCCACCAACTTTGGTAGTTTCTTGATTAGGGTATTGTTTTCTGCTTGATTGTTTGTCTGGGGTTTGTCCCTGCTTATCTGGATTTCTCTTTCTGTGAAATCCTTGGTGCTGTCTGTGGTTGATTGTTTGTTTGAAAATGGTTCATTATCCAAGTAAGGAGCATTAGCATCACAATTCACAACACTATAAATCCCTATTCCCTCTAGCACTGATGACGTTCCCTAGTTGGGTCATGAAATGCCTGCAAGAAAACCACCCAGCTCAGATAGCACCAACCACCCTACAGTTCTCCTGTTTCTCTTTCTCTTTCTTCTCCTCCTCCTCCTTCTCCCTTGTCCTCCTCCTTCTCCTCTCTCAGACCCCACTCCCTTCTAGCATGAGAAAACATTACCAGGTTTAGTAATGAAGCATCTGCCCGCAAACACCCAAACTCAGAGACCACCAAGGACTCTACAGAGAGAGAAACCCAGATAAGCGTGAATTAATCCCAGACAAACAAGCAGAAAGTAGAACTTTAAGTCAAGGAATTACTGAGAAAACCATATCCCACCAGGCTCCGATATATAAACTGGGAGCAAATTCTACATAACAATAGCACTGACGACATTACCTAGTTGGACAATGAAACATCTTCAAGAAAACTACCAAGCTCAGAGATAAACCCCCCAAGGACCCTCTCAGTTCATCCCTGAGCTACATATATCCGCTCCTATTGAAATATTTCTTTCTTAGCTGTATTAACTGTTAGCTTTGGAAGCCATATTGAGATTCGATGCTCCCATGCTGCCACAATTGAGCCTGGGAAAGTGGGAGGGGAGAATTCATTGGAGTATATCTAGTTAGTCATAATAAAATTATTTTGCTGGTTCAAGGTCACTGAGTGTGGCGCATAATGAAATGGGTATCTTACTTTAGGACGGATGGTTGATTGGACCATTTGATGTGGTGACTGGAGGACAGGGGATTGGAGGCTAAAACATATTGCAGGAATTGGACTTGGCTAGTCTAGGGAAGAGAAGGACCAGGGGAGACATGATAGCGGCCTTCCAATATTTGAGGGGCTGCCCCAGAAAGGAGGAGGGGGTCAAGCTATTTTCCAAGGCACCCAAAGGCCAGAGAAGGAAAAATGGATGGAAACTGAACAAGGAGAGATTCAACCTGGAAATGAGGAGAAACTTTCTGACAGGAAGAACAATCAAGCCATGGAACAGAAGTTGCCCTTGGAAGTTGTGGGAGCACCATCACTTGAGACTTTCAAGAAGAGATTGGACTGCCATTTGTCAGAAACGGTGTAAAGTCTCTCACTTGGGCGGGGGGTTGGACTAGATGACCTACAAGGTCCCTTCCAACTCTGATCATCTGTTTTCTGGGGGGATGGATTTGTAGTTTTGACTTTTGCAGGGAAACCCTTTCAGATTCGGGATTCCACAGACGTACCAGTTACTATGCAAACAAAGGTACCTTTGACAGATGTCTGTCTCGGAGTTATTGATTGGAATGGAGGGTTGCTGGAACGCTGACATTAACCAGGTTTGTGGCAAGCCAGGAACAGGGCCTGGAAAACTAACTGACCTGCCAGGAGTTGAAGGGTTCGAACTTGAACGAAGCTAGGCTGCAGAGGCCAGTGATGAAACACAGCCATTTCTGTTTAGCCAGGCCCACGGTGTAGAGCACCAAGCAATGGGACAGGATGACCATCAGGTAATTGGTTCCCATGGTGCCCAGCACAGTCAGGATGCCGTAAACCATGTACATGACAGATCTGTGCTGCAAGGAAACGAATGAAGAAAATGTTTGTCCCTCTGGTCTCAAGCAGAGGTGGGTATTCAGCAGGTTCTGACCAGTTCTAGAGAACCGATAGCGGAAATTTTGAGTAGTTGGGAGAACCAGCCAATACCGCCTCTGACTGGCCCCGCCCCCATCTATTCTCCCCCTCGCATTGAGTCCAACTGATTGGCTGGGTCTTCTTTGGTTGCTCTGCACAGGAGAATGGAGCTGGAAAGCAGGTTACTGGGGTGAGGAGGAAATGGGGATTTTATAGTATCCTTCCCTTGCCACACCCACCAAGCCACGCCCACCAAGCCACACCCCGCCCACAGAACTGGTAGTAAAAAAATTTGAATCCCACCAGTGGTCCTAAGTTCCTGAATTCTCCTCTCTAATCAAACTCTCTCTGGCTGAATGAGATTTCTCCTTGGTAGAAGTCTACAGAAGGTCTTGCACTACAGGTAAGTCCTCGACTTACGACTGTTCGTTTAGCAGCTGTTCAAAGTTACGACAGCGTTGAAAAAGTGAATTATTACGGCCCGTCCTGGCGCTTACAACCATCGCAACGTCCTCGCAGTCATGTGATCAAAATTTACACGCTTGGCAATCGCCGTGTACAGGAAGTCCTCCAGTTTCAACAGTTCCTCTAGTAACCGAAGTGAAGTTTCAATGGCACTGAAAAAAGTGAATTTATGAGCATTTTTCACACTTGCGAGTGTTGCAGTATCTTCATGGTCACATGATTAAAATTCAGATGCTTGGCAACTGACTCGTATTTATGACGGGTTGCAGCATCCCAGGGTCACGTGATCCCCTTTTGCAACCTTCTGACAAGCAAAGTTAACGGTGAAGCCCAGATTCACTTAATGACCGTGTGACTAACTTAGCAACTGCAGTGATTCGCTTAGTAACAGTGGCAAGGAAGGTCGTAACGTGGGGCAAAACAAGTGTCCAACTTAGCAACTGAAATCTTGGGCTCAGTTGTGGTCGTAAGTCAAGGACTACCTGTATTTACAACGGTTTCCAGCATCCTTGGGTCATGTGATGGACATTTGTGATGTTCCCAACTGGCTTCCCACAAACACAGTCAATGTGGAAAACCAGATTCACTTAACAACCATATGATTCACTTAACAACTGCCTTGCTTGGCAAAGAAAAATTGTTCTGATTTGTTATCATAAAACAAGTATTGTATTTTTCCCACCATTTTAAAACTCTCCTCCACATCACTTCCAGTCCTGCATCATAAATTTCCTCCAAAAAAAGACAGTCAGATCCAGGTAGAATAGGCCTGAACAATGCAAAATATATATTAATTTGCATAGTGTAACAAAAATTCCTTGTGTGTCTAACCACACTTGGCCAAATAAAGTTATCTATTCTATTCTCTATTTTGTAGTACCTTCTCCTATTTTATTCTAATTTTATTTTATTCTATTCTATTCTGTTCTGTTCTGTTCTATTTTAATCTATTAATTTTGTTCTATTCTAGTCTCTATTTTGCAGTACATTCTCTATTTATTTTGTAGTATATATTCTATTCTATTCTCTATTCTATTCTACTCTATTCTAATTTTGTTCTATTCTCTATTTTGTTCTATTTTATTCTATTTTATTAATATGGTTCTATTCTATTCTCTATTTTGCAGTACATTTATTCTATTCTATTTATTTTGTAGTATACTATTTTATTCTATTCTATATTCTGTTCTGTTCTATTTTATTCTATTAATTTTGTTTTATTCTTTTTTTCTATTAATTATTCTATTGTTCTATTTTATTCTCTACTTTGTAGCACATTCTCTATTCTATTTATTAATTTTGTTCTATTCTATTTCTATTCTATTTTCAGTATCTTCTCTTCCCTTCCTTTCCTTCCATTCCATGTGATTGTTTGAAATCACAATGGCATTGAAAAAAGATGACCGTTATGGCATTCCCATGGTCACGTGATCAAAATTTAGATGCTAGGCAACTGACTCATATTTATAACGGTCACAGTGTCCTGGGTTCAAATGATTTTGTGACCTTCTGACTATGGGGAAGCAGGTTTACATTTTGCTAACTCAACAACTGCAGTGATTTGCTTAACAACGGTGGCAAGAAAGGTGGCGAAACTCACTTAGCAACTGTCTCGTTTAGCAAGAGAAACATTGGGCTCAGTCACGGTTGTTAAGCCGAGGACTGCCTGTAGTAGAATCCCTGAAGTTGGTTGCTAATGTCTCTGTTGTGTAGTTCCAAGAAGAACCAGCAGGGGGCAGGCCAGAGGTGGGATTCAGCCGGTTCGCACTACTTCAGGAGAACCGGTTGTTAAACTTCCTGAGCCATTTGGTGCAATGGTTTTTGGAAGAAATCATTAGGGCAGAGAACCGGTTGTTAAATTATTTGAATCCCACCACTGGGGCAGGCGTTGGGTGAAGGCAAGGGGTGATCATGGACCTACCTGAGGGGCTGCCAGGGAGCAGATTTTGGCAAATAGGACATGGCCTGAAAGAGCGAAGAGGATGAGATTCCTGAAGGAGGTGAACCACATGGCCCACTCAAAGTCAGCCACATCCTGGAAAAGAGAAGCAGAGAGCTAGTTCTTGATTTATGTGTTGCTCCTGGTAGTTTGAGCGGACTTGACTTCTGCACCCTGGACTTACTTTATGGAGCAAATCCAGAGGTTTTTGGAAGCTGCTTCAACTTTAAATACACGGAGGGAGGGGGGAAGGAGGGAGAGAGGGAATGAAGGAAGGAAAGAAAGAAGGGAGGGAGGATGGAAGAAGGGATGATAGAAGGAGGGAGGGAGGGAAGGAGAATGGAGGAAGAAGGAGGGAGGGAGGAAGAAGGGGAAGATGGGGAGGAAGGAGGGAAGGAAGAAAGGAAGGAAAAGAGGGAGAGAGAAGGAAGGAATGAAAAGAACAGAGGAAGAGGGAGGAAGAGACAAGAGGAGGAGGAGGGACGGAAGAAGGGGAGGGAAAAAAGAAAGCGAGAAGGGAGGAAAGGAAAGAAGAAAAGAACAAGAGGGGAGGAATGTAAAAGACTGGAGGAAGGAGGGAGGGAGGGAAAGAACAAGAGGAAAGGAAGGGCGGGGAGGAGGGAGGAAGAAGAAGAAGGAAGGAAAAGAAAGAGGGAAAGGAGGGAAGAAGAATCAAGAGAATGGGGAAGGAAGGAGGAGGGAGGGAGGGGGAGGAAGGGAAAAGAGGGAGAGAGAAGGAAGGAAGAAAAGAACAAGAGGAAAGGGAGGGAAGGAGGACAAGGAGAATGGAGGAAGGGAGGGAGGAAGGAAGAGGGAGGAGGAAGACCAAAGAGAGGAAAGGAAGGGAAAAGAACAAGCAAGGAAGGAGAGGGGAGGGAGGAAAGAGGAGGAAAAGAGGAAGAGGAAGGAGGGAGAGAAGAAAGGAAAGAACAAGAGGAAAGGAGGGAAGAATCAAAGAATGGAGGAAGGGAGGGAGGGAGGAAGGAAAAACGAGGGAGAGAGAGAGGAAGGAAGAAAGAACAAGAGGAAAGGAGGAGGGAAATGGAGGAATGGGAGGGAGGAAGGAAGGAAAAGAGGGAGAGAGAAGGAAAGAAGAAAAGAACAAGAGGAAAGGAGGGAAGAATCAAGAAAATGGAGGAAGGGAGGGAGGAAGGAAGGAAAAGAGGGAGGAGAGAGGGAAGGAAGAAAAGAACAAGAGGCAAAGGAAGGGGAATCAAGAGAATGGAGGAAGGGAGGGAGGAAGGAAGGAAAAGAGGGAGAGAGAAGGAAGGAAGAAAAGAACAAGAGGAAAGGAGGGAGGAATTAAGAGAATGGAGGAAGGGAGGGAGGAAGGAAGGAAAAGAGGGAGAGAGAAGGAAGGAAGAAAAGAACAAGAGGAAAGGAGGGAAGAATCAAGAGAATGGAGGAAGGGAGGGAGGAAGGAAGGAAAAGAGGGAGAGAGAAGGAAGGAAGGAAAAGAAGAGGAAAGGAGGGAAGAATCAAGAATGGAGGAAGGGGGGGAAGGGAGGGAGGAAGAAAAGAGGGAGAGAGAGGAAGGAAGAAAAGAACAAGAGGAAAGGAGGGAGAATGGAGGAAGGGAGGGAGGAAGGAAGGAAAAGAGGGAGAGAGAGAAGGAAGGAAGAAAAGAACAAGAGGGAAAGGAGGGAAGAATCAAGAGAATGGAGGAAGGGAGGGAGGGAAGGAAAAGAGGGAGAGAGAAGGAAGGAAGAAAAGAACAAGAGGAAAGGAGGGAAGAATCAAGAGAATGGAGGAAGGGAGGGAGGAAGGAAGGAAAAGAGGGAGAGAGAAGGAAGGAAGAAAAGAACAAGAGGAAAGGAGGGAAGAATCAAGAGAATGGAGGAAGGGAGGGAGGAAGGAGGGAAAAGAGGGAGAGGAGAAGGAAGGAAGAAAGAACAAGAGGAAAGGAGGGAAGAATCAAGAGAATGGAGGAAGGGAGGGAGGGAGGAAGGAAAAGAGGGAGAGAGAAGGAAGGAAGAAAAGAACAAGAGGAAAGGAGGGAAGAATCAAGAGAATGGAGGAAGGGAGGGAAGAAGGAGGGAAAAGAGGGAGAGAGAAGGAAGGAAGAAAAGAACAAGAGGAAAGGAAGGAGGAATTAAGAGAATGGAGGAAGGGAGGGAGGAAGGAAGGAAAAGAGGGAGAGAGAAGGAAGGAAGAAAAGAACAAGAGGAAAGGAGGGAAGAATCAAGAGAATGGAGGAAGGGAGGGAGGAAGGAAGGAAAAGAGGGAGAGAGAAGGAAGGAAGAAAAGAACAAGAGGAAAGGAGGGAAGAATCAAGAGAATGGTGGAAGGGAGGGAGGAAAGAAGAGAAAGGGGAAGGAGAAAGGAAGAATAAAGAACAAGAGGAAAGGAGGGAGGGATCAAGAGAAGGAAGGAAGGAAGGAAGGAAGGAAGGAAGGAAGGAAGGAAGGAAGGGAGTTAAACATAAATCTTCTTCATCTTCCTACTCAAAGTCCTGCACTTACCATTTTCCTGCCAAAATAATGCCATCCTGGTTTTATGTTTTCTCGGAAAGCTTTTCGATTCATGCTCTCTGAAAGAAACAAAACAGGGGGGAGAGGGAGAGAGAAAGAATAAGAGAGGAAGGCTTCCCGGGAGGTGGGGAGTTCTAGTTCCGCCTAAGCCGTGAAAATCAGATGGGGCATCTTTGGGCCCTCAGTCCAGCCACCTTGCAGGGTCGTTGTTGAGGATAAAATAGAAAAAGAAAAGCATATTGGATCCATTTGCAACCTGGACTTCCTTGTGGAAATCATAAAGGCAGGATATAAAATAAATAAAAAAATAAGTGAGTAACCGAATAAGTGAATGAATGCACAAATAAATGAATAACAAGGCAATAGATTGACAAAAAAAAGGCGATTCTCCCCCCCTGTCTCTGAGGGGTTTTTCAAGGATTACCTCGGGAGCTCTCAAAAATCTCCTGCCCACTGTAAGCGATGGCACAGGATACAATCAGGGCGTAAAGCCCCAATTCATAGGTGGGCAAGGCTGCCTTAATCCCCATCTTGGACAGAAGCACTTGAAGGACACACCCTGAGGGTCTTTCAGACCTGTGGAGGGGAAAGAGAGAGAGAGAGGCAGAGATGAGGTGAGAAACTGATAGAAGATGGTCACTAAATCATTGAATTCTGGAATCAGAGGGGACCTTTGAGGACACCTAGACCACTCCCGTGCTCAGGGCAGAAAGCCAATTCAATTTGAAATTAGAGGACCCCATTCCATGCGTGAAGACATCCAAAGAAGGAGATGGCATCATTGCCCTGGGAGACTTAGCACTGTTTGAACTTGGTTGTTTTCTTGCAGACGAACTAGGTAACGTCATCAGTGATGAAGGGAGGAGGAGGAGGATCAGGAGGAGGAGGAGGAAGAAGAGGAGGAGGAGAAGAGGAGGAGGAGAAGAGGGGGAGGGGGGAGGAAGAGGGGGAGGAGGAGAACAATAACAATTGTGGAGTCCTTGGTGCTCTCTAAGCTTGGTGGGTTTCTCGCAGACATTTCCTGACTCAACTAGGTAACATCATCAGTGCTAGGAGGGGATTGGGGTGATGGTTTGTGAAGAGGAAGAGAAGGAGGAGGAAAAGGAGAAGGATTGGGGGTCCTTGCTGCTCTCTGAGCTTAGTTGCTTTCTTGCAGATGTTTCATGATCCATCATCAGTGCTGGAAAAGAATGGAGCTTTCTCTCTTCATATACCAATGGTTTGTCGTGTCATTCTTGGTGGTTCCTTGATTAGGCTGCTGTTTACTAATAACTTATATACAAACAGAGACTAAACCTCCCTCCCTTCCAGCACTGATGACGTTACCTAGTTGGGTAATGAAACATCTGCTAGAGAAAAATCAAGCTTAGAGTGCAACAAGGATCCCCAGTTGAACCCTGACCTAGAAATATTCTCTTCTAGTTCCAGACTAGAACTTGGAGACCACGAGTGATTGGGGCAAACACTCTTTATTTCCTGATGATTCACCCAAAGTCAACCAGCCATCTTCCATACCTAAAGTGAGACTGGAACTCACCATCTCCTGGTAACTGCCCCAAAGTCACCCAGCTGGCTTCCATGCCTCAGACAGCAGTAGAACTAAACTAGACTAGAATTCAGAATCTTCCATTCAGTATTGGACTCCAATTCTTTGCTCCCTGAAATACCTCACTTAACCCCCTCTCCTCCCCCCATCTCACCCCAGAGATGCCTCCAACATTATTCTGGACCTCCAAGGAAAGATTCCAAGCCCAAAGATGCCAGAAACGCTTTGGAATAATTGCTTGTCCCCATTTTTGCATCTGAGCGGTTCGTTTCGACTCCGGGACTAATCAATAGAAGCCTTTGAAGAGCAGCCCAGAGGAAAGAATTGTCTCTTTGTACTTCGGTGTGTGTTTGTGTGTGTGTTTGTGTGTGTGTGTGTGATTTCCCCCAACCTCTCCATTCAATTCCCTTCCTCTTTTTTGCAGCAGGTTAACCGTTTTCAGTCCAAATGATCCAAGAGGACGCAAACTTCGCAAGGCAGACAACCCACAACCAGCCTAACCTCCAGTTTCTTATTTTAGCTCCCCGAACCACCTTATCTGCAGCCTGCTGTACTGCAACAATGTGATATCAAAACGGGCCAGCTCATATCTTGCAGAGACACAGGCTGGAGAGAGCCATCCGCAAGGAAAAACATGCCAAATTGTGTAGTGTTTGTTTGTTTTTTGGCAAAAGTTAATTCTCGTACTTCTCTCTTGGTCGGTGAAGTGCTTAGGATTTTGCTGCATTGCTGGGGCATTGCTGTTTGGCATCACACATACCAAAATGCAGAATAAACCTCTGCTTTAAGAACCTGGAGGTTTTTAAGTGTTTAAAGAAATTATTTTTTGAAAAAACTGGAGTTTTTAAACAGTTAAAAAAAACCTGGAGGTTTTAAAGAATTGGACAACTATGTTGGACTAGAAGACCTATAAGGTTCCTTCCAACTCTGTTAGTTCTCCCAGCTCATGCAGTCTACAGAGCCCTTTACTATAAATTGCAACCTGCTCACTCCTTTCAGCAACCCCCCCCTCCTCTAAATTCCCATCCCCCCCCACCCATTTAAGCCCTCCCTGGCCGGCAAACCGTGAATACCCTCTTCTGTTCCCACTAAAGCATTTATTGCACCAAAAGTCTCCCCCAAAAAACCCCTGTTCACTGACCTTGAGAAAGTTGCAACCTAAGGAATCAGGAGGTGGGAGGGTGGGCAGAATTGGGGGTACAGAAGGGAGCAGGTTTGTGGGGGTAGGAGGCGAGGGTCACCTCTTTCAGGTTGAAGTTTAGGAAGCCATGAAGGTCTTGCTCGAAGGTCCTAAGAGGAGCTTGCTGGGCTACTGAAGTTCCCTGGTGGGAATGAGAACCGAGAGTGGAAAGCTGGAGATATTTTTATTTTGGAGCATAACTGCAGAAGGGAGGGTTGTTCCTGTGGCTGTCCATCAGAGTAGCAGCTGAGAACAACCCAGAACAGGAGTCTACTTGGCAAAAGTTAGCCCGGGGAGGGGAAAAGGAGACGGAGAAGCTTGACTGGCGATCACTTCCATCACACCATTGCTGCAGTTTCTGGCTGCTGTTTCTGGGTCAGTTGGATCAAGTGGCTGGCGAGACACCTGAGATGGTCACTTTTTCGAGAGGAAGGGTCAGTTCAGAACATGGAAGGCTCCTTGGCACAAAGACCATAACGTGCGACAGGGAACAGCATGCCTCCTTCCCATAATTACGGTCCAAACACGCACTGGTAACAGATAATCAGAGTTTGAAGGGACCTTGTAGGTCATCTAGTCCAACTCACCGCCCAAGCAGGAGACCCTACACCGTTTCTGATAAATGGCAGTCCAATCTCTTCTTGAAAGTCTCAAGTGATGAAGCTCCCACAACTTCTGAGGTTCCATGGATTGATTGTTCTCCCTGTCAGAAAGTTTCTCCTTATTTCCAGGTTTAATCTCTCCTTGTTCAGTTTCCATCCATTATTCCTTGTCTGGCCTACAGTTGTCTGTAAAGAGGGGTCTTTTGGGGTAATCTGGACCCTTAAGAGAACCAGACTATTTCTGGACCATGTTTCAATAATGTTGATGGAAGAACATCCAACAATGGAGCAGGACACACTACTATCTGAACAGAATAATAGAGTTGGAAGGGACCTTGGAGGTCTTCTAGTCCAACCCCTGCTCAAGCAGAAGATCCTCTTCCATTTCAAACAAATGGCTGTCCAATCTCTTCTTAAAAACCTCCAGTGATGGAGCACCCACAACTTCTGGAGGCAAAATCGTTCCATTCACTAATTGTTCTCACTCTCAGAGAACCTCCTTAGTTCTCTCTTTGATTAGTTTCCATCTGTTGCTTCTTGTCCTGCCCTCAGATGCTTTGGAGAATAGCTTGACTCCCTCTTCTTTGGGGCAGCCCCTCAAATATTGGAAGATTGCTATCATGTCTCCCTTGGTCCTTCTTTTCATTAGATTAGATGAACAATTCCTGCAACATGCGTTATGTTTTAGCCTCCAGGCTCCTAAATCCTCTTGGTTGCTCTTCTCTGCACTCTTTCTAGAGTCCTAACATCTTTTTTACATCGTGGCAACCAAAACTGGATGCAGCATGCCAAGTGCAGTCTTATCAAGGCATTATAAGTGGTATTAATACTCCACATGATTTATTTATTTATTATATTTATATACCGCCCTTCTCCCCAAGGACTCAGGGCGGTGTACAGCCAACCATAAAACATTCTACAATTATAAAAGTTAAAAGAAGATTAAATATCCTAAGGCTGCCTTTAAAATTGTACCCTCCCCCAATAAATTAATAAAACCCCAAATATTAAAATCCCAATTTAAAACTCAAAATACTAAAATTACTGTAAAACTCCCACTTCAGTCCAGGTTGGCCTGATCTTGATTCTGTCCCTCTATTTATGCAGCCTAGGACTGCAAATTGGCTTTTTTGGCAGCTGCAGCACACGGTTGCCTCATATTTAAATGGTTGTCCACTAGGACTCCAAGATCCTTCTCAGAGTTACAACTATTGAGCCAGGTACCACCTATTCCCATGATGGTGAATCTATGGCATAGGTGCTGGCGCTGCGTGCCACTTTTGCTGACACATGAGAGGTCACCCAGAAGAGCCTCACTGCGCATGTGTGTGTTCTGCCCACGTGACAGCTGATTGTCTGGTCAATTACCAGACGATGGTGAGTTCTAATTCCGCTTAGGCATGAAAGCTATCTAGATCAGGGGTCTCCAACCTCAGAGCTTTAAGACTTGAAGTCTACAAGTTGGAGACCCCTGATCTAGATGACTTTGGGTCAATCACCAGGAGACAGAGAGTTCTAGTCCTTCCTTAGACGTGAAAGCTAGTTGGGAGACTTTGGAGCAGTTCCTCTCTCTCAGTTCCACCTACCTTACAGGATTGTTGTTGTGGGGGAAATAGGAGGGGAAAGGAACATTACGTACGTTTGCTGCCTTGAATTATTTGTAAAAAATTCGAACAAATAAATACATGAATGGGAAGCATCCCTCTGCACTTAATGTGATGGCGAGTTCATAAATAAATAAAGTCACTCTAATGTAAGTGATGCGGAAACGTTATCAAAATTCGTTTCTGCAGATGAGATCAGTGTTGGCAGTCTTATGAAACCGTATTCTTCTGGGATTTCTTTGTTATTTTATTTTATTTTTGGTTCAGCATAAGGTAAGGTTGTCTCAGCATCTAAAGAGACCCATTTTGCAATTATTTTTGAAATTAAATCTTCCGTTCTTTGGGGTTAACTAAAGGGCATCTTTACTTACTAAACTCTTAAGAATTTTGAAGTGACCCAGTGTGTAATTTCCCATCTGTTTTTGCGAAATAAAGAACTGGATTCAGGGATTGGGGTGCCTAAGGAAAAACAGGCAGGTGGAGTGGAGGCCATACAGAAATCCTGCAAAAGAATTTGACAACATTTCCAGCAGTAAAATGTTTTTTTTTTTGGCTCAGAAATTCCCATTTCTTTCCAGTTTGAGAAAAAATGCATACAGGGCTAGATTAAACTTAGGCTAAAGTAAGTTTCTCAACCTCACCAAATTTTAGATTTCTGCATTTCAACTCCCAGAATCCCCAGCCTTCACAATGTTTTTGTATATTGCTAACTTTATTTTAGTAAAAGTTTTTCCTTAACTTTGATTTCTATAAGATGCATGGATTTCAACTCCCTGAATCTCTTAGTCTTGGTAATTTTAAAGAGTGTCGAATCAAAGCTATTTTAAAGGAAACTTGAAAAAGTTTTCTGATTTGACTTCCTACTCAGCATTGAAAATAAAAAGGAATTGGAATATTTATTGACTTAATGATTAGCTATAATAGTTGTTATCTAATAAGGTCATCTGGTAATCTACATCTGGATTAGTAAAATATTTTGTGTGTGTTGATCTGTGGAAAATACTGAGCTATCTCACACTTCCCTTTGAATCCCCAAAGTGGACCTTCAATCTTACCCAGTGCGTATTTATGCATGTATTACTTGTCAATCCAAATTTTTGATCTACTTTCTAACTACTCTTCCATAATTTGAGTTTGGAAGAGTGTTTTATTTATTTTTAATCCCACCATTGTTATTTGTTTTACAAATATCTCAAGGTGCTGAACATACCTAATTCTCTTTCCTCCTCCTATTTCTTGCACAACAACGACCCTGTGAGGTGAATTGGGCTGAGAGGGAGGTCTGACACAACGTCACCCAGATAAGGTGGGATTGGAACCAGGAGTGGCATTCAAATTTGTTAACAACCGGTTCTGTGGGCGTGGCTTAGTTGGTTGGCGTGGCTTGGTGGTCATGTGATTGGGTGGACATGTTTGGTGGTCATGTTACTGGCTGGGCATGGCCAACTCAATATCACTCACATCGAGGCACGCATCTCCTCGTCTGGCCTCTCATAATTGTGGGGATGCTGCAACAGTCATAAGTGTGAAAAATGGTCATAAGTCACTTTTTTCAGTGCTATTGTAACTTTCAATGGTCACTCCACACAAGCAAAGTACCAGCAAAGGAGGGGAAAAAAGACAGGAAGTCTAGTCCTGCCAAGAATGTAACAAGGGTTAACAGAGAGGCAGTTTCTGTAAGCAACACCAGAATGTTTCCTTCCTGCCTTCCTTACAGGATTAGGCCAGTAATTTCTTCTAACAACCGGTTCTCCAAACTGCTTAGCATGTTAACAACCAGTTCTAGCGAATAGGTGCAAACTGGTAGAATCCCACCCCTGATTGGAACTCTCCATTTCCTGGTAATTGGTCCAAAGTCACCCAGACGGCTGGATGGCAGGACCAGATGGCCACCCTGTCTCCCACCCAGATGCCAGGACTAGAACTCCCTGTCTCCTGGTGTTTGGCCCAAAGTCATCCAGACAGCTTTTGTACCTAAGGCAGGACTAGAAATCATTATTTCTTGGTGATTGGCTTAAAGTCACCTAGTCTGCTGTCATGCCTAAGGTGGAACTAGAACTCTCAGTTTCCCAGTGATTGGCCCAAGGTTACTCAACTGTCTTTCATGCGTAAAGCAAAACTAGAATTCATTGTCCCAAATGAACTAGAATTCAATGTCCCATATGGCCCAAACTCACCCAGATAGCTTTCATGCCTAAGGCAGGACTAAAATTCACCACCTTGTGATTTCTAGTCCATGCCTTAGACTAATATTTTGATATACATCATGGTTTTTTTTAAATCTGCCTTATTTTACTAAACTGAACAACAAAGGTACTATCGGAGACCATAAGGAAAATCTGTGTGGGTAGGATTACAAGATTCCTCTTTCTTCCTAATATTTGGAGGATTACTTTTGTAGCTGAACATTACAGCAGATGGATGACGTGAGCATAAACTAAGATACAGAGAAATTAGAGAGAAATAGAGATAGAGTGATTGTGTTACACTGCAACAATTACCTCCATCCAGAAAGCACAAAGGAGGATGTTGTGAATGAGAACAGGAGGGTAATACCAATGAGAAGCAGTCAATAGTGCAAGCGATACAGCGATGAAAAGAATACGCTGGCGATCAGTGCAAATTAGATTATTTTTGAAAGAGTAAGCACAAAGAGCTTTTATTGTCTTCATAAAAGTAGTTCTGCTATCCTGTTGAACCGTGTGTTTGGGAGCTCCACAACTGAATTGGAGCCAGGCAACTTGGAAAGTTTTCAAGGAGATCCTTGGTGCTCTCTGAGCTTGGTGGTTTTCTTGCGGATGTTTCTTGACCCAACTGGGGAATATCTTCAGTGCTAGAAGGAGGGTAGAAAGGAGGAGGAGGAAGAGGAGGGCTGTGGGGTGCTTGGTGCTCTCTGAGCTTGGTGGTTTTCTTGCAGACGTTTCATGACCCAGATAGGTAACCCTGAGTTACAAATATTCTACTTTCAAATACTGTAAACACTACTTTGTGGTCATTGCTAACTCATCATTAATTTGGGGGCCTTATCTCCATGGTTTCTGTAATATTCATCCCCTTTAGATGTTTGTTCAGTGTTTCTGTACTTCCTTTATTTGTCCTGGCCCAGTTTTGTGAAAGGAAGCAGGTATAAATATTCAGGTGAGCTCATTCTGAGGCACCTGGGTTTTCTGTTTGAGCAGTGGGTTAGACTAGATGGCTTCCAGGGTCCCTTCCAAACTCAGTTCTTCTTTTATTTTATCCTGGCCCAGCTTGTTGAAAAGAAGCAGGTATAAACATCCAGGCAAGCTCACTCTCAAGACCTGTGTTTCCTGCTTGAGCAGGGGGTTGGATTAGATGACCTACAGGATCCCTTCTAACTGTTATTATTAGAATTCTTTTTTCTTTGTATTGGCCAAGGGTGATTGGACACACAGGGAATTTGTCTTGGTGCAAATGCTCTCAGTGCACATAAAAGAAAAGATACATTCCTCAAGAATCAGGTACAGCACACTTAATAATAGTCATAAGGTACAATAAAAGCAATCATACTAGGAAACTATTATTCTGCTATCCTTGTAATTCTATCCCGGCCCAGTTTGTTGAAAAGAAGCAGGTATAAATATCCAGGCGAGCTCATTCTCAGGACCCCGAGGTTGCAAGCCGAAGCTGGATTCGGCCACCTGTCACTGGCCAGGGTCGCATTCTTTCCTTCAAAGGCGAAGTAGCAGGTGTCGCGTTTCAAAAGGCGTTACTCAGGAGAAGACTATGCAGAAATCCATCCCTGCATGGGATGCGTGCTCTCTGTGCCCCGCCGCCTGCGGGGCTCCCAACACCGCCATTGCCTTCTAATACTTTGACGTTGCAAATGGGGAACCGACCTTGGAGCCCAGTCAGGCTGATCCCGTCTGTGCGGTTCTTTGCGTGCTCTTTCATGCCAGACGCGAGTCAAATGTCGGCTGGCAGCAACAACCTGAACTCCCCCTTTTCCTTTGAAATTCCAGCGTGGGCACCTGGGCAAAGTGAACTCTTTATTTTATTTATTTTTTTCCTAATGGGAGAGGAGTGTTTTGGAAGTGTTTAGGCTGGGGAGGCGACGCGTGAGTTATTCTGGACAAGGGACACGCGTTTGGTTTGTTTTTTAAAAAATGTCAGAATCCGAGAAACACGGAAGTGGGGGGGCAGGGAGATCGGAGGGGGGAATACAAAAAGCTTGGGGTGTTGTGAGAATGGCAAAGTAAGGGGGCTGCATTGGGGGGGGTTCCTGATTTGGGTTATTTAGGCAAACTCCCTTTGAAGTAGTTAATTTTTTTCTGCTTGCTCTGTATTTGGAAGGATTCCCTCTCTCCTCTTTTTCTTCCCTTCCTCCCCTCCTCTTGTTCTCCATTACTTTTTCAGCCTTCCCTTCCCTGTATTTTTATTTTATTTTTTATTATTTTATTTGGTTTGTCAATTGCTGACAAGATAATAGGTATAATTAAAAACATAGTTATGAATACATGGATACTTGTATTCTCCCTCTTCCTTTCCTTTTGTTCTTTCCTTTTTTCCTTTCTCTTTTCCTTCCCTTCCCTGTATTTTCCTCCCTCTTCTTTTCCTTTTCTTTCCTTTCTCCTTTCCTTTTGTTCGTTCCTTTCTTCTCTCCCCCTTTCTTTTCCTTTCTCCTTTCCTTTCCTTTCCTCTCCTCCTCTCCTTTCCTTTCCTTTCCCTCTTTCCCTCCCTTCCCTCTTCCTCCTTCCCTTCCCTTTTCTTTTATTCTCTCCTTTCCTCCCTCCCTCCTTCTTTTCCTTTCTCCTTTCCTTTTATTCTTTCTTTTCCTCCCTTCCCCTTTCCTTTCCTTTTTCAGACACAAAGAACTTCCCCAGCCGTGAGGATAGTACTTTAACAGTCCTCTGTTTCTTACCCTGGTCTGTGCACAGAGTTGCCCCGTTGATTGACTCTCAGGACTTCCTGGATGTCCACCTTCCAGTAAGTCTATTGCCTCCTGAATCCTGCTGATGCTGTGTCCTGGGAGAGCCCCCCCCCCCCCCACACCCACAGACAATGTGCATTCACATATGGAACTACCCGAGACAACAACTTGAAAGCAGCGAAGAAGTTTATTCATGTATCTGCAAAAAACGGGTGCACAGAAAATGGACACCTAACCCAGCAACCGCCAGCTTTTATCCCTTTACACAAGTTCATTTTCCCCCTCCCCTTTTTGACACAGCATCCTACTCAATTCTTCATCCGTGGTTTTGGGGTAGAGTTTCATCAGTACGCTGATGACACTCAGCTATACATTTCTACCCCGGGCCACCCCGACGAAGCTGTCGAAGTGATGACCCCGTGCCTGGAAGCCGGACGGAGTTGGATGGGGGTCAACAGGCTTTGGCTCAACCCGACTAAAACCGAGTGGCTGTGGTTTCCTGCGCCCAGATACAGCCAGCTTACTCCATTGTTGGCTGTGGGGGGAGAAATTTTGACCCCCAGGGAGAGGGCGCGCAATCTGGGTGTCCTCCTAGATGTACGGCTGTCGTTAGAAGATCATATAGCGGCCGTCGCCAGGGGGGCTTTTTGTCAGGTCCGTCAGATCTACCAGTTGCAGCCCTTTCTGGATTGGGACGCACTTCGCACAATCACTTCTGCCCTCATCATCTCCCGCCTAGATTACTGCAATGCTCTCTACATGGGGCTCCCCTTGAAGAGCATCCGGAAGCTTCAGCTGGTGCAGAGTGCGGCCGCGCAGGTGATTCTGGGAGCTTCTCGGAGCTCCCATGTTACACCGCTCCTGCGTGAGTTGCATTGGCTCCTGGTGGCCTTCCGGGTGCGATTCAAGGTGCTGATGGTCACCTTTAAAGCGCTTCATGGCTTGGGACCCGGGTACTTAAGGGACTGACTGCCATCGGCCTCCTGCCGGCCAGTGCACTCCCACAGGGTGGGCCTCCTCGGGGTGCTGTCAGCTGGGCAATGCCGGCTGGCGGCTCCGAAGGTGCAGGCGTTCTCTGTGGGAGCGCCCTCCCTCTGGAATGAATTATCCCCGGAGATGCGGGCCATCCCTGACCTGCAAACCTTCCGGCGCGCATTAAAGACCCATCTTTTTCAACAGGCCGGTGTGGCCTAGTATCATTGGAGGGTTTTTAATTTTTCTAACTTTTTAACTTTTGACCCTTTTTATTATTCTATCGTAATGTTAACCTCAGCCACCAATTTAAATTTTTTTAAATCTATTTTAAATTTTCCTATTTGATTGTATTCTTTTTATTTGGGCTGTACACCGGCCCGAGTCCCAATTTGAGAGAGTGGGCGGTATAAAAGTTTAATAAATAAATAAATAAATAAATGCCCACTCCACCTTTGTTCAAAGAATTTTTAAGAAGTTTACCAACTCCTTCCTTGTTAGATAAGCTTGTTATTTTTATAACTTCCTCTGCTTGTGGTTTTATCTGCCATTCAGGCCATAAGCTTGTGGTTCTTAGCTGTTCGCTGCTACCTATAGGTAATTTTGAAACAGTTTATAATCGTTCCATTTGATATATCAATCATTTACCTTTTTAGAAACAATACCAACTCCATTTTCTCATGCAAAATAATAATACGTGATGATTTTATTCTTTTAAATGATTGTTTTTCCTTATATTTAAGACTTCCTTCCCTCGACTATACAGGTAGTCCTTGATTTACAACCAATTGTTCAGTGACCAGTCAAAGCCCAACAATAGGGAAAAGAGTGATTGATGACTGGTTCTCACTCTTATGACCATTCCAGCATCCCAGCCGTCATGCGATCAAATCTTGGGTTCTTGACAACCAGCGTGTATTTCCGACAGCTGCAGCATGCTGTGGTTAGGTGATGGCCATTTGCAACCCTCCAGCCGGTTTCGGACAAGCAAAGTTAACAGGAGAAGGCAGATTCGCTTAACGGCGGCAGTGGTTCACTTAACAAGCACAGCCAAAAAGATCATAAAATCAGGCACAGCTTGCTTAACAACTACCTTGTTTAGCAATGGACATTCTGCCCCTTCCCCCCCCCAGACTTTGTGGTCGTAACTCGAGGACTATCTGCTAGGGTTATCGTAGCCAAAAGGAGATATACACAGTTGGCCCTTGGCAATGTCAGAGCTTAATTTACAGTGTGTTCCTGTTGGTTTTTCCTGCCAGGAAACAATGAGCAAGAACAACAAGTATCTGAATGCTGCAGATATAGCAACTGCACCAAGTTGTAGCTGTGCACTTTTTATTTATAGAAATTAAAAATAAAAACCACCATTTTGACTTCGGCATTTACCCCGATGTTCTGAGTATCTGTTCGAGGTTCTTGCCCAGAGAGGGGTGTGTGTGTGACAGGCTGTCTTTTTCCCCCTGAGGACAGGAAATATCCCAGAGTTTAAAATCAGGAATACAGGTAGTCCTTGACTTACAACCATTCATTTCGTGACCACTCGAAGTTATGACGGCACTGAAAAAAGGGGCTCAGGATGACTTTTCACACCTACGACCTGTTGCAACATCCCCATGTTCACAGGATCAAAATTCGGTCACTTGATCCAACTGGCTCGTCTTTATGACGGTGGCCGTGTCTCAGGGTCGCTGTTGTGGAAGGAGATCGAATGATGCTATGCATGTTTTTGAACAGCTTGGGAACGCTTGGCGCACAACAGTTCGTTTAATGACCATACGGTCACAGTGGCACTGAAAAGAGTGGTGTATTGCGACCAATTTTCACACTTAACGACCACTGCAACATCCCCATGATCACGTGATTAAAATTCGCATGCTCGTATTTATGACGGTTGCAGTCTCCTGGCAGGGTCAGTGTGATCTCCTTTTGGGATCTTCAGTCAATGGGGAAGCCTAGATTCACTTAACCACCATGTGACCAACTTAACAACTGCATTGATTCACTTAATAAATGTGGCAAGGAAAGTTGTAAAATGGGGCAAAATGCACTTAACAAATATCTCACTTTGCAACACACATTTTGGGCTCTATTGTAGTTGTAAGTTGAGGACTACCTGTTCTTACAACAGTTGCAATGTCCCCTTAGTCACATGATCAGAATTCAGACACTGTCTCGGATTTATGACGGTTGCAGTGTCCCAGGATCATGTGATCCCCTTTTGCGACCATCTGACAGGCAAATTCAATGGGGGAAGCCAGATTTACTTAACAACTGTCTTACTAATTTAACAGCTGCCGTGATTCACTTAACAACTGTGGCAGCAAAGGTTGTAAAGTGGGGCAAAGTTGCTTAGCAACAGAAATGTTGGACTCCATTGTGGTCGTTAAGTCGAGGGCTTACCGGTATTTTAATCTTCTGAATAAAATAAAATCGAAAGGGGAAAAAAATTCTTGAATTAATGAATTAACGCTGATATATTCTTGCTGGCCATCCGTGAGGCAAATCCATGCAATGTCTTTCGATGCGGGTTTCTTGGGGAAATGGATGAAAAAAAGGAGGATGGGAAACCTGTTCAAAACAATCCAGAAATACCACCAAAATTGAAAAAGATTTTGCACTAACTGAAGAAATTTGACTCTCCTGGGCTGCTGAGGGATCAGCCGACGATGGCTGAGTACTCCACCTGCTGGGAAGGTGTGGATAGAATAAGAATTTGATTAATAGGATTTAATAGGATCACTGCACACTCCGTGGGAAGTAATGAGCAAAAAGAGGATAGCAGGTAAGAAGGTTGTGAGACGCTTTTGAGTCAATTTTGAAAATGCGTCCTCTGGAGATAGTAGAATCCTGGAAGGGACCTTGGAGGTCTTCTAGTCCAACCCCCTGCTCGAGCAGGAGACCCTGTACCATTACAGATGAATGGTTGTCCAGTTTAAAGCCTCAGCGATGGAGCACCGGTGGTGGGATTCAATTTTTTTTACTACCAGTTCTGTGGGCGTGGCCATGTGATTGGGTGGGCATGGTTTTTTTTTGCTTTTTTGCAAAACAACCCCCCCCCCATTTTTGAGGCCTCCTGGGCCTCAGAGAAGCCTTTGGGGGGGGCATTTTTGCTCCCAGAAGACTCCTCTGGGCTTCAGGAAGGCAAAAAATGGAGTGGGGGGGGACTGAGCCCCTCCCTCCATTTTTTGCCTTCCTGAGCCTCAGCAAGGGGAATCCCGGCACAGCTGATTGTATGAACAGCTGATTGTCAGGAGGGAAAACAAATACTTTGAGGGGTCAACATCGGGCAGGCGGGACAAGCGAGTCAGCAGCGACTGGGCGACCGGGTTGGAGGCGTGGCCAGCAAGAAATTACTACCGGTTCGCCAAAACCTTGCTACCGGTTTGCCTGATCAGGTGCAAACCGGCTGAATTACACCACTGTGGAGCACCCACAATTTCTGGAGGCAAGTTGTTCCACTGGTTAATTGTTCTCACTGTCAGGAAATTTCTCCTGAGGGGCTACAATGGGCTGGTGGTTGTATTTTAATCTATCTCTGATGTCTCCACCCCAAAGTGAGCAAAGAAATGGTTCCGTTCCTCTGCCAATGAAGCATCCCTCTCAGCAGGAATGACATTGTCGTTCTCTGCATTCTTTCCAGAGTCTCAACGTCTTTTTTATATCATAGTGACCAAAATGGGGGCAGTATTCCAAGTGTGCTCTTACCAAGGCATTATTAAAGTGGCACTAACACTTCTGGTGATCTTGATTCTGTCCCTCTTTATCAATCCAGTCTAAGGCTGTGTTGGCTTTTTTGGTGGCTGCAGCGCCCTGCTGGCTCACAGCAACAGCAATAGCACTTTAGACTTATATACTGCTTCAGAGTGCTTTACATCCATCTCTAAGGGATTTACAGGGTCAACACATTGCCTCCAACAATCTGGGCCTTTGTTTTACTAATCTTGGAAGGATGGAAGGATGAGTCAACCTTGAACCCATCACTATTTGCCTGTCTATCTGTCTGTCTGTCTACCTATCTCTATCATTTATCTCTCATCGATTTCTATCTATCCCTACCGGTATCTTTCTGTCTTTATCCATCTCGCTCTCTGTCTCGTCTCTGTCTCTCTCGTCTATCTATCTTTTTGCCTACTTTTCTTTTCATGGCTACAGGGTGCCAAATCATCTTCAACTCAAGCTGAATTCCGTTCGGATCAATATTTTATCTAATTTAATCTGAGCCATCCCTGAGCAACTCAACAAGGAGAAAACATCCGAAGACAAACTAGAAGACTATAAGGGGATTAACTGATGGCGAAGCAAGTTTGGGCAGAGATGAAAGAAGGCATGGGAAGTGTACGGACACGGTTGTAAATACGCGATCCAGGAAAAACAGCTCTCCCACTGCCTTCCCTGCAATTCACAAGTGCGTGAGCAAAGCAGCAGCATATTGTGTCTTTCAAGAAAATAAATGAGACATTACACTTTGTCCGGGTCTTGCCGAGTGACAACAATGGGGTCTGTATATTTACACTGGAAAAGTTTTTAAACAGGTTTTGTTTGACAAGGGATATCAAAAGTTGATGCAAAGTTGGTATCTACCCAAGCAAATCCTTCCCGCTTACGGATTCTAGACTCGTTCGGAACAAGTGCCGGACTATCAACCCAGCGAATATGGCTACGAGTACATCATTATGGACGAGAGGAGCTGGCCCCTGGGACCTGCATCTTCTACAGGATCAACGTCTGGTGTATCTGCTGCGCCCTCCTGCAAGTATTTAAATGAGAGTCACCTTGGAAGGACCACATCTGGACAGCGGGACTAACCCCCTCCCACCACCGCGACCAGCTCAGTTCTTCTCCTGCGTATGCTGCTTCAGAGCGTGCAGGAAGATCTCCTTCACCTGTCCCACGGTGTCCTGATACACCTGGAAGTCTTCCTCTTTGGTCCGGATGGATTCTTGCAAAGCGTTCTTCAGGCCTTCGATCTCGTCCATCTGAATCGCCAGCCTGTGTGGAAAGAAACGGTCGACGGATTTTTACGATTTTAACTCACCAAGAGTTACCTCAAAGTTAAGATGGGCAGCCAATAAATTTTATAAATAAATAACTAGAAGAAATAAATGGACTTTAATAGTTGACTGAAAATATAGGTGGTCCTCAACTTACAACCAGTCACCTAGAGACTGTTCGAAATTATGGGTTAAAGATATTTAATTTAATAGCTGGAGCAGTGAAGGGTTGCATAGTGAGCCAGAACAAAGAATTATGGTTGATTAGTTGAAGAAAGCTGGTCATGGCGTGAGGCAACCTGAGCTATGATTGGTTGCTGTGAGGGAAAAGGGGGAGTGTCCTTGCTTCCCGCCTTTTTTCCTCTGTGTGCCCTGTGCGCACTATAATTTACCTCAGAATGTTCCTGCTGTGTTGATTTACCTCATGATGCTCCTGTTTGTCTCACAATCTAGTTTGCTGTGTATATAGTTATAAATTACGTTTATTTATATAAAACTACAAGTTTATATCAGGGTCTCTGATTCCATTGCACACAGGCTGCGCAATTCCCTGATATTATGACAAGCCTCATGAGGGCTACTTTCAACTTGGATTCAAAATTCTGACATCTGCCCTCACCTTGTGGCCATATTTTGGGTGCTGGGCAACTGGGCTGCATTTACAGACATTTGTAGTTTTGTGTGACCACAATTTATGACATTTTTAAAAAATGGAAATAAATGTTTAATTCTGCATTCCTGCAAAAAACAGCCATTGGATAACATGGTTCTGCTTAACGACTCGTGTTCGGTTAATGTCTGCTGCAAGGAAGGTTATAAAACTGTAAGCAGCCACGTCTTAACTTGCTTAATGACCGTCAGGACAAGTTATTATAATTGAGGGCTCATAATTACAATTAATTATGATTATAGTATAATTATAATAATAAATTGAGGATCACTTGTGCAGGCAGTCCTTGAGTTACAACCATTTGTTTAGTGACCATTCAAAATTACAATGGCACTGAAAAAGTGACATGGCAAATTTTCACACTTACGACCATCTTTATTGTCATATGATCAAAATTTGGATGCTTGGAAACTGACTCATATTTATGATGGGTCATCGGACAAGCAAAGTCAACGGAGAAGCCAGATTCACTCAACATCTGTGCCATTAACTTAACAACTGCACTGATTCACTTAACAACCATGGCAAGAACGGTTTGTAAAATGGGACAAAACTCACTTAATAATTGTCTTGCATAGCAACAGAAATTTTGGGCTCAATTGTGGTCATAAGATGAGGACTACCTGTATTAGCAGAAATCGTTCCTTCCCTTTCTTGTATTCCTGCTTAAATCTAATTTAGAGCTTTGATTTTTGAAAAATTATTAAACGTCTCACTGTGTGGACAGTTCTTCTAACTGAGATTCCACAGGCACTTCGGAAAGTTGGGCAGATGGCAAATCCTTTTTATCCCCGGCGTTCCAGCTCATTTTGGTGCTGCTGAGTGGCGGAGCTGTTGAGACAAGATGTGTCGTTAAACAGGGATACTGATCCTGAAGGTTGCACACAAGCCCAATCTTAAACTTTTCTGAAAAATATCAAAATTCATATGTTCAGCCGAGAAGCAGAAGGAGACGTGTGGATTTCAACTCCCAGAATTCCCTGGCTGGCTGGGAAATTCTGGGAGTTGAAGTCCACACATCCAAAAGTCGCCAAGATTGAAAAACACCCGTATACAAATAACCCTTGCTGTATGACTGTAATTGAGGTTGATTATTACGGTCGTAAGACATGATTGCTGTTCAGAGAGTCATTCATTATGTGGACTTGATTTTATTAGATTTTTTGCAGGGGTTGTTAAGCAAACACTGCCGTTGTTAAGTAAACTCTGCAATCGAACACTGTAGTCCTAAAGCAAATCCTTTTTTATTATTATTATGGGGTAATCTGGAGGAAAATGCACATATGTGTTAATCCTCGAATTACGACCATAACTGACCCTGCAATCATGTTCATCAGTCATGATGATCGTGACCAAACAGCGTCTGATTTTGTGACCTTTTTTGAAGTTGCCGTTAAGTGAACCCATTACACCCAATGGGGTTTTTTGCCTGGAAACCAAAAGTAAATGTTGGCTTTTTGTGGGGGGAAACGGCCCAAAATTGCAGTCATGGGATATTGCAAATGGCTGTCAGTGAAAGATGGTGGCCAAGCGCCCAAATCGGTCACATGATCATGAGGGAAAGGGGCGGAGCCATTGGAACTTTGAAACTGAGTTGTAACTTCTAGGGAAGTTCGTCGTATCTTTGAACAGTTGCTAAGTGACTGGTCAGGAGTTGAGCGCTATGTTTTCATTCAAAAGGGTGGGTTTTTGTGCAATTGCGACCAGTTGTTGCTTTCAACAACTTTACCTGCTTTGGTTTTTGGGTGAGCCTTGGAGGCCACGACTGTCTTCCCGGATTCCATCTTCAGCTTCGCAAACTGCTGCTCAAGAGCGACGTACTTGTGTTGTTGTTCCTGAAATTTCTTCTCTGCTTCCCAAACTTTCGTGATGCTCTCGTCCACCCTGGAGACACAAACATTGCACATGCGCGTTGTCAGAAAGGTGAACACCCCTGTAACCCCGCGAACGGCAACAACTCAACAGCCGAGAGAGAATTGTCAATGTTTCCCCAGAGATGCAGAATCTGGCTTTGGGTATTAAATGGATGGGCGACCACCAGGAAATTGGGTTGGATTGACTGGGACATTTTTTTACATCATGGCAATCAAAACTGGATGCAATATTTCAAATGTGGTCTTATCAAAACGTTATAAAGTGATATGAACACTTAGAATAGAATAACAGAGTTGGAAGGGACCTTGGAGGTCTTCTAGTCCAACCCCCTGCTTAGGCAGGAAATCCTACACCACTTCAGGCTGATGGTTGTCCAATCTCTTCTTAAAAACTTCCAGTGTTGGAGCATTCACGATTTCTGGAGGCAAGTTGTTCCGCTGATTAATTGCTCTGTCGGGAAATTTCTCCTTAGTTCTAGGTTGCTTCTCTCCTTGATTAGATTCCATCCGTTGTTGCTTGTCCTGCCTTCTGGTGCTTTGGGGAATAACTTGACTCCCTCTTCTTTGGGGCAGCCCCTGAGATATTGGAAGACTGCTCTCATGTCACTCACTAGTCCTTCTTGTCATTAAACTAGACATAAGGCAATTCCTGCAACCGTTCTTTATATGTTTTAGCCTCCAGTCTCCTAAGTCCTCCTTGCTGTTCTTCTCTGCACTTTTTCTAGAGTCTCAACATCTTTTTTTACATCGTGGAGACCAAAACTGAATGAAGTATTCCAAATGTGGCCTTAACCAATTACTTCAGGTGATCTTGATTCTATCCTGGGATTGCATTGGCCTTTTCTGGCTGCTGCAGCACATGGCTGGCTCCTATTTAAGTGATCTCTTTTTGAGAAGTTTCCTGCCCTCAGGTGCTTTGGAGAATAGCTTGACCCTTCCTCTCTGGGGCGGCCCCTCAGATATTGGAAGACTGCTATCATGTCACCCTCCAGGCCTTCTTTTCATCAAACTACACACCCCCAATTCCAGCAACCGTTCTTCATGTTTTAGCCTCTGGCCCCCTAATCATCTTGGTTGCTCTTCTCTGCACTTTTTCCAGGGTCTCAACACCTGAGCGATTTGGGACAAGGGATTCTTGGGTTTTATTTTATTTATGTATTTATTTTTATTTATTTATTTGTCAATTGCTTACAAGATAATAGGTATAAGTAAAAATATAATTATGAATACATGGATACATATAAGAAAAATAAACCACTCTGTTGCTGAAGTCGTATTTCCTGCAATCAAGTTTGGAGCGGTTAACCTTGAGTTTGTATCTATTGTTTGCTCTTGTGTTGTTATGTTGAAGCTGAAGTATTCATTGACAGGTAGGACATTACAATGTATGATTTTATATACTATACTTAGATTGGACCGAAGGCAGCGTAGTTCTAGGTTTTCTAGGTCTACAATTTCAAGTCTGGTGGCGTAAGGTATTCTGCAACAAGTAGAGGAGTGGAGAACTCTTCTTGTGAAATATTTTGGACTTTCTCAACTGTGTTAATATCAGATACATAATGTGGGTTCCAGACTGATGAGCTGTATTCGAGTATTGGTCTAGCAAATGTTTTGTATGCTCTACTTAGTAGTGTGATACTACCAGAGAAACAATCAAAATTCAAAACAATCCAGGGAATTTTGTGCCCATGGTACCTTTTCTGTAGGATGCTGACCAGCTCTATCAGATGGTCGCGTTCCACTTCTGCTGCTTGAGACAGAGTCTTGTATTCGGTGATCTGTGCCTGCAGCGTCCTGAAACCAGCCTCGTTCTGCTCAGACGCCCTAAAAGAGAGAGAAAATTTGGTTTGGTTTGACTGCCCGAAAATAAAATGGATTTTGGCAATGTAATCAAGGCCAAAAGCCCAATTTATGGCAGATCCATGATCCATGCTGCAAAGTACTTATATGGGATGTCCTGGGCCACCTTCCCATGTCAGTTTCCCAGTTGATACAGATAGTTCTTGACTTACGATCACCATTGAGCCCAAAATTTATGTTGCTAAGTGAGAAATTTGTTTAGTTTTGCCCTGTTTTCAGACTTTTCTTGCCACATTTGTTAAGTGAATCACTGCAGTTGTTAAGTTAGTCACACGGTTGTGAAGTGAATCTGGCTTTCCCCATTGACTTTTCTGGTCAGAAGGTCACAAAAGGGGATCATGTGACCCCCCCCCCTCCATCATAAATGTGAGTCAAAGAATCAAAATATAACTATAATAAGAGCCATGGTGGCACAGTGGTTAGAATACAGTATTGTACGATGAACTCACTGCCCACTGCCAGGAGTTCGATCTTGACCGGCTCAACGTTGACTCAGCCTTCCATCCTTCTGAGGTCAGTAAAACAAAGACTCAGATTTGTTGGGGGCAAGAGGCTGATTCTGTAAACCTCTTAGAGGGCTGGAAATCACTGGGAAGTGGTAGATAAGTCTCAGCGCTATTGCTATAACTTTGTTGCTTGTATCTTACAATTTATATTGTTTATTTAAGAATTTTTTAGTTTAGTTTACTGTCACTGCACCTCGTACAACAAAATTAAATACCATCTTCAGTATATATTATGACTATGAAAATAAACACACATATCCTTCACATTCTGTACAACTGAATTGAAAACCACTGATATTGCATTAATATTGCACTTTATAGTAGAATTAAATAGAGTTATTGCCATGGGATAGAAGCTGTTTTTCAACTTATTTCTCCTTGTTTTTATTGTACTGTCTGCCAGATGGTAACAGTTCAAAAAAAGGGTTCCCAGGATGAGATGGATCTTTGAGAACGTTTTGAACTTCCTTAAGGCAGCAGGAACTATAAAGCTCTTCCAAAGAGGGGAGAGGGCAGCCAATGATCCTCTGGGCAATGACGTTAACCCTCTGGAGTGCTGTCCTATCTGCTACTGTGCAATTAGCAAACCAGACACAGGTGCAGTAAGGTTAAAATGCTCTCTATGGTGCAGCGGTAGAAGGTCATCAGCAGTTTTCCATTCAGTTGTTGTTTTCTGAGAAGTCTCAGATAGTATAATGGGCCCTTTTGATCAGGGCTGCAATGTGGGCACCCCAGGTCAGGTCCTCTTTTATGATAACACCCAAAAACTTAAAACTGGCCACTTGCTCCACTTGGTCTCCCTTGACAAGCAAGGGCTGGATATCTGATCTGACCCTTCTATAGTCCACTATGAGCTCCTAGTATGAGTTATGTTGACTGCTTATTTAGTACCCACGACTATCATTAAGTGTTGTATCTAATGTTTCATCATGAATGTATTCTAACTACAATAATGATCTATCACTATTGTTGTATGTACATTGAGAGCTTACGCGTAGGAAGCAAATTCCTTGTATGTCTTATCACACTTGGCCAATAAAGAATTCTATTCTATTCCACACATATATTGATGCTTCCCTTGATAATATATGATGTATTTTGTATAATTCTCTGTGCATTTGTACTTATATTCAATATGTCCATGAACATTTTGTACAGTTGTATATGTTCATATATGTGCAGTCACACTTATCCTTGTGTGCTCGTGTACATACATTTTGGTATGTTTTCCATTGACATATTCATAGATGCCTTGCATATTTGCATACTTATATTTATATTTTACTTCTGGTTGGATGCTAACTGCATTTCATTGCCTGTGTCCATGCAATGACAATAAAGTTGAATCTAAACTAATCTAATCTAAATCACATTACCATGGGGATGCTGCAATGATTTGCAATGATTGTAAATGTGAAAAATAGTCATAAGTCATTTTTTTCAGGGCCATTGTAATTTCGAACGGTGACTAAATCAAGGAGTACCTGTGTATATCAAGGAGTACCCGTATTAACAGGATACAGGTATTCAATTTGCAACCATTTGTTTAGTGACTGTTTGATGTTAGGGCACTGAAAAAAAGGATCCTCAAATTTAATGATCCTTGCAGTATGCCAAGGCTGATGTGATTAAAATTCAGAGGCATGGCAACCAACTCATATTTATGACGGTCATAGAGTTCTGGGATCCCTTTTGGCAATCTTCTGACAAGCAAAGTCAATGGGGAAGCCGGATTCATTTAACGACCCTGTGACCAACTTAACAACTGAAGGGATTCACTTACCAGATTTGGCAAGAAAAGTCGCAAAATGGGACTAAGCTCACTTAACTGTCTCGCTTAGCAACAACGTTGGGCTCAGTTGTCATCGTAAGTCCAGAACTACACAGATACAGGCACACAAGATTAGAAACTTTTGGCTAGAGAAAAGTTGTGTGTGTGTGTATGTGTGTGTGGTGTAGTCCTCGACTTACAACTACCATTGAGCCCAACAACACATATATACGCACACATATATTTTTATGCATGAAAATAACATGCACTTTTAATGGGTTCTAGAATTGGACTTTCCAGATCTTCCCCCATTCCAAGAATGAACCAGGTCTGACCCTGCTTAACTTTTCAAGAAGCCTGAGGAAGATCGAAAGCCAAATCAGTGCTTTATCTGTAGAAGCAGTCCTCGACTTATGACAAAAGTCTAACGATCGTTATAAGTGAATCTTGCTTTCCCCATTGACTTTGCTGATGGGAAGCTGTTGATCTGGTGTTAAATCTTGCTATTGCTTCTCTAGGGGGAAAAAAATCTATCGCCATCGAACAAGTAAAGTTTGCACTAACCTGCCAGGAGATTCTGGAAATGATGTCGCTGCAGAGTCCACAAGGGTGTGTCCTATCTTCGACACTGTCCTGGAACACACAAAACATCTGTCACATTTTTCACTTCTGCATCTAAACAGCTCATCCTACAATCTCTGGCCAGATCCTGCTAACTAGGGTGGGATCAGAAGCACGCCTGGGGGAATTCTAGTTTGCAAAAGATGCAGCCTTTCGGAGCATCCTAGAATGAAAGGGTGAAAGGGGAGGTCTTAAGAGATCATCTAGTCTAACCCCGAGCTGGCAGCGGATGGAAACTAATCAAGGGGAGATCCAACTTCAAACAAAGGAGAAGTTTGTTGATAGTGAGAAACAATTAACCAGTGAAACGACTTGTCTCTGGAAGTTCTGGGTGCTCCATCGCTGGAAGATTTTTAGAAGAAACTGGACAGCCATTTGTCTACAACGCTGTAGGGCTTCCTGCTCAAGCAGGGGGTTAGACTAGAAGGCCTCCAAAGTCCCTTTCAACTCTTGTTATTCTGTTATTCTCTAATCCCAAATCAATCAGTCAGTGGAACGACTTGCCTCCAGAAGTTGTAGGTGCTCCATCACTGGAGGTTTTTAAGAAGAGATTGGACAGACATTTGACTGATATGATATGGGGCTTCTTGCTAGGGCAGGGGGTTGGACTAGAAGACCTCCAAGGTCCCTTCCACTGTGTTATTCAGCAGAGAAACCCACCACAACATTTGTTTAAACACCTCCAGGAAAGAGGAATCCACCACCTCCTGGACTAGATGACCTTTAAGTTCCCCTCCACCCTTCCATTCCATATCTCTGGGGGTCAAAAATTCCAAACTTTCATGCCAGTTGTCACCTGAATTTGATGGCTCTCTGTGAGAGCCAGGGTGAATGCAATCCAGATGAAGACCAGGTTGCTGTAGTAGACCCAGATGTAGGATGACTTGGCTTGGTGGGTCCAGATATTGGGGCTTGTAAATTATCACCCCAGCTTATTTGCACACCTGGGGTGATTGCAACCAACACAATAAACCACTGTTTCTCCAAATTTATAACTTTAAGATGTGTGGACTTCAACTCCCAGAATTCTCAGTCAGCCTTGCCTTCTCTTTCCCAGCCTTCCTGTCTGAGGAAATCTGGGAGTTGAAGTCCACCCAACTTAAAGCTGCTACGAGTGAGAAACACTGTAGTAACAGATTCTGCAGGACTTATGACCATAACTGAGCCTGCAATTTACGGTTGTAAGACATGGCGGTCATTAAAAGCAGAGGTGAGATTCTAACAGTTCGGACTGATTCGGGGAGAACTGGATGTTAAAGTTACATCTGGTTCGCCAAACCGTTATTTCAACTCACTGGCTGGTCCCACCCACCCCCACCCCTCCCCTCCCAGGAGTCTCCAGGAGGCCCATTTTCGATGCAGGTAAATTAAAGGGTCTGCATCGGGGGAGACTGTTTTTGCCCTGGAGGGTGAAAACAGCCTCCCCCCCGGGCTCTGGAATCCCATCAGAACCTAGTAACAGGAAGTTCCAGTAAGCCACGCCCACTATGGCCACGCCCACCCAGCAACGGAGCAGCGAACAGGTTGCTGGGAGTTTTGAATCCCACCCCTGGTTAAGGGTTGTGTTATGTGACTGCATCCTATTTTACAACTTTTTGGGCTGCGGTTGTTTAAGCGAACACAGGAAGGAACTCACAAAGGAAACGCGACAGTCGATAAGTGAATGCTGTAGTCATTAAGCAAGCCCACCATTCACTTTGAGGCGATTATAGACACAGAAAGTCCTCAACTTACAGCAGGTTCATTTAGTGACCGTTTGACATTACAATGTCACTGAAAAAAAGTGACATGACCATTTTCCACACTTACGACCGTTGCTGCATCCCCATGGTCACGTGACCAAAATTCAGATGCTTGACGACTGATTCATATTTATGATAGTCCTAGGCTCATGCGATCCCCTTTCGCGACCTTCTGAGAAGCAAAGTCAATGGGGATTGCCAGACTTGCTTAACAACTGTGTTGCTAATTTAACAACCGTGGCAAGAAAGGTCGTAAAACTCACTCAACCATCTTTCTTAGGAATCCATCTGAGAAATTTTTCTCTAGCCGAAGGTTTCTACCTCAGGTCAATGATTTATGATTAGAGCTGAGAGAGACTCATTAAAAAAAAATAATTGGGGATTTAGAACGTCGCCCTACCGTACGGAGCTGTCATTTCTGCTATAGTCTTCCTTCTGAGGTGCTAAATTCTGATTTTCCTCTTCCAAAGACTCTGTAGACAGCGTGGAACCCGAATCCATTCCACTTTCCTCTTGGAGGGGTATATGCCGCTGCTATGAAAAATCAGCCAACCATTTTTGAATGCCTAGGTTTCCATTTATTTATTTATTGACTAATTAGACAATTATCCCAAATTTATTATTTAACAAGTAACTCAACTATACATGATACTATTTCCTCCTCTTATTTTCTCCAAAACAATAATAATCTTGTGAGGTGGGCTTGGCCGAGAGAGAGGGATTGGCTCAAAGTCACCCAGCTGTCTTTTATGCCTAAGGAAGGACTAGAACTCATTGTCTCCTGGTGATTGGTCCAAAGTCACCCAGCTGTCTTTTATGCCTAAGGAAGGACTAGAACTCACCATCTCCTGGTTTCTAGACTAGCCTCTTAATCACTACATCAAACTGGTTCTCAAAGTGAGTCTTCCCCTGGTATTGAGTTCAATGTTCAGTGAATTTAGAGAGACTTTTTCTCAAGCTGTTTTCTTGCACAGGGCTAAAACCCCTCTTATCTGATTGTTGTCCTTCCAGGCCATTCCCCATGCCTCTACCCTCGCTTCTCGCCTCTGAGACACCTTACCTGCAACCTCAGCTGCCTGACCACCTCTTCCAGCTCTTTCACCTGAGCTTCTCGCTCAGCCACCATCTGCTTGAGTTGCTCAATGAGGCAGTTTTGCTTCTGGATCTCGTCAGTTCAACTTCTTCCCCAGGGCCTTCTCGCTTTCCACATTCTTGTCTTCTTGCTGGCTCAGACTTTTTAAGATGCCTTGCATTTCTTTCTGTTGGCTCTGGTGAGAAAGGAAGGGATGGAGAGAGCTTGTTTTTCTCTCTGCATCTCATGAACAGTTGGACAACATTTAACTGGAATGGGAAAAGTCTCCTGCCTTGAACAGGGGGTTGGACTAGAAGATCTACCACCCTAATTTTCTATATTTTATGTTTTAAATGGACTTAAAACTATTTAATGATTCTTAACGAATGTTCCTTCTTTATGTATACTGAGAGTATTTACACCAAGACAAATTCCTTGTGTGTCCAATCACACTTGGCCAATAAAGCATTCTATTCTATTAACTGTTTTTTAATTTTTAACTATTTAAAAGTTAGGGGTGCTACAATTAACCACAATTCCAGTGACAAATAATCCTTAATTTATGACCACAATCAAGCTCCATATTTCCCGTTGCTAAGTGAGACATAAGTGAGTTTTGCCCCATTTTGCAACCTTTCATGCCACAGTTAAGTGAATCACTGCAGTTGTTAAAGTTAGTAACATGGTCGTTAAATGAATCAGGATTCCTTGGATTCTTGTCATATGGGATATTGCAACCATCATAAATATGAGTCAGCTGCCAAGCATCTGAATTTTGATCACATGACTATAGGGATGCTATAATGGTTATAAGTGTGAAAAATGGCCAGAAATCCCTTTTCTCAATGCTGTTGTAACTTTGAACGGTCACTAAATGAACTGTTGTAAATCAAGGACTACCTTGTAATCAATGGAATAGTTTGCCGCCCACAATTTTGGGTCTTCCATCACTGGAGCTTATCAAAAATAGACTGGACAACCATTTGACCAGGATGGTAGAAGGTCTTCTGCCTTAAATACGGGGTTGGACTAGAAGATCTCCAAGATCCCTTCCCGTTCTAGGAATCTACGTTTTATGAGACTCACTGTAGGACCGTTGGAGAAATGCAATGAATTAAAAAAAAAAGTATCCCTTAGATAGGGATTACAGGTGGTCCTTGATTTATGACTGCAACGGAGCTTCCCCATTACGGTCATAAATTGTGACGGTGGTAAAGCAGTTGACAATACTGACTGGAACTGTTTTTACAACCTATTTCTTTGTTTTGTAGCAGTCATTAAACGAATGCTACAGTCACAAAAACAAGCCCGTTATTTGCTGAGGGATGACAGAAATGTCTTGAAGCTCCAAAAAGTCGTAAATATGAGGCAGCGCCCAAGCGCCCGACATGTGAGGTCATGTGGCTGAGGAATTCTGGGAGTTGAAGTCCACAAGTCTTAAAGTTCCCAAGTTTGGGGAACTCTACTCCAGGTCAACAACTTGAAGATCGGTGGACTACAATTCTCAGAATTCCTCAACCCACATGAATGGACTCCAAATCCCAGAGTTCCCCATCCAGCGTGTTCTGGACTTTTTAAGTTCCAGAATTGCATGGCCAGTATGCTGGCTGGGGTATTCCGGGAGTTGAAGTTCATACCTGCGAGCTAAGGAATTTTATTTATTCGTTTTATTGATTTATTCAATGACTCTGCGATTTGAAGTCCATGCATGCTGGCTGAGGAATTCTGGGAGTTGAAGTTCACACATACCGGCTGAGGAATTCTGGGAAGTGAAGTCCACGTATACTGGCTAGGGAATTCTAGGAGTTGAAGTCAGGCAAAATAACAGGGTTGGAAGGGACCTTGTAGGTCATCTAGTCCAATCCCCTGCCCAAGTAGGAGACTTTACCCCATTTCTGACCGATGACAGTCCAGTCTCTTCTTGAAAGCTTCCAGTGATGAAGCTCCCACAATTCTGAAGGCAAGCTGGGGAATTCTGGGAGTTAAAGTCCACACCTACCAGCTGGGGAATTATGAAAGTTGAAATCCACGCATGCTGGCTGGGGAATTCTGGAAATTGGAAGTCCACACATCCCAAGTCATTAAGGCTGAGAAACAGCTGCCTAGAGCAAACCACCCCTATTCCCTACAATTTTTAACTAAAAATCTAAACATGCCACAACCGATTGGAAATTCAGGGAAATTATACGTCGGGAACCACTTGACCAAAACTTTGCAGAAGTCCAGGCCCTGCAATATTGATATTCCCATGAATACAGGTAGCCCTTGACTTACAACAGTTCGTTTAATGACCATACAAAGTTACAACAGCCCTGAAAAAAATAAACTTAAGTCTGTTTTTCACAATTAGGCCGCTGCAGCATCCCGTTGGTGGTCACATGATCAAAATTTAGGTGACGGTTTCAGTCTCCCGGGATCCCCTTTTGTGACCTTCTGACAAACAAAATCAAGGGGAAAGCCAGATTTGCTTAAGAACCATGCTACTTAACTTAACAACTGCACTGATTCACTTAACAACTGTGACAAGAAAAGTTGCAAAATGGGGGAAAGTTCACTTAACAAATTTCTCATTTAGCAATGTAAATGTGGGTGTGTGGGTGTCAATTTGTGGTCGTAAGTCGAGGACTACCTGCACCAGCCAGGCCCGAGTCTCTCGAGCGTGGAATACCACCGTCTGCCAGATCGTACCACGAGAGCATCCACGAGTTCGTTGTCGTGCTTCCCCTTCTCCATCAGCGTGGAAATTTGCTCCTTCAGGGTCTTCACCTCGTTGGACAGGACCTTGTTCCTGGCTTTGGACCCCTCCAGCTTCTTCTTCACGTCCTCGTGATCCTTCTGAAGGACTTGGTACTGGCTCATGAGCTTCTGTCATCCAGAAAGAGAAGAAGACGACGCTAAGACCAGTGGTGGTATTCTACCGGTTCAGCTGAACCGGTAAGTCTGAGGATCATCTGTGAGAGTGAACCAGTTCGCTCCGATGATCAGCTGCTGGGCCCACCTGCTGGCCCTAGTTTTATTCTGACATTTATTTCCTGGTTTCCAAGCTCAGTTGTTTCACGCAACACACAGGATTGCCACGCGTCAGCTGTTTAACGCACAGGGAAAGTGCAGGATTGCAGGAGAAGGTCAGTAGAAAACCCTCTGCGATTGCGCAAAGCTCACACTCATCGATCTGGTTGTCACACCGGCTAAATCATACCCCTGGCAAAGACTGAGGATCAAAGGACCCTGAAATCATTTTTTTTGTGGCCTGCAGGGCCTTCCAAACTTAGATGAAGGATTGACTCCACTCTCTGACTCTCAACTCTGCCTTCTCCTTAGAATAGGATAGAATATTTATTTATATACCGCTCCTCTCCTGAAGGACTCGGAGCGGTGTACAGCCATGCAATTAAAAACATTAAATATACAAAAATTAAAACTAAATTAAATACCCTGGCTGTAAAACAATTAAAACCCCTACCTTAAACCCTAAAATTAACATAAAATTAAAATACCCAAATCTAAAATCAGCTCAAGCCGGCCTGGTCAAAAAGCCAGGTTTTCATGGCACACCTGAAGGTCCCCAGGTCCGTGGCTGTATGTAACTCCGGAGGCAACCCATTCCAGAGGGCAGACGCCCCCCACCAAACTAGCCTTGATAAGACGTCAATTCTACCCACTGGGGGCGGGGGAGGGAAACGGGGAAAATTCACCTTGGAGGAAGAGTTTCCAAGGAGTTTAGCCTCACAAGGCCTTTGCCTGTCTGGTCCCCATTGGTTGCTAACAGCTTTTGATTGAAAAAGATGGTTGAAGAGAGGAGCCTGAAGGTTGCATTGTGGGAATGTAAACCCCAGAAAGTAATCACCTTCATATAGGTTAGGGTTAGGGTTAGGTTAGATTAGGGATAAACATTAGTATTAGAATTGGGTTAGGGTTATGGTTGGGCTGGCGTTAGCATTAAAGGTTAGGGCTAGTGTTGTAGTTAGGGTTAGAACTAGGTTAGGGTTAAAATTAGGTTAGGATTAGCATTAGGATTATGGTACGGTTTGAATTATGGTTAGGATTAGAGGTTAGTGTTAGGGCTAACCCCAAACCTAACAAAGGAGATCAGAGCAGCGAAAAGAAGCTACCCTGAAAAGCTAAAGAATCAGTTCCCAACAAACGAACCAGCAAACATGTGGAAAACTCTTAAAATTATCACTGGTTACAGCACACCTCCTTCCCAGGCAGAAGGAAATCAACAACTGGCAGATGACCTGAATGTGTTTTACTGCAGGTTTGAGAGAAAACTACTGCCACCCATCCCCACAATCCCCATCTCAGACACACCAACAACGGCCAAGCCGCCTTCAACCCACCAACATCCCATTGGGGCCCCCATCTCTGGTGATTACAGAGAATGAGATGCAAGGTCTATTTCACAGACAAAAGCCAGGAAAAGCATCAGGCCCAGACACGATAAATCTTTCTTGCTTAAAATCTTGTGCCCCCATCTTTAATAAATTACTAGAGATGTGCTATGTTCCTTCTTGCTACAAATGCTCTACTATCATCTCAGTGCCGAAGAAACTTTCCATCAAGGAACTGAAAGATTTCAGACCAGTTGCTCTAACATCTGTAGTTATGAAGACCTTTGAAAGGCTAGTGCTGTCCCACCTAAAAACCATCACGGATCTACTGTTAGATCCCATGCAGTTTGCATACCGAGCAAGTAGATCGACAGATGATGCTGTTAAACGGCTCTGCACTACATCCTACAACATTTTGAATCTTCAAATACCTACGCAAATACCTCTTTGTAGGCTTCAGCTCAGTATTTAATACCAATCATTCCAGATACTCTTCTAACTAAACTAAATCTGTACCTGACCATACTTGTAAGTGGATCATAAGCTTCCTAACAGACAGGAAGCAGCAGGTGAAGCTAGGCAAAATCACACCAGATACCTGCACAATAAGCACAGCCCCCACCCCCCAGGTTGTGTGCTTTCTCCACTTCTCTCTATATACCAATGACTGCATCTCAAACGATCCTTCTGTTAAAGTACTGAAGTTTGCAGATGATATAACAGTGGTTGGTCTCATTTGAGACAACGATGAATCTGCATACAGACGGGAGGTTGAAGAACTAGCCTTGTGGTACAAGCAGAACAATCTTGAACTAAATACATTTAAAACCATAGAAATTGTGATAGATTTTAGGAGAAACCTTCCCATACTACCACCTCTTACAATACTGGACAACACAATATCAACAGTAGAGACCTTCAAGTTTCTAGGTTCTATCATATCACAAGACCTAAAATGGACACCTAACATCAAAAACGTCATCATAAAAGCACAACAAAGAATACTCTTTCTGCGCCAACTCAGAAAGCTCAAAGTGCCCAAGGAGCTGCTGATCCAGTTCCACAGAGGAATTATTGAGTCTATCATCTGCACCTCTAGAACTGTTTGGTTTGGTTCTGCAACCCAACAGGACAGACACAGACTTCAATGGATAATTAGGACTGCAGAAAAAACAATGGTTACCAACCTGCCATCCATCGAGGACCTGTATACTGTCAAAAAGAGGGCTGTGAAAATATATACAGACCCCTCACATCCTGGACATAAACTGTTTCAACTCCTTCCCTCAAAACGACGCTATAGAGCACTGCACACCAGAATAACTAGACCACATGAACGTTTTTTTCCCTGAACGCCATCGCTCTGCTAAACAACTTAATTCCCACAATACTGTCAAATTATTTATTAAGACTGTATTACTGTTATTCTTTTCATCCTTCCTAGTACCTCCCTCTTCCCACTGATGACTATAATGGTGTTGCTTGTATATTTAAATTTATAATGTTTTGTTTCCTAGTATGATTTGATTGCTTATTAGTAACCTATGACTATCACTAAGTGTTGAACCTTATGATTTTTGATGAATGTATTTTTATTCTTTATGTATACTGAGAGCATATGCACCAAAGACAAATTCCTTGTGTGAGCAATCACACTTGGCCAATAAAGAATTCTATTCTATTCTATTCTTATTCTATTCTTCTATTCTTATCCTCATTTTATTCTATTCTATTTTCTGTTCTATTCTATAAATTAGAGTTAAAATATTAGGGATATGTTAGGGTTAGGATTAAGCTAGGTTGAAGTTAGGGTTAGGGTTAAAGTTAAGTTTCAGGTTAAAGATTAAGGCTATGGTTAGGTTTAGAATAGAATAGAATAGAATAGAATACTTTATTGGCCAAATGTGATTGGACACACAAGCAATTTATCTTGGTGTAAATACTCTCAGTATACATAAAAGAAAGGATACATTCATCAGGAGTCGAGAATCATAAGGTACAACAATGATAAGCATAGGGTACAATAAGCAATCAAATCATACTAGGAAACAGACAATTTAAATTGTAAGGATACAAAAGACAAAGTTACAGTCATACTGTCACAAGTGAGAGAAGATGGGTGATAAGGAGTGACGAGAAGATTAACAGTAATAATAGTGCAGACTTTGTAATAGTTGAACAGTGTTGAGGGAATTTAGCAGAGTGATGGCATTCGGAAAAAACTGTTCTTATGTCTAGTTGTTCTGGTGTGCAGTGCTCTATAGCATCGTTTTGAGGGAAGGAGTTGAAACAGCTTATGTCCGGGATGTGAGGGATCTGTAAATATTTTCACAGCCCTCTTTTTGACCCGTGCAGTATACAGGTCCTCAATAGAAGACAGGTTGGTAGCAATTGTTTTTTCTGCAGTCCTAATTATCCTCTGAAGTCTGTGTCTGTCCTGTTGGGTTGCAGAGCCAAACCAGACAATTATAGAGGTGCAGATGACAGACTCAGTAATTCCTCTGTAGAACTGGATCAGCAGCTTCTTGGGCAGTTTGAGCTTCCTGAGTTGGCACAGAAAGAACATTCTTTGTTGAGCTTTTTTGATGATGTTTTTGATGTTAGGTGTCCATTTTAGGTCATGTGATATAGTAAAACCTAGAAGTTTGAAGGTCTCTACTGTTGATACTGTGTTGTCTAGTATTGTAAGAGGTGGTAATATGGGATGGTTTCTTCTAAAGTCTACCACCATTTCTACGGTTTTGAGTGTGTTCAGTTCCAGATTTTTCTAGATTGCACCATGAGGTAAATTGTATAACCTCCCATCTGTATGCAGATTCATTGTTGTCTCGAATGAGACCAATCACTGTTGTGTCATCAGCAAACTTCAGTACTTTAATAGATGGATCGTTTGAGATGCTGTCATTGGTATATATGGAAAAGAGGAGAAAGCACACAGTTTTGGGGGGGCCCTGTGCTGATTGTACAGGTTTAGAGTTAGGAGTAGAGTTAAAAGTTTAGGATTAAGAGTTAGGGTTGGGATTAGGGTTAGGGCTAGGTTAGAATTATGGTTAGTGTTAGCGTTAAAGATTAACGTATAATGTTAGGGTTATGGCTAGGGTTAAAGTTATGGCTAAGTTTAGGGCTATGGTTAGCCGTTTGGAAACTTGATCCCACCCTCTCTGCCCACTGACTCTATGGATGGACGAGCACCTACCAACGGCTCAGGAAATTTGTTAGGTATTTCAGAACTATTAGCTTTGCTAGATTCACACAGAAAGAATTCCTTACTTCCAAAGCTTCTTTCTTCTCCCTTTCCAAGGTTCGAATGCGCAGCTGGTTCTTGACTTGGGCTGAGGATTTCCTGGGGTCGGTGAAGCTTAACGGATCTTCGTTGGCATCGTTCTCGGAAAATTTGCTTTTGTGACAATTCAATTGGGTTTCTAAGTCCCGTACCTACATAGGCAGGATACAGAAGACCTAAAATTGATTTATAGGGTATAAATACTTTTTTCAGTAGGAGGAGATTAAAGGATAGAGGAACCTGCATTGGGATATCCATCAATCCTAGTTAATATGGTTTGAAAAATTTCTTCCTGCTAATCATTGGGAAATGGTGAGTTCTAGTTCTGCCCTAGGCACTGAAGCCATCTGGAGGCAATCACCAGGAGACGGTGAGTTCTAGTCCCGCCCTAGCCATGGAAGCCATCTGGATGACTTTGAGCGAATCAACAGGGGATAGTGAGTTCTAGTCCCACCTTAGGCATAAACGTTGGCTGGGTGTCTTTAGACCAATTACCAGGAGATAGTGAGTTCTAGTCCTGTCTAGGCATGAATGTTGGCCGGGTATCTTTAGGCCAATGGCTAGTGAATTCTAGTCCTATGTTAGGTATGAAAGTGGCTGGCGACTTAGGCCAATCACCAGGAGATGATGAGTTCTAGCCCCGCCTTAGGCATGAAAGGCACCTTCCCTCTCTCTCAATCCAGTCCACCTCACAGGGTTGTTTTTTTGTTGTGGGAAAAATAGGAGAAGGAAGGGATATTAGATACTGTATGTTCTTGCTGCCTTGAGTTACTTACAAATTAATAAAGGTGGGCTAAATATCTAATAAATATTTCCTATGTGGTGTGTCACGAGCAAAGCCAGCAACTGCGGTTCACAAATTCCATCCATGGCTGACCACCTCATGTCAATCAACTATAGATCCAGGTTGGCTGCTGCCTGAGGAATTCTGGGAGTTGAAGTCCACGTAGCTTAAAGTTGATGAAGTTAGGGTTAAGCCAATCATTGTTAGCAGAACCAGGGAAGCAAAAAAAAAAAAAAAAAGTTTGAAAAGATGGACTCACTCTGCCTTGCAGGACCAGGATTTGCTGAGCCCGTCCTCTCCAGCTGCCAGGATTGGACAAAAGGTTTTGTATGTTGACATCTTCACCCACTTCGTGGGTGAGAAGCTGAAAGCAAAAAAAAAGCATAACAGCAAGAAATTAGCACCGAAAATGCTTTGCATAGAAAGTCCTTTAGCCATGCAGGAATAGAATAGAATAGAATAGAATAGAATAGAATAGAATAGAACAGAATAGAATTCTGTATTAATCGAGTGTGATTGGACACGCAAGGAATTTGTCCTGGTGCAAATGCTCAGTGTACATAGAATAGAATAGAATAGAATAGAATAGAATAGAATAGAATAGAATAGAATAGAATTCTTTATTGGCCAAGTGTGATTGGACACACAAGGAATTTGTCTCCAGTGCATAAGCTCTCAGCGTGCATAAGAAAAAAAATACATTCATCAAGAATCATAAGATAAAACACTTAAGTGATAGTTATAGGCTACTAATAAGCAATCAAATCATACTAGGAAATAAATAAAACAATATAAATTGTGATGATATAAGCAATACGGTTATAGTCATAAGTGGGAAGAGGGAGGAACTAGAAAGGATGAGAAGAATAGTAATACAGTCTTACTAAATAGTTTGACAGTGTGATGGGAATTAGTTGTTTCAGTTGTTTCATTATTTGTTTTTCCCAGAAAAAAACTGTCCTTGTGTCTAATTGTACAGGAAGTCCTCAACTTATGACCACTCGTTTTGCGTACGTTCAAAATTACAATGCGCCTCTCCAGGGCTATTTATGATCCAGATTTATGATGGCTATCCACCTCCTCATGGTTACCTGATCACATGTTCGGTATCAGCAGCCCCGCAGTCATGGCGCTGTCCCGCAGTCACATCCCATAGTCATGGCAACCACAATTTATTATTATTTTTTATTTTATTTTTTATCAATTTATTTATCAATTTATTAATTAAGTGTCATTATTTATGGGCAGTCCTCAACTTGCAACCATCTGTTTAGTGACCAAAGTTACAAAAGCACTGAAAAGAAATGACTTTTTGCACACAACCGTTGCAGGGTCCCTCGTGGTCATGTGATCAGCTCAGGTGCTTGGCAACTGGCTTGTACCTTTTGCGGTTGCATTGTCCAGGGAGTCATGTGATCCCCTTCTGCGACCTTTCTTGCCACCGTTACTAATTTTGCTTGTCAAGCGGTCCGCAAAATTGGATCGTATGACCCCAGAGTGGTGCAATTGTTATAAATATGATGCTTGGCAACTGGCATGTACTTATGACAGTCCCAGTGTCTCCTGGGGGGAGTCACATGATCCCCTTTTGTGACCTTCTGACTAGCAGCACCAATGGGAAAGCCACATCCACTTAATAACTTAACAACTGCAATGATTCACTTAACAACTATGGCAAGAAAGATCGTAAAATGGGGCGTAATTCACTTAACAACTGTCTCCCTTAACCAGAGAAATGTTGGGCTCAATTGCAACTATAAGTTAAAGATTACCTGCATTTACTTCCAATTTCTGCCTCCCCCAAAAAACAAAACCCACTGCAGACAATGGATTCACTTAACAATTGCAATGTTCAATTAACGTCATGTTCACTTTACGCCCAAGGCAAAGAAATAAAAATAGATTGTGAAATCGGCTTTGTTCATGGGGTGAACAGTTTAATGACCAGGGCATTTTAAAAGGATAACTCTGGGCTCAATTATGATCCTAAATTGAGGACCGCCTGTATCTCAGATCTATCCTTCCCGTACACTGTGACATAAAATGAGCTGATTTAATCTGATCTCAACAACCGTGCCTCTTTTCCATTCAATGTCTTACTATACGAAGAGAATAAGTGTGTGACAAAATGTTTAAAAAAGGTTTTTTGAGGGGCATACAGGCCAAAGGGTGGTGACTTTGTCCCCTCCCTTTTGTGCAAGGCATGTGTGTCATGCACATACATACAGTTAATCCTCGACTTAGTAAGACCGCATCTAGAGTACTGCATCCAGTTTTGGGCACCACACTGTAAAAAAGGATGTTGAGGCTCTAGAAAAACTGCAGAGAAGAGCAACCAGGATGATTAGGGGACTGGAGATTAAAACATATAAAGAACAGTTGCAAGAACTGGGCCTGGCTAGTCTAGTGAAGGGAAGGACCAGGGGAGACAGGAGAGCGGTCTTCCAATATTTGAGGGGCTGCCACAGGGAGGAGGAGGGGTTAAAGCTATTCTGCAAGGCACCCGAAGCCCAGACAAGGAATAATGGATGGAAACTGAATAAGGAGAGATTCAACCTGGAAATAAGGAGAAACTTTCTGACAATGAGAACAATCAACCCATGGAACAGAAGTTGCCCTCGAAAGTTGTGGGAGCTTCATCACTGGAGACTTTCAAGAAGAGATTGGACTCCCATCTGTCAGAAATGGTGTAGGGTCTCCCGCTTGGGCGGGGGGGTTGGACTAGATGACATATAAAGGTCCCTTCCATTTCTGATTGTTATCTGTTATCTATGACATCATTCACTTAATGATGATTCGTTAAGTGAACAGTGTTGAAAAAAGTAACTTACGATTGGTCTTCACGCTCACTTGCAGAATTGTGATTGTGGTGCATGGTAACTGGCATGTTCCGGTAATCCTTGCTTACCGACCGGTCACTTAGCAATAGACTGAAGTTATGACGGATCTTTCCAAAAGATACAGTATCTATGAGCAGATTTTGAAACTCTGACATTGTTAGTACAGGTTGTCCTCGACTCACAACAGTTTGCTTAATGACCGTTCAAAGGTACAACAGCACTGGAAAAAAAATGATTTATGACCACTTTTCACACTTAGGGCCATTGCAGCCATCCCCATGGTCACTTGCTCAGCATTCAGACTCTTGGCAACTGACTCGTATTTATGATGGTTGCAATGTCCCTGGGGTCATGTGATCCCCTTTTGCGACCTTCCGACAAGCAAAGTCAATGGGGGAATACAGATTCATTTAATAACCATGCAACTAACTTAACAACTGCAGGGATTCACATAACAACTATGGCAAGGGAGGTCGTAAAGTGTGGCAAAACTCACTTAACGAATTTCACGCATGTAATTTTGGGGCTCAGCTGCAGCCGTGAGAATCTGAATGTGGATCACGTGACCATGGGGATGCTGCAGAGGTCACAAGTGTGAAAAACGGCCGTAAGTCACTTTTTTCAGTGCCGTTGTAACTTCGAACGGTCACTAAATGAACTTCTGTAAATCGAGGACTATCTGCATTTTCTGCACAAAAAGAGGGTCCTTTGAGTAAAAAGAATTCGCTGGGTGAACGCTGTGTTCGCTTAATGACAGCCCCCCCAATAAAGTCATAAAATCAGGCATGGCCACTTGCTTAACTGGAATGATTGATGATCGTAGTTCTGGCCTCATAAACTAAGGACGACCCGTACTTATGACATTTGCAGACTCATGTGATCCTGATTTGTGACCTTCGCAGATCATTTCTGACAGGCAAAGTCAATGGGTGGGGGAGAGTTTGATTCACTTTTTGACCTGCAGGGATTGTGGCCAAAATTATAATAATAATAATACATAAAATTCAGTGCAACTCAGTTACCAACCATCTTGCTTAGTGACTTAAGTCCTGATCACAATTGTGGTTGCAAGTTATTGTGGTTCGCTGGCAGCAAGTGCGGATGGCTGAGGTCCTGGAGAGCAAGGACTCAGATGAGGGGTTGCGTGTGATGCAGGGGTGGGGCCAGGACCATCAGGGAGTGGAGTGCTGTCTTCGGAGCTTGTAGAGGCTGGCAGCAGTGATGAAGAGGTCCCTGAGGAGTCTGTGCCCAATATACATGCGTGCAGGGCTTCTCGAAGGAAAGAGCAGCTGCAGCTGCATGGGAGACTTGGGAGTAAGGCTGCAAGGTAATGGCCCTTCCCTTAAGGGATAAAAGCCAGCTGAGAAACCGCAGATCTTTGCAGGAAGCAAAGAAGTTTTTGCATTCAAGCCTTGTAGACGTTCGGAGTATCTTGGTTGATCTTTGGAGACTCTTCATGTTTGAAATATTTCTTAGTAACCTTATCTAGGGTTCTGGGCAGCCTTGCACCACCTTGGCATGGCTCGTTCTTATCAGAGACAATCAGTTTGAAACAGCCTTTTAACCAGGAAGGAACAGAATTCGTAAAGAATCATTAAAAGGTTTTGCTGTTACCCCTGTTTCGTGGTTGTTTCCTTGGAACAAGGTTTGGGTCAGAATACAAGTTGAGGACTAGGTATATTTAATCTTCTTCTGGCCAATCAAATATTTAAAGGTTAATCTAATGTTAAAAAGTTAAGAAGTTAAGGGGATATGAAAATTATCCTGCCCCCTCGGCCACTGTTGCCTAGTTCTCACACATGCACATATATGCACACGCAAACACAAGCACACCTTACCTTTTGTGTCATCTTAAGTTCCTGCTTTGTGGACTGGAGCTGGTTGCGATATTCGGACGCTTTGAGATTCACAGCAGACAATTTTTCGTGCAATGCTTTCACTTCTGGGCTCTTTTAAACAATTGTCACGTTGTCGGAGAAGAACAGAAAAAGCCCAGGAAAAGCAAAAGACACACTTTAGTTACCAGCACAATTTTCAAGGAAACAAGAGAGCCTAAAGAGTGGCATCAAATCACCCAAATGGCTAAAGAAATTCAACTCTGCACTTGGCAAGCCATTTCACACTGATGGTGTTACCTAGTTGGGCAATGAATGGTCTGTAAGAAAACCATCGAACTCAGACAGTACTCAGGGGCCCCACAGTCTTCCTCCTCTTTCTCTTCCTGCTCCTCCTCTTCTTCTTCCCTCTCTCCCCTCCCCCCCTCTCCTCCTCTCTTTTTCTTCCTCATTCTCTCTGTAAACCCTATTCCCTTCTAGCACGTTACCTAGCTGAGTAACGAAACACCTGCAATAAACCAACCAAGCTCAGAAAGCACCAAGGACTTCTTCCTTCTCCTCCTTTGTTCTTTCTAAAACTTTTAATAAAATTTATATGGAAAAAAAACACACCCTGGTTTGCCTTCCCAGGCTTCCCTCACCATTTCACACTGATGAAAGAACCTAACAAATGGATCAATTACACACGTTCACCATGAAAGGATAAACAGAGGAGATCCTGGCAAACCAGAGAAGCTAAACTGAGAAAATGTATCTTAAAGGAACAATTTTTGTGGAGTTTATCTCTTACCATAGCGGTGTCTGCCTTTTTACGGAGAGCTGGGCTGTCACCGTGTGAGTGCAACTTAATGTTTGACATCTGTAGCTGGAAAAATCAGGCAGATGTAGTTACAATCAAACTGCTAAATGAAGAGACACAGACTACAGAATAACAGAGTTGGAAGGGCCCTTGGAGGTCATCTAGCTCAACCCCTTACTCAAACAGGAAACTCTATGCCATTCCAGAAAAAAATGGCTATCCAATCTCTTCTTAAAAACCTCCAGTGATGGAGATCATGCCAACAGTTTGGTTATGTTGGCCCTTAACCAACTAACCCCCAGCAGAACTAAAATTAAGCAACTGTCACAAAGATAAAATCTTGAAACAGAGGTGGAAATCTCTTCTAGAAACAATTATTGACTGGGCTCACAATTGCAAAGCAAGAAGGGTAATTTGATTTCCTGCTGCTTGGACACCACTGCATGTAGTCCTTGAACTTAAGTTATAACTATTCGTTTAGTGACTTCAAAGTCACATCAGCACTGAAAAAAGGACTTATGATCTTTTTTCACACTTATGACTATTGCAGCATTCCCCATGGTCAGGTGATGCTTGACAACTGATTCACATTTATGTCTTCAGATGGATGGATGGATGGATGGATGGATGAGTAAAACGTTTTTAGAGATAAGTAAAACATTGATTAAATATGAGCCTGAACTATGAGATGAATGCTGAATAAATTTGATTAAATAAATAGATGAACAAATAAAGTGTATTTTTATCACTTAACTTTTCCCTTTTATTCCCTTCACCTTTGTGTTCTATTGTTTTTCTGAAAATCAATAAAGCTATTTTTAAAGAGTTGGGGTAATTTGCTTAGTGGTTGTTATTATTATTATTAGATATTTTTATCACACCTTTTTTGATACATGGATCGATATTATCTCAAAGTGGTGATCATACCTAACATCGTTCCTCCTATTATTTTCCCTGCAACAACCCACCTTGTGAGGTGTGTTGGTCCCAACCCAGCTGGCTTTTGTGCCTAAAAGGGACTACAACTCCCAGTCTCCTGGTAATTGGCCTAAAGTCACCCAGCTGGCTTTCATGGCCAAAGGACACTAAAACACCCAGTCTCCTGGTGACTGGCCTAAAGTTACCCAGCCATGACATTATCAAAGTCCTGTGCTAACAAAATGAAGCCTCACATCTTTTTCCAGCTGTTTGATCCGGTTGTTCATCTGTTTTGTTCTGGTTTTCTCCTTTTCCATCTCAGCTGTCATGTGCCGGTTCTGCTTGGCCAGTTCCACTATTTTAGAAGCTGCAACATCCCCTGATAAACCAGTGGTCCCTAACATTTAAAAAAAGAAGAAAAGAAAATGGTAGTTGAAAAGAAGGAAATGGGCGTCTCCGGAGATAATATTCGTAGTTCAGGGTTGAACCGAAGAGTCCTCCGTGTTCTCTTGAACTTTGTTAATTTCTTGCAGACAATTCGTGACCCAACTAGGGAACATCGTCAGTGTTAGAAAGGAGTAGGATTTGCAGAGAAGAGGGTGAGGAGAATGAAATTTATATATTTATTATTTATTTATTAGTTTTATCCCAATTGTAATATTACTTCCTTAAGTAACCCATGGCGGCAAACATACATATTACTCCTTGGTCCTCCTATTTTTTCCACAACAACAACCTTGTGAAATGCGCTGGGCTGAGAGAGAATGATTGGCCCAAATTCACCCAGCCAACTTTCATAGCTTAGGTGGAATTAGAACTCACTGTTGCCTAGTGATTTGCCCAAAATTACTCAGCTGGCTTTCATGCCTAAGGTGAAACTAAAACTCACTGTTTTCTGGTGATTGGCCCAGCCAGCTTTTATGGCTAAGGTGGGTTTCTAGGCCAGCACCTTCACTTCTATACTAAACTGGCTCAGTTTCCCACCTTGTGTGATAATTGTTCTCCTTCACACTAGGGAAAAACAAATCTAGCATTTTGCTGGACCAATCTACACTTTGATGAAATTTCAAAAACTATTCCCTACTAAGGTTCTTGAAATAGAGAGAGGTGGAGGGAGAGGGAGAGGGAAAGAGAAAGAGGAAGGAAAAAAAGAAAGAAGGAAAGAAAAATGGAAGGAAGGAAAGAAAGAAAAAGAAAGAAAGAAAGAAAGAAGAAAGAAAGAAGAAAGAAAGAAAGAAAGAAAGAAAGAAAGAAAGAAAGAAAGAAAGAAAGAAGAAAGAAGGAAGGAAGGAAGGAAGGAAAGAAGGAAGGAAGGAAGGAAGGAAGGAAGGAAGGAAGGAAGGAAGGAAGGAAGGAAGGAAGGAAGGAAGGAAGGAAGGATGAAAGAAACAATTCTGGGAGACTTGGTGGTCTGGACCATAATCTCCAGGAAAAGGGAATTGCAGAAGCGATTTGGGGTAGGGGAGATAATTTAATGTGGCCTTTTGCTCACCCAGGAGAGCCTGCCGTTCCTCCTCAATCTTCTTATGAAGCTGCTTTATTTCCAGATCTCTTTCCTTCAAGAGTTTGTACAGCCGGCCGTTCTCATCCACCAGTTCCCGGAGTTGATGCTGCAGCTGCTCATTTTCAGTTTCCAGCAATCTAGAAGGGAAACAGGCATCATGATCTAGTCTGTGGTTGCAATCCATCCCCAGGGCGGAAGGGTTGAGGATTGGGAAAAAAGAAATGAAGGAATTTGGGCAGGATAGAATTCTGTATTCCCCCCCACCTTGAATTAAACTGGTCCTCAATTTATGACCAAGAATCCATTGCTAAGTGAAAGAGTTGTTAAATGAGTCTTGCCCCATTTTACCACCGTTCATGCCACTGTTAAGTAAATCACTGCAGTTACATGGTTGTTAAGCGAATTTAGCTTCCCCATTGCCAGTCAGAGGGTCACAAAGGGGATCATGTGAACCCAAGACACTGCGACCATCATAAATACGAGTCAGTTGCCAAGCATCCAACTTCTGATAACGTGACTACAGGGATGCTGCAACAGTCATAAGTGTGAACCAGGGTCCTAAGTCACTTTTGTCAATACCATCATGACTTTGAAAGGTCACTAGAACAAACTGTTGCAAGATGAGGAATAACTATTGTCTTTGACTTACGACCGTAACAGAGTCCGGAATTTCCATTATGAACGTCATGAGTTGAGGCACCCACTGTGACTCACTTGATTTTACAACATTTTTGTGGCAGTTAATCATTAAGCGATTGCAATAGGACTTGGGGTTTTTTTTTTTTGGATAGGAATTTTGTCAGAATGAAAATGCTGTTTTCCCTCCAAAAGCCTCGTAAATCCCAGTCATGTGAATTCAACCAGGTTGCCACCTTACTTCGTCCCAATGTCTGAGTCGGACGTCTCGGGTGCCAAGAGCGATAAGCTGAGAGCATCTGGGATCCCGAAGGCCTTGTCGTGATTCTCTTTGTTGTCCTGTTTTAGGCTGTGTTGAGTTTCCTTTTTCTTCTCCAACAGATTTTTCATCCTTTTCTGCTGCTGCTCCTGGAGAGCCTTAAACTGCATTTTAAGGTTTTCGTTGACCGCTTCGTCAGCCTCCATTGTGACCTTTGAAAGGGTTAATTAAATAAAGACATGCTCCAAAGATCTTCAGCTAGTTCTTTAAGAAGAAGAAAATACTCCAAATTATTAGGGCAAAGCAACAGCTGTGGTTTTCAGCCTTAAAAACTTTAAGTCGGACTTCAACTCCCAGGATTCTCCAGCAAGAATCTCTGAGTTTGGTTGTTTTCTTGAATCCATCCATCCTTCTGTCTCTATTATAGTATCCATCCCTCTATCTGTCCATCCTTTTACCTATTATCTCTCTCATCTATTTATCTATCCATCTATCCACCCCCCCCATCTCCTCCCCTCTCTTTCTATGGACATCATCTATTTCTGTCCATCTCTATCTATCTCTCTATTATTTAACTTCATCCATCTATCTATCCATTGTTCTGTCTTCTCTCTCTCTCCCCACTCTCTCTGTCATTCTGTCTCAATTAATCTATCTTTGTTATTTCTCTCTATCTCCATATCATTTCTCTCGCCTCTATCTACCTACCTATTCTTCTGTGTCATGTTTCTGTATTATCTACAATCAATTTATCTATCATTCTATGTCATTTATCTGCCCACCCATCCAGCCTTCTCTCTCTCTCTCTCAATCTCTCTCTCTCAATCTCTCTGTGTGTGTGTGTCCTTCCCTCTCCCCCTCCCCCACTCTATTTCTCTCAAGATTCCCAAGTCCAGCTGAGGCCGCCACATTGTTATGGGCTTACCTTTCTCAGACCCACTCAAGGCACCCTGAAGCCGAAAGTTGGTTAATTCGCTCCTCTTCCGCCTGGCTCCAACTTCGCTTTGACATCACGAGATCTTTACGCCTTCGAAACTTGGGGAGAGCTTGGCACAGACCTGGGGAGAGGGAAGCGGTTTGTGTGTGTGTGTTAGAAAACCGAGTTTAAACTCGTTCAAGCGAGAGCGGGGGGGGGGGGGGAAATCTATGGAGATTCCCCCTTTGCAACTTGGAGAGGCTCAGACGGGATCCAAAGGGGTGGGAAGACTTTGAATCTGCTCCCTCCGCTATAACCCCCCCCCGAGGGGTTGTGCAGAAAGGCCCCCCCAACCAGCAGCTCCACTCACCCACCGCCGCCTCCGTGTCCGGCGCCCTCCTCCTTTGGCCGGACAGCCCCGGGGCGGAGCAGCTCCCCGGCGAAGACGCTGCGGAGGCAGGGCGCGTTGCTATGGACGCGGTCGCCTCGGCAACTGTCGCCAGGGAGAAGCCCGGGCTCGCCTCCAAGGCACATGATGCCGCTGTTCAAAGATGGGGGGTGGTGGTGGGAGGCGTCGCCGGGGCTGCAGGAATCAAGGGAGGCAAAAGCAGCCCCATTTCTCAAAATCTGGAACAGGGACCCCTAGATCTCCTTTCCCACCGCTGGAATGCCACTCCAGACGGGGCTAATCTCAACTCCCAGAAGTCTCTGCAAGTAAGGGTAGGGGGATTCTGGGGTAGTTGGGGGGAGGGCTGAGTCTCAGCAGGGACAGGCCTGAGCTGACTTTGCAAAGCTAGGCTTAGGTTAGACTAGGAGGTGGAAGACCATTAAACTGTTTTTTTTCTTTTTTACTGATTTAATGTTTTCTTAACAGTTTTTATTTTAAAAAAATGTTTTTAAGATTTTAATTGTACTATATACGTTTTCAATTGTGAACTGCCCAGAGATGTTTGCTGAGATGTACAGCTATAGAAATTGGAAGGGAGGGAGGGGGGAGGGAAGGAAGAGTAGAAGGGAGGGAGGAGATCGAACTGAAAGAGAAGAAGGAAGGAAGGAAGGAAAGAAAGAAAGAAAGAAAGAAAGAAGAAAGAAAGAAGAAAGAAAGAAAGAAAGAAAGAAAGAAAGAAAGAAAGAAAGAAAGAAAGAAAGAAAGAAAGAAAGTGTAGGAAGTTAGCACCCACCCCTCTCCTAGAAAATTGAAATATCCTAGGAATTATTTAAAAGACAGAATATTTCCTCTAAAAAGAGTAGAAACTCAGAAGCAGAAACTCACCCCCACCTTTGTTAATGGGTGGGCCGTTAAGGCCTGGGCCAGAATACTTTACATAACGAAGATCTCCAAGGTAAAGCTATAGCAATTGCTCAAAAGCCCTTCTAGTGCATCATCATCCAGCAAGGCTCAACCAAGCCTGGAACTCAGGACAGCCTATAGAGTTGCCCCTGCATGGCCTCATGGGAGTCTGACAACCAATCAGAATACAAGCTCCAATTCAAATCCCAACAAAGGTTATAAAACCCAGGTACTCTCAGCATCTCAGCCCTTTTCTTGATCTCTTCCTTCACCTTGGAGCATGTGATCATCCTTCCTTTTCACTCTGGAGCTGCAAGCCATGTGTCCACCATTAAACCTTCCAAACAGCCTCCATGTTTCCAGTGTCTTTTTCCCCACTTGGAACTGAACCCAAAAGGATATTTCTTCCAACAGAAGAAAGAAAAGAAAGAAAGAAAGAGAAAGAAAGAAAGAAAGAAAGAAAGAAAGAAAGAAAGAAAGAAAGAAAGAAAGAAAGAAAGAAAGAACAGACAGATAGATTATGGCTATCCTTTAGCTAAATTTACAGGACATTTTCTCACTTGGGACCAGATCAGTAAATAGTTGGAAAGACAGCAACTTCTGGTTTTTAATCACTTCAAAGCATTTCACTTGTGGCTTTCAGGGTCAAATTAGATCGTTTTGGAATGTTTAAGAACAGGAAGCCCTCGACTTATGGCCAACTGTTTCCATTGCTAAGCAAGACAGTATTTAAGTGAGTTTGGCCCCATTTTTCTTGCCATCATTGTTAAATGAATCCCTGCAGTTGTTGAGTTGGTAACAAGATTGTAAAGTGAATTGGGCTGCCCCATTGACATGGGGGGGGGGGAGGATGTCACAAAAGGGGATCTCCTAACCCTGGAATACTGCAGCTGTCATAAATGCATGCCAATTGCCAATGCTCTGAATTTTGATCACATGACCTTGGGGATGCTGCAATGTGAAAAACAGGCACAAGTCACTTTTTCCTTTGCCATTATAATTTCAAACTGATCATTAAATGAATATTTGTAAGTCTAAATTACCCGCAAACATTATGGAGTTTATGGAGATTTATGGAGGATCCTAGAAATATTGCAGGGATTTCTCTGTTTGTTTTTAATCAAAGCTGCAGAAAATCCATTAAATAGGTTGGTGGCTTTAGTCCTACCTTGGGTACAAAATGCTAAATGCTGGAACACTTCCAAAAATGCTGCCTTAAAATTGCAGGGACTTCAGGCAGTTGCCAAAACTCAGAACTGACTTGAAAAAAAATTAAAACTACTTTTTGCAATTACTGTACATTAAATACAGGCTAGAAAAAGAGTCTTAAGGAGTATAATTATATAACAAAGCAAAATGAGAGATCTGTATTTGACTTTAGGCTAGCCATTTTAAAAGATATTAGTGGATTTAAGAAACAAAAATAAAAACACTGAGACGATGATGCAATGATACAATCAGCAGCACTGCCACTAATAGAAATAAAACATGCTTGAACAAGGGGTTGAACTAGAAGACTTCCAAGGTCCCTTCCAATACTGTTTTTTATTCTAGTCTAGTCTGGTCTAGTCTGTTCCGTTCCATTCTGCTCCATTCTATTCTGTCCCATTCCATTCCATTCCATTCCCTATTCTATTCTACCCTTCCCTACCATTATTCTACCCTGCTGTATCCTACTCATTTTCTTTTCTATTCTATATATTTCATTCTCTGTCCTGTTCCTTCTTCTATTCTGTTCTGTTCCATTTTCTACTCCACCTTACCCAATCCAACCCAACCCCACCCCACCTCATCCTAAAGCTAAAACAACCAGCTCAACTGTTGAATTATGAAATCGGTATAACATTGAAAGAAGATTAGGTGTTGTGTGAATTCAATTCTGCAGGCTATAATTCACCTTGATGACGCTCTACACAACGTGTTCTATGCAGATTTAATTTCATCACTAAAAAAACAGCCTGGAACCCTACCAGTTGGATAAGATCAATCAATCAATAAATAAGGAAACTTCCTTGGGGCTATGCTTGCTAACGAGTGATTGAAACATTAATCTTTTAATGAAGTTCAACAAAGAACATAATATGTTGTGAAATCAGTTCAGGCAGGGATTAGCTGTAACTGCCACCATGTTTTCCTAGTATAAGTAGTCTTGACTTACAACCACAATTGAGCCCAAAATTTATGTTGTTAAGTGAGACATTTGTGAAGTTTAGCTCCTTTCTTGCCACAGTTGTTAAGTAAACCATTACAGCTGTTAGGTTAGTAAAATGGTTGTTAAATGAATCTGGCTTGTTCACTGACTTTGCTTATCAGAAGGTTGCAAAAGCAGATCACAGGACCCTAGGACCCTGGGACCGTCATAAATACGAGTCAGGTGCCAAGCTTCTGAATTTTGATCACATGACTCTGCAATGGGGATGCTGCAACAGTCCTAAGTGGGAAAAATGGTCATAAATCACTTTTTTCAGTGCTGCTGTAACTTTGAATGGTCACTAAATGAACTGTTATAAATGGAAGACTACCTCTTTCTTGAATTATGTTGGTCTTGTAGTTCTCTCAAGCATGGACAGAAGTATTCAACAGATTACTTGATTATAGATAGTCCTCACTTGCAACTTATTTATTTATTTATTAGTTTTCCATACCGCCCCTCTCCCTGCAGGGACTCGGGGCGGTGTACAGCCAACACAGTGAAAATACAATATTTAAAAAACAATTTAAAAAGATTAAATAAAATGGCTAAAAGATAAAAACTCAATCAAGAATATAAAAGACTAAAACCAATTAAAAACCAATTTAAAACCCTATAAAACCCTAGGCCAGACCGGCTTGATGAAATAGGTATGTTTTCAACGTGCGCCGGAAGGCCAAAATATCAGGGATGGTCCTCATCTCCGGGGGCAATTCGTTCCAGAGGGAGGGTGCCCCCAAGGAGAAGGCCCGTACCTTCAGGGTCGCCAGCCGTCCAGCCGGCGGCACCCCGAGGAGGCCCACCCTATGGGAGCGCACTGGCCGACTGGGAGATAGATGACGGCAGTAGGCGGTCCCGTAAGTACCCAGGTTCCAAGCCATGGAGCGCTTTAAGGATGGTCACTAACACCTTGAAACGCACGTGAAAGACCGCCAGGAGCCAATGCAGCTCGCGCAAGAGTGGCGTAACATGAGAGCTCCGAGAAGCCCCCAAAACCACCTGCGTGGCCGCATTCTGCACCAATTGGAGCCTTTGAGTGATCTTCAAGGAGAGCCCCATGTAGAGAGCATTGGCATAGTCTAGGCGGGAGATGACAAGGGTGGATGTGACCGTGTGAAGTGCATCCCGATCCAGAAAGGACCGCAACTGGTAGATCCTACGGATCTGACAAAAAGCTCCCCTGGCGACGGCCGCTATATGATCTTCTAACAATAGCCGTTAATGACTATTCATTTAGTTTTCAAATTTACAATGGCATTGTAAAAAAAAAAAAATGGGGGGGGCTTATGGCCATTTTTCACACTAATGACCACAATCATGGGAACAAAATTTGAACACTTAGGAAACCGGGTCGTATTTACAATGGCTGCAGTGTCCGGAGGTTGTTTGATCCCTGTTTGTGACCTTCTGCCAAGCAAATTTAACGGAGAAGCCAGATTCATTTAACAACCTTGTGACTCACTTAACAACTGCAGGGATTCACTTAACAACTGTGATAAGAAAAGTCATAAAACGGTGCAAATGACTCAGTTAACACCTGTTTTGCTTAGCAATGGAATTTTGGACTCGGATGTGGTCATAAAGTAAGGACTGCCTTACTTTATCAGATAACAGATAATCAGAGTTGGAAGGGAACTTGTAGGTCATCTAGTCCAACCCCCCGGCCAAGCAGGAGACCTTACATCATTTCTGACAGAAGGCAGTCCAATCTCTTCTTGAAAGCCTCCAGTGATGGCGCTCCCACAATTTCCAAGGGCAACTTCTGTTCCATGGGTTGATTGCTTTCACTGTCAGAAAATTCCTCCTTATTTCCAGGTTGAATCTCTCCTTGTTCAGTTTCCATCCATTGCTCCTTCTCTGGTGCCTTGGAGAATAGCTGGACCCCTTCCTCCTCTCTGTGGCAGCCCCTCAAATATTGGAAGACTGCTCTCCTGTCTCCCCTGGTCCTTCTCTTTACTAGACTAGCCAAGCCCAGTTCCTGCAACCGTTCATCGTGTGTTTGAGTCTCCAGTCCCCTCATCATCCTGGTTGCTCTTCTCTGCACTCTTTCTAGAGTCTTAACTTCAAAAGAGAGAGAAATGGCAGTTTTTGTTGATTTTGCCTCAGAAATGTCCTTTTTTTATTATTTTGGTGCCTTGGGTTGGGGAAACCCTCCACTAAATATGGTTTCTCCTCACATGGATTGAAAGCCAACACAGGGAGGCCATTTTGCCAATGTTTCCTCTTCAGGAAGAGACAAAATGGCGAAGTTAAAGAGTTGATCGATGGCCTTCCATGACTCAGACAAAGTTGGTTTGGTTTGACAGCAGCCAAGAAAATGGTGGCCCTTTTCCCCCGCCAGATTCCTTAGCCCCTTTATTTTTCCTCAGCAAAAAGAAAAATTAATGAAACTGAAGTCAACCTTCTAATAAAAGGAGATTATTTCCCAGGCTGACAAAACAAGATGGTGGACATAAAGACAATGGCAGGCCCTTTTGGGGAGATAAAGGCAAACCTTTATCCGAAATGGAAATATTAAATATGGAAAGGATGAATCTTCACGGCATTAAAATGTTTCTTCATTTTTAATGCCAATTTTGCTCTGAAATAGAGATCAATGCTTCATGCTGCACTGCCTCAAGTTCCTTAAAGGAAAAGCAGGAGATTAAAGTTAATCAAGAGCAAAGAAATCATTCAAAACAAAGATATCTACTTAATCTCTTTAATAAAGGGCAGAGAGCAACTGGAGCAGATCATAAAGTGTCAAAAACCTAATTAGGGCTTGGATGGAAGACCACCAGGAGATCTCAGAATGGAGAAATTAAAAAAATATTCCCAAAGAAAGCAACGCCATATTCTTTCTATATCATTAGCAAGACAAAAAAAAATAATTGCTTTTATCTGTTCCTCAAGGAAAAAGAGAGGTGAAATCCAGAAAATATAAATACAACTAGGAATTATTGATTTATCGTATTGGGAACAACTATAAAAAGGCAGAGCTGCAAAGCTTTAAAAGCAGGAACCTTTCAGGACATTAATAAAAAAAGTCTGCACTTTTGAGGATTGCAATGGCCCATGGAAAAATTATATTTTTGAAATTCTTTTGAGGATCATAGTAAAATCTCAATTAGATAAATCTGTCAGAATTTCAAATGGCTGCTAAGTAACTTGAGGTGAGGACTTGCTGCAATTTTCAAAAAACAAAGAATAAAAAAAAACCACCCTGAAGATGAACGGTAGTGCTTTTTGCAAGTACACTTCACAGCTATTGCCAGTTGATATTGCAACTTCCAACTTTGCAATACAACAGTCAGCAGGCTGAAATTCTTCTGTTGCAAGAGATTTGAGCTGCGCAGAAAAAAAGTGACAGTGGTAGAACCAGCTTTGTAACTTTTCTAAATTCACTGATATGGAAACATCCCTGGGCTCCTAGCACAAACTGCTATCTCCTATCAGCTGAGAAAAGCCACACCTTAAGATCACCTCCATGTCTTCAGACAATTTCTTTTTCTTTCTTTCTTTCTTTCTTTCTTTCTTTCTTTCTTTCTTTCTTTCTTTCTTTCTTTTTCTCTTTTTTCTTTCTCCCTCTCTCTCTCCCTCTCTCCCCCTTCCTTCTTCCTTTTCTTTCATTCAATCTCTCCCCTCCCTCCCTCATTCCTATCTTCCTTCCTTCGTTTTCTTTCTTTCTCTCTCCCTGTTCCCTCCCTTCATCCCCTCTCTTTTCTCCTCTCTTTCTTTCCCCCTCTCTTCCTCTCTTCTTGCTTCCTTCCTTCCTCTTTATCCCTCCCTCTTTCTTTCTTTCTTTCTTTCTTTCTTTCTTTCTTTCTTCCTTCCTTCTTCTTTCTTTCTTTCTTTCTTTCTTTCTTTCTTTCTTTCTTTCTTTCTTTCTTTCTTTCCTTCTTTCTTTCTTTCTTTCTTTCTTTCTCCTCCCTCCCTCCTTTCCTTCCTTCCTTCCTTAAGTTCCAGGTGGTATTGCTACTCAAGTTTAGTTGAGCAGCCCTCGGGAAACAGGAGTCACCTTATCCACCTGGTTTTCTGAAGATTTCTCCCTCCTGGCACCACCCATGACTACCTTTATACTACAGGTGTAGTCCTTGACTTACAACAGCTCATTTAGTGACTGTTCGAAGTTTCAATGGCCTGAAACGTTATGATCATTGCAGCATGGTCATGTGATCAAAATTCAAACAATTGGCAACTAACTCATACTTATGACGGTTGCAGTATCCTGAGGTCATGTGATTCCCCTTTGGCAATTATTTGATAGACAAAGTTAAGGGGAGGAAACCTGGCTCACTTAAGAACCCGTCTTAGTAACTAACTGCAGTGATTCGCTTAGCAACTGCAGCAAAAAAAGATGGTAAAGTGGGGCAAAATTCACTTAACACTATCTCACTTAGCAACAGAAATTTTGGGCTCAATGGTAGTCGTAAGTAAAGGACCACCTATATTGGAAGTATTACAAAGACTCCACCGTTCCATTCAATGTAAGGTAACTGCAAGTTAGAAATGTTTGCCCTATGTTAACCCTAGGACATTGACCTCCCATGATTGCTGTTGCAGCATCTTGCACAGAGAAGCCACAAGCAACGCCAAACCCAGAAAGTCTTTTGTTCTTGGAAATCAACGTGGAGTTGTGGTTTCACACCCAGCTTTGAATTGGAACTTTAGAGCCTAGAATCATAGGGCTGGAAGGGACTCGGTGATCTTCTAGTCCAACTCCCTGTCAAAGCAGGAGACCTTAGAAGAATAGAATAGAATAGAATAGAATACTTTATTGGCCAAGTGTGATTGGACATACAAGGAATTTGGTTTGGTGTAAATACTCTCAGTCTACATAAAGAAAAGATACATTTGTTAAGAATCAAGAATCATAACGTACAACACTTAATGATAGTCATAGGGTACAATCTAACAGTCAAATCATGCTAGGAAACAGTCAGTATAAATCATAAGGATACAAGGGACAAAGTTACAGTCCTACAATCACAAGTGGGAGAGGATGGGTGATAAGGAGTGATGAGAAGATTAGCAGTAATAGTAGTGCAGACTTTGTAATAGTTGAACAGTGTTGTGGGAATTAAGTTGTTTAGCAGAGTGATGGCTTTCGGGAAAAAAACTGTCCTTGTGTCTAGTTGTTCTGGTGTGCAGTGCTCTATAGCGTCGTTTTGAGGGAAGGAGTTGAAACAGTTTATGTCCGGGATGTGAGGAGTCTGTAAATATTTTCACAGTCCTCTTTTTGACTCGTGCAGGATACAGGTCCTCCATGGAAGGCAGGTGAGTGGTAATTGTTTTTTCTGCAGTCCTAATTACTCTCTGGTGTCTGTATCTGTCCTGTTGGGTTGCAGAACCAAACCAGACAGTTATAGAGGTGCAGATGATAGACTCAATAATTCCTCTGCAGAACTGGATCAGCAGCTCCTTGGGCACTTTGAGCTTCCTGAGTTGGCACAGAAAGAACATTCTTTGTTGTGCTTTTTTGATGATGTTTTTGATGTTAGGTGTCCATTTTAAGTCATGTGATATAGTAGAACCTAGAAATTTGAAGGTCTCTACTATTGATACTGTGTTGTCCAGTATTGTAAGAGGTGGTAGTATGGGAGGCTTTTTTCTAAAGTCTACCACCATTTCTACGGTTTTGAGTGTGTTCAGTTCCAGATTGTTCCGATTACACCACGAGGCAAATTGTATAACCTCCTGTCTGTATGCGGATTCATCATTGCCTCGAATGAGACCAATCACTGTTGTGTCATCAGCAAACTTCAGTATTTTAACAGATCATTTGAGATGCAGTCATTGGTATATAGGGAGAAGAGAAGTGGAGATAGCACACAGCCTTGGGGGGGCCCTGTGCTGATTGTACAGGTATCGGATGTGATTCCGCCTAGCTTCACCTGCTGTTTCCTGTCTGTTAGGAAGCTTACGATCCACTTACAAGAGTGTTCAGGTACCGCTAGTTGGTTTAGTTTACTTAGAAGAGTGTCTGGAATGATGGTATTGAATGCTGAACTAAAGTCTACAAAGAGGACCCTTGCATAGGTATTGGGAGATTCAAGGCACCGGGGAAAGTATTACAAAGACTCCCCCATTCCATTCAATGTAAGGTAACTGCAAGTTAGAAATGTTTGCCCTATGTTAACCCTAGGACATTGACCTACCATGATTGCTGTTGCAGCATCTTGCACAGAGAAGCCACAAGCAACGCCAAACCCAGAAAGTCTTTTGTTTTTGGAAATCAGCGTGGAGTTGTGGTTTCACACCCAGCTTTGAAGTGGAACTTTAGAGCCTAGAATCATAGGGTTGGAAGGGACCTCAGTAGTCTTCTAGTCCAACCCCCTGTCAAAGCAGGAGACTTTATACCAACCCGGTTAAATGGTTGAAAACTATTATTGAAAACTTCAAAGTGAGGGTGTACCCACAACTATTTCATTGTTTAATCAGAATGAAGATGGAAGGGACTCTGGAGGTCTTCTAGTCCAACCCTCTGCTCAAGCAGGAGAGTCTATACCATGTCTTTTCTTAAAAGCCTCCAGTGATGGAACACCCACAACCTCTAACGGGAAGCCATTCCACTGGTTAATTGTTCTCACTATCAGGAAATGTCTCCTTAGTTCTAAGTTGCTTCTCTCCCTGATTAGTTTCCATGTGTTGATTCTGTCCTGCCTTCAGGTACTTTGGATAATAGGTGAGGCCCTTCTCTTTGTGGCAGCCCCTCAAATACTAGAAGACTGCTATCATGTCACCTGTAATCCTTTTTGTTAGACTTCCCATGCCCAACCCCTGTAATTTTCTTCATAGGCTTTATCTTCCAGCCCCCTAATCATTTTTGTTGCTCTACTCTGCACACTTTCTAGAGTCTCAAACCCACTTTTTAAATTGTGGTAACCAGAACTGGATGCAGCATTCCAAGTGTGATCTTCTCATGATCTTGATTTTATTCTGCTGATGCAGCCCAGGATTGTTGCAACATGCTGCCAATAGTTTGCAATCACTCTATATAATTTTCTTTCTCAAGAGGAAGAGAGAGAGGGTCAAACTATTTTCCAAGGCATGACAAAAAGCAAAGGATGGAAACTCATCAAGAACCAACTTAGAACTAAAGAGAAATTTCTGACAGTGAGAACAATTAATCAGTGGAACAGCTTGACTCCAGAAATTGTGGGAACTCCAACACTGGAGGTTGTTAAGAAGAGGCTGGACAGCCACTTGTATAAAATAGTATCGGGTTAGGCCATAGGGTTCCCTGCAAAGGATTTTGTGACAAACACTTCTTACTGCCTGTGCTTTGGTTGTTCATAATAAATTTGTGGCTATTATACAGAAAACCTCATGTGCTAATCACAAGCTCAAGTTATAACAATGCCTCAAGTTTACTACAAAAGAGTAAGGTTGTTACCTTTTTAAAAAGCATTATTAAGTCTTATACTCACGCTGACAATGTCAACCACATGGATCTAAATTGAAAACACTGCTAATTTTAGTGTGGCAGATTAGTCAAGGTAGCTAACTAAATACAAGCCACAGGTTTGGTTCAGAGCACGTGCATTGTTCTTAAAGCATTGGAGAGGTACACATCAGTGTATTTAACACTCACTGTCTTGTCTTAGTTTGGTTGCCTGGGAAAATGTAAACCAGTGGAATTCAAAACCAATGGTGTAACACACTTATTTTGGCTCACACATATACAATTCAAGTAGCCTGTTCTGCTCCCTAAATTACAAATAAATTTACTATGCAATCTCAGAAAACCCATAATTTTACACCATTCATGGACCAGTTTACCGAACTGTAGTACAAGCAGTCCTTGAATTATGTCCACTCATTTAGTGACCATTCGAAGTTACTACGGCATTGAAAAAAGTGACTTATGACCATTTTTCACATTTGCAGCCATCCCTGTAGTCACGTGATCAAAATTCAGCCAGTGGGCAACTGACTCGTATTTATGACGGTTGCAAGTGTCCCAGGGATCACGTAATCCCCTTTTGTGACCTGCTGACCAGCAAAGTCAACAGGGAAGCCAGATTCACTTTACAACCATGTGACTGGCTTAACAACTGCAGTGGTTCACTTAACAACAGTGGCAAGAAAGGTTGTAAAATGGGGCAAAACTTCACTGAACAAACGTCCTGCTTAAACAACAGAAATTTTGGGCTCAGTTGTGATCGTAAGTCGAGGGCTACCTGTCATACAACATGGCAAATATGTACAGTTGCATTGAGCATGAGGTTAGTTAACAACATAACTTTCATCTGTGATTAATGGATTTCCAATCTTAATTTCTCCTTGATAGAAGATTGATGGTTTCAAGAGTGCTCAACAAATACCACCATTGAGCAAGCAGTTGCATTTCGATTGGTGTGTTTATGACCTTTCTATTTCACATAGTAATGGGCATTTCATGGATAATTATCTTATTGTGCTTTAATAAAATGCCTTGTTCTACATCTAATGAGGGCACCCAGAGCAATATCCAGAATTGATTTTCCTTGAGGTTTTCTGTGATTGGAAGACATATACAGGTAATCCTCAACTTACAACTGCAATAGAGCCCAGCATTCCCATCATTTAGTGAGACTTTAAGTGGTTAAGTGAGCTTTGCCCTATTTTACGTCCTTTCTTGTCACAGCTGTTAAGTGAATTATTCCAGTGGTTAAGTTATGAACACAGTTGTTAAGTGAATCCAGATTCCCCATTGACTTTGCTTGTCAGAAGGTTGCCAAAGGGGATCACGTGATCCTGGGATACTGTGACTGTCATACATATGAGACAGTTGCCAAGCCTCTTAATTTTGATCAGGTGATCATCGGGATGCCGCAACGGTCATAAGTGTGAATAATGGCCATAGGTTATTTTTTCAGTGCCATTTTAACTTGGAACAATCATTAAATGAACTATTATAAGTTGAGAACTATCTGTATCAATAGCTCTCAGTGCATATTTAATAGTACAGGTAGTCCTTAACCTATGACCACAATTGAGTCCAACATTTCTGTTGTTAAATGAGACATCCATTAAGTGAGTTTTACCTCATTTTATGACTTTTCTGGCCACAGTTATTAAGTGAATCACTGTTGTTAAGTCAGTCACACAGTTGCTAAGTGAATCTGGGCTTCCCCATTGACTTTCATTAGAATAGAATAGAATAGAATAGAATAGAATAGAATAGAATAGAATTCTTTTATTGGCCAAGTGTGATTGGACACACAAAGAATTTGTCTTGGTGCAAATGCTCTCAGCGTGCATAAAAGAAAAGATACATTCATCAAGAATCATAAGGACGACACTTAATAATAGTCATAGGGTACAATAAACAATCAAATCATACTAGGAAACAGTCAATATAAATTGTAAGGATACAAGCGACAAAGTCACAAGTGGGAAGGGATGAGTGATAAGGAGTGATGAGAAGATTAGCAGTAATAATAGTGCAGACTTTGTAATAGATGAACAGTGTGGAGGGAATTATTTGTTTAGCAGAGTGATGGCTTTCAGGAAAAAACTCCCCTTGTGTCTAGCTGTTCTGATGTGCAGGGTTCTATAGCATCATTTTGAGGGAAGGAGTTGAAACAGTTTATGTCCGGGATGTGAGGGGTCTGTAGCTATTTTCACAGCCCTCTTTTTGACTCGTGCAGGATACAGGTCCTCCATGGAAAGCAGGTGGGTGGTAATTGTTTTTTCTGCAGTCCTAATTACTCTCTGGAGTCTGTGTCTGTCCTGTTGGGTTGCAGAGCCAAACTAGACAGTTACAGAGATGCAGATGATAGACTCAATAATTCCTCTGTAGAACTGGATCAGCAGCTCCTTGGGCACTTTGAGCTTCCTGAGTTGGCACAGAAAGAACATTCTTTGTTGAGCTTTTTTGATGATGTTTTTGATGTTAGGTGTCCATTTTAAGTCATGTGATATAGTAGAACCTAGAAATTTGAAGGTCTCTACTATTGATACTGTGTTGTCCAGTATTGTAAGAGGTGGTAGTATGGGAGGGTTTCTTCTAAAGTCTACCACCATTTCTACGGTTTTGAGTGTGTTCAGTTCCAGATTGTTCCGATTACACCACGAGGCAAATTGTATAACCTCCTGTCTGTATGCGGATTCATCATTGCCTCGAATGAGACCAATCACTGTTGTGTCATCAGCAAACTTCAGTATTTTAACAGATCATTTGAGATGCAGTCATTGGTATATAGGGAGAAGAGAAGTGGAGATAGCACACAGCTTTGGGGGGGCCCTGTGCTGATTGTACAGGTATCGGATGTGATTCCGCCTAGCTTCACCTGCTGTTTCCTGTCTGTTAGGAAGCTTACGATCCACTTACAAGAGTGTTCAGGTACCGCTAGTTGGTTTAGTTTACTTAGAAGAGTGTCTGGAATGATGGTATTGAATGCTGAACTAAAGTCTACAAAGAGGACCCTTGCATAGGTATTGGGAGATTCAAGGCACCGGGGAAAGTATGACTCGTGCAGGATACAGGTCCTCCATGGAAAGCAGGTGGGTGGTAATTGTTTTTTCTGCAGTCCTAATTACTCTCTGGTGTCTGTATCTGTCTTGTTGGGTTGCAGAGCCAAACTAGACAGTTACAGAGATGCAGATGATAGACTCAATAATTCCTCTGTAGAACTGGATCAGCAGCTCCTTGGGCACTTTGAGCTTCCTGAGTTGGCGCAGAAAGAGTATTCTTGGTTGTGCTTTTATGATGACGTTTTTGATGTTAGGTGTCCATTTTAGGTCTTGTGATATGATAGAACCTAGAAACTTGAAGGTCTCTACTGTTGATATTGTGTTGTCCAGTATTGTAAGAGGCGGTACTATGGCACACTGCAACCTTCATAAATATGAACCAGTTGCCGAGCGTCTGAATTTTGATCACAAGACCATGGGGATGGCTGCCACAGTTGTACGTGTGAAAAATGGTCATAAGTCATTTTTAGATGCCATTGTAACTCTGAATTGTCACTAAACAAACTGTTGTAAGTCGAGGACTACCTGTATATGGAGCTCGGCACTAGGGTTGCATCAAAATTATTTTTTATCTCACAGAAATGTACACTGGTTGTTTCTGGAGGTCAACTGTAATTTTTGAACAAAGAAAAAATTAATTTTATTTTGAGTTTTCAATTGCAACAGGCCAGGGAAGATAGAATTAAAGGCTGTCCATCTTCAGATAAGATGAGTGGCCTATAAATTTTATAAATCAGTAAATAATATATAAATAGCACCACACTTGGAGCAATTCTCAAACAGTATATTCAAGCTGCTGTTGGGTTTGGCTTGAGTAATATCAGGACAATATAATTATTTCGGGCCTGTTTTGAATCCAATTGTGCAGGCTCTTTCCCCATTGGGACACACTTTTCTCTTCTCTTCTCTGGATTGATTGATTTACATTTATTTATTAAATTTATATTCCTTCCCCATCTCTAGCAAGCTCAGGCAGCTCTCTGAACTTCAGCTATTTAAGTGGATCTTTTAAGAGGAATTTACAAAAATATGCTAGGAAAAAGTATGATTCACTGGATAATATTGTACTGTGCATGTATGTGTGTGTATAGGAATAAATAACAACATGGAATCGGTATCAGCCTCAGTAACTAGAGAGATCAGAAGTATGACTAACAAGGTATTATCAGTTTTCCCCTTTCCTTTGGTAAGGAAGGAGTATTAAACAATATGCAAGATCAACAATTGACTCACTTTCCTTTCCTTTCCTTTATTCCTCCCTCCCTTCCTTTTTCCCCTTCTTCCCTTCCCTCCCCTGTCCAATTCCCTCCATTATTCCTTCCTTCCTTCCTTCCTTCCTTCCTTCCTCCCTCCCTTCCCCTCTCATCCTCTCCCTTCCCTTCCTGTGCAATGTGGATAATATCTCTCCTTGTGGCAGCTCAGAACAAGTCAGGCATTCTTGGTAGGCCTAAATCAGTGGAAGAAGGAAAGAAGAACCACGTGGATGGGTGCTGCCCCAAAAAGATTGTTGGATAAATGCATTTCAAGACTCAGCATCTTTTCCCAACTGTCTTTGTCCCTTTTCAAGCTGGCCCTGGGTGTTCTCACATTTTGCTCTTCCTTGGTGAAGGACAACAAACCCCGAGGATATCAACCAGAATTTCTGCGCAGATGATCAGGATGTAAACAAGACAGCCAAGCAAGGCTTGAGCTTAGGTTTCATTAAGCAGCACCAATTAACACAAAAGATCTGAAAAACAAGAGAAATGTTTCTCAGCACCCAGCACGCGGATTGCCTTCCACGTGACGCGTGACGCCTTGGGAATTACTACGGTTGTCAGAATGGAAGCATCCTTCAGGTGCTCCGAGGACCGTTTCACATGCTGCAGTGAATCATTCGTGGGATCTCATCATCATCATCCCAAATAATGGGTAGAGCCAGTCATAAGCCAGGAATGTCAGTCCTGGCACTTCTCACCAAACGAGCACCTGGCACATCCACTGTTATTGCACATCCCTCCAGTTAATGACGCCATCATCCAGAATTCTGCAGCACATTGCGCTATTATTCACCAGCCTTGCGCGTTACATCATTCCAGCCTGAATCACAACACGTGTGCCAGGAGGAAAAGGTCAGACATGAGATCCTAAAACCGCTCTCCTATCCTGCCATGCTCCAAAATCCAAGGGGTTTAGGGCTCCTGTTTGGGACCAGTAAATCCCAAACTTACGGCCACAATTGAGCCCAAAATTTCTGTTGTTAAGTGAGGCATTTGTTAAGTGAACTTTTCCCTGTTTGATGCCCTTCCTTGCCACTGTTGTTAAGTGAATCACTGCAGTTGTTAAGTTACGCACACGGTTGTTAAGTGAATCTTCAGCTTCCCCATTGTGTTTGCATGTTGGAAGTTCGCAAAAAAAACTGATCATATGACCCTGGGAACTGAAACTGTCATAAAGACTTGCCAGTTGCCAAGTGTCTGAATTTTGATCCCATGACCACGGGGATGTTGCAATGGTCATAAGTATAGAAAACTGCCGTTATAACTTTGAACAGTCACTAAGTGAATGGTTGTAAGGCGAGGACTATCTGTAACAGAATTGGAAGGGACCTTGGAGGTCTTCTAGTCCAACCCCCTGCTCAAGCAGGATACTGTACCCTTTCAGAGAAATGGCTGTCCAGTCTCCTTTTAAGAAACCATTAAGAGATTGTCCTGACCAGACAATCAGGAATTCAATTTTCAGAGAAGGAGTTCTCGACTTATGACCAAATCTGAAGTTCCAACACTTGGCCCTGCCCATGCGAACGTATGACCAGACTTTGGGGCCTTGACATATAGTTTGTGGCATCCTGGGTTCACATGACCATGTTTGGTTAATGACTTTCCTGAAAAGTGTAAAATCATGCGACTCGCCTGTTTTACAACTGTTGCAACTTACAACCGATTCCATTGCAGTCATTTGTTAAGGACTGCTTGTATAGCAAAGTCAATGGGTAAACCAGATTCACTTAACAACAGTGCCACCAACATAAAAACTGCAGGGATTCACTGAACAACTGTGGAGGGGAAGGCCATCAAACAGGGAAAAGTTCACTTAACAAATGCCTCGCTTAACAACAGAAATTTTGGGCTCAATTGTGGCCGTAAGTCGAGGATTACCTACATTCTAAATTAATTCATTCATGGAAAGGCAGCCTCGTGATCAGATTTTGAGATAATCAAGGTTTTCCTGCATCTGTGCATACAGCCATGTAGCTTTTTTCTGCTCCACACGTTAATTATTGGTTTTGCTTCTTTCATCACAATCTACAATCAAGAATTGTGACAGTTTGTTCTCTAAGGCTGTTTCTCATCAGCCCTTCCTGGAAGTTCCTGGCCTCTATTCAGATAGCTAAATTATCCCTAGGATGCCTCCATGCAAGGGACCAGCGCAGAGGTGGGATTCAAAAATTTTAACAACTGGTTCTGTGGCCGTGGCTTGGTGGTCATGTGACTGGGTGAGCATGGCTTGGTGGGCATGTTATTGGCTGGGTGTGGCCAACTCAATATCACTCACATTGAGGCACGCATCTCCTCGCCTGGCCTCTCATGACTGTGGGGATGTTGCAACAGTCGTAAGTGTGAAAAAGGGTCATAAGTCGCTTTTTTCAGTGCCATTGTAATTTTGAATGGTCACTCCACATAAACAAAGTACCAGCAAAGGTGGGGGAAAAAACACCAGAGAAGTACCAGAGACAGGAAGTCTAGTCCTGCCAAGAATGTAATAAGGGTTAACGGAGAGGCAGTTTCTGTAAGCAACACCAGAATGTTTCCTTCCTTACTGAGTTAGGCCAGTAATTTCTTCTAGCAACCGGTTCTCCCAACTGCTTAGAACAACCGGTTCTAGAGAATAGGTGCAAACCGGTAGAATCCCACCCCTGAACCGGTGTTAGGTTTGCCTGTGCACGGGCGGTGTATAACAAAAGTTGTGCCAGTCAGTGTTTCCATCCTCTTCCATCCTCGGAGGTTTTCAAAAAGAAATATTGGGCAGCCATGTTTTTGGAATGGTGTAGGGCAGAATCTCCAGCTTTTCTGGCTTTGTATGAACTGGCAGTGCGAGTGGCGGACAAGTGGGCACACCTGTGCAGCTCCATTTGCATGAGTGGCAGGCACTTGCACCCAGTTGTGCAAATAAAGTATGTGTGTGCATTCGGTCACCCAGTTCTGAATGGCTACGACCTGGGTGTTGGGGATCCCTGGTGTAGGGCCTAGGTTGAGCAGGGGGTTGGACTAGAAGACCTCCAAGATCCCTTCTGGTATTCTGTTAAATGAAACTTGGGGAAATCAGCATTTGCTTCTGTTGGCTTCTCTCCTCCTCCTCCTCCTTTCCACAACCCCCACTCCCTCCTAGCACTGATGCCATTACCTAGTTGGGTCATGAAACATCTGCAAGAAGGCAAACAAGCTCCCCACAGTCTTCTCCTCCTCCTCCTCCTCCTCTCCTCCTCCTCCACAAACCTCATTCCCTTCTAGCATTGATGCTATTGCCCAGTTGGGTCATGATACATTATCTCAGTGCATGAATTCAGAGAGATGGAACAGATGCTCTGAAATTAGAAAATTAAACTCTTTAAGAGCCAGAATAATATGAGAGAAAAGTGACATATAATCTGGAACTTCACAGGAATCAATCTATCAATCAATCAATCAGAATAGAGTTGGAAGAGACCTGGAGGTTTTCTAGTCCAACACCCTGCTCAAGCAGAGATCCTATACCAGGTGCTGGCGAACCTTTTCGGCACGGAGTGCTAAAATGGGAGCACGCGCATGGGGGAGTGCCGAAAACTGGAAGAGCAGCTCCCGGCCACCTGATCCTCCAGTTTCTGGCACACCTGCATGCTCAGCTGCTCTTCCGGTTTCCGGCATTCCCCCATACACACAAAAACCAGCTGGCTGGCGTGCATGTTTGCGCCAGGACCCGGAAGAGCAATGGGCAACGGCTGGTGTGCCCAGAGAGATGGCTCTGCGTGCCACTTCCGGCACACGTGCCATAAGTTCGCCATCACGGCCCTATACCATTTCAGACAAGTGGCTGTCAGTCTTTTCTTAAAAACCTCCAGGGATGAAGCACCCCCAACTTCTGATTTCTCCTGGTTAATTGTTTTCACTGTCAGGAAGTTTCTTCTTCATCCCAGGTTGCTTCTCTCCTTAATCACTTTCCATCCGTTATGTCTTGCCTGCACTCTGGTGCCTTGGAAAATAAATCAACCCCCTTGTGTTTATGGCAGCCCCTCCAATACTGGGATACTGTTCCCTAGTTCTCCTTTTCTCCAGACTGGATATACCCAACTTCTGCAGCCGTTCTTCATATGTTTTAGTCTCCAGACCAGAGGTGTATATTCAGCCGGTTCTGACCAGTTCTGGAGAAACTGCAGCGGAAATTTTGAGTAGTTTGGAGAACTGGCCAATACTGCCTCTGACTGGCCCCGCCAACCCCATCTATTCTCTGCCTCCCATTGAGTCCCAGTTGATCGGCTGGGTCTCCTTTGGTTACCCTGCACAGGAGAATGGAGCTGGGAAGCAGGTTTGTAGGGTGGGGAGGGAATGGGGATTTTATAGTATCCTTCCCCTGCCACTCCCACCAAGCCACACCCATCAAGCCACGCCCACAGAACCAGTAGTAATTTTTTTTTAATCCCACCACTGCTCCAGACCTTTAATTTTCAGTTGCTCTTCTCTGCACTTCCCCCCCCCCCACCAAAAGTCTCAACATTTTATTTGTAATCACCTTTGTAAACATTACAGATATCTGTTTCTTTTAACCTAGTTTATTTTAGAAGAGTTGCAAAGGATATGCCATAGATAACATCCTAACCAATACAATATTAACAGAACATGATTCACAAAATTTGGGATGTTACAAATCTGTAAAATGATAAATGAATATATAACCCCCACACCCAGGAATAAAACACATTATTTCATCGGGCACAAAATAAATACCCTACGGGTAGTCTTCAATTTACAACCATTCATTTACTGGCTAATCAAAATTACAATAGCATTGAAAATGGACTTCTGACCAGTTTTCATACTTACGACTGTTGCAGCATTCCCATGGCCACATGATAGAAATTGAAGCACTTGGCAACAGGTATGTACTTGTGGCAGTTGCACTGTCCCAGGGTCCTCATTTCTAATCTTCCCAGCCAATTTCAGGCAAGCAAGGTCAATTGGGGGGTAGAGCCAGATTCACTTAACGACTCACGATTCACTTAACAACTGCAGTGATTTACTTAGCAACTGTGGCAAGAAAGGTTGTAACTGGAGGAAAACTCAGTTTGCTTAGCAACAGAAATTTGGGCTCTATTTTCATAAGTTGAGACCACCTGTATTTCTCATTGTTTAAGACAATTAAGTGATCATAATTACATTTTCACTGTGCTTTTTTAATGAGTGGATTTGCCTGAGCAAAGCAAGATGCAAAATGCCAAAAGTTTATATTTCAGTTATTCTGTTCGAAGGGAATGATAAGATGAACTCTTAATATTTTATCAACTGAGATCACATTTCCAGAGCAGTATGAGGTTAAAAAAAAGAAAGGAAGGAAGAACAATACAAATGCAAATTCTGAATGATACAAGGGAAATCTCAAAAAATATAAGAACAATGGCTTTGTAGAAACGAAAAAGCATTTAAAGATCCAGCTGTGGTTTTGCTTTATACAATACACACAAAAGTATTATTCTGAGATTAAAATATATAGTGAGGTATAGGTGAATATGGCACGTAAAATCATATTGAAACTAAAATTATATTTGCTTGGGTCGACAGCGTATATATGACTCTCTTATCAAGAGGGTAGAAATTACAGGTAGTCCTTGACTTATGACAGTTCGTTTAATGAACATTCAAAGTTACAAAGGAACTGAAAAAAGTGATTTATGATGGATTTTCATAATTACAATCTTTGCAATATTCTTTTGATCATGTGATCAAAATTCATATATTTATGAGCATTGCTGTATCCCAAGGTCGTGTGATCATCTTTTGTGACCTTCTGACAAACCAAGTGAATGGTAGGAAGTCTGATTCATTTAACAATTGGGTTACTAACTTATCAACTGCAGTAATTAACTTAATAACTATGGCAAGAAAGGTAATGAAATGGGGCAAAATTCACTTAACAAATGTCTCACTTAACAGTAGAAATTTGGGGTAAGCTGAGGGCCACCTCTATGTGCAACAATTTACTTCCTAAATCCCTTACTTTCTTTTAATTTTTAAAAAATGTATTTTGATAATAATATTAATACCTTGGTAGCTCTGGTTCTAAGAAACAAATTATTATGTGATGTTCTTTGAGTTTGGTGGATTTCTTTTGTTTTTTCAAATATAGTTTTTTAAAAATTAATTTACATTATTTAATATGACATACAAAAAAAGTAAATATTAGGGAAGTCAGGGAAAGAAAAACGGAAGTGGATAGTGGTGGAAAGCAAGGGAAAAAGAAAGAAAGGCATTGACTTCCAACTCCTTTCGTGCAGTAAAATAAGGCATTAGCATCTACCCTCAATTTTTTACTTTTTCATAATGATACAAACTATTAGGTAGAACCTTCATTTTTTTCCATCTCAAGCACAAACTCCAGAAGCAGTTTCCAAGTAGAAATAAAGGTATTTGTGGTTTTTTTTCTTTAATCAAAACATTTAATTTAGCCATCTCTGTTGAGCTTAGTGGATTTCTTGCAGGCGTTTCATGACCCAGCTAGGTAACATCATTCATTTGCAAATTATGACCTTTCAACACCATTTATTTTTTGTTTCCAAAAAAAGGTATTTTATGAATGTGCTTGAGACATAAAATGGGAAGCAGAGCTTTACCTAAGAGGCAAAGAAAGTTCCCTTCCAACTCTAACCTGTTCTTTTATGTTTCAAGGAATACGTTTTAGATCAGGAGCATCCAGGGGTGTCAAAAAAATCAAGATGGCGGCCACAACTGGGTAACTGGCCCATGCATTCATTAAGAAAAGTGTCTGGGCTTTGATTATCCAGTTGCAGCCTTTACCTCAAGGTTTTTTGGATACTCACCATCCTTAATAAACACTCCTGAGTTAGACAACCAAGTTTTTAGAGAATCTGGAAGAAAATGAACTAAGAACCCAAATTACAATCAGGAAGCCATAGTTTGAATATTGCTGTTGCCCCGAGGGTCACAAGGTAGCTTTTTATGTTCTCTGTTCAACCCAGTTTTCCCTTGGTTGCAATGCCGAAATAAGGGTGTTGAGTCCTTGATTCTCTCTGGACTTGGTGGTTTTCTTGCAGGCGTTTCATAACCCAGCTAAGTAACATCAACAGTGCAAGAAGGGAGTGAGTTTCTAGTTTCTAGTACTGATGATGTTACCTAGTTGGCTACCTAGTCAGAGCTGAAGAAACTTCATGGATGAGAAGCGAAATGCCTTCAAAGAAAGCCCAGTTGCCTCTTGAGAAAGCACCTTTGGGATAGTTGGATCATGAAACATCTGCAAGAAAACCACCAAGGACCCACAGTCATTACACACCTCCTCCTCTCCATAATCCCCACTGCCTTCTAGCCAGGGGTGGGATTCAGCTGATTCGGGCCAGTTCGGGAGGATGGGATGTTAAAGTTACATCTGGTTCGCTGAACTGGTAGTTGAACCGACCAGCTGACCCCGCCCACCCCACCCCGCCCTTCCCAGGAGTCTCCACATGGCCCATTTTGGATGCAGGTAAGTGGAGGGTCTGCGCATAGCTCTGGGGAAGCCGAAAAACGGACTTCCCGGAAATCTGGAAACGGGCCTGTTTCTGACTCCTGGCTGGCCTCCGGAGCCCGGGGGAGGCATTTTTGCCCTCCCAGAGGCCCGGGGGAAGCCTCCGGACTCTGGGGAAGGCAAAAAATGGCACTTCTGCTAGTTCTGGCAAGCCATGCCCACCATGGCCACGCCCACCCAGCAACCGGGCAGAAATTGATGGGGTTTTTGAATCCCACCCTTGCTTCTAGCACTGTTGATATTCCCTAATTGGGTCATGAGACACCTGCAACAAAGCAATTAAGATCAGACAGCATCAAGGATCACTCCCCTGATCTCTTCTTCTTTCTCTTCCTCCTCCTTTCCCCAAACCCCACTCCCTTCTAGCACTGATGATGTTCCCTAGTAACTGTAAGAAAACCACGAAGGTCAGAGAGCACCTTCAATCAAAGTTCTCGCAAAAATCTTATCTTAAGCTAGGTCATTTTCCCTCCCCTTCCACCATGATCACAGCTGGATGTTCTGGCAATTGTCTTTCTGAGTTTTGAGGTTCCTCCCTTGTAGGAGGTTATATCACCCTATGTAATTTTTATCTGAAAGGTTTCCTAAACTCTCCTGCGTCTTTGTTTATATTCTGACAGCTTGCTATGTCGGTGTAATATGGAACTAACCTAATTTATTATCAGTTAAGGAACTTCAAATAGCCTCCCTCCCTGTCTGCACTCTTGCTAAAATGGCATTAAGCAATAAAACAGGCAGGGATGTACAAAGTTTTCATAGAAGGCTGGCTATTCCTTGATATTCATGAAGTGGCCAGTCCAGATCAGACTAGCAAGCTAAAACCTCTAACAGGAGAAATCCTCTATTTTAATTTCTTTTATTTTTGGGGGGACAAGTGGATTGCCTCATCAAGAACCCAATTTTTCTTGGATTGGACATGTTCAGATTCAACAGTATTTTTCTCTCTCTTCTTTTCTGTTTCATTCAAAGCTTCAAGGAAATGTATCTATGGAAGGAAAGCCACGAAAACCAACATTTTAGATAAGCAAACAGATGGGGAGCAAAACTTTGTTGTTTGCAAGCTTTGCTTTAAGTCTTCGTTTTCAAACTTGGTTATAAATATAAGCCTCCTTTGGTATCATTTTGGCACTGATTTGCACCTGACATATAAATGGCTCTGCCTTGTTTTTTAGAAAAATACTTTTAACTCAGAGGTGTCTGTAGGAAGAGATAAAAAATTCAAGTTAGTGGCCTCAGTTATGCAGCTGAAACTCTGTACTCAAAAGGGTGTAACAAAAGGGTATAGGGTTTCAGCTGCATAACTGAGGCCACTAACTTTAATTTTTTACCTCTTCCTACAGACACCTCTGAGTTAAAAGTTACAAAAGTTACATTAAAAAATTATATATTTGGGAAGACATCTTGACTTTTTTGCCTCCTCCCCATGAATACCTCTGCTTTAGCTGATCTTTTAGGCTTCAGGCATCTACCACAGCTTCTATCCTTACCTGACTGACCTTCTAAAATTACTATCTATAGAAGTTCACATCTACAGATGATTCTCGATTTACGACTGGTCACTTAGCAACCATTTGACGTTATGAGTGACCCCAAAAGGGGATTTATAAGCAGGTTTCAATGGTGAGGGGCCCTCCATGGCTACGTGATAGAATTTTGGATGCTAGGCAATACCACCACATTTAGGAGCATTTGCAGCATTCTGACAACTTTTATTGCGGTTTTACTGAAAACCATCACTTATTTCTGGTTTTCGGCAAAACCATGCCCAGACCAAACCCATTTCACCACCATCACCAAAAAAGTCATAAAGTCAAATGGTTTATATGATTGATGCATTTTGTGATGGTTATGACAAATGACTGCAACGGGCAGACTCCGTTGCAGTCGTTTGTCAAGGCTACTTGTGTAGGATACAAAGATGAATCTAGAGGCAACCTTAATTTTTGTCCCCATCTGCTATAAAGTCTAGGTTTACACCCCGAGTTTGTTACTTTAGAAACGCCGCCGAAATTTGAAATCGATGTCGTGTGTCGGGTGCGCCGTCCCAACCACGATGCGGTGTTCAACTGAGGGAGGCAGTTCTTCTTCTGGGTTGACCAGCTCCATGTCGAAGTGGGTGAGCATCAGGATGGCGAATATTTTCATTTCGCTGACCGCAAAAAAGCGGCCGGGACACATGGAAGTTCCACCTCCGAAAGGCATGATACAAGTTCTCAACTTTTTTCCATTTTTGAAGAATTCTTTTCTCTTGCCCTCAGGGCTCAAGAAGCGGTCATACTTGAAGGTTTCAGGCTCAGGGTAGATTTCTGGATCCATGTGGAGTCCCAGGAAAGGGAAGAGAAGAAGATGGTCATTTTTCCGAAGGTCATATTCGTTTCCATTGTCCATCTGGAGCCTGAAGTCCTCTATCACGGTCCTAAATACGAAAGAACCTGCTTTCAAGCGGAGAACTTCTTCCACCGCGCTGTCAAGCAAGGGAGTCTTGAGGGCCTGCAACGAGAGGTTTATCAGGTTCTCTTCTTGGCCGGTCTCCTTTAGGACTTGTTCTACCTCTGCCCTTATTGCCTTCATGGCGTCAGGATGTTTCAAAAGATAGGCAAGCAACCAGAAAGTCACTGGGCCCGTGTTGGCTTGAGAAGCCCACAGGTATAGGAGCTGGACCTGAGTCCTCATCTTCTCATTCATCCCAGCGTCAGCCAGTTGTCGATCCTGGTCCACCAACCAGAAGCTTACGTCCTCCCTCTTGTCTATTTTTTCGACAGGACAGGAGATCCCAGAAGTAGTTCTTCAGCCTCTGGGTCTCCTTCCTGGTTTTGGAATCCAGGTTATTAAGGATCATTTGAGGAAAGAATTCATCAAATTGCTGGAAGTCCTTAAAGAGCTTCTCGTAGGGTTTACATCTTCTCTCCTTGGTGTTTTCTTTGCTGTTGGCTTCCAACTCAGGCACAGCACCAAACAATGACAGAAAAGAAGCCAGGAAGATAGTTTTGTAGCTGAAGCTCCAGAGTCCATCCTGATACCAGTCCTTTTCCTCAGCCGAATCAAGCAAGATTTCCTTCAGATTTTGCATCAAAATTTGGTTGAGGGCAAGCAGACTCTTTCCTCGGAGATACTTCTTGCTGCCAGTTTCCCCAATCTTATGATGAGTGGTGGTTGGTTGGAAATTAAACACTTTTGTGACGACATTGGACGCGAAGACCCCAAAATCCAGCTTGCTTTTCGATTCCTTGAAGATAAATCTGTATGTGTGAGGATCCATCAAAATATGGATATATTGGCCTCCAACCAACAATGTGAAGATATCACCGTGTTTCTTCCTCATCTGTTCCAAAAATGGGAAGGGTTTTTTGCTAAAACTTAACCCATGACCTAACCATGGAATCAAACCTTTGTCCAAGGGGGGTTCCTTCGGTCTTTTCTGACGGAACAATCCGATTGTGTAGAGTCCACCAAAGATGAGGGAAACAAGGGTGGACAGAAGAGCACAAAGGACTGTCTCCCACAGCTTCATCATGAGCATGCGAGGAACAAGCTTTGGATAGATTAACTGATCTGGTACACAGGGCAACTGGCATTTATATATCATCCAGTCATATGGCAGCTCAGCATGGGACTGCCTAATTCCATCTGTTAGGTAACCCAAGCTGTTGTGGTTTTCCTGTCACTGAAGTTGTGAGAAACATTCCAGACTCCCTTGGTTGCTTCTAGTCTGTTCGCATCAAGGTGTTTGAGGTGCCCTTGAAATCTCAGCATCCAATGGAGAAGCAGAAAAAGAAGCCTCTGATCCTAGAAATCCGAGAGTTGAAAAGAACCCTGGAGGTCTTTAATAGGCAAGTTCTCTCCAGATCATCTCAGATCATCATAATTCAGCTTTGGAGATTTGGAGAGTTTCAGCTCTAGGGCAATGTTTCTCAACCTCAGCAGTATTAAGATCCTATCGCTTTAAAACGAGTAAGGTTGAGAAGCACCATTTTGGGGATTTCACACCATTTTCGCTGGGTCAGAAAACTTGGTTCCAGTCTGGTTGACTTTAGCAAGACCAAACTGGTTTCCACCAAGCAGCTCGTAAAAGTTTGGAACATTTTGAACATTCGTTAGTTCTGCATAATTATGGCTGGAAGCATACAAGTCCTTAAATATTCACCTAAAGGATTAGTTTATTACTTAATTAAAGAGAGTCAAAGCTTGGGTTTTCCCAGGAGTTATGTGAGGGCCCTAAAGAAGGCTGAGCACAGCACATAAAGATGGAAGGGCCCTTAAGAGGTCTTCTAATCTAGTCCAACCTTTGGCTCAAGCAGGAGATCTTATACCATTTCAGACAAATGGTTGTCTAGTCTCTTCTTAAAAACTTCCAGTGATGGAGCACCAACAACTTTATTTAGTTTACTTTATTGTCATTGCACCTCGTACAAGGAAATCAAACACCATCTTCAGTGCACATCATGACCATGAAAATAAACACAAACACCCATCCTTCACATTCCACACATTGAATTGAAAACCCCTGATACTGCATTAATATTGCACTATACAGTAGAATCCAACAGAACTACTTGCCCTGGGATAGAAGCTGTTTTTCAGCCTATTTGTCCTTGTATTTATTATCCTGTACCGTCTGCCAGATGGTAATAGTTCAAAAACAAGGGTTCCCAGGATGAGATGGATCTTTGAGAATGTTTTGAATGTCTCTTCTTAAAAACCTCCAGTGATGGAGCACCAACAACTTCTGGAGCAAGTTCTTCCACTGATTGCAGATAGTCCTCAACTTACAACATTTAGTCACCAAAGATACAACAGCACTTAAAAAAGTGACTTATGACCATTTTTCACTTTTTTCACAGCCGTTATAACTTTGAACAGTTACTAAACAAATGGTTGTTTTCAAGGACTACCACCATTGCTGCATTCTGGACCAGCTGTAGCTTCTGAGTGGTCTACAAGGGTAGCCCAGAGAGTGCCAGCCCCCCCACCCCCAGTTCAACCCCAAACAGCAAGCATTCTTTTCCAAGGGTCTGAATCTTCTACCTTTGTTCTCTCTTCCTGAAAATTGTTGTGCCCCGCCCTCAGATAAACCTAAAATTGGGCTAAGTTGGTCAGTTTGCTTCACTCCTTCCATGTGTTATCCCATTGCTCAATTGCTTCTAAGATTGATTCAATCAATCCTCTTCTACCCACTCAAGACTTTTTCTTCCTGACACGCAGTTAGTTATCTATCCTCTCCTCCTTTTAAATCTCATCTCATTTTATCTCAAGTTTATCATTCTATGACTAATTGGTATATTGTCAGCTACTGGAATCTTGGCAGTTTACCAAAAAGATACACAGAGAGAGAGGTGGGGGGGGAGAGACACACACACACACAGAGAAGGAGACAGACAGACAGACAGGGAGAGTAAGGGGTGGGGAAGAGAGAGAGTAAGAGACACAGAGAGAAAAAGAGTCCTAACCATGGATGCTTGAAAGAATCTCCTGAAATCAAACTGATCTCCTTAATGGTGTTCAGGATAATGTTTAAAAGCTGCTGAGGAATCCTTTCTGTTAATTTCTCCCTCATCTTTTATTTTTGCTTTCTCTTTGATTTTATTTGGAAGTTCCCTTCATGTGGCTTTCTTGCTTTGATAGGTTTGATTATTTTAATTATTTTAGACATATCATGGCAATGTATTCTATTCTATTCTGTTCTATTTTATTCTATTCATTCTATTCTATTCCTGTTCCATTCCGTTCCTTTCTTATCCTGTTCTATTCTCAGTCAACCTATTTTCCAAAGCATTGGAAGGCAAGACAAGAAACAACAGGTGAAAACTAACCAAAGAGGGAATCAAACTGGAATTCAGGAGAAATATCCTGGCAATGAGAGAAACCAATCAGTAGAAGGACTTCGCTTCAGAAGTTGTGGAAGTGTTCCATATCATTGGTCCTCACAAGGAGATCACAAGACCACAGTGGATTTAGAGTCCCAGGGACAAGGGAATAGCCATGTTCAAACCACAGTCAGCACCTTCAAAAGGCCACTGAATTCTCCTAGTTCCTTTTCTAATCACCTTCAGAAATCAATTATAAGGAAGCTTTGGACTGACAGATTTACAATTTTAGCTGTTGAAAGAAGTTTTAACCACAAGATTAAAAATGTTTTGTAATCAACAACAAACAGGAGATTAAACTGTTGATTTTGAAAAGTTATAAATGGATTAAGGATTTGAGATATGACACCAGGAATTAATTATAACAATCCTTCCCGTGGGAAAATGCTTTTTTAAAAAATTCTCTTTTAAATAATACGATGTTTTGGAAGGTAGACACTATAGGGGACCAGAAGGACCTAAATAAACTAAAAAATGGCAATTGAAGAAGAACACTTAAATTTGATTTGCCAATACAGAATGAAGCAAAATACATTAATAGTAGACATATTGAAGGATATTTTTGAACATTGCGCTCAGAAGTTAATTTTTAAAGTGTGTGCCTCCATAGATAAATTGTGTTTAAAAGATGCCATGAAGGAGAGATAAATAATTATAATTATAATTGATAAGCTGCTCAGAGACACCTTGTATAGGTAGTCCTTGACTTACAACAATTCATTTAGTGACTGTTCAAAGTTACAACAACACTGAAAAACTGATTTATGACACTTTTTTCACACTTATGACCTCTGCAGCATCTCCTTGGTCCTGTGATCAAAATTCAAACGCTTGGCAACTGACTCATATTTACGACAGTCCCAGTATCCCAGGATCATGTGAAAGTCAATGGGGAAGCCAGATTCCCTTAACAATCGCCTTACTGACTTAATAACTGCAGTGATTTACTTAACAACTATGGCAAGAAAAATCTTTAAAGTGAGGCAAAATTTGCTTAACCAATTTTTAGCTTAGCAATAGAAATTTGGGATTCAATCATGGTTGTAAGTTGAGGACTATCTGATGGGCAGCATAGAAATTTAACAAATAAATGAAGTAATTTCTAAGATTGTAACTTTATTTATTTATAATAAATAATATTGAGCTGACAGTGGATATTAAAATTACAAATGATAAGAATGATGTAGAAAAATATGCTGGATATAAAAAGATGCTGGCTGATGTCTTAATGATTTTATTTATTTTTTATTTTTTATCCTGCCTTTATTACTTTATAAGAAACTCAAGGTAGCAAACGAACAGCTTGACTAAAGCAGAAGCAGAGCTATAGTACCTTAACCATGACACCCTAACAAACCAAGATAACTTTTTCTATATCAGATTTACCAAAGAGGCATTTTAAACATTTGAAGAATTTTGTGAGAAGGGACAAAAGAAAGTGTAAAAAAAGAAACCAAATGCTAGGACATTATTCTTACTAAAGATTAAGAATGCTAAAAGTAAAAGGAAGGAATACAGGTGGTCCTAGATTTATGACCACAAGTTAGCCCAACATTTATGTTGTTAAGCGAGACAGCAGTCTAGCGAGCTTTGCCCCATTTTAACTAACTTTCTTGCCACCGTTATTAAGTGAATCTCTGCACTTATTAACTTAGCAACACCGTCGTTAAGTGAATCTGGTTTCCCCCATTGACTTTGCTTGTTCAAAAGGTTACAATGGGTGATCATGTGATCCAGAGACACGGCAACTGTCATAAACACGAGTCAGTTGCGAAGGGGTCTGAATTCTGATCACATGACCCCAGGGAGGCTGCAACAGTTTTTAAGAGTGATTTTTTTTAAAATGTTCCTTCTTTCAATGCCACTGTAACTTCGAACGGTCGCTAAATGAACAGTTGTAAATCTGTGGTATTCCTTTTCTTTCTCTTTACTATATTCTTATTTCATCTTTCTTTTCTATCTTTTACGTTCTTTCTTTTCTGCTCTTTTCACTTAGTATTTCCTTTGCTTTTTAGTGCGTATCCATGTTACCTTTTTAATTGCAATTAACGCTTTAACAACAACAACCAAAAAAGAGAGACAAACCATCCCTTGCTTAACTTAGAGATTGACATTGTAATTGTTACCTCTAAAAGGCCCAGAGAAAACATCTTAACAAATGCTTCACAATTGCCTAAAATGCTCTATGATGTTATCTAAAGATCTGCTAATCAGCTTCTGATAAGCCAAATTAAACCTCATGACAAACCAAAATGCCAAATTAAACCTTCAATCTGAGTTGTTATAACTTCAGGTACAATGGGTGAAAGAAAGTCCCCTCCCTTTTTACAAAAGCATTTAGGTATGAATAAGTATTCCACCGACTACCATAAACCATGATTTTACAAAATGTTCCTTACTAATCACGGGGCTGGCAAAGGATAAAAGCAGAGAGCGAAGCAACAGTTTAAAAGAAAAGCAGGACAGGACTCCTCCCGCTTGAATTTCACCCATCCTTCCTGCATGATTCTTGAACGGTCCAAATTTCATTAATCAGGTGAAATTGATGCCGAAGGGATAGGCATGTTTCATAATAAGGAACAATTGCAGAAAACCGAGCTGATCGAAGTTAAGAAAGTTCTATATGGATTTATTATAACAACATATGCCCTCCAATAGTTTTCTCCTGCTAATTCCTTGATAATAACACGATGTAGAAATAAACTGGACAAGCTAGGATCCATTGGGTCATTGTTTCAGGAGCATTTATTCTCCTGAATCTGATCAACCCATTGACAAGATTGACAGAAGGTCAACGGGGAAGATTGCAAGTTTTTTAGGTCGTCTCCTTGCTCCTGCCCATGTCCCCTTCCCCAATTCCTCCCTACATGTAATGCATCAGCCACTTGCACACTCCCATGCACACACCCATGCACAGCCACGGACAGGGAGCATTGGCCATCATGATCAAGTTTACACTTCATGCCTGCTTCCCCACCGACTTATGGGAAGCAATCAGAGTACTTGGGCAATCACAATCGACTTTAGACTTCCTGCTGGCTGCCCCATTTACTTGTGGGAAGCTGCTAGGAATCATTAGCTGATCGGGTTTAGATCTCTTGCAGCTTTCCCACTGATTTCTGGAAGCTGCTTGTGAGAAGATCAAAAAAGGGATCACATGACCCTGGGACACTGCAACCGTCATAAATACGAGCCAGTTGCCAAGTGTCAAAACGTTAACTATACGACCAAGGGGAAGCTGCCATGGCCGTAACTGAAAAATGGTCATGTCATTTTTATTTCAATGCTGTTGTAACTTCAGTCAACAAACTGTTGTAAGTCAAGGACTATCAATATTTGCTGTTTGAGAAAAAGACAGAGAGAGGGGGGGGGAGAGTGGGGGAGAGAGAGAGAGGGGCAGAGAAAGACAGAAAGGGAGACAGAGAGAGAAAGAGAAAGAAAGGGAGAAAGAGAGTGAGAGACAGAGAGACACAAACTTGTTACAGAAGCCAAAATGTGGGTCCCTTGACCACAGGAAGGCCAATGTAACTTTGGAACCAAGTCATAAGTATTGCTGTGGAGGCCTGTTGTAATATTCAACAGTTTGCTAACTGACTGGTCATAAGTCAGTGACTGTGCATATAGGCACCCAGGCTTTAGTCATCATCCATGATGACTTGAGCAGTTCAGAGCAATTGGAAAGTCCTGATCAGATATATACTTTACGTCACAACTCTGATTCACCTCCTTTATCTGCAGCGTTCATCTTTTAAAACTTTAATTTTTGAACTCTGACCGTTAGTGTCTTCTTTATGAAGTTATCGGACATCTATTTTCCCACAAAGCAAAATCAGAAGCAAATTGGCAAGCCCCTAGTTCCAACTCATACATTTTACTAATGGGTCCTTTTTGGGAATTGCAGTCCAAGTTCAGAGAAGAGTAACTAAGATGATCAAATGCCCAGGAACTAAAATGTATGAAGAATGGCTACAGGATTTGGGTCTGGCTAGTCTAAAGAAAATAAGAATTAGGGGTGACGTGATATTTCAGTATTTTTTTTTTACACATCTCTTCAAGTGAGCAACGTGATTACAGGTTACAACATTCACACATAATCATAATTACATTTTCAACTTCCTAATCTAATTTCATAGCAAATCATTATGTATTCGACTGATATTAAATAAGTTCTCACTTCATATTTCAATTCATTAATTCAATATCAAAAACATTTCATCCTCACATATATTTTCCACTCTTTATCCCCTATTATTTCCATTTTCAGCTTACCACCTATTTTATTTTACACTATTATCTTCATTAACTTTCTCAAAACTGATATATAATAAACAAACAAAAAAGAGTAAAAATAAAATAAAACGAATATATTCAGGATCCACATGGTATATCCCGCAATCTACAATAAATTGTATATTTATTCCAAAGATATTCATATAACCATTTCATATTTTTTCTTCGTTTCCACTTAGCCAAAATTTACCTATGAGATTTTATTAAATTTCCAATCCCCTCCTTTTTAATCATAATATAATATTCTCATTACAAATACTTCATTTTACGATATAATCCTTTCTGGTTTACCATATTCTCTATTTTCTCATATCCTTTATATAATCAATTGCATTTTCTATTTCATGTCTAATATAATACATATAAAATAAAGAAAAAGAAAATAAAATTTCCTTTTTATTTCCATTTAACCATTTAAAATTTTAACCTATAAAATTTTATTTTTCATTCCAGACTTTTTAGTCATAATAGCATAATTTTTTCTAGTTTACCATATTCTTTCTTTCCCCTAATATCATTTGAATAATCAATTATATTTACACACACATACACATACACACACAAACACACACACACACATACACTAATAAAGACGTGGGAGAATACCCGAAGAAACCTAAATACCATATATATATATAATCCGCGAAAACCTCAGAAAACAAATATATATATATATATATATATATATATATATATATATATATATATATATATATATATATACTTTGTGTTACAACACCCTGTTATATATACTTTGTGTTACAAAACCTAACACACACACACACATATATATGTATATATACAAAATGTTCTTTCTCATATATATATGCAGGTCTTTTCCATGTAAGATTGAGACAAGGTCCCGTGTAAGATTGAGACTACATGGGAAAAGACCCGAACACGCCAAGAGCTGCATACCTGTACCCTGTACCCGTGAGGGTACAGGTATTGTGGGGGGTCTGTTTGTGTCCAGGTGTTTTCCTGGATTGTGATATAGAGATTTTTTTGTTTGTGAGTGCACATATATGCACACACACACACACAACACACATACACACACACACACACATATACACATACATACATATACACACACACACACACATATATATTAATCTTAAGGTAATTCTCAATAAGTTTTGAACTTCAAATCTCCCCAATCTATATTTCTAAAAAAATACCAAAATACATTTTCATGTGGTATCCCCCTTTTATATTATCTTTAACCCTTATCACTAAATCTCTCAGCCTTATGGTTTCTTATAATTTTGACCAGCTTTCCCTTTTATAAGTTTTTCCTATCTTTTTTCCTCTAGTATTGTTTTTATTTTCAACTGCCAATCACTTATTCCCTCTCCCCCTTTCCTGTTCTCTCTTTTGGAATTTCTTGTACAGCTTATTCTTTTGTTTAATCTTGGGAGTATTTTCCCTTTTATTTATTACATCTATCATCAGTGTCTTAATTTTGATTCCTTTCATGTCCTTTTGCAATGTCCCTTGTTCTTTGTGCTCTTCTAAGCTGCTTTCCTCTTCCTTTAATTCCTCCTCCTTGAACTTTCTTTGTTCTTCTGAGAACTGTATCGCCATTAATTTTTCTGCCAGTATGTCCAATAATTCCATTCTTTCTTTTAACATTCCTCTCACAGTTTGCAGTTCCAATTTGAATTCGTTGCCTGTTTCTTCCATTTTTAAAAAACCAGTTGAGTTATTCTTTAGTTAATTAAAAGTCAGAGTCTTTTATTTTAATCCTTGCCCAAAATATCCATTTATCTCAATTCCTCTTATTAATCCTTCTATCTCCTTGTCACAATCAACACCAAACAGTCCCAAGATATTATTTTCGCTTATCCCTTTGCTGCAATCCCCCCTTTTTTTGTGCTTCCAGAATTATTGTTATAATATAGTATTTCATTTCATTTCACATTCACACATTTGTAAGACCAGCAATTTTCCATGAAATAATCAGAGAAAAAGTGCCCTTAACCATTAAATGGTGCTCTACATCTCTAATTCCATCATAGTCCTTTTATGGTCCGGTTTTATTTACCTTATAATTTCCTCTTATTTTCAATTCGCTGCTGCCACACTCTTAAACGAGGACTCTTTCCTTCTGTTTCTTGGGGTTATCAAAAAAAAATCCAAAATCGTTTGCCTGGTTACACGTTGCTCACCACTTCACCACTCCAGCACACTCTTAAGTCCTGGAAGCTTTCCTTCTTCAGGACAGCCATTAAAACTGCCACTACCTCCTATCTTCAAGAAGAGTATACCTAGCCAGGAAGAGGAGATGCAGTTCCCCTCAACCCAGCTGATGGTCTCTGCCTCTTCCCCCATCTGAGGTGGGTCCAAGATGAATCCAGTCCCGTTGGGACCCTCCAACAATATAAGCACGGTTTAGAGCCACGTACGATCACGGTCTTTGGTTTATATTTGACGGAAGTTCCACCGGAAGTCAGTATTTCAGTATTTGAGGGTCTGCCACAAACAAGAGGGAGTCAAGCTACTCTCCAAAGCCCCTGAAGGCAGGACAAGAACAACGGATGGAAACTAATCAAGGAGAGAAGCAACCTGGAAGTAAGGAGAAACTTCCAAACAGGTGAGGAAATTAACCAGTAGAACAGCTTGCCACCAGAAGTTGTGGGTGCTCCATCACTGGATATTTTTAAGAAGAGATGAAACAGCCACTCATGTGAAATAGTATAGGTTCTCTTGCTTGAACAGGGGGCAGGACTAGAAGACCTCCAAGGTTCCTTCCAGATCCATTCTATTCTAGTCCGATGGAAGATTTAGACTGGGGGCAGTTTGTGAAGAGAGGGGAGAAAAGCGAGAGGGTGTTTATCAGAGGCAGGTTCTATTGATAAGAGATTACAAGTAGTTCATTCTGAATTTGTTTAAAAACCCATAAAATTATCTGATGATGTTCCCTAATTGGTAAATGAAACAAAAGAAAGTAGAAAGAAAGGGTGGAAATCCATAACAGTAGCGAATGTGGTAGCTCAGGGTTGAACTGGGGAGTTAAAACCTTTTTAAACGTCCCTTTTTTTAAAGGCAGTGCTCATATTGGGGGGACAGGGTTTATGATAACTTGGGATATTGGAGTCCTTGGGGCTCTTTGCGCTTGGCCTTTTCTTGCAGACGTTTCGTGACCGAGCTAGGTAACAGTATCACTATAGTTGTGGTTCAACTTACAACCCCAAGAGGGCACGAAATTTGTGTTGCTAAGTGAGACATCGGTTAAGTTTTGTCCGCTTTTATGACTTTTCTTGCCATACTCATTAAGTGAATCACTGCAATTGCGAAATTAGCAACATGGTTATTAAGTGAGTCCGGTTCTCCCATTGACTTGGCTTATCAGAAAGTCGCAAAAGGGGACCACATGAACTTGGAACACTGCAACTGTCATAAAAGTGAGTCAGTTGTCTGGCATTTGAATATAAATCACATGACCATAGGGATGATGCAATGGTCATAAGTGTGAAAAGCAGTCATGTCATTTTTTCCAGTGCCGTTCACTTCACTTGGGCCATGAAATGTGTGCAAGAAAACCCTAAACTTGGAGAGTACCAAGGACCCTACAGTCCACCTCCTCTTCCTCCTCTTCCTCCTCCTCCTCTTCCTCTCCACAAACACTCCTTCTAGCACTGATGAAGTTACCTAGTTGGGCCATGAAATGTCTGCAAGAAAACTACCAAGTTCAGAGAGCACCAAGAACCCCTCATTTCAACTTTGAGCTACAAATATTCTCTTGCATCAAAACCCATTGTGTTGGTTAAAATCCTGAGAGACAGCCCAAAGCCTTGCGGTGTATATAAGTTTAATGATCAGTTGTGCTTCTCTGTGACAATTGTGTATATCATTGACTCTGGATTCTGTTATTGTCTTAGAGTCCTTGCTTTACTCATTTTCCATTGCTGATGATTATAATCCCATTTGGGAGGAACATCTCGTGAAGGTAGCGTTAATTGTGTGTGTGAAGCTCCCAGTGATGCTGTGGGGACGGATATGGGAGACAAATAGACCGACAGGTTTGTGGTTTCCATCTTTCAATCATTATTTGGTTGGTGGTTTGAATCTCCTTCAGGTGAGTTGGTTATCTTTGGGAAAGTAGAGGTTGGCCACGAGACCTTGAAAAAGTATGATGTCATTGTCTAATGTGAATAGTCACACATTAATGATCCTTCATTAGGTCCTTCCTGGAAGTCAGTGTGACCTTGATCTATTGATCTCTTTGGGTATGAAGATCAGCTCCCAAATGCCTGTTCAGCACCTCCCGTTAAATGGCCAGAACAAATAAAAATGTAAATAGAGATTCTCTCTAGATCAGGGGTCACCAACTTTTTGGACCTCATGGACCACCAAACTCATAATTTTAGATTCCAGGGACCACTAACTGGTTCTGTGGGCATGGCCTAATTTGTGGGTGTGGCTTGGTGGTCATATGACTGGCTGGGTATGGCTTGTGTGTAAATATTATGAATATTTATATAAATATTGATTTTTTTAATAAAAAAAGAGCAACTTTTACCCAAAATCAGGCAAAGCAGGCAGGCAGATTGAGTTGCTCACAGAATCACAGATTCATTCAGAAATCCATCTATCTGACATTGGCTAGCTCAGTCTGTCACATAAAATTTGCTTACAAGCAAACTCACAAAATTAACTCACAATACACCATGTATGTAGATATTGAATTTTTTATTTTAAAAAAGCAACTTTTATCCAAAATCAGGCAAAGCAGGCAGATTGAGTTGCTCACAGAATCATTCAGTGATCTATCTATCTGCCATCGGCTAGCTCAGACTCTTAAATTTGCTTGCTGTGAGTCTGCACTGAATTTGCTTGCAAACAGACCTTCAAACCTTCAAGCTTTGGCTGTGCTTAGTTAGAAAGAAGAAATCCAACCGTTTCCTGCTTCCTAGCTAATCTAAATCTCCCGGTGCAGCAGAACAGATGATAATCGGAAAAAGGAAAAATAGCAACTTAGCAGACAAATTTGCCGGGTAAGGAGTGAGTGGGCGGGGAGGGTTCCCACGGGCCATGTGGGCTGAGCAGCCTTGTGTTTCTGCACAGCCTGGATTAATTGCTTTGGGGGGGTGCTCTGGAGGTGAGATTTCTCTGCAGCCCACCAAAATTTTCTCATGGCTTACCAGTGGGCCGTAGCCCACCAGTTGGCGACTGCTGCTCTAGATCACATTTCTCAACCTTAAGATGGGTGGGACTTCAACTCCCAAAATTCCCCAGCCAGCTATGGTGGTTGTGGAATTCTGGGAGTTGAGGTTCACCCATCTGAAAAATCCCAAGGTTGAAGCTATAGAGCAGGGGTCCCCAAACTTGAGCAACTTTAAGACTTGTGGACTTCAACTCCCAGAATTCTGCTGTAGACAATAGGCCTGTGGTATGTTCCCAGCGGAAGCTAGAAACATGTAGTTTGTGCGTGGCATCCTGTGGATTTCCCTCATCCCATGATATGTAGGTGTCTGTGGTGTGCTTTAACCATGACTTCAAGGAAGTGGGCTTGCCTCTTGACCGAGGTGACCTCAGATTGATAGTGGGATTGTTGTGGCCTTGATGGTATCTGAGGAGACTTACTTTTCTAGGATCAAGTAAACCACCAAAGCCAACTCTTATCAATACTGATATGAGACATCACTAGTATATACAACGAGATCAAACTACACGCCCTTCTAGCACTGACAATGTTGTCTAATCAGATCTTGAAAGGTCTGCAAGAAATAACTGAGTTCAGAGGCCATCAAGGACCCCACACTCTTCCACCTCTTCCTCCTCTCACAAACTCCACTCTCTTCTAACCCCAATGAGGTTGCCTAGTAGGGTCATGAGACGTCTGCAAGAAAACCCACAATTTCAGAGAGCGCTAAGGACCCCACAGCCATCCTCCTCCCCCACCCACTCCCACTCCTCCTCCTCTTTGCAAATCCCTCCCCTTCTAGCACTGATGATGTTCCCTAGCTGGGTCATGAGATGTCTGCAAGAGAACCAGCGAGCTCAGAGAGCACCCCATACTTTCTTTTCTATCCCTCCAAATGATGAAAAGGTCTTCAATCAACCTGAAATACAGCTGAAGAAAGCCTTCCAGGTGACTAAAAGTCATGTTGGTTGCCTGTTGAGCAATTCTGTGTGTGTGTGTGTCTGTGTGTCCATCGCTTTCCCACTGACTCACAAGGATGTGCTGTTATGACGCAGTTATAGGGATTATAAAGTCATGCTTTGCATTTGGCAAGATCAATTGTGTTGATCAGCAATCAAGTTTTAGATGACTTGAAGTCCAGTTTGTGGGCAATGTGAACCTGCAGTCGTTTCAACATCCAGCGTTGTCGGAATTGTGTCATTAGGGACTTGTCATAGGTGTTCACGTTTCTTGAAAGTCCACAATGTCCCTTACGGAGCAGTGAACGCAGGTGACACATGGGATAGGGGCCATCTGGGAATGCTGTGGCACATGGGATGTGTATGGGTCAGTCTTGCACAAACCTAGGAGGGTTTACTCCTTGTCTACAAGGAGTCCTCAACATACGACTATAATGGTGCCTGGCTGTTACGGTCGTGACTCTCATAAAACTAGCCAGTAACATGACGAATCCAATTTGACAAATCTTCTTTGCAGCAGTTATTAAACGAAAATTGTGGCGGTCACAAACCAATGCTTTGCTAAGGGTAGGTTTAAAAAAAAAATCCAAAAGTACTTTTGGCCACAATTGAGCTCAAAATTTCCATTGCTAAGCAAGGCAGTTGTTCAGTAAGTGTTGCCCTATTTTACAGCCTCTTCGTCCTGGGTTGTTAACCAAATTGCTACAGTTGTTAAGTGAATCATGTGGTCATTATGTGAATCTGGCTTCCCTCATTGATTTTGCTTGTCAGAAGGTCGCCAAAGGAACTCTGCAGCCGTCATAAATACGAGTCAGGTGTCAAGCGCCTGAATTTTGTATAAGTGATCATAGGGATGCTGTAACAGACGTAAGTGTGAACATTTGTCATAAGTCACTTTTTTTAGTGCTGTACTGAGTTTGAATGGTGACTAAACAAATGGTTGTAAGTCGAGGACTACTTATACACCATCTTTTCTTTTTTCTTTTCCTTTTCTTTTATTTCTTTCCCTCCCTCCCTTTCTTGCTGGTTTTCAGCAAAACTATCATAAAACACCCCCATGTGACCAGGATGTGACCTGCAAATGCTCCTAGATGCATCCCTAGTGCCGAGCGTCCGAAGCTCAGTCATGTGACCACAGAGAAGGTCACACATCAGAACTTCAAAAAAGGGGGGGTCACAACCCCCCTTTTTCTGGTTGGTCGTAATTTTGAACGGTCACTAAATGACTGGTCGTAACTCGAGGACCATTGGACCACCAGCCATTCTCTCTGGTGCAGGTAATCCTGGACCTACAACCACAATTGAGTCCAAAATTTCTGTTCCTAAGCAAGATCGTTGTTAACTGACGTTTGCTTTATTTTGCAACTTTTTCTGCCAAGTTGTTAAGTGAATCCCTGCAATTCTTAAGTTAGTCGCGCGGTTGTTAAGTGAATCTGTCTTCCCCCATGGACTTTGCTCGTGGGAAGGTTGCCAAAGGTGATCAAGTGACCCGGAGACACCGCGGCCGTCAGTTGCCAAGCGTCCAAATTTTGATCACGTGAAGGCTGGAACAGTCGTAAGTGTAAAAGCAGCCCTAAATCACTTTTTCAAGTGTTTTTAGTGTAACCTCGAATGGTCACTAAATGAACCATTGCAAGTCTAGGATTACATGCGTGTTGTTGTGGAATTGGAAGTTCGAGGTCGGTAGAAATTTCACGTTAATTTCACTCTTGACAAGAAATCCATTGGATTGAGGGTGACAGCTGCCCTTCCTTCTTCGCAGGGTTCTTTCACTGTGATGCCATTGTGGTTCTTCACGTCTCCGGTGGCACCTTGTGTCTTGTCCTGAGAGGGTTGTGTGTCATTTGTGTTGATTAGTGTGGTATGACCTCATTGGGCCAATTATCATTGCTGAGGCTCGCTGATGGCCTCGGGTGTCGGCATGACGTTTCTCAGGTTGAGAGCTTCTCAGTTCAACCAAATGCTGATGGGAACAATGGACAGGGAGTCCTTGACTCACAGCCATTCGTTTTGTGACCGTTCGAAGTGGCAACGGCACTGGATAAAGTGACTTAGGGCCGCTTTTCACGCTTACGCCCATCCCCATATGGTCACGGGACCAAAATTGGCCACTGACGCTTGGCCATTGACTTGTAAGTAGAGGACTATCTGCAATAATAATAGCAAACACACAAGAACCCTCTACAGGACATCCAAAATGTAACAGTTGTCGATAAGAGAGACTAAAAAGTCGGGATTAGTTGATGTGGCAGTGCCTGGAAACAACAGAACAGGATAGAACGGGACCGCCTATTGCCACCATTGGCCTCCCGTCCGCCAGTACGCTCCCACAGGGCGGGCCTTCTTGGGGTGCCGCTGGCTGGATGGCTGGCGACCCCAAGGGTTCAGGCCTTCTCTCTGGGAGCACCCTCCCTCTGGAACGAATTACCCCCGGAGAGGAGGACCATCCCTGAACTATTAACCTTCCGGCGCACGCTGAAGACCCACTTATTCCATCAAGCCGCTCTGGCCTAGAGTTATGTGCAGAGCTTTTAATTAGTTTTTAATGGTTTTTATTTAATTTTTTAACCTTTGACAGTTTTTAACCTTTAGCCAATTATTTAATTCTTTTAATTCTATTTTAAATATTGTATTTGTATCTTGTTTTATCTGGCTATACACCGCCCCGAGTCCCGCTGGGAGAGGGGGCGGTATAGAAGTTTAATAAATAAATAAATAATAAATAGAAGAAACAGGATAAAAATATACAGGTCAGTATGTTCACACATGCACCCAGGGCAGCACAAAAGGGGTGGGGGGGGAAGTCACAGGACCACAAAAGCAACGAATGAGATTGAAAGGCCACTAGGTGGCAGCATCACACGCCATTTTCATATGTGTCTTCACTGCCATCTAGCGGACAGTGCAGGTACTGCAAGGCAGTTCAGCAGCTTGGGTTTTTTTTTTCCCAGAAAAGAAGCATAGTGTAAATGAATGCAGGTAGACCTTGACTTACAACCACAATTGAGCCCAAAATTTCCATTGTTAAGTGAGACATTTGATAAATGAGTTTTGCCCCACTTTGCGACCTTCCTTGCCACTGGTGTTAAGTGAATCACTGCAGTTGTTAAGTCAGCCACACATTGTTAAGTGAACCTGGCTTCCCCATTATTATTATTATTATTATTATTATTATTATTATTATTATTATTATTATTATTATTATTATTATTATTATTTCAATCTATATACCGCCCTTCTCCCGAAGGACTCAGGGCGGTGCACAGCCAACTAAAACAATACATATAAAAAAGTTAAAACAGAATTAAATATGGGCTGCTCCCAGATCTAAAACCCCCAATATTAAAACCATAATTAAAACCCAATTTAAAAACAATTTAAAATCAGCCCAGGCCGGCCTGCTCAAAGAGCCAGGTCTTCAAATCACGCCTGAACACCCTCAGGTCGTTGGTCGTTCTCAACTCTGGGGGGAGCCCATTCCAGAGAGCAGGTTCCCCCACAGAGAAGGCCCTGTTCCTCGGGGTCACCAGGCGGCACATGGAGGCTGTCGGGATCCGAAGGAGACCCTCTCTGTGGGAGCGCACCGGTCGGTGGGAGATTACTGGCAGAACGCGGTCTTGCAAGTAACCTGGTCCAATGCCATAGAGCGCTTTAAATGTCAAAGCCAGAACCTTAAAGCGCATCCGGAAGGCCACCGGCAACCAATGCAGCTCGTGCAGGAGAGGTGTCACATGAGAGCTTCTAGACGCCCCCATAACCACCCGCACGGCCGCATTCTGCACCAGTTGAAGCCTCCGGGTGCTCCCCACAGGGAGCCCCATGTAGAGGGCATTACAGTAATCCAGGCGGGAGGTGACCAGGGCATGAGTGACCATGCGTAAGGCGTCCTGATCCAGAAAGGGCCGCAACTGGCACATCAGGCGAACCTGATGAAAAGCCCCCCTGGAGACGGCCGTAATATGATCTTCCAATGACAGCCGTGCATCCAGGAGGATGCCTAAATTGCGAGCCCTCTCTGTGGGGGCTAAGATCTCACCCCCAATAGCTAGCAATGGAGTCAGCTGACTATATCGGGATGCCGGAAACCACAGCCACTCAGTTTTGGAAGGGTTGAGTCGAAGCCTGTTCCCATCCATCCAATTCCGCACGGCCTTCAGGCACCGGGACATAACCTCCACAGTATCATTGGGGTGGTTTGGGGTAGAGATGTAGAGCTGAGTGTCATCCGCATAAAGATGACATTTTACCCCCAAACCACGGATGATCTCGCCCAGCGGCTTCACATAAATGTTGAACAAGAGAGGGGAGAGGACCGACCCTTGAGGCACCCCACAAACGAGGGGCCTAGGGGTGGACCTCTCCCCCTCCCCGTCAACACAAATTGCAAGCGGTCAGAGGAAGGAGGAGAACCACCGCAAGACGGTACCTCCAATTCCCAACCCCTCCAACCGCTGCAATAAGATACTATGGTCAATAGTATCAAAAGCCGCCGAGAGATCCAATGGGACCAGGGCAGAGGAATAACCTCTGTCACGGGCCCTCCAGAGATCATCAACCAACATGACCAATGCTGTTTCATTACTGTGCCCGGGCCTGAAGCCCGATTGGAAGGAGTCTAAATACGTCGCTTCCTCCAGGTACTGAGGGAGCTGACGTGCCACCACACTCTCCACAACCTTCGCCACAAAGGGGAGGTTGGAGACTGGACGGTAGTTATTTAAAACAGCTGGGTCCAGGGCAGGCTTCTTGAGGAGGGGTCGCACCACTGCCATTTTCAGGGCAATAGGAAGTGATCTCTCTCTCAACAAAGCATTGACAATCCCCTGGAGCCAGCCTCGTGTCACCTCCCTGGAGGTAGACACCAACCAGGAGGGGCACGAGTCCAACAAACATGTAGTAGTCTTCAGCTGCCCCAGCAACCTGTCCACGCCCTCGGCGGTCACAGGATCAAACTCCTCCCAGATAACCATCTCAAGACTTGCCCCGGCCATCTCCCCCGGGACCACCCAGCTGGAGTCCAGCTCGTCCCGAATCTGAGCGATTTTATTGTGCAGAAATCGGGAAAACTCCTCTGCCCTGCCCTGCAAGAGGTCCTCCTGCGCTCTCGGCTCAAGCAGGGAGCGGGTCACTCTAAATAGGGCAGCAGGCCGATTTTCTGGCAACGCAATAAGGGCGGAGAAGTGCAAACGCTTCGCCGCCTCTATCGCCACAAGGTAGGTCCTAATATGGGACTGCACCTGTGTCCGATCAGATTCGGTGCGACTGGCCCGCCGGGCGCCTTCCAGATGTCTTTTCCGGCACTTCATCTCCCTCAGCTCCTCCGTAAACCACGGAGCTGGATGGGATCTGTGCCGGGTCAGAGGTCACAAAGGCACAACTCGGTCCAGAGCCTCAACAGTCAACCTATCCCAGGTGGCGATCAAGTCTCCGGCCGAGTTATGAGCCAGAGTCTCAGGGACTGGCCCAAGCTCCGTCTGGAACCGCTCGGGATCCATCAGGCGCCTGGGGCGGAACCATCTCCTCGGTTCCGCCTCCCTGCGGTGGGAGGTCACAGAAGGTCACAAAAGATCGATCACATGATCCCGGGACCCTGCAACTGCCATAAATACGAGTCAGCTATGAAGCGTCTGAATTTGGATCACATAACCATGGGGATGCTGCAACGGTCCCCAACTTACAACAGTTCGCTTAGTGATCATTCAAAGTTACAACGGCAATGAAATATTTGACTTTTGACATTTTTTCACAGTTACGACCTTTGCAGCATTCGCCATGGTTCATGTGATCAAAATTCAGTTGCTTGGCAACTGACTCATATTTATGACCGTGCTGTGTCCTGAGGTCATGTGACCCTCTTTTCAGGGTTGGCTGCTACCAGTTTGGGTGAACCTGTAGCTAATTTTATGGGCGGTTTGGTGAACCGGCAAATCCCATCCCTGGCTGGCCCCGCCCACCCTTCCCCTCCCCTCCCCTCCCAGAAGTCGCCACACGGACTGTTTTGGATGCCAGGTAAGTGCAGGGCCTGCGTGGAGGCGCGGAGGGCTTGGGGAGGGCGAAAAATGGGCTACCCGGAGGCTCCTGAAGGCTGGAAACGGGCCCATTTCTGGCTTCAAGAAGGCCTCTGGAGCCCGGGGGAGGCCGTTTCCCCCTCTTTCCGGAGCCCGGTGAGGGACAAAACGCCCCCCCCTTCCCTGCCGTGATGCAGGAGGCTGACTAGGCCATGCCCACGATAGCCACGCCCACCCAGCAACTGGGCAGAGAACTCGTTGCTAAAACATTCGAAGCCCACCCCTGCCCCTTTTGCAACCTTCTGACAAGCAAATTCAAGGGGGAAGCCAGATTCACTTAACGACCGTCTTAATGAACTTAACAGCTGCAGCGATTCATTTAAAAACTGTGGCAAGAAAATAGGGCAAAACTCATAGGGGTGGGGAGGAGGGATTAGGGAGAGCTGTGGTTGTGTAATCAAAGTAAAATACTTTCTCTTGGGAACCTAGGATGTTCTCACGCCTGGCCAGAGGCATTAGGTCACCTGACCAGCGGACGCTGCCTTGATTGGGTCAGGGGACTGATCGTTTGGGATCGGTGGGGAAACTTCCACTTTTAATTAGGTGAAAACCGCGGGAGTCTTCAGAGTCGGTTTTCACCAGATCTGTGCCAAAATGGCATATCCAAATAAAACTGTTCTTTGAGGAATCTACCTGCCTCTGGATTTTTCTGGCAGGACACTTGATTCATTCAACAACTGCAATGATCCACTTAACAACCATGGAAGAAAAAAATCAGACAGACTGACTTAAGAACTGCCTTGCTTAGCACTGGAAATTCTCGTCTCATTTGTGGGACCATCTGTACTCGGTTTCCATTGTACTGTGTGCAGGGCAAGTAGCTCTTGACTTACAACAGTTCACTTAGTGACTGTTCAATGTTACAATGGCACTGAAAAAAAGAGACTTAGGACTGTTTCTCACACTTACAACCATTGCAGCATCCTCAAGAACAAAATTCAGATGCTTGGTAACTGGCATGTACTTATGACAGTTGCTTGTCTCGGGGGTCACGTGATCCCGTTTTGCTATCTTCTGACAAAGTCAATGGGGAAGCCCAGATTCACTTAACAACCGTGTGACTGACTTAACAACTGCAGTGATTCACTTAACTACTGTTGCAAGAAAAGTTGTAAAACAGGGCAAAATTCACTTAACAAATGAACTCACTTAGGAATGGAAATTTTTGGCACAAAAATTGTGATCGTAAGTCAAGGACTACCTGTATATCAAATTATGTTTTTGAGTTTTGAAAAAAGCCTGAAGCCAAATGTTATGCCAGCAGAGGGAGCCCTTCGCTCCTGGTTAGCATCTGGAAGAAGAATGCAGAATGCAGAATAACAGAGTTGGAAGGGACCTTGGAGGTCATCTAGCCCAACCTCTTACTGAAGCAGATTCTACACCATTTCAGACAAGTCGTCGTCCGATCTCTTCTTAAAAACCTCTAGTGTTGGAGCACCCAAAACCTCTGGAGTCAGGCTGTTCCACTGGTCGATTGTTCTAACCGTCAGGAAGTTTCTCCTTAGTTCCAGGTTGCTTCTCTCCTTGATGAGTTTCCATCTGTTGCTTCTTGTCCTGCCTTTTCAGGTCCAGTTCTTATGTCCAGTAGAGGGATGTGGATCATGGGTACCCTGGTACAACCAAACCAGTGATTGATTACCCCAGTGAATAAAATGTGAAGATGGGCTCCTTACAAATTGTCTCCACCATCTTTTTCAACTTCTCAGGTCTTGGATCTGTTTCTCTCCTACATGACCAGAAGGTGGCAGCCCTGCTTGGAAAATCCCTTCCATAAATGCATTGTGGCACCCTTTGGGAGACCTAACACATACAGGCAGTCCTCTATTTACAACCATTCGTTTACTGACGGTTCAAAGTTACAATAGTGCTTAAAAAAAGGAATTTACTTGGCAGCTGGTATTTATGACAGTTGCAGCGTCCCTGGGTAATCGCCATTTGCAACCTTCCAAGCCTGCTTCCCTCAAGCCAACTCAATGGCGGAAATTTTATTTCACTTAACGACCACATTATTCACTTAACAAACTGCAGAGATTTGCTTAAGAACCATGGGGAGAAAAACATCAAAACATTGGGTGTGAGTCGCTTTATCAACTGTCTTGTTTAGCAACGGAAATTTTGGTCCCAGTTGTGGTCACAAGTCAAGGACCATCTGTAAATCAACTCACCCATGAAGAATAAGAAATGTGAAATTAATCTGTTTCAGGGCAGACCCTGAAATGATGCAAAACAATGGTGAAGAGGTGCCAATTAGACTAACAGGGATGACCTTCGGGATGAGTGATTCTCAACCTTGGTCACTTTAAGACCTGCGGACTTCAACTCCCAGAATTCCCCAACCAGCCATGAGAATTCTGGAAGTTGAAGTCCACAGGTCTTAAAGTTATCCATTCCTCTTAAAGTGGCTAAGTGTTAGAAACCTCCTTCGATTTAGAAAGATTTTTAAGACAAAAGGCTTAAACCCCTTCAAAATCTATATTCAAAGAATTACAGATAGTCCTTGATTTACGACCACAATTGAGCCCAATTGTTAAGTGTGTTTTGCCCCATTTTACGACCTTTCCTGCCACAGCTGTTAATTGAATCACTGCACTTGCTAAGTTAGTAATCTGATTGTTAAGTGAATCTGGCTTCCCCCATTGACTTTGCTAGTCAGACGGTCACAAAAGGGGACCATGTGACCCCAGGACTCTACGATCATCATAAATATAAGCCAGTGGCCAAGTGTTCGAATTTTTATTTACACGACCATATGAATGCTGCAATGGTTGTAAGAGTGGAAAACAATCATAAGTAACTTGTTTCTGTGCTTTTCTAACTTTGAGTGCAGAGGTGGGTATTCAGCCGATTCTGACCGGTTCTAGAGAACCGGTAGCGGAAATTTGCGGTAGTTCAGAGAACCAGCAAATCCCACCTCTGACTGGCCCTGCCAACCTCATCTCTTCTCTTCTTCCCATCGAGTCCCATCTGATCGGCTGGGTCTCCTTTGGTTGCCCTGCACAGGAGAACGGAGCTGGAAAGCAGGTTAGTGGGGTGGGGAGGAAAGGGAGATTTTGCAGTATATCCTTCCCCTGCCACGCCCACCAAGCCACGCCCACAGAATCAATAGTAAATGTTTTTGAATCCCCCCACTGTTTGAATGGTCATTAAATGAACTGTTGTAAGTCAAGGACTACCAATACGAACCACCAAACATACTGAAGTTAAGGTGAGGTTCTGGGACACGGTTTGAAAGGCCCACCTTGGGTTCTGGGGGCTACATCTTACCTCTTCTGGGGCGCACCCCAGAAATATAGAGATCAGGATCAACTCTGAGGAGGTGGAAGCTTTTTAAAGTTGTCCTTGAAATCATCCTGACTTCCCCAATTAAAAACTCCCACACTCTGGGGTCTCTTCCTCAAACCCTTTTCGGAGAGCTTTGAAAGTGTTTTAAAAGGCCAACTGTGTTGAGATAATTTGATTTTTTCATGCAGCGGATAGCTCCTGAGAGTGCAATAATTGCTCACCCAGATTGTAAGCATCCAGCCGTAAAGTCACAATCAGTGTAAAGTTAACTCTTGCATGGAAGATCATACTTACACCTCCTCCTCCTCTTCTTCCTCCTCTTCTTGCTCCTCGTCTCTTCCTCCTCCTTCTTCTTCTCCTCTTCCTCCTTCTTTTCTTCTTTTTCCTTCTCCTTCACAATAATCCTGAGATTAGCAGTCTCACATTCTGTCTCCCCCCTCGTCCTTCAGGGATCTCCAAATATTCAAAAACTTGCTCCTCTCCTCTCCCTCTCTCAGGAGATTAAGCCTCGTTCTCAATATTCCTGTTTTGCATTGGGTCAAGAAAACACACCCTCGAATGTCAAATAATCACTGGCACGTGTCCTGCCCAAATCCTTCCTAATGGTTAATGAAGTCTTTGAGATTTCCTGGTGGAAGGCCGGTTCAGGCACTACAGCTGGTTTCCTCCCTTCCCTCCACCACCCCCCCCCCACCCATTGTAAGGGTTAATTGCAATTCTTGGTTGATCAACCGAAGCTCCTCCCTGTACCAAGAAATACACCCACTTTTCTCTAAAGAACCTGTGAGTATGAAAAAGGCTGCTTGCATTGAACGGCACACACGTTTCAAGATGTTCTGGGTGACAGTCGCAGTTGCCTTGGGGGCCGGTCTTTTGGGGATCTTCTACCTAATGGGCTTCTTGCGCCGGAGACGACCCAATGAACCCCCTTTGGACAAAGGACTCGTTCCATGGCTAGGACACGCATTGCACTTCCGAAATGACAACATGGATTTCCTGCAAACCATGCAGAAGAAGCACGGGGACATTTTCACGGCCTTGATCGCGGGACAGTATTTTACTTTCTTGATGGACCCGCTATCCTTCGGTGGCATCGTCAAGGAAGCCCGAAGCAAACTGGATTTCATTTCGTTTGCAGCTGAGCTCGTCCTCAGGGTATTTCGATTCGAGGCCGCCCAGGAGAGTCACACAATCATTGAAACCTCCAGCACGAAGCATCTGAAGGGAGAAGGCCTGGAAGTGATGACCCAAGCCATGATGGACGCCTTGCAGGCCGTCTTACTCCAGTGGCAGGAAAACTCCAAAGAAGGTCCGAAATCCTGGAAAGAAGATGGTTTGTTCCATTTTTGCTACAACATGGTCTTCCGAGCTGGGTACCTGGCTTTGTACGGCACCGAACCCAATGGGAAACAGAAAGAAAAATCGGAAGAAAAGGATAAGCACCACACTGAAGAGGTGTATGTCGAATTTCGCAAATACGACAAGCTCTTCCCGCGCCTCTCGTATGCCCTGTTGACCCCATCGGAGTGGGGCCAAGTGAAGAAACTCTGGAACTACTTCTGGCAGGTGCTTTCGGTGAAGAACGTCTACCAGAAGGACAACATCAGCCGGTGGATCAGTGACCAGTCTCAACAGCTGGCCGAAAGTGGGGTGTCTGAAGAGATGAGGGACCGCTTCATGTTCTTGCTCCTTTGGGCTGCTCAAGGTAACACCGGTCCAGCTTCCTTCTGGCTCCTGGAGTACCTGATGAAGCACCCCAAAGCCATGGAAGAGGTCAGGAAGGAGATTGAGGAGGTGGTGAAGAAGTCGGGCCAAGAGGTGATCTCCCGCCAGAAGCCCTTGAACGTCACCAAGGAGATGCTCAGCCAAACGCCCATCCTGGACAGCGCCGTGCAAGAGACCTTGAGGTTAGTGACGGCCCCATTGTTGGTCCGGCTGATTTTACAAGATATGGAGTTCAAGCTCCACAATGGAAAATCCTACTTGCTACGCAAAGGCGACAAAATCGCCCTCTTCCCTTTCCTCTCGGCCCACATGGACCCCGAAATCCACTCGGAGCCCCAGGCCTTCAAATACGACCGTTTCCTCAGCCAAAACGGTAGCAAAAAGGAATTTTTTAAGAATGGTGAGAAGGTGAAGTATTTCTCCATGCCTTGGGGGGCTGGGACCTCCATGTGTCCCGGCCGTTACTTCGCCACCAACGAAATCAAGCTTTTCACCTTCCTGATGCTGGCTTGTTTTGACCTGGAGCTCATCAATCAGCAGGAGGAGATCCCGACCATAAACAAGACCCGCTACGGATTTGGGGTGATGCAGCCCATGAATGATGTCCGGTTTAGATACCGTTGCCGTTGCTAAAAGCAGAAGCAGCAATCTACACACGATAATCGAGATTTCACCGGTGAACTGGTTTGTTTCTATGTTAGGGAATTCAGACTGTGTGTGTGTGTGTGTGTGTGTGTGTTATACTCCTTCCTTTCCTTTGGCACACTTCGCTTTTAGGCAAGAATCTAGAATAACCAGTGACATTTTAATTGGATGAACTGGTTTACCTTTATGTTGTGGAATCAGATTGTATGTGTGTGTGTGTGTGTGTGAGAGAGAGAGAGAGAGAGAGAGAGAGAGAGAGAACCCCCTTCCTTTCTTTTTTGCACATTTAGCTTACACACAATAATCTAGGATAACTAGGGATATTTCACTGATGAAACCTGGTTTATCTCTATATTATGCAATCAGACTTCCTCCCTCCCTCTTTGTATATGTGTTTGTATGAACTTCTTCCTTTCTTTTTGCACACTTAGCTTGCACAAGATAATCTAGGATAACCAGGGATATCTCACCAATAAACTGATTTATCTCTATGTTATGGGATTAGTCTCTCTCTCTCTCTCTCTCTCTCTCTCCTTTGTGTCTGTGTGTTAACCCCTTCTTTTCCTTTTGCACATTTAATCTGTTGTGCAAATCCCTATATGCATGACACAGTTTAGCTCCTGCTTGCTAGCTGTCAGAGAGAAAATCTCTGGAAAATCAAAAATCCACCCTGAAAAATAAAGCAGAGAAGCCTTCCTGAAATTAACCCTCCCAAGTCGCTTCTCTTTCCTTCCTTTTCTGTTCAAGTTCAGCTTTCCAATATAATATTTGTTTTTAAGTTCATGCAGATCCAGTGTGCTGATGTACACAAACCGAGTTGTGTGTCTTCTGTTGATCTGAGATTTCGAGTGAAATTTGCTAAGGGGCTTTTTAAGAGACAGGGGAATTCCAAAGAAGGGATTTTTCCTTTGTGTGTAGCAAAACTACAGCTAGTCCTTGACTGACGACCATGATTGAGCCCAAAATTTCTGTTGCTAAGTGAGATGCAGGTTAAGTGAATTTTGCCCCATTTTATGGCCTTTCTTGCCACTCTTGTTAAGTGAATCCCTGCAGTTGTTAAATTAGTGACACAGTTGTTAAGTGAATCCAGCTTCTCCATTGACTATTCTTGTCAAAAAGTCACAGAAGGGAACTACGAGACCTTGGGACACTGCAACCGTCATAAATACAAGTCAGTTGCCAAGCGTCTGAATTTTGAGACCAGTCATCAAGTGTGAAAAACAGTCATAAGTTCCTTTTTTCAATGCCATTGTAAGTTTGAACAGTCATTAAATGAGGACTGCCTGTATCTGACATCTATCTTAATTCTAACTCTTCCCCAACAGAGTCTCTGCCTTCGACGAAGAAGGAAATGCTTTGATAATTTAATAAACTGAAAATTATACCTGAAGTGCCTTGCTTTTATCAGATATATACAGATGAAGAAACTTGGCCTTGGCCAAGGCAAACATTAACCGAAGTGTCATTTTTGCTGAGCTGGTAAAAAAACATGGCAGTGACAGATACTAGATTGTTTTTAAAAGCCAAGTTCAAGGGCAGCCAACAACACAAAGCTTTCTAGATCAGTGGCGAGAGATTGGACAGCAATTTTTCCAGGGTGTCTCCTGCTTGAGCAGGGGTTGTACTAGATGGCCTCCAAGGTCCCTTCCAATTCTGTTATTCTGTATTCTGTTTATGTGGTTGCTGGGAGATGAACCCATATACATATAGACTGGGTGAAACCAGGGTCAATAGCAATAACTGTGAGAGGGATCTTGGAGTCTTAGTGGACAACCAGCTAAATAGGAGCCAGCCGTGTGCAGCAGCAGCCAAAAAAGCCAATGCAATCCTAAGTTGCATTAACAGAGGGATACAATCAAGATCAAGTGAGGCACTAATACCACTCTATAAATCCTTAGTAAGGCCACACCTAGAGTCCTGCATCCAGTTTTGGTCACCACATTATAAAAAAGATGTTGAGGCTCTAGAAAAAGTACAGAGAAGAGCAACCAGGATGATTAGGGGACTGGAGGCTAAAACATACAACGAATGGTTGCAGGAACTGGGCCTGGCTAGTCTAGTAAAGAGAAGGACCAGGGGAGACAGGATAGCGGTCTTCCAATATTTGAGGGGCTGCCACAGGAAGGAGGAAGGGATCAAGCTATTTTCTAAAGCGCCTGTAGGCCAGGCAAGGAATAACGGATGGAAACTGAACAAGGAGAGATTCAACCTGGAAATAAGAAGAGATTTTCTGACAGTGAGAACAATCAACCCATGGAACAGAAGTCGCCTTCGGAAATCGTGAAATTGTGAGTGCCATCACTAGGGGCTTTCAAGAAGAGATTGGACTGCCATCTGTCAGAAATGGTGTAGGGTCGCCCGCTTGGGCAGGGGGTTGGACTAGGTGACCTACAAGGTCCCTTCCAACTCTTGATTATCTGTTAACCCCAATTGGAGGGCTCAGAATCAACCCATCAATTCTGGCTTTATATGGGTGGTCCTCAGTTTAAGACCGCGACTAAGACCCAAATTTCCATTGCTAAGTGAGACCGTTCTTAAGTATGTTTTGCCCCATTTTACAACTTTTTATGCCACAGCTGTTAAGCAAATCAATGCAGCTGAGAAGGTAGTCATACAATGGTTAAGTGAATCTGGTTTCCTGCTTATCAGAAGGTCACAAAAGAGGATCATGTGACCCTGGTAGGCTGCGGCCGTCATAAATGTGAGTCAGTGGCCGACCGTCTGAATTTTGATCATGTGAAGCATGAAGATACTGCAATGGTCGTAAGTATGAAAAACTATCATAAGTCACTTTTTCCAATGCCGATGTAACTTCAGTCACAAAATAAATGGTTGTAAGTGGAGGACTACCTGTATAAATTTCCGTAAGTAAATAAATAAGAATATTTTTCAACTGGAAAGCTGAAGCTGTGGTGTGCTATTGAATGCAAACTATAAAATACATTTCAGGAAGTCTTCAACTTTCAACCGTTCGTTTGGTGACTATTCAGAGTTACAACAGCACTGGAAGAAGTGACCCACGGCTGGGCCTCATACTTCCGATCATCACAGCTGACCAAGATCACGTGATCCAAATTTGGGTGCTTATCAACCGGCATGTACTGTAGTTTCAACAGTTGCTGCCTCCCAAGCCTCACGGTCGCCATTTGTGGCCTTCCCTGCCGGCCTCCAACAAGCAAAGTCAATGTGGAAAACCAGATTCGCTTAACGGCCTCTTGATTCTCTTAACAACTGCAGAGATTTGCTTTACAAGTGTGGCAGAAAGAGTGGTACAATGGGATGTGACTCACTTTTAAGTTGGTTACGTGGTTTGTTAAATTAAGTGCTTAGCAATGGAAATTCCAGTCGTGGTTGTGGTCATAAGTCGAGGACTACCTGTAGAGTGAATTCTGAGACCAAAATGCTCGCCAGGTGACCCTGTTCTTAATTCTGTAGTGGAAATGAAATATGGATTCACCCCAAAGCATCCTTGCGCTGGTATATTTTGTGGCGCCATCTTGCTTTACTTCAAGAAGCAGGTCAGACTAAATGTTCTCTGAGGTCCCTTCAGAGTTTGGGACTCTGGGATAAGCTCTAGCATGCGATCTCCTTTTGCGACCTTCTGACAAGTAAAGTCCACGGGGAAGCCAGATTCACTTAACAACCGTGTGATTAACATAACAACTAGCAATTCTGGATTTAGAGCTTTATAGCTATATAGCTTTATAGATTTATCTCCCCAGTGGTATCATTTAAGGCCAAATGTAAGGTTGTTCTTTCCAACTATTGTATTGGTCTTGTGCTCCTCGGTGTAAGGAAGGGGTGGGGGGTGAAGGTGTTGTAAAATAACTTTCTCCCTTTATCTGCACAAAGCAAGCTCTGAGTATGCTACGAAGTAAGCTACTTATGGGTTTAAAAAAACAGCTGCGAGAGAGGGAGTTTCCCTCTACGGCTCTCTCCTGTGCCAATTTCCCCAAAGGGGATCCAGCTTTCTTCTTCCTCCCTCCTGGGATTGAATCAGTGGCCAGACTTCCCGATGCAGCTCTGGGTTCGAGGAAAACAACAAAACAGCAGCCAGGTTCTGACATGAAAGGCATGTGTTTAATTATTTCCATGGTATGTAAAAAACAACTGGAAACCAGGTGGTGGTTTTAAAAATAAAGCTTTGACTTTTTCTCTTTTTCTTTCTTTCTTTTTCTTCTTTCTTTCTCTTTCTTTTTCTCTTTCCTTCCTTCTTTCCTTTCCTTCCTCCTTCCCTTCCCTTCCTTTTCTCACTTTCCTTCTGTTTCTTTCTTTCCTTTTTCCTTTCTTTCATTCTTTTTCTTTCTTCCTTTCCTTTCCTTCCTATTATTGCCCTCCCTCCCTCCCTTCCTTCCTAATCAAATCAAATGTTTATTGTCAACGCACATGTGTACAATGATATTGAAAATTTCTTCCTTCTTTCTCTCTTTTTCTTCTCACTTCCCCTTTTTTTTTCTTTCTTCCCTCCCTCCCTTCTCTCCCATTCTCCTTCCCTTCTCTCTTTTCTCTCTGTCTCTTCCTCCTTCCTTCCCTCCTCACATTTGACTGAGCCTTTCTGCAATTGGTGGCACCCCAGAAGAAATGGGGGAAGGCCTCCCCCCCTTGCTGACCTAGAGCTCCCCTCCGCCCCCCACTTCCTGGGACTGCTAAGCGGCCAAGAGACACATTCCAGGGCGATAAGCCCTCCTTCTGTGTGGGCCACTCCCGTTTTTGAAATTCAACACTCAGCGAGCCGTGGATTATTTAAAATGAAGCCGGGTTGAGGCTGTGCAGTTGCTTAAGAAAAATCACCTTTTTGAAGTGTGTATGTAGCCGTATGCAAGACGAGGGGGACTACTTCAAAAGACCTGAACTGTCTTGCTGTTGGCATTCTCAATACAGGTAGTCCTCAACTTACAGCAATTCATTTAGTGACCATTTGAAGTTACACTGAAAAAAGGGACTTATGACCGTTTTTTGCCCTTCACTGACCGTTGCAGCTTCTCCATGGTCACGGGATCAAAATTGAGACGCTTGGCTCCTATTTATGACGGTTGCAATGTCATGTGATCCCCTTTTGCGATCCCCTTCTGACAAGTGAAGTCAATGGAGAAGTCAGATTCACTTAACAACCAAGTGACTAACTTAACAACGGCGATGATTCACTTAACAGTGAGAACTGAGATTGTAAAATGAGACAAAATTCATTCAACAATTGCCTCAGTAATGGAGATTTGGGTCTCGATTTTGCTTGTAAGTCGAGGACTCTCTGTACTACAAAGAACAAAGCAACTCCAGAGTTACCAGCACAAGCAAAAGCTAAAATGAACAACTGCAACAAAAGTTTATTTTGATTACAGTATTTATTTACCGGGGCAGATAAATAGTTCTTTTTCATAAATAATTGGAAAATCCAAAAGGCAGCCCAGCAATTTAATCTTTTTCTGTTCTTCTGGGCTATTGTTCTTTTCTTTTTTTAAAATGGTCAATGCGAAGAAGAAAAAATAGTTCACCTATTTGAAAAAAAGAAAACCACGGCAAATCGGTCACTTTAAACCAGGTGAAGCAATAAGATAAGGATCTCTTGATTGCAAAATTAGGTTAAAAAAACCAGACAGCTCATTCTTCATTGCAAAAGAAGCAATTTTGTTCGTTCATTTGGAGAGCAACAAACCTCACACGAGTGGGTTACAGTGGAGGCCCTGCAGTTGCTCTCTGATAAGACTATGAAAGATTTTATATGATTTCTTCTTCTGAAAGAGTTCTGTAATTCTTTGAAAAGAACAGCTGTTGGTAGATAGTCCGAAGGGCTGCATGCAGCATGGATAGTTGGCATGAGCCACCTCTTTATACCTCAGGAGGAGTGTTGTGTTTGGCAAGATTTTTGCAGGAAGCTGCAAGAGATTGTGATTTGGATTGAGATCACAGATGTTCTCAGCACGAAAATGATTTATTGTCCAAGTATTATTGTGTGTTTTCACCTTAGCGTGTTAACATGTGAAAAGCCATAGCTGTAAAGGCATTGAAACTCATCCAACTGTTAATTAAATTTACTCTGATGTTTAACACGAAGTTTTACTATGTATGTGTGTGTATATACCTCTATATATATATATATATATATGTATTGAAGTCTTCTAAGGCAGAATGATTTTCCTTCCTAATAAAACAAGCTTTCACTGCACCTCTGAAAGTTACTCCTATTGAACGCAATAAAGGCAATGAAAGAAAACTGTTCAATTAATTATTTAACGCTAACATAGAATAATTAAATAATTATTAAAACTAAAATTAATAAAACATTAATAAAACCAATCTAATTTACAGTTATTTCATTAATTTAATTTTATTAATTTCATTTGGATTAAATAAATTCTTTAATAAATTAAATAATTAACTAACTGGACTAAATTTATTTTAATAGAACTACCTTTAATTGAATTAAAACAAAAACCAAAATTAAATCTAAATCTTTTGTTTTCGGTGAAATGGTTGTAAGTTCGTGGACATTTGCATGCTCAACTGATGGGGAACAATGGAAATATTGTGTGGATTCTTCTTCCCCTCCAGCTTTTGTCAAAGCCTTTAAAAATCAGATTCTTCCTAAATACTTCCTTTTTTTTTTTTGCAAAAAAATAAATAAATAACCCAGGGATTTCATAAGCTCCTTCTGTGGGTTGCATCCACCTTTAAAATGTTTCTAAACAGATAATCTTTCGGGCCCAACTTTCACTTTCCCCAGTCTGTTAATTATACCACATTGTTGAGGATACGAGAGGAGCATTACTATAAAATAAATAAAATGCCTCCATTTGTTGTAGCTGGGGCCTCTTCTCATCCACAATCATAATAAATTCCTCAACTTGCAAACTTCTGATCTCGGCAATATGCTGCATAAAAATGCTTGCTTTTTGGGGATTGTGTGAAAGAGGTTCTGTGGGCTACACAGCCATCACACCATACTTTGAACAGAGCAGCGCTCTTTTCCTCTCGCGTTCAGCCACAAAATTTCTCAGCTTGGTGGTAGAGAAAGTCACCGTGGCTTGTTGGTGTTCGTCCAAGCCGGTCTCCTGCAGCCACGAAGACTGAAGACACTCTGTGGCTGTTGGTCTTCTCCTGGAAGGAAACAGAACTTTGGGTTGAAGCCTTATCAGAGAAACCAAGTAGGAAAAAAACAAAATCTTTCTTTTTCTCTTTTTCTAAAAAGAAGGAAAAGGAGGAGAGGGAGGGGGAGGAGGAGAAGCAGCAGCTTTCAAGGTCTATGAGAAGAAAAAGCAGAGATGAATTATCTGGAAAGGGTTCTCCAGATGTGGGATTCAGACGGTTGGGACAGGTTCAAGCAAACCAGTCGTTAATCTTTTGTGCAGTTCAGAGAATGGCTTAATTGCACCACTGGCTGGCCCCACCCACTGTGACCCGCCTGCTCTGCCCCTCCCAGTCACCGCTTATCTTGCCTCGCCATCTTGGATGCGGCATAGCAGCCTTTGCTCTCTGGTTCCCTCGCTACTGCCCAGCCCACTTTCCTGTCTTTGCCCCAGTCTCCCATGCAGCCCAGCTCTCTGCTGAGCCTTCCTTTGCCGTTCTCCACTGCCTCCCATGTGGCCCAGCTACCTGCCTTGCCTCTTTGCCGGCACGAATGGCCTGCAGCTGCCGGCCTGAACCGAGGCAGCAGCCACTGCCTCTTTGCTGGTGTGGGAGGCCTGTAGCCACTGCCTCTTTGTTGGTCCGAACCAAGGTGGCTGGAGGCCCCTTGCGCCGGCAAAGAGGCCTGCACTGCCCCACCTTGCTGTGAGTTACATCGAGATGGCCATGCCCACTCAGTCATTAGGAAGAATCAGTCGTTAAATAGGTTGAATCCAACCACTGAGGTTCTCCATCGCAGACCTTAAACATAACTTGGACTTCACCTTACACAGCCATCCCAACTGGTGATGGGAGCAGAAGAGAGTCCCCTTTTAATAGAATAACAGAATTTGAAGGGACCTGGGAGGTCTTCTAGTCCAACCCCCTGCTCAAGCAGTAGAGCCTATACCCTTTCAGACCAATGGCTGCCCAGCCTCTTCTTAAAAACCTCCAGTGTTGGAGCCTTCACAGCTTCTGGAGGCAAGGGGTTCCATTGGCGAATCGTTTTCACTGCCATGAAATGCCTCCTTATTCCTGGGTTGCTTCTCTCCTGGACTATCCATCACCTGTCACTTCTTCTCCTGCCTTCTGGTGCTTTGGAGAATAGTTTTGACTTCCTCTTCTTTGTGGCAGCCCTTCAAATATTGGAGTATCTTTAAATAACTGTTTTCAGTAACCCTAACTCTTAACAGGTAGTCCTCAATTTACAACCATTCATTTAATGACAATTCAACAGAATTGGAGCGAACTGGACTCCGACTGGCCATCTCCGGGTGGGGGGGCGGGGGTGGATATCGGTGGAGTTGGTTGGGTTGAGTTCAACCCTGTTACTCTAGAGGATGTGGACAGGATACTGGGGGGGCTTAATGCCACCACCTGTTTGTTGGACCCGTGTCCCTCCTGGCTGGTTTTGGCCACTCGGGAGGTGACACGAGGCTGGTTCCAGGGTATTATAAATGCTTCCTTGAGAGAGGGGCTGCTACCTGCTGCCTTGAAAGAGGCGGTGGTGCGGCCCCTCCTCAAGAAACCGTCCCTGGACCCAGCACTGTTATCAAATTATCGTCCCGTCTCCAACCTTCGTTTTGTTGCGAAGGTTGTTGAGAGTGTGGTGGCACGTCAGCTCCCACAGTGCCTGGATGAAGCGAGTTATCTTGACCCCCTCCAATCGGGTTTCAGGCCCGGGCACAGCACGGAGACGGCTTTGGTCGCGTTGGTTGATGATCTCTGGAGGGCTCGGGACAGGGGTTGTTCCTCTGTCCTGGTCCTATTAGATCTCTCAGCGGCTTTTGATACTGTCGACCACAGTATCCTATTGCGGCGGTTGGAGGGGTTAGGAGTGGGGGGCACCGTGTTACGGTGGTTCACCTCCTTCCTCTCCGACCGTTCGCAATGTGTGTTGACAGGGGGGCAGAGGTCGGCCCCGAGGCCCCTACTATGTGGGGTTCCTCAGGGGTCGGTGCTCTCGCCCCTGCTGTTCAACATTTATGTGAAGCCGCTGGGTGAGATCATCCGTGGCTTCGGGGTGGAGTTCCATCAGTACGCTGATGATACTCAGCTGTACATCTCCACCCCGGGCCACCCCAACGAAGCTGTCGAAGTGATGTCCCGGTGCCTGGAGGCCGTGCGGAGTTGGATGGGTCGTAACAGGCTCCGGCTCAACCCGACTAAAACCGAGTGGCTGTGGTTTCCTGCGCCCAGATACAGCCAGCTGGTTCCTTCGCTGGCCGTGGGGGGAGAGGTTTTGACCCCCGTGGAAAGGGCGCGCAATCTGGGTGTCCTCCTGGATGTGCGGCTGTCTTTAGAAGAGCATATTGCAGCCGTCGCCAGGGGGGCTTTTTATCAGATACGTCTGATTTACCAGTTGCGGCCCTTTCTGGATCTGGGCGCACTTCGCACAGTCACGTCCGCCCTCGTCATTTCCCGCCTGGATTATTGCAATGCTCTCTACATGGGGCTCCCCTTGAAGAGTCTCCGGAGGTTACAGCTGGTCCAGAATGCAGCCGCGCAAGTGCTTGTGGGTGCCCCTCGGAGCTCCCACGTTACTCCGCTGCTTCGCAGGCTGCACTGGCTTCCTGTGGCCTACCGGATTCGATTCAAGGTGGTACTGATGTTATTTAAAGCGCTCCATGGCTCGGGACCTGGGTACTTACGGGACCGCCTGCTGCCATCGTCAACCTCCCGCCGCCCAGTACGCTCCCACAGGGTTGCCCTGCTTGGGGTACCGCCGCCTGACCGTTGTCGGCTGACGGCCCCGAGAGTTCGGGCTTTCTCTGTGGGGGCTCCCTCCCTATGGAATGATCTTCCCCCGGAGATACGGTCTATGACGGATATCCTGACCTTCCGGCGCGCGGTGAAAACTTTATTTTTTAATCAGGCCGGCCTGGCCCAGTAACTGTGTTTTAGGTTTTTAATTAAATTTTAATTGGGGTTTTAGTTTTTAACTTTTAAATTGAATCTGAATTAGACAGCCGGATTAAACTATTTAATTTATTTTTAACTATATTTATTGTATATCTCGTATGTTTTAGTAGGCTGTACACCGCCCCGAGTCCCTTTTTTGGGAGAGGGGGCGGTATAGAAGTTTAAACAAATAAATAAATAAATAAACATTACACAAAATGGGACCATTTTTCATGCTTAATGACTGTTGCAGCATCCCAGTGGTCACATGATCAAAATTCAGATGCTTGGCAACCGAGTCATATTTATGATGGTTGCTATGTCCCAGGGTCACGAGATACCCTTTGCGACCTTCTGACCATCAAAGTCAATGGGGGAAGCCAGATTCACTTAACAACCATGTGACTAAATTAACTGCAAAGATTCACTTAACAACCATGGCAGGAATGCAGCTAGCAGGTACTTTTTTGGGGATCTGTTGGAACTTCAAACATTCACTAAGCGATTGGTCATGAAATGAGAACTATCTGTGAGCCCAAACGATCTCTTACGGCCTCATTGCACTTGATTGTTACTACTAGGTAGTCCTCAACTTATAACAGTTCATTTAGTGACTGTTCAACATTACAAAGGCACTTTAAAAAGTGACTTATGACTGTTTTTCACACTTACGACCATCGCTGCATCCCCAGGGTCACGTAATTTACATTCGGATGCTTGACAACTGACTTACATTTATGACGGTTGCAATGTCCCATGGTGATCCCCTCTTGCAATCTTCTGACAAGCAAAGTCAATGGGGAAACCAGGTTCACGTAACAACCGTGTAATTTAACAACTGCAGAGATTCACTTAACAATGGTGGCAAGAAAGGTCATCATACAGGGCTCAATTGTGGTCATAAATAGAGGACTACCTGTACTTAATTGAGATGATCGGGGATAGGAAAAAATATCTGCAACGTGTGAAAGAGCAAAAGGATCTTCTCACCATGGATTCAAGGAAAGCGTGCTTTGGAGAAAGTTGATGGCTCCCCCTGAAAGGCCGGCGTAACATTTGTTGAGTCGTATTTTGTCTCGCTTGACCAGCCTTCCGAAGTCACAGGCACCCTCGGAGCTGATGGGATATTCAGCACTCAGCCTGCAAAGAGGAGAGGAAGGAAGAGTTTTGGTTTGGCCAATAGAACACAGTATTTGTAGCTCGGAGTTCAAACGTGGGGCTCTCTGAGCTTGGTTGTTTTCTTGCACACATTTCATGATCCAACAATGCAACATCATCGGTGGTTGAAGAAAGGGGAGGTTGCAGAGAGGAGGAGGGGGAGAGGGGGAGGGGAAGGAGGAGGGAGGAGGAGGAAGACTGTGGGGTCCTTGGTGTTCTTTGAGCTTGGTTAATTTCTTGCAGACATTTCATGACCTAACTAGGGAACATCGTCAGTGCTAGAAGGGCGTGGGAAAGGCATTTCACGGCCCAAATAGGTAATATAATCAAGTTTGAGGGAGTGGGAGTCTGCTCCCTTTTTATATAGAGTTGCTTGTCCTGGTACGGTTGATAGTTTGTGAGATTTTTTGCCTTGGTAATTCCTTGATTGGGGCATTGTTTTCTGCTTAGTTGTTTCTCTGGTGTTAATCCCTGCTTATCTGGGTTTCTCTTTCTGTGGTGTTCTTGGTGCTTGCTGAACTTGGTTGTTTCTTTGCGGACAGTCCCTTCTCACACTAATGATGTCACTTGGGTGGGTTATGAAATGTCTGCGAGAAAATAACCAAAATAACTCCCCCTCAACCCCACCTTCTCCATTCTCCATTGTCCTACGGTTGACCTTGCATTCATAAGGACATAATTTTGCTTTAGGTCTTCATCTTTCTCATCTTTGACTTGGGACATTCAACCAAAATTCTCTCCTCTCCTATCCCAAAGGGTAAGGAAAATGGGGACTGCCTCACAGGAAGGTGCTAGCAAAAGCCACAGTGGATTGACAGCAGTTCAAGGCCTGGAGGAACATCATCCTGAAATCCCCAATGGAGACCGTGATGATCCGACACACCCCTGGTCATCTGATTTCACCTGAAATATAACAAAATTACACACTTCTCATCTGCTTCTGGTTTGAGAGGGACAGCCAGGACATTAAAGGATAAGTGGAGACAGTCTCAAGCCTAACTTGGCTTATAACAGTTTGTTTAGTGAACGTTCACAATTACTACAGCACTGAAAAAAGGGACTTATAACTGTTTTTCTGCAACATCCCCATGGTCACATGATCAAAATTCAGATGCTTGGCAACTGACTTGTATTTATGACAGTTGCTATGTCCCGGAGTCACCCTTTGGTGACCTTCTGACAAGGAAAATCAACGGGGAAAGCGGATTCACTTAACAACCATGTTACTAACTTAACAACTGCAACAATTCACCTAACAACTGTGCCAAGAAAAGTCACCAAAATGGGACAAAACTCACACAACAAATGTCTCACTTAGCAATATAAATTTTGGGCACAATTGTGGCTATAAGTTGAGGACTACCTGTAGAGTATTTGGGGGCCTAATGGAGGTCTCGCTTTGGCTTCTATGCCCAACTCTTCCTTTGGATTTTGCTTTTTTGCCAGCTGTCTGAAACTCTTCACAGGTTGCCCCATAGCTGTTTTTTCCTTGGTTTGGGAAAACGTTTCGCTTCTCCTCCAAGAAGCTTCTTCAGTTCTTTGGTTTCCTCAAATCTTCACTGACGAAGCTTCTTGGATGAGAAGCGAAACGTTTTCCCAAACCAAGGAAGTCCAGCTGCTTTTTGGAAAAAGCAGCTGTGGGATAACCATGGCCTGGATGGTTGAAAATCTCATTAAGAGGCTCTTCAAGGTTGATTTGATTGGATCTCCTGCCGGCTTATCTGTTCACAGATGGTACCACCGTATTGGGTCTTATTACAGGTGGAGGGGAAACAGCATACGGGGGGGGGAGGTTCAAAAATTATCCTCACGGTGCCTAGAAAACAGCCTGTGCCTGAACATCAGCAAGGCAAAGGAGATGGTGCTAGACCTCTGGAAGGAGAGAGAAGAACCCACCCCACTTTACATGGAGCGGGGCTGTGTGGAGAGTTTCCTCACCTGGAAAATCAACGCAACCCAGGTGGCCAGAAAGGCCCAACAGAGACTCCCATTGCCTCAGGGTCTTGCAAAAGAATAAAGTAGAACAACAACTGATGGCCTCCTTCTACTGATCCACAATAAAACTGTCCTTCCACATTGCATGGCAGCGTGGTATGCTGGCTTGACAGCCGCGGGTAGAAAGACGTTACAGAGGCTGGTGAGCACAGCACAAAACATCGTGGGCTGTTCTCTGATACCACTAGATGACCTCGCTGTGGCTCGCTGCCTTAGAAGAGCGAGGAAAATCCACAGGGACGACTCACACTCTGGTCAGCACTTCTTCACTCTCCTAGCATCGGGCAGGAGATAGAGAAGCAGAGCCAGAAAGGCTGAAAAACAGTTTCTACCCATGGACAGTTAAACTCCTGAATGCAAAATTACTTCATGTCAACATAGCATGATAGACCTGTGGGGCCAGTGCTTTGTGCAACAAGGTCACAAAGTATAATAAGATTAGGTCTGGGTTAGAGACTTCTATCCTCACTGTGAGTTGTGTTGGGGGGGGGCGGGGTGCAGCAAGGGAGGCTCAGCCAATCTCATTGTACACATGTTGTACTCTGACCATAAGTCAAATTGATTTCATTTGATTTCTTCATGTCTTTCAGCAATTATCTTTGCCCTATTGTCCTTCTTGGCTCCTTACCTGCTTTGCCTCTAAGATTATCTCACTTTTCAGTTCATACAGGTTGTCCTCGAATTACAACAGTTCATTTAGTGAGCATTCAAAGTTACAACAGCACTACAAAAAGTGACATTATTATTTTTCACAGACACGAACTTTGTAGTCTCTCCATAATCATGTGATAAAAATTCACATGCTCAGCAGCTGGTTCATACTTATGACTGCCGCAGTGTCCCAGGGTCATGCGATCATCTTTTGCGACTTTCTGAGAAGCAAAGTCAATGGGGAAATCAGATTCACTTAACAGCTGTGTTACTAACTTAACAATTGCAGTGATTCACTTCACAATTGTGGCAAGAAAGGTTGTAAAATGGGGCAACATTCACGTAACAGGTTTCTCATTTAAACAGCAGAAGTTTTGGGCTCCATTGTGGTCATAAGTGGAGGACTACCTGTACTTGATTTGCCACCAACATCAACACTCACAAAGCACAGAGTTAGTAAACTCTCAGCCCACTTGAGATCCAAATGGATAGAGCAGAACCATGATCTGCTAGCAACCTGTCCTCTTTTATTACTCGGGGGTCTTACTCACCACCTACTCCCTGATGAAGCAAATCCATCTGGTGTGAATTTGATCTGGTGTGGGGGGGACCTCTACCTGGGGACTTCTTGGGAAGCATCTGGGTGGCCTCTGGGTGGCCCTGAAAACTGAATTGGATCAGCACTGGGCCCGATTCTGTCTCAGAACCTTTCTTACAAGAAAGCCAGTAGTGAAGATATCAGACTAGAAACTGGGAGAAAAGGACTTCTAGTCCCACCTTTGGCACGAAAAGCAGCTTTGCACCTTTGGGCCAATCACCAGGAGATGAAGAGTTCTAGTCCTGCTTCAGGCATGAAAGCCGGATGGGTGACTTTCCAATCCCTCCCTCCCAGCCCAACCTACCTCACAGGGTTATTGTGGAGAAAATAAGAGGAGAAATGTGTATTGAATATGTTCATTGCTGCTGGAGGTATTTGTAAAAATAACAGTGGGGTACAAATAATAAAATAAAATGAAAGAAAATAAAAGTAAAGTAAAATAAAAAATAAGATTAAGATAAAATAAAATAGAGCAGCATTCACTGCCACCTTTCAGAAAGGATCATTATGAAGGCTTTGATAATACCTAATTAAAAGCCATGCCCATGCAGTTGCATTTCATCAGATAAGGATATTTCAAAAATCAAATTGGTAAGGAGAACAGAGACATCCTAATTATGAGTTTCTTCTGCCTCTGCCTGCTTTTGCCTAACGTTGTGGATTAATTTATTTATTCACAAATTTGTAGCCTGCTTTTTACAGACACCTGAAATGGCATGTTGTGTGGCATTCTCTAGTCCTATTTCCCCCCCTTATAAAAGCCCCAGAAGTGGCAAAGTCACCCAAACAAGTCTTAAGGTTTTAATTGGTTGGTTGGTTGGTTGGTTGATTGATTTGATTTGTCAATTGCTTACAAGGTAATAGATATAAGTATAAACATAAGTAAGAATACAGGAAATAGGTATGAATAAATGGGGACAACAGGACAGGGACGGGAGGCATGATGGTGCACTTATGCACGCCCCCTTTAAGGACCTCTTAGGAATGGGTCAAGAGTGGATAGTTTAAGGTTAAAGGAGGGGGGGTTAGAAACTGGAACCTGCAAGTCCCCCATTCCTATTTGAAGTCCTACCCCCACAAGATCATCAGGCCGAGAGAACGGGGAAAGGCCCCAAGTCCTCCCAGAAGCTTCTTTGGCTGGTGCAGGATAGAACCTGGGTCACCCCACTCTTATTCACGGCATCTTCTCCATTCTATCACCCCACTAGAGATTTGGGGAAAGATACTGGTTAATAAACAGCTTTGCAGATTCTCTGTCAATATTACAGAACGCAGTTCAGACAGATCTGCCTTTTATAACTCTAGCTTAGGCAATTCTGCTGGATTTGGGACCTCAGTGGAGGGCGCCCACTTGAAAAATGATTTTGTATGTGTGTGTGAGAGAGAGAGGTGGGGGGGGGGGAGGGGAGAGGGAAAGAGAGAGGCAGGTGGGGGAGAGACTTCTAGTTAATTTTGGACTCCTGGACTAATCACTACAGTTTTCTGGGCAAGGTTTTTTCATAAGTTAGTTGCCATTGCCTGCTTCCTAGAGATGAAAGAAAGTGGCTAGATCAGGATCACACCGTTGGTTTCATATCTGAGATGCAACTATACCTCACTGTCTCCTGGTGATTGGCCCAAAATCACCCAGCCAGCTTTCATGGCAGAACTAGAATTCACTATCTCCTGCTGATTGGCTCAAGGCCTAAGCTGGGACTAGAATTCTTTGGTGAACTGGCCCAAAATTATCCAGCTGCCTTTCATGCCTAAGGTGGGGATAGAAGAGCTCACTGGTTCCTGGTGATTGGCCCAAAGTCTCTCAGCCTGCTTTCCTGCCTAAGGCAAGACTAGAACTCCCCTTGGGTTTGACCCTAGGCCATCCAGCTGCCTTTCATGCTTAAGGTGGGACTTGAATCCACGTTCTTTTGCTTTCTAGCCTGGTGCCTTAACCACTAAGCGAAACTAGTCTTCCATACCCACATCCACTGTACATCCCATCTCATGATATGAGGGATTCTGTCCTCTGCAGAAGATTGGAGCAGAAGGCTTCTACTTTGAAGGTGCTGTGATTCTGTCAACAGAAGCTGAGGTCAACTTACATGATGAAAGCTGTCACGCCAATCGCCCAGATGTCTGTCTGTGGGACGGCTCCCTTCTCCGATAGGAGTTCTGAAGCTAAAAATACACACCTCTGTTAGGAAAGTGTCCGCCATAAGATCCAGGTGCTTCGGATTCAGGAAGATTTGCAGAATTAAATTTTCTGCAAAAATCTAACCTATAAATTGGTTTTGTTTGTTTGTTTTCCACATTTCTGAATTGTCCATCTACCTCAAAGAGGTCTCTCTCTCTTTCCCTCCCTCCATCCCTCTCTCTCTGTCTGTATGTATGTGTGTGTTTGTGTTTATATAAATGTAGATTTCTTAGTACTCTCTGAGCTTGGTAGTATTCTTGCAGACATTTCATTACCAAAGTAGGTAACACCATCAGTGCTATGAGTGGGGCTTGCTATTTATATTTATTTCTTCTTGGTAATTCCCTGATTAGGCTGTTGTTTACTATTTGATTGTTTCTCAGACAAATAGTCAAAACAATAAAGAACAGCCAAAATAGGGAACCACCAAGAACACATGCCCCAACACTGCCAGGGGAAACCTCTAGTAAAGGAGAAAAAGGGAACAACTCCTCCCCCCTCACTTTTGGCACTGATGATGTTCCCTAGTGGGTTCATGAGACATCTGCTAGGAAACCATCAAGCTCAGAGAACATCAAGGACCCCACAGCTCAACCCTGCTCCTTAAATATTCTCTTTTATATCTATCTGTCTGTCTGTCTATCTCCCTCCCTCCCTCTCTCTATCTATCTACTCTTTCTGTCATCTATCTATGTAAACATGTATGTATATGTGCATCTTCTATAAATATGAAACCAGTTCTATAGCTGAGCAGGCCAGGTGCAGCAAAAACCTACAAGTTCAAATCTTGCCACCTTCCACTGAAGATCCCAGATAGCAGGAGATCTAGAGGTCAGGAGGCCTTAGTTTTTAACAATCATTTTTCCTTATCAAGAAAAGTTCTGGCTGACTCTGAATAAAGGGAACTGAAGAATATCCTATTTTCTTTTATTCCTGGTACCAAATTCCCACAGCTTGGTTTCCTGGCTCACTCACCCATGGTTTCTACATAGTCCGTGCATCCATCCACAGTTATGATTTGATCTGGTGTGTAGAACCGGGCGTTGCCAAAGTCTAGAAGTTTCAACAGGTTGGGCTCCACAATCACCATGTTTTCAGACCGCAGATCTAGATGCACGATGTCCTGATTGTGAAGATACTTAACGGCACTGAGAATCTGCCACAGGTAATCCCTGACCTGCACCTCTGAATACGAAGACCTGGGAAAGAGAAGACGGTAAAAACACAAACGGGGTCAGGGATTCTCCAAAAATTCGACTCAGTCCAGCGATGTCCAGAAAACCAGCCTCCATGGATACGGTCAGATGCTGGCAGTCAGAATCAGCCCAAAATGTCAACTGCTAAGTGAGACAGTCATTAAGTACATTTGGTCCCATTTTACAACCTTTCTTGCCACAGATGTTAAGTGAATCCCAGCAGTTATTAAGTGAATAGTAGAGTTGTTAAACAGATCCAGCTTCCCCAATGAATTTGATCGTCAGAAGGTCGGAAAAGGGGATTATGTGATCCTGTGACACAGCAACTGTCATAAGTACATGCCAGTTGCCAAGCCTTGAATTGTGAGCATGTGACCGGGGAGGGCTGCAACTGTTGTAAATGTGGAAAACAGTCACGAGTCACTTTTTTCAGTGTTCAGCTGTTCTAACTTTGGAGGGTCACTGAACAAATGGTTGTAATTCATCCAGAACTGTGGTGTGTGAGATCATCAGGGTACTGGTGGTCCTTGACTTATGACCACACTTGGGAACAAGATTTCTCTTTTGCTAAGCAAAGCGACAGTTCCTGGTCCCTATTGTGGTCATAATAACCCTTTGAAGGAGTTGCTCCCGATTTATTTTACCTTTTTAGTCATAGTTAGGTGAATCTCTACAGTTAAGTGAATCACATAGTCGTTAAGTGAATCCAGCTTCCCCCCATTAACTTTGCTGGTTCAAGCCAACTGCGAAGGTCACAAATGATATTAATTGTTGTAATTACACGCCGGTTGCCAAGCATTGTGATTTTGATCAGGAATGTCGCAATGGTCATAAGTGCAAGGACCGTCCAAAGTCCCCCTCCCCTTTCAAAAGGTTGTTAAATGAATGTTCGTAAATTGAGGACCACCTGCAGTTGGTCAACTAGAAAGAAATGTACCTACTTACCTCCCAGCTAAGGCATGAAGCAGCTCGGGCCCCACGCAGAGTTCGACAATCAGCACAAGGTGGCGTGGACTCACGTAGGCACCCTGCAGCTGCCCTATGTTGGTGTGGTGCAGCTTCCTTAGGATCTGGTATTCCTGTAGGATGGTATCTTTCTCTTCCGGCTGATACGGGATGATTTTGGCAGCCAAGGGATTTCCACTGAATTTTTCTCGGCATTGTTTGATGATGCTGAAACGGCCTCTGAAAAAAGAGAACCCAACATCATGGGAGGCTTTCAAAAATAAACCGGACAACCTTTTGACCAGGATGGTATAAGATCTCCTGCTCAGACAGGAGCGGTTGGACTAGATTACCTCTGAGGTCCCTTCTAACCCAATGATTCTATGAGGTCTTTCACTTCTAAAATCCTGAAAGTTTTGGGATGAAATGGGATTATTTCTTGGGATTAATTTGGGATTACAAATTGGAGAAAATGGTGCCAAATATAACACCACTACAAGGAAGTCCTCGACTTACAACCATTCATTTAGTGATCAGTTACAACAGCACTGAAAAGAAGTGACTTATGGCCATTTTTTCAAATTTCTGACATCTCAGCATCCCCCTGGTCACGTGATCAAAATTTGGATGCTTGGCTACCGGTTCATATTTACGACGGACTCAGTGTCCCGGGAGTCCTGTAATCCCCTTTTGCGACCTTCTGACAACAAAGTCAATGGAGGGAAGCCAGGTTCGCTTAATGACCGTGTTACTATCTTAACTATGGTGATTCACTTCACAACTCTGGCAGGAAAAGTTGTAAAACAAAGCAAAATTCACTTAACAACCTTCTTGCTTAGGAATAGAAATGATGAGCTCAATTGTGGTCGTAAGTCGAGGACTACCTGTTATTGTGTGAGCAAAATTGGCTACTGAAATCTTTTTGGGTGCAATTCAAGACCCTGGTTTCCATCTTTAAAACCCTAACATGGTTTGAGGCTGGGTTACCTACAGGGAAGCCAGTTTCCAAAGTCTCTACCTTAAATTTGGATCCAGCAAGTTGACCAGGGTACAAATGCTGTTCAGCCAAAGTACGATGCTTGTCGGAGATTTGAAGTCCTCGGCTTCCGACCAGAATTAAGCCCAAACTTTCTGTTGCTCAACCAGACAGTTATTAAATGAGTTTTGCTCCATCTTAACACCTTTCTTGCCAACATGGTTAAGCGAATCACTGCAGTTACATGGTTATTAAGCGAATCTGGCTTCCCCTATTGACTTTGTTCGTCAGGAGGTCACAAAAGGGGATCATGTGAGCCCAGGACACAGCAATGGTCATAAGTATATGCCAGTTGCCAAGCATCTGGATTTTGATCACATGACCATAGAGTTGCTGCAATGGTTGTAAGATCCCCTCCAATCAGGCTTCAGGCCTGGGTACAGCACGGAGACGGCGTTGGTCGCGTTAGTGGATGACCTCTGGAGGGCTCAGGACAGGGGTTGTTCCTCTGTCCTGGTCCTATTATATCTCTCAGCGGCTTTTGATACTGTCGACCACAGTATCCTATTGCGGCGGTTGGGGGGGTTGGGAGTGGGAGGCATCGTGCTACGGTGGTTCTCCTCCTTCCTCTCCGACCGCTCTCAATTTGTGTTGGCAGGGGGGCAGAGATCGACCCCAAGGCCCCTGCTTTGTGGGGTGCCTCAGGGGTCCGTGCTCTCGCCCCTGCTGTTCAACATTTATGTAAAGCCGCTGGGGGAGATCATCCGTGGCTTCGGGGTGGAGTTCCATCAGTATGCTGACGACACTCAGCTATACATTTCCACCCCGGGCCACCCCGACGAAGCCGTTGAAGTGATGACCCGGTGCCTGGAAGCCGTGCGGGGTTGGAGGGGGATCAACAGGCTTCGGCTCAACCCAACCAAAACTGAGTGGCTGTGGTTCCCTGCGCCCAGATACAGTCATCTCATTCCATCGCTGACCGTGGGAAGTGAAATCTTGGCTCCCACGGAGAGGGTGCGCAATCTGGGAGTCCTCCTGGATAGGCGGCTGTCATTGGATGATCATATATCAGCCGTCACCAGGGGGGCTTTTTATCAAGTCCATAGGATCTACCAGTTGCGGCCCTTTCTGGATCGGGGTGCATTGCGCACAATCACTTCTGCTCTCGTTATCTCCCGCCTAGATTACTGCAATGCTCTCTACATGGGGCTCCCCTTGAAGAGCATCCGGAGGCTTCAACTGGTGCAGAGTGCGGCTGCGCGGGTGATCTTGGGGGCTTCTCAGAGCTCCCATATTACACTGCTCCTGTGCAAGCTGTACTGGCTTCCAGTGGCCTTCCGGGTGCGATTCAAGGTGCTAGTGACCATCTTTAAAGCGCTCTGTTATAAGTAAAATTTGGATATTATACTTGAGAAACTACAGAACCAGACTGTAGCCATTTTGTGTCCGTAGCCTGACCTTTTAAAAGGACAGAAAAGTTGAGAAATAAGTTTTTGTGAAACAAATATGTTGGATTGCGAAGTTTGTCTTTGGCATAGGTTAGAGGACATTTGTGCTAGGGCACTCTGACATTATAAATGTCACACTAAGGAATATTAATGTTTCCTTATAATTTTTCTGGAATGTGAAAAACAGGAAATCTGAAAATATTGGAAGTTTTCCATGGAAGATTGTATAACGTCCATATATGGAAAAAGGAAGTATTATGTAACCATGTGATTTGATAAACCTATATAAGCTGTATTCACTGAAAGGAGGGCGTCTCCTTCCTCTTAGAAAATGTTTCTTTTCTAGAGTGAACTGAGTCCAATACTGCAGTATTTTCCCTAATAAAGCATCCTCTAACTTAGATTATTAAAACTCTGTTGTTTCATTTTTTGAATGCTTATAACACGCTCCTTGGCTTGGGACCCGGGTACTTGCGGGACCGCCTGCTGCCACCATCGGCCTCCCGCTGGCCGGTGCACTCCCACAGGATTGGCCTCCTCGGGGTGCCGCCGGTTGGTCGATGTCGGTTGGCGGCCCCGAGGGTGTGGGCCTTCTCTGGGGACCACCCTCCCTTTGGAATGAACTATCGGCGGAGATGCGAGCCATTACTGACCCACGGGCCTTCCGACGAGCACTTACGACCCACCTTTTCCAACAGGCCAATCTGGCGTAACATTATGAGTAGGGTTTTTAATTCGATTTTAATTTTTTATGGGTTTTACTGGTCTTAGCCATGTATTTAATTAATTTTTAAACTTTTTTAACTTTTCTATTTGTATGTTTTTACAGTGGCTGTTCACCACCCCGAGTCCCTTTTTGGGAGAGGGGGCGGTATACAAATCGAATAAATAAATAAATAAGTCTATTTTTTCAGTGTCATTGCAACTTAGAATGATCACTAAACAAATGGTTGTAAATCAAGGACTGCCTGTCCATAATGAAACTTCAGGACTGATCTGATTCTTGCCTTAACATCTTTCTCTCATCTATTGCATAAATGGTGACTCATTTGTTCTGCAGAATTTCAAAGTTTTATTTCTGGGTGTTCACTTCCAGTCTAGCCCAGATGCACAGCTGTTATTAAAAATACTTTCAGCTGCAACGCACACTTCCTGGAAAACGTTTAAGAAGTTTCTATTGTATTACCTCATTCTTTCCCACGTTATTAGTGGCCAGTGGGCTTCTGCCAAACATACAATGCTGCATTCCTTTCTGTGTTTTGGAAAATAACTTTCTTGCTTTGAGCCTAGGTGTACACACTTAGAACTACATTACAAATTATCCTAGAAATTGTGTTAAATGTTTGAACTGGTTGCCATTTTCTTTTGAAACCTTTCCTGATTCATTTGCTGCATGGCTTATATCTATAACAATATCTATCAATCTATCTTCTGTATTTCTATTCTCTCATTTCTTTCTCTATCTTCTGTCTCTGTCTGCCTATCTATCTATCTATCATCTCTGTCTCCCCATCTCTTTATCTTTCTCTCTCACACACATATCTATCTATCTATCTATCTATCTATCTATCTATCTATCTATCTATCTATCTATCTATCTATCTATCTATCTATCTATCTATCTATCTATCTATCTATCTATCTATCTATCATCTCATCTATTTACCCCTCCCTTTAAAAATGCTGCCAATAGAATCAATTTACAATTCCCTTAAAAAAATTCTCCTTCTTTGCTCTGCAAACTGTTTCCTTTTCAGCCAAACCAGCTCTCTTTCTCTTAAGCTTGAAGAGTTCACAAGATGGAAAAACAGTTAAAAAAAAAACAGCATTCCATCACTTGTTTAATTTGCAAACAGAAAGGTCAAATAACCGCATCAGAGTTTCCAGTGTTTCACTCTTTGTTTATTCTTTGGAAATATCACTAGCCAGCCAGATCGACCGACCAAAGGCCAGACCTTGAAAAGAAGGGGTGGGGTTGCCTCCTTTATATCAAATTATTGCTGCAAATGATTGCTCAAAGGGGGCATTGAGGATCTTAGAAGGACATTTCAGAAAGGTTTGTTGGTAAGCACCCAGAGTCACTGAGAATGAGTGGGCAGCCATATAAATTTTAGGAAGGAAGGAAAAGGGAGGGAAGGAGGGAGGAAAAAAGAAAGGGAGCGAAGAAAGAATGAATGAAAGAAAGAAAGTAAGTGTACAGGTAGTCCTTGACTTACAGCAGTTTGTTTAGTGACTGTTCAATGTTAAAATGGCACTGAAAAAGTGACATGACCATTTTTCACTTTTACAGTGAAGTTGCAGCCTCCCCAGGCACGTGATCAAAATTCAGCTACTTGACAACTGACTCATATTTATGAGGGTCGCAGTGTCCCAGGGTAACGTGATCCCCTTTTCTGACAAGCGAGAAGCCAGATTCACTTAACAACCGTGTGACTAGCTTAACAACTGCAAGGATTCAACTTAATAATTTTGGCAAGAAAGGTTGTAAAAACGGGTCACAGCTTCCTTAACAAAGATCCCCTTAGCAGCAGAAATTTTGGGCTCGATTGTGGTCATAGGTGGAGGACCACCTGGACAGGCATACCTTTTAATCTCGGTCTGGAAAGCATAGGTCTGGTGGGTTGGTGGTGCTGCCATCCTGTTTTCTTCTTCCTGAGCTTGAAATGCTGAAAGAGGGCAGGAGGAAGGGACAAATTCTAAATTAAAACAGGGTTATCACACACGGCAGATAAAAGTGCCCTTAACACAACGCCAACCCTTCTGAGGCTAAACTTAGTTTTCCAGGAGGGAGGGGTCCCGGAGCCTCCATCACCCACAACAGTCCTGATTTGATTGCGGCCATTGTTCTTAACCCCAATCCTTCTGCACTGATTGTTCTAGCTTTGGTTTACATAGGTAGTCCTCAGTTTACAACCATTCGTTTACAGACCATTCGAAGTTACAATGGCATTAAAAAAGGGGGACCTTTGACCGCTTTTCACACTTATGACCATTGCAGTTCAGCCCATGATGATCAAAATTCAGACCTTTGGGAGCTGACTCATATTTATGACCGTTGCAGTGTCCCTGGGATCACGTGATCCCCTTTGGCCACCTTCTGCCAAGCAAAGTCAATGGGGAATCCGGATTCACTTAACAGCCATGTTGATTTGCCTAGTGATTGCAGATTCACTTAATGAGCATAGCGATCCACTTAACAACCAATCAGATAAGTCATGTGATGAGCCCCTTTACGGCTGTTACACCTTACAACCAAAGTGAGCAGTCTCTATTGCAGTTGTAAGTTGAGGACTATTGACTTCAATGCAATTAGTGCTTGAGTTACAACCAATTGTTTAGTGACCCCTCAAAGTTACAACGGCACTGAGAAAAATGACTTAAAACCTGTCCTCGCACTTACAACTAAAGCAGCATTATCCATAGTCACGTCAAAATTCAGGTATTCGGCAACTGGCATGAATTTAGAACAGCTGCAGCATCCTGGGGCCACATGAGCCAACTTCCAACAAGCAACAACAATGAGGGAAACTAGATTCGCCTAACAACTGCATACCACTTAACAATTATAGCCATTCACTTTAGAACCATGTGAAGGGGGAGGGGGAGGAAGAGGAGGAGGAGGAGTGTGGGCTCTTTGGTGCTCTCTGAGTTTGGCTGTTTTCATGACCTAACTAGGTAACATCTCAATGCTAAAAGTGAGGGGGAGGAGAAGGAGGAGGAGAGTTGGTGCTCTCAGAATTTGGTTGTTTGCTTGCAGATGTTCCATCATTCACTGATGATGTTGGTATCAAGTTTGGTAATGAGTTGAACCACCAAACTCAGAGAGCAGCAAGCGTCACACAGAAAGAGAAACCCAGATAAGCATGGATTAACACCAGGCAAACAATGAAGCAGTAAGCAATATCCAGGGGTGGGATTCTACTGGCTCAGCCCGGTTCTATAGAACCGGTAGCTCCGAAGAGTAGCCTAAACCGAACCGGTTCACTGCAACAATCTTCTGGTCTTCTGTTTGGCCCACCCGCCTGCCTGCCTGGGCTCTAGGCTGTGCTTTATTCCCTGCTTTTTCCTCCTCAATTGAGTGCTACTCGCCAGCAGGAGAAGGCGAATGCTTGCCGGAGCCGGTAATTTGTTAATAGTGCGCAAAGCGTGCACTCACTGTTGTTATGCCAGTAGGATCCCACCCTGGCAATAGCCTAATCAAGGAGTTACCAAGGGGGAAAACACACCCTCCCAGCAACAGTGCCAAGATAAGCAACTGTAACTATAAAGGGAGCAAAGCCTACACTCCCTAACACTGATTACGTTATCTAGTTGGGTGATGAAAAGTCTGCAAGAAAACCATCAAACTCAGACAGCACGAAGGACCCCTCATTTCTACAAATATTCTCTCCTGTTGGGAAAATGAATACCTGCTTGATCTTCTTCACCAATTTTCACTTTGGGCGTTGGGTAGCTGTATGGACCCACGCCAGCTGGGCTTACGCAGGCAATGCGAAAGGAGTAGACCAAACCCCGGGGAAGATGTTCAACTGTGTAACAGCAATCTGGGATGTCACTGGCCAGGGTTTTCCACTCTCCATCTTGGCAAAGGACAAAAGGAAGGAAGAAAAAGATTAATATATAACATTAAATTAATAAAAAAGATTAATAAAGTAGGAAGCTGATGAGTTCTAGTCCTGTTTCAGGCAAGAAAGCCAGCTAGGTGACTTTGGGCCAATCACCCTCCATTGCTCTCCACTGTAGTTGCTTTGCCTCCCTTAAAGATGCAGGCAATACAGCAGTCTTCAACTTACAACCGTTTAGTGACTATTCAAAGTTACAGTGGCACTGAAAAAAACTACTTGACTAGTTTTCCCACTTACAACCTTTGCAGCATTGAAAGAAAAGCAAGGAAGGCCCTAAAACGGGAAAAACTTGTCTTGCTGAGCAACAGAAAGCTTGGGCTCCATTATGGTGATACGTTGAAGACTACCTGTAAAAGAGAAGCTGCTTACCATCCTTCTTGCACAGAACAGTGTAAGTCACTGCGTCGTTGAGTTCCACCGCTTCCCAGGCCAGCTGTACACCATCTTCAAGAACTTCAAGGATATCAGGGGCAGGTATGTTTGAAGGTGCCTCTGGGGCAGAACAGAAAACCATCATTCATCCCGGTGTTGGTGTGTATGATTTTGAAAACACACTCAAAAGCAACTTGAAGCATCATGAAATATCATTTTCAGCTCAGCTGCACCTCAATCACAAACTCTGGGGCTGATCTCATCAGGAGAACCCTCATTAATTCCAGTTGCAATGTCTTTTATTTAAAATAATGTTTTTCATTATGTAAGAAATATGATGTTGATAGAAAATATTATTGTAGTTCAGGACTGATTGACCCAACTAGGTTCAGTGCTAGAAGGGGATGGGGGTTACAGGGGGGAGGAGGAGGAGGAGGAGAAGGAGGAGAAAGACCAACAGATAATAGAAATAATTGATGGATAGAAAGACAGATAGATCATAGAGATAGAGATAGATAGATACAGACATGAATTTAAATGAATGGAAAGAGAAAGAGATGGAGAATGATAGATGCATGAATGGACAGAGTATAAACAGATAATTAAACAAACATAAGACAGAATTGGTAGAAAAGAAACACCAGCATCAAAAATGGGGCCAGAGGGAGAAGTGATTTGGGAGAAAGCTGATGGAGTGAAACGCCCCTTAATCCTGAGGCAAAGACTACCTTAAGTTTTGGGGAGATTTTTAAGGGTAAGATGCTTTCAGGCAGCTCAAGGAGAGATATTTTTCCTTCCCAAAATCTTTACATTCCCATTTTTGGATCCACAATTTCTGAGCCTTTTTGGATCCCAGGATGCAAGGGGGAAGAAAGCCATATTTTACCTGCTTTCCTTATGGTGCAGGAGGTGGAAACAGCACCATGGGAACTGGTAGCCTTGCAGGTGTAGACGCCAAAGTCCGCCATTGTAGCTGATAACACGGTTAAAAGCTGGAACCGTTTTAGAGTTGAAGAAATCAAGATCCGATCCGTGCTGCAAATTGCTGTTCCATCTAGAAGGCGATAAAAAGAAAGTTGCCAGGAATTTGGCCACCACCTAAAATTGAAGGTCAAACTCTTTGAAATGCCTGGAATCAGGAGTACCACAAATTATATAGGTAGTCCTCAACTTATGGCCACAATGGGGACCAAAGACTCTCTTGCTAAATGAGGCCATTAAATGAGCCATGCCCTATTCCATGACCTTTTTTTCTTGCCACGGTTGTTAAGTGAATTGCAGAAGTTGTTAAGTGAATCACATGATCATTAAGGGAATCTGGCATCACTGATTGACTTTACTTGTTGGAGACTGGAGAGAAGATCACAAATGGTGATCACATGACCCTAGGATGCTGCAATTGTTGCAAATACATGATGGTGGCTAACTGCCTGAATTTTGATCATGTGACTATAGGGATGCTACAATAGTTGTAAGTGTGAAGATCAGTTATCACTTTTTTCAATGCTGTTGTAACTTTGAACTTCATTCCTTTCTTCTTTTCCCCTTTCCTTCCTTTGTCCCTCTCTCTCCTTTTTCCTTCCTTCCCTCTTTCTTCTTTTCCCTCCCTCCCTCCCTTTTTTCTTCCTCCTTCCCTCCCTCCCCTTTTCCTTCCCTTTCTTCCTTCCTTCCTCCTTCCCTCCCTCCGTCTCCCTCCTTCCACTTTTTCCTTCCTTCCTTCCTTCCTTCCTTCTTTCCTTCCTTCCTTCCTTCCTTCCTTCCTTCCTTCCTTCCTTCCTTCCTTCCTTCCTTCCTTCCTTCCTATTCCTGGTTGCTAAATGAATGGCTGTAAGTCAAGGACTACTTATATAAGGAATATAGCTTGGAAATATCACTGGACAAAAGAGGAATTTGGGGGAATAAAAGGACTAGAGAGGAAGAGCACTTGGGACACTCTTCTGCAAGATGTTAAACCAAATGAGGGGCACTTGCATAGGGCTGCGACCCCACCCTGGGTGAAACTACCCCTGGCTTTGAGGAGCTGCAAAATGCTGCTTGAGCATTCTCGCGTGCGCCAAAGCGCCCTTTTGTCTGTGATCCAAAGCACCCCCCAACCCTCAAAACCCCAGAAAGCTTTAGAGTAAGCAGGCAAGACCAGTTGAAAGCAAAATGTCACCTTTTCAACAGTTGAGCAGTTATTAGCACTGATGATATTACCTAGTTTGGCAATGAAACGTCTGGAAGAAAAACAACCCTGCTCAAGGAGCACCAAGGACCCCACAGTCCATAAGCAAACTGACGTGCCTACCGTCCCTGTCCTATTGTTTCTTTTATATTTTATTTTTCTTATATGTATCCATGTATTCATAACTATGTTTTACTTATACCTATTATCTTGTAAGCAATTGACAAATAAACAAAATAAACAGTCTTCCTCCCTTCCCCCCCACAAACCCCACTCTTTTCTATTACTCATGATATTACTTAATTTGGTAATGAAACACCTGCAAGTAAAGCAACCAAGCTCAAGGAGCTTCAAAAACCCCAGGTTATGTTCTTGTCAACCTGTGGGAAGGGATTTGAACAAGGAGCCCGCCAGGAGATGAACAGGGACCTGCCTGTAGAAAGGGGAGGTTCTGTCAACCTTCCCTCCCCTGATATCAGCAGCTACGGTACCTTTGAACCATTCTATGCCAGAGAAGGAATGGGAGGAGGTCCGGCAGGAGAGGGTCAGAGATTGTCCAATGGCAACTGTCTGATCGGTGAGCTCTTCTGTGAAGGAAGGTCCTGGAAAGGAGAATGGATAGTTTTACATCATGGCCTTGTGACTAAATTTGATGTGTCTTGATTCTGAAAATATACTGATTTTGCTTCTGGGGGAATCATCCAACCCGTTACTGGCCAAGCCCAACTGAACAAAGAAAGTGCATTTGGACTTTCCAAACAAGTGTCAAAAATTAGGAATGGAGTCCAGAAGTGTGAAAACCAAAAGAGGAACTTTCCAGCCCCTTTTTAGAAGTTGTAGCTAGATTCCTGTAATATTTGCTACATGGGGTGCCCCTTGAAGACTGTTCAGAACTACTTCTGGAGCAAAATGCAGTGGACCATGGATTTTTTTGGTTGGTTTTATTATTGCCTTTCCTTCCTTCCTTCCTTCCTTCCTTCCTTCCTTCCTTCCTTCCTTCCTTCCTTCCTTCCTTCCTTCCTTCCTTCCTTCCAGTTTCCTTTTCTTTCCTTCCTCCTCCCTCCCTCCCACCCTCCCTCCCTTTCTTCCCTTCCTTCCTTCTGGTTTCCTTTTCCTTCCTTTCTATTTCCCCTCCCTCTTTCCCAAATATTTATTTATTATTCAGTGCATTTCTAAAACAAAGATCCCCCACTGTTGGGCATTAATGGCTAAAAATAAATGCAGAATGCAGAGATCAAACTCAGGACCCAAATCAACCCTCCCTCCTCCACTCCAGCCTCCCAACTTTCCTTCTGTTCCCCCTCCCCTCGTTGCTATACCTTTGTCCTTAGTCTTGAGGCTGGGCAAGGTGAATGCCGAGAACATCCTCTTCTTTTTGGAAGTTGGGGAAGGCTCTGTCAAAGAGGTCCTCTCGGCTTGCTCACTTTTGACTTCCTCAGAGGCTAGAAAATAGAGGGCCACCCAAAAGGTCAGGGACAGGGGCAGCCAGGAGGTCTGAAGATCCATTCTCTTTTGCAGAAGTCTCCAAACTTTGAGGCTTATGAACTTCAATTCCCAGAATTCCTCAGTCCGTCATACTGACTGGGGACTTCTAAGTTCACAAGTCTTAAAATTACAAATTTTGGAGACTGCTGCTCTTTTGGACCTCTCATAACCAGGATGTCCTTCAGAAATATCTTGAAGTACCTTTTAGAAGCTGGATTGAATCCAGAATTGGTAGCTACCTGTCAACCTTTTGAGGAGGATCTTGAAACAGATTCCACAAAGATTCCAGAAATGCCACTTTATTGTTGTAGGATGTGACAATAGACTCTTAAAAGCATCCCAGGTGATCTTATCCAGAATCCAGCCAGGTTACTTTGAGGTTCTCCTTCACCATTACCACATTTGATACATAAATAAATACATTTCCCCTTTCCCACTATTGAGTTATTGCTCGATCTACCCTAACATCCATTTCTACACCCAGGATATCTCTACTTCGGTAACGATCAAGTCAGCCAAGGAAGATAATCATTACCTGTTCTGGTGTCTTCACTGGAAAGTTTTCTGGTCAACATCTTTGAGAACTGAGCTACGGATGCCTTCATCCTCTTCCTCAGACTGAGTTCCACCTGCTCCATGGATTGAGAGCGGACTACTGGCTTGAAAAGTCCTAAGGCACTCTGGAGAGAACTCTTCCTCTTCCTCGTTGAATCTGATGGGAGATCATACTGGGACCCCATCGGTAGATCACCTTCTGAGTCAGACCTCTTTCCTATCCGTGGGGCTATGGCTGGTTCAGGACCCATCTCCATTTTGAGGGCATCTGTTCCTTTTTCTCCAGAAGGTCTCTTGAGGTCCACCTCCGGCAATTTATCCTCCCTGAGACATATTTTTTTCTCCTGATGAAAAGGGAGTTTGAATCCAGGTGGTCTTTTGCCGGGCAAATTTTCAGGAGCTTTCCTGAAACTCAGGAACTCAAATGGAGAATAGACAATGTCGTAGAGTTCATGAAGGTTGAGGAAAGCTGGTTCCACCTCCGTGATATCAAATTTGGAGGTCTTGCTGTCAGGACGAGGCATCTCCGAGAGATCTTGGATCTGCACGAGGGCAATTTCATACATTCGGCTACTTCCTGGATAATCCAAGCCTTCGTAAGAAGAAGAAGAAGACATCCTGGCTTTCTTGTTCAGGTAAGACTGGAGACTGAAATAGTCTTCTTCCCCAGGATAGATAATATCGGCTTCTGAAGGATCTGCTAGGCCAATGCCACCTTCTCTTTTGCCTCTGCGCACTAGATACCTACTTTTCGGTTTCACCGCTTGGCCAGGTGACTTTTGATGGAGCGTCTCATCTTGGGGTGATTCTAGCCAAGGAGGCGTTGCTTTCGATCGGTAAGCCATCTTCTCCGCTAAGTTCTCCAGAACGTGAGCCTCTGAGTCACTGTCAAGTCTCTGCTCGTGGCTTCTGCCTTCTCCAATGGAATATGGTCTTTTTGTTTGAGTTGAGACTTTTTCTCCAGAGGTTGCACAGGGTCTCATTTTCGCTTGAGAATAGCCTGCTACAGCAGGTGTTTGGCCCTTGAGGGCCTCACCAGGGGCAGGTGGCAGGTGGTGGTAGAGCTCATACTTTTCAGCTTCAAAAAAGGACATCAGATCTGCTTGGGCTTGAGGAGTTCGCTGAACCTCTCTGAGAAGAGATTCTCTTTCTGGGTAAGCAGAGGACTCTGGAAGTGAGGCTACCTGGGTTTCTCCATGAAGTATGGGTACTGAGGTGGACCCTGGTTGGGAAGATGCTTGCATCAGAGCAGCAGCGCTCCTTGGGCTTGTAGGAGACGGTCTTCTGTAAGGAGGAAACTCTCGTTGTGATGGGTGCTGGCTTCCTCCCAGAGCAACAATCTCTGGATGAGTAGGACCTTCACTTTTTGCAACAGGTAGCTTCCTTTCCAGGTGTGCAATGGGCAATTGATGTAAAGGCTTTTGCTTTGCACTCTCAGAGATTGAAGATGTAGCCATTTTTACTTGAGGGATGTCCAACTTCTCCAGATTTTTCTTCTCTAACATGGCTGACTTGGTCAAGCGGGATCCTGAGGGCTTCTGGGATGTACTTTGCTGTTCCTCAAGGATAGAGGAGGCAGAACTCTTGTCTGGAGCATCAGCAAGCTGTTTCTCATCCTGAGCTTGAGTGATGTGAAAGGGAACAACTTTCAGAAGATGAAGACTTTCTCCTTGTTGAAGTTGATGTCCTTCAACACTCTTGGGAGAAGTTGGGGTTGTCTTATGGGATGGTTTTTTCTCCTTGCTATCCCAAGACACCAAATTTGGGGTCTCTGATGGTGGCACTCTCAAACCAGAGGCTTCCCCCTGTGGAAAAATGGTTCGTCCATCCATGTAAGGAGAAGACATGGATATCTGCTCCTCTTCAGTGTCATTTTTTGAAGCCAACTCTGAAGCAAAATCAGATTGCTGAGCTTCTAGAATCAGATCTTCTCTGCCTTGAGGAGATCTTCCCACTAAATGTGGCACCTTCGTTTTCTGCGGTAAATCCTCCACTTTTTCGAAGCCCTGTGCCAAAATCAAGGTCTTCTTGTCCTGCTGAAGGCCCAACTTGGATCTTTCCTTGTCATCCAGGGGGGCTAACTTGGGGTGTTCTTCAGAAAAACCTGCCCTAGCTTTGGCTGCTGACATTTTTTCGTCCCTCAGATGAGTTCCTTCTGCTGGGCCACCCTGCAGCATGGCATCCAAGTCTTCTTCTGCAATTTCCTGTTCCTCAGCGAAACTCCCAGCTCTTATTCTGTAGTCATCCAAAGAACGGCTCCTGGCCGATACCTGGAAAGTCACTTTGGGCGATTTCTGAGCAGTATCAAAAGAAGCTGATTTGGTGATTAGGGGTCCATAACTTCCTTCTTGTTCCTTCCCCAATTCTGCATCCGGCAACGATCCTCCTTCTCTCCCAAGTTCAAACCGTTCTAGCAAGGGTTCCCGCAGGCCAGTTAAAGCGGACTTTGAATATCCGGCTTTCCTGTAAGACCTCTTAGCTCTTTCTAACTGTTTTCTTTGCCCGTTTCCTGGTGAGGAAGGAAAATCGGTCAGATTTTCCGATGGGTGGCTGTAAAAAGTACTTTTGATGACGCTATGTCTTGGGACACAACCTGGAGATCGTTCTATTCTTCCTTCTTCTGGAGGTAACAATCCAGTTTGATCTTGCAATGAAGCCAACTCAAACAATGTTCTTCCATGGGCATCACCCTCGGAGATTTCTCGTTCTCGGACAGGATGTCCATCCAATTGTCCCTTCGCTGAAGGCTCCTTCAACCTTCTGGTTTTGATGGGTGGCATGGAGTCTTCAGGAAGTTTGAACTCATCTTCAAATACTTCATCTTCTTGATTATTGGATCCTTCCAGCACAGATAGATGAACCTCCGGAATGGGTCCGAAAGGTTTTTTTCCAGAGGACACCAAAATTTCGTTGTCTGAAGATGACCCACTGGTGCTGGAGGAACTGCTCTCTTCGACCAGTTGCCGGGAGACGCCAAGTGAGGTGTTCTTGTGATGCTTTTCCAGAATTTCTGGGATTGGTCTCATCACGAGCAACGACTTGTAGCTCATAAGAGATCGCTGGACATGAAAGGAATGACAGAAAAGGAATGTTAAAACAGTGGAAAAGAGAAAACTGAGGCCAGCCCAAACACAATATGATAGAACCTAGAATCATGGGGTTGGAAGGGACCTGGGAGGTCATCTAGTCCAACCCCCTGCTCAAGAGAGAGACCTTATACAATTCCAGACAAATGGTTGTCCAATCTGTTGATGATGCATCCCCACATGCTGCGACTATATCATCATGGTCAAAATGATGATTTTACCACATAGAGTTTGGCAAAAAAATCTGCAAGATAAGTAATCCTTGACTTACAGCTATTCCTTTAGTGACCATTTGGCATTACAACAGTCCTGAAAAAGGTGACTTATGGCCATTTTTCACACTTATAACAGTTGCAGCATTCCCATGGTCCCTTGATCCAAATTCAGATACTTGGCAACTGACTCATATTTATGACAGTCGCAGTATCCCGGGGTCATGTGATCCCTTTTGTGGCTTTCTGACAAGCAAAGTCAATGGGGAAGCCAGATTCACTTAACAACGGTGTTACTAACTTAACAATGACAGTGATTATTTAGCATCTGTGGCCACAATGGTCATAGCGTTGGGCAAAACTCACTTAACTGTCTCGCTTAGCAACATAAATTTTGGGCTCAATTGTGGTCATAAGTTGAGGATTCTCTGTACTCTTACATTTCTTTACAAAGTCACTGTGAATCAGGAGTTAATAGGAAACCCCATTTAATTTTTGCAATCTATTTTTGAGAGTTGTTTCATGTGTTAAAAGAAGATGTAATATTCAAAGATGGCTAGCAGATACAGATAGTCCTCGACTTACGGCCATTTGTTTAGAGTTTCAAAGTTACAGCAGCACTGAAAAAAATTATTTGTGACCGGTATTCACACCTACAGCTGATGCAGGTCACATGATCCAAATTCGGGTGCTTGGTAACTGACTCATCTTTATGACCATTTCAGGTCACATGATCCCCATTTTCCAACCTCTGACAAACAAAGTCAACGGGGAAGCCAGATTCCCTTCACAACTGTGTAACTAACTTAACAACTACAGTGATTCACTTAACAACTGTGGCAAGGAAATTCGCAAAATGGGGCAGAACTCACATCACAAGTGTCTGTCTTAGCAACAGAAGTTTTGGATGTAAGTCGAGGACTACTTATATTAATGAGAAGGGCAGCAGAGAAATCCAATCATAAAAACAAATAAATAGCAACTCTTTAGAAGCCATGCTTCTCAGCCTTAGCAATATTAAAGATATCTGGACTTCAACCCACCCAGAATTCTCCAGTCAACCATGCTGGCTGAGGAGTTTTGGGAGTTGAAGTCCACATGTCTTAAAGTTGCCAAAGTTGAGAAATGCAACCTTGGGACTTGCTGTTCATACAGGAACATGGGACGAGGAACCTTGGAACCATATTTAAGCCATTTAAATATGAATTTAAAATCTAAGTTATTCTCTTTCCAAATTTGCCAAGAATAAACAGCAGGGTCTGTATTAGATATATTCAGTCTCTAAAATAAAAATTGTAAATGTGCATAACAATGCATATGACGGATCCCAGAACACCAACACTAGTGAAGCCAAAATAACTGTGCATCGGGGTAGAGCTGTTTACTAACCTGCCATTTGCTTCGGGATACAAAAAAGTTGAGCGGTTTTGTCTCAATAAAATGAACCTCTTCAGATGGGGGTTTGTGCTGAAAAGGAACATAAAATAATTTTGAAAATAAATTCTGGATCATATCATCAAACACCCAGTAAATATCCCAATTTATTTGAAAACCAGAGCTTCTAGTATTTGTCTGGAATTGTTCATTTCTTAGAAAAAAAACCAAGCCACCAGGTCAAAAACAGCATTGTTCCTTTACATTCTTGCTGTAAATTATACATTTTGGGAGAAGCCCAGGGATGGGATTCTACTGGTTCTCACCTATTCGCTAGAACCGGTTGTTAACATTCTAAGCAGTTTGGAGAACCGGTTGTTAGAAGAAATTACTGGCCTAATCCTGTCAGGAAGGCAGGAAGGAAACATTCTGATGTTGCTTACAGAAACTGCCTCTCCATTAACCCTCATTACATTCTTGGCAGGACTAGAGTTCCTGGCTCAGGAACGTCTCTGGAGTTTTCCCCCGCTTCTTTGCTGGTACTTTGCTTGTGTGGAGGGACCATTCAAAGTTACAATGGCACTGAAAAAAGTAACTTATGACCGTTTTTCACACTTAACAACTGTTGCAGCATCCCCACAGTCACGAGAGGCCAGGTGAGGAGATGTGTGCCTCAGTGCGAGTGATGTTGAGTTGGCCACACCCAGCCAATAACATGACCACCAAGCCACACTACCACCTCAGCCACGCCCACAGAACCGGTTGTTAAAAATTTTGAATCCCACCCCTGGAGAAGCCCATACTTTGACATAGATCGTCTTAGCAAAGGTATCCTCCAAATTGGGGAGGTTAAAAAATCAATATGGAAATTGCAACTGTCACAGTCATCCCTGCAGTCCAGATTAGGGGAAAAGGGGGATAAGAATCCAAGTCTGATTCTTCCAGTCCTTCAACAGCGATCAAAACTTACAGAAAACCAGGGATGAGAGAGGCATTCCATTGCAGTTGGCCTGATTCTGTAAAGAGAAACAATAAACCAGGTTCTACTTGATATGTCAAGGAACAGCTATGTATTCAAAGAATATTTCAACGACTTTGATGTCTCTGGAAAGGACTGATTTTGAACAGAAAAGTTTAATATGGTAACTGGCAAAGGTCTCCTGGGGTTGTGTGAATTCAGGCTAGGATAACCAGCACTCTGTTCATTCTCTGAAATCTCTTCTTTGGCAGCTTTTTGCCATCCACCAATGTATGCCTTCATCTGTTCCACTTCTGGACCTAATTGTCCACTTCTAAATAATATTTCACACTTTTCAAATTTTTAAATGTTAAGTCATTTAGTTTTTAATGTTTTATTCTATTGATTAAACTATATACTGTCCAGAACTGTGAGTTTAGATAAGGTTTGATATATCAGCCAATCAATCAATCAATCAATCAATCAATCAATCATATAGGTTTACAAATTTCAAGAATTTTCTAGGATAATGGACTTTGGAGAAGCAGGATAGGAAGAGCATGGGCATTGATAGGAGAGAATATTTGTAGCTCAGGGTTGAACTGTGCGGTTGTTGGTGCACTCTGAGGTTGGTGATTTTCTTGCAGATGTTTCATGACTCAGCTAGGTAAACATCAGTGCTAGAAGGGAGGAGTTGGAGGAGGAGGAGGAAGGAGGAAGAGGAGTGGGATCCTTGGTGCTCTCTGAGCTTGGTTGTTTTCTTGCAGATTTCATGATCCAACTAGGGAACATCATCAGAAGGGAGGGGGGAGGAAGAGGGGGGATGAGAAGAAGGAGAAGAAGGAAGGAAGGAGGAGCAGGAAGAGAACTGTTGGGATCGTTGGTGCTCTCTGAGCTTGGATGTTTTCTTGCAGACATTTCATGACCTAACTAGGGAACATCATCAGTGTTGGAAGGGAGGAGAGTTTACTGGGGGGAGGAAGGGGAGAAGAATTGTGGGGTCCTTGGTGCTCTCTGAGTTTGGAGGTTTCCTTGCAGATATTCCATGACCCAATATCATCAGTACCAGAAGCGATTGGGGTTTGCTCTCGTTTTATATAATAGCACCTTGCCCTGTCAGTGTTGGAGAGAGTAGGTAAACAATTGCCTAATCAAGGAACCCTCAAAACCACTCCCAGCAAGACTGACAGGGCAAGGTGCTATTATATAAAATGAGAGCCAACCCCACTTGCTTCTGGCACTGATGATTTATTTATTTATGTTTATTTATTGGAATTTGTCAAACAAAAATGAGAACAAGAATAAGAGAATAAAAATACAATGACACGGACAATAGGCACGTCTTTAGTGCACTTATGCATGCCCCCTTTAATGACCACTTAAATATGAAATAAGGCCCACAGAAGTCCATTTGTGACTGAAACTGTGTATTGGTAGCTGAGACAACTGGATCAGGTAGGGCATTCCAGACTTTGACATGATGTTCCCTAGTTGTGTCAGGAAACGCCTGCAAGGAAACCACCAAGCTCAGAGACCACCAAGGACATCAGAGACTGCTGGCTTTTCCAGAGCCCACCTGCCCCCCAGATCTGTCCCTCTTCTAATATCCTGAAGAAAAGACTTCATATTTTAGAAATAACTCTCCTTCCTATGCTATCTCTCTGAAATGAAAATGAGAAGTGTATATACATCCACTCACGCAGGAGCTGGTTGAAGGATTTTTTCAATAAAATCCTTGGCTTCGTTGCTCACATGATCCCAATCAGAGCTATTCCATGAAACGATCCCATTCTGGACATTAAGCAGGGTTGCGCGGTCATTTTCCCCAGCAAAGGGAGACTTGCAGGTCAAGCTGATCATTAAAAAAAAAAAAGACAAAATTTTAAAATGTTTGTATGGTCATGAACCAATCTGCAAAGAAAAGGCAGAGGATGGCCATTTGTTGGTGATAAAATCTACAGGTAATCCTCAACTTACAACCATTTGTTTAGTGACTGTTTATAGTTGTGACGGCACTTAAAAAGTGACTTAAGACCGTTTTTCACATTTACGACCATTGCAGCATTCCCATGGTCACGTGATCAAAATTCAGGTACTTGGCAACTGGCTCATATTTATGATGGTTGCAGTGTCTCAAGGTCACGTGATCCCATTTTGCAACCTTCTGACAAAGTCAATGGGGAAGCCAGATTCGCATAAAAATGTGTTACTAACAACTGCAGTGATTCACTTAAGAACTGTGGCAAGAAAGATTGTAAAATGAAGCAAAACCCATTTAACAACTGTCTTGCTTAGCAATTGAAATGTTGGGCTCAATTGGGGTCATAAGTCAAGGATTTATGTGTAATATGATAAAGTCTCATATGCTTACCTTAAATAGCTAATAACGCCAACTGGCCTATAAGAAAAGAAAGAAATATTAGAAGAGAATCTCAGCTCTCATAAAGCCTTGATAGACCAGGGAAGGTTCTGATGCCCTGAAACAGAATTTCTCAATTTGAGAAATTTAAGATGGGTGGCCAGAATTCTCAAGCCAGCATCTTCAAGTTGCCAAGGTTGAGAACCCTAACATGAAGGATGGGCTGGTTTCTTTTATTGTCAGAAGAATCTTCCATTGTTCCTTCATTTCTCAACGATATGGAACCATGAACCAGTAAATTCTGGAGATCAATTCCGAAACACAAAAGATTAGAACATAGAACAGTGACGGAAGGGACTTCTGAGGTCTTTTAGTCCAACCCCTTGTTCAAGGCAGACCTTATACTATCCTGGTCAAATGATTGTCCAGTCTCTTCTTGAAAACCTCCAGTCATGGAGCATCCACAACTTCTAGAGGCAAGTTGTTCCGCTGGATAATTCTTCTCACTGTCAGGAAATTTCTTCTTATTTCCAAGTTAGATCTTCCTCTGATGAGCTTCCACCCGTTACTTTTTATGACCTCTGGTGTTTTGGATAATAGGTTGATTCACCTCTTCTCTGGGACAAGTATTGGAAGAAAGTTATCATTTCTTCCCTGATTCTTTTCTTCAATAAACTAGACATACCCAGGTCATTCAACCATTTAGCTTCTAGAGTTGACTCTTCATCATCTTCGTTGCTCTTCTCTGCACTCTTTCTGGGGTCTCAACATCCTTTTTGTGTCATGGGGACCAACACTGAATACAGTATTCCAAGTGTGGCCTCACCAGTACAGTATAAAGTGATACTTTATACTGTACTGTACTGTTATATTATCTACTAAATATGTTGGCTGTTCTTTCTAGTTTGCTGTCATCTGCAAATTTGATGAGTTCTCTTTCTATCCCCTCATCTAGGGCCCAAGACTGAACCTTGTGGCACCCCACTGCTTACTTCCCTCCATGTAGTCGTATTCCATTGAAGACTACACATCGAGTGTGGTTGAACAGCCAGTTTTGAATCCATCTGGTGATGATGCTATCTATCCCACATTGTTCTATCTTACCAAGAAGTAGATTATGGTCTATTTCATCAAATGCCTAAGCATATTACATCCACAGCATTGTGCAAATCTACTAATTTAGTTAACCTTCTTGGTTTTCCACTGATCTTCAAGAAGGCTCACCAAAAGCAATGAGGAAGGTTAGGGTAAAACTACAAGGAACGAGAATGGAGAGGATTTGTTTACCAGATGTCCGATGCCATTGACACTGGAGACCTGGACAGTACTTCTGGTGGGACAAATTCTGGAGATCCATAAGTGCTGTGCTGAGGCTGTGATGGATTTATCCTTTGGGCAAAGCCGAAATCACAGATCTTAATGTCATCCCTGTCAGGGTGGACCATCAAAATGTTTGAAGGCTGTAGAAGGGAAGGATAAAGAAGAAATATCAGTATGGAAAAGAATTGAGGGATAAAACCTGTCAGCAAAAAGAGAACTCAAACTGGTTTTCCTTGCTGAAATTCTGAGATACAGGTAGTCCGCAACTTACAACCACAATTGAACCCCAAATTTTTGTGGCTGAGACATTTGTTAAGCGGGTTTTGCCTGTTTTACGACCTTTCTTGCCACAGTTGTTAAGTGAATCCTTGAAGTAGTTAAGTGAGTAACACGGTTGTGAAGTGACTCTGGCTTCTCCATTGAGAAGCTTGTCAGGAGGTTGCAAAAGGGGATCACGTGACCCCTGGAAACTGCAACCATCATAAGTATGAGCCAGTTGCCAATTTTAATCACATGATCATGGGGATGCTTCAACAGTCGTAAGGGTGACAAATGATTATAAGTTATTTTTTTCAGTGCCATTGTAACTCTGAATGGTTATTAAATATTGTAAGTTGAGCGCTACCTGTACTTCAGAAGGCCCAATTCTGTTTTAGCAACATAATATCAACAGTAGACCTCCAAGTTTCTTGGTTCTATAATATCTCAAGACTTAAAATGAACACCTAGTATCAAAACCTTCATTTAAAAAAAGCACAACAAAGAATGTTCTTTCTGCGCCAACTCAGAAAGCTCAAAGTGCCCAAGGAGCTGCTGATCCAGTTCTACAGAGGAATTATTGAGTCTGTCATCTGCACCTCTATAACTGACTGGTTTGGTTCTGCAACCCAACAGGACAGACTTCAAAGAACAGTTAGGACTGTAGAGAAAACAAACAAACAATGGCAACCAGCCTGCCTTCCATTGAGGACCTATATACTGCAGGGATTAGAAAGAGGGCTGAGAAAATATCTATAGACCCTCACATCCTGGACATAAATTGTTTCAACCTGTTTCCTCAAGACAACGCTATAGGGCACTGCACACCAGAACAAACAGACACAAGGACATTTCCTCCCCCTCCCCCATGCTATCACTCGGCTAAACAACTAATTCCTTCACCTCTGTCTTATGACCTAGGTCCTAGGATATTAAACCACGTAGTAGGGCTGCACATTATCTTTCTCATCTGTCCCATTAGCTATCCCTTTAGCATCTGATGACTATCACTTTGCTGTTTGTATCTTATGATTTATGTTGATTGCTTTTATTTAGTATCCTAATGATTTATCTTGATTGCTTTACTATCCTATGACTATCCCTGAGTGTTGTATCCAGGAGTGGGCTACTACCAGTTTGCACTGGTTCGGGCGAACAGGTTGTTAATTTTATGGCCTGTTCGGTGAACTGGCAAATCCCACCCCTGGCTGGCCCTGCCCATCCCACCCTCCCAGGACTCCCCATGCAACCCATTTTGGATTGCAGGTAAGTGCAGGGCCCATGTGGAGGCTCAGAGGGGTGAAAAACGGGCCTCCTGGAAGTTCCAGAAGGCCGGAAATCGGCCCGTTTCCCTTCCAGAGAGTCTCCGGAGCCCAGGGAAGCTGTTTTTGCCCTCCCGGAGGCTCAAGGGAAACCTCCAGAGCCAGGGAGAATGAAAACACCCCCACACTATGGTGCAGGAGGCTGACTAGGCTGCACCCACCCAGCAACTGGGCAGAGAACCGGTTAACTTTTTTGAAGCCCACCCCTTGTTGTATGTATGATTTACGATGATTGTATTTTATGATTAAAATTATAATTAGTGCTTGTATGTACACTGTGAGCTTATGCACTGGAGACAAAGTCTTGGCTAAGAAAGAATGTTCTATTCTATTCTATTTCTCCTTGGAGATTGCAGAGATGGAAGAGAGATTGTGGGAACTGACCAGAAGAAGGAATAGAGAGAATTGGTCAAGAAAGAAGAAATGGGTCTTAGCAGCTTCATTCCTAGATGGCAGCTCAGCCTAACTGGGGAGAAATGGGGGAGGAAGAATTTTATTTTATTATTATTGTTTATTTATTTTATTACTTTAATTTTGTTTCCTTTTATATCCTGCCTTTATTATTTTTACAAATAACTCAAGAGGGTAAACACATCCAACACACCTTCCTTATCCTAACTTCCCCACAATAACAACCCTGTGAGGTGGGTTGCACCAAAAATGATAAGCCCAAAATCATCCAGCCGGCTTACATGGCTATGGCAGAACTAGAACTCAACATCTCTTGGTGATTGGCCTAAAACCATCCAGTGGCTTTCATACCTAAGGCAGGGCTAGAACTCAATGTCTCCTGGTGATTGGCCCAAAGTCACCAGCTGGCTTTTATGCCTAAAATGAGACTAGATATTAGATAGGTGCAAGCTTCCAATTTTCATAAAAGTTACCTGGATGTCCAAATGTAATATTTCATTGCTGTGAAGATACAGGATGCCTTCTAGAAGTTGCTTGATGTAGAATTTGACCTATTTCAGAAGGGGGAAAATGAAGTTATTCAGGTCATATAAAAAAAAAAACTCAGTAGAGATTCTCAGTCATCCAGGTCATGGTTGCCCAAGCTGCTTGGTTGTTTTCTTGCAGGCATTTCATGACCAAACTAGGTAACATCATCAGTACTAGAAGGGAAAGAAGTTAAACTCAGACCCTTCTAGCACTGATGATGTTACCCAGGGGTGGGATTCAATTTTTTTAACAACCAGTTCTGTGGGCATGGCTTAGGTGGTGGGCGTGGCTTGGTGGTCATATGACTGGGTGAACATGTTTGGTGGTCATGTTATTGGCTGGGTGTGGCCAACTCAATATCACTCACATTGAGGCACGCATCTCCTTGCCTGGCCTCTCGTGACTATGGGGATGCTGCAACAGTCGTAAGTGTGAAAAAGGGTCATAAGTCACTTTTTTCAGTGCCATTGTAACTTTGAATGGTCACTCCACACAAGCAAAGTACCAGCAAAGGAGGGGAAAAAACCTCCAGAGAAGTTCCTTAGACAGGAAGTCTAGTCCTGCCAAGAATGTAATGAGGGTTAACGGAGAGGCAGTTTCTGTAAGCAACACCAGAATGTTTCCTTCCTGCCTTCCTTAAAGGATTAGGCCAGTAATTTCTTCTAACAACTGGTTCTCCAAACTGCCTAGAATGCAACCGATTCTAGTGAATAGATGCAAACTGGTAGAATCCCACCCCTGATGTTGAGTGAGGGGTTTCTGCCGGCCGCCTTGAAAGAGGCGGTAGTGAGACCCCTCCTCAAGAAACCGTCCCTGGACCCAACTTTATTATCTAACTATCGTCCGGTCTCCAACCTTCGCTTTATGGCGAAGGCTGTTGAGAGTGTGGTGGCACGACAGCTCCCTCAGCACCTGGATGAAGCTGTCTATTTAGATCCACGCCAATCAGGCTTCAGGCCTGGGTACAGCACGGAAACGGCATTGGTCGCATTGGTGGATGATCTCTGGAGGGCCCGTGACAGGGGTTATTCCTCTGTCCTGGTCCTGTTAGATCTCTCAGCGGCATTTGATACTGTCAACCACAGTATCATATTGCGGCGGCTGGGGGGGTTGGGAGTGGGAGGCACTGTGTTACGGTGGTTCTCCTCCTTACTCTCTGACCGTTCGCAATTTGTGTTGGTGGGGGGGCAGAGATCGACCCCGAGGCCCCTGATCTTTGACGTGCCTCAGGGGTCTGTGCTCTTGCCCCTCTTGTTCAACATTTATGTGAAGCCATTGGGTGAGATCATCCGTGGCTTTGGGGTAGAGTTTCATCAGTACGCTGATGATACGCAGCTCTACATTTCTACCCCAGGCCACCCCGACGAAGCCGTTGAAGTGATGACCCGGTGCCTGGAAGCTGTGCGGGGTTGGATGGGGCGAAACAGGCTTCAGCTCAACCCGGCCAAGACCGAGTGGCTGTGCTTTCCAGCGCCCCGATACAGCCAGCTAATTCCATCGCTGGCCATGGGGGAGGAAATTCTTGCACCCATGGAGAGGGCGCGCAATCTGGGTGTCCTTCTGGATGTACGACTGTCGTTCGAAGATCACATAGCAGCCATCGCCAGGGGGGCTTTTTGTCAGGTCCGTAGGATCTACCAGTTGCGGCCCTTTCTGGATCGGGACGCACTTCGCACAGTCACATCCGCCCTCGTCATCTCCCGCCTAGACTATGCCAATGCTCTCTACATGGGGCTCCCCTTGAAAAGCACCCGGAGGCTCCAGTTAGTGCAAAATGCGGCCGTGCGGGTGATTTTGGGGCCTCCTCGGAGCTCCCATGTTACACCACTCTTGCGCGAGCTGCATTGGCTCCCAGTGGTCTTCCAGGTGCAATTCAAGGTGTTAGTGACCATCTTTAAAGCGCTCCATGGCTTGGGACCTGGGTACTTACGGGACCACCTACTGCCACCATCAGTCTCCCATCGGCCAGTGCGCTCCCATAGGGTGGGCCTCCTCGGGGTGCTGCCGGCTGGACGGCTGGCGATCCCGAGGGTGCGGGCCTTCTCTCTGGAAGCACCTTTCCTCTGGAACGAATTGCCCCCGGAGATGAGGACCATCCCTGACCTTTTGACCTTCTGGCGCGCTTTGAAAACCCACTTATTGCATCAAGCCGGTCTGGCCTAGAGTTCTACGTAGGATTTTTAATTGGTTTTAATCGGTTTTTAATTTTTATAACTTTTAACCTTGATTGTTCTTATCTATTAGTTATTTATCAGCCACTTAATTTAATCTTTTTAAATTGCTTTTAAATATTGTATTGTATTTTCTATTCTATTTTATTTGGTTATACACCGCCCCGAGTCCCATCAGGAGAGGGGGGGCAGTATAAAAGACTAAATAAATAAATAATAAATAAATAAATAAATAAATAAAATGTTATCTAGTTTGCTTATGAAATGTCTGCAAGAAAAACCAATAAGCTCAGTGAGCATCAAGGACTCCACAATTCAACCCTGAGCTACAAATAATATCAGTATTGAGAATTATATTTGGGCTGGCTGGAGATAACAAAAGTTGAGTGTATAACACCAGAAAAAAATGAGCTGGGGGAAGGAATTCAACTGAATTCAACTATCCTTGTTTGTCTTAAAATCTTTGGTCCTCTCCCTAAAATACAGGAGGAAGGATTCTTACCTCTGCTTCTGTCACCTTGTTCTTCTTGTACAGTCGGTCCAGAAGATCTTCATGAGAACATCTAATCCATTAAGGAATGTGGGCCAAGCCATCAAAAGGGCTAAACAAATAAATGTAGATTGTTTTCAAAGAATCTTCCAACAATTAACTCTCTTCATCTGGCCAAACAATTCAAACCAAGAAAGAGGGATTGGGCCAAGACATTTGACACCCCTGTGGTTGCAAGATGGGACTTGATGAACTGATAGAAGAGGATACCTGTAGCTCAGGGTTGAACTGTTGGGTCTTTGATGCTCTTTGTGCTTGGTGGTGTTCTTGCAGAAAACCACCTTTGGTTCTACACTGGAGTCAGAATCTAATGTCAGCAATGATGATGTTACCTAATTTGAAATACCTGTCAGAATACTACCAACCTTGGAGAGCACCAAAGACCTCACAGTTCCTCTCCTTTTCCTTTTCCTTCTCCTTCTCCTTTCCATAAACCCCACTCTCTTCTAGCACTGATGATGTTCCCTAGCTAGATCATGAAATGTCTCCAAGAAAACTAACAAGCTCAGAGAGCACCAAGCAAGGACCCCACAGTTCTCCTCCTCCTCCTCCTCCTCCTCCTCCTCCTCCTCCACCACCACCACCACCACCACCACCTCCTCCACACCTCTCTCCCTGCTAGTGCTGATGATGTTCCTTAGTTGGGTCATGAAATGTGTTCAAGAAAACTACCACCTCTGGGAACCGAGGTTCCTATTGTTCAACGCTGAGCTGCAAATATTCTCTTCTATCAGCTTATACCATACTGAGAAACAGGCACGTGAGAAAGAAATTCAAAATAAGGCTACTTTGATGGTTTTAAGATGGGATAGAAACCAATTTGGAGAAGCTTTCAAGATTATTACAAACAGCAAAGGAGCATTAGTAGGGCCTGTTTTTTGACCTAGCCCACCTTGGCAAGGAATAAGCACTGAGGACTAGTGCCCCAACACCATCTCCTTTCATATCTTTCTTTATTACTCTTTTCAGGGGCAAAAAGGATACAGTTCCAAAATAAGAATTAAGGTTTTCCGTGTTTCAAACTGGTCCAGCAGTTGAGTAATTCGATCATGGGAAAGTTGGACTAGAATATCTCTCTCCCGATAAGCCTGTTCTCTCGATCGACTTCGCAACGGGATGAATTTTGCTGCACAAGCCACACGGTTGGCTTTATGGATGACTCTCTTGAGAATGCTGAAGGAGCCCCTGAAAACCATTAAATATTCAGAGAATAAAGAGATATTCTCAAATCTCAAGTTTGGGCAAAAAGGGTTCCCTTAGTGTCATATTTTCCATCAAAATAATAGTGGATGCTAAGGGAAAAAAAATCATTTTTTACCTTCCTATTTCCTGTTTAACCTCGTAGAAAGAATGAAGTTTCCTTCGTGGGCTTCGCTTCTTTGCCTCTTGACTTTTCTTATCTACAATAATCAGAATAAAAATCAAAGTGGCGACAATGACAGAAATGCTATTTGGCTTCCAAGCAAGAACTGGTGGGACCATCAAATACAGGTAGTCCTCGGCTTACGACCACAATGGAGTCCCAAATTTTATTGCTAAGAATAGAATAGAATTCTTTATTGGCCAAGTGTGATTGGACACACAAGGAATTTGTCTTGGTGTAAATACTCTCAGTATACATAAAAGAAAAGATACATTCATTAAGAATCAAGAATCATAATGATAGTCATAAGGTACAATCAACAATCAAATAGTCAATATAAATCATAAAGATACAAGGGACAAAGTCACAAGTGGGAGGGGATGGGTGATAAGGAGTGATGAGAAGATTAAGAGTAATAGTAGCGTACACTTTGTAAATAGTTGAACAGTGTTGAGGGAATTCTTAATTATTATTGTGGGAATAGACAGTTGTTAAGTAAGTTTTGTGCCTTTTTACAGCCTTTCTTGCCATACTTGTTAAGTGAATCACTGCAGATGTTAAGTTAGTGACGTGGTCGTTAAGTGAATCTGGCTTCCCCGTTGACATTTCTTTTCAGGAGGCCGCAAAAGGGGATCAATAACCCTGGGACAACCATCATAAATACAAGTCAGTTTTTATTAGCAACTGACTCATAATATGAAATACGAAAGACGAAATAAGTCAGTGGAAGCAAAAGGTTTTCAAAGAAAAAAGAAAAACAAGAAAATCCAACTGCTTTTTCAAAAAAGCACCTTTGGGAGAACTGGGTGATTGAGAATCTACATAGACCTTTAACGAAGGAGATAGAGAAAAAAAGACCAAATACAAAGAGCTGTCTATAAGGGGCCATGGAGATCTTCTAGCCTATACCCCTGCCCAGCCTGGAGACTCTACCCTAGGCCAGGCCAACGGCAGCCTCTTCTTCTTCAGTGATGGCACACTCACAGCTGTTCCATTAATTGTTGTCACTGTCAGGAAATCACTCCCTAGACAGGATCTTTCTTTGATAAGTTTCAGCCATTTCTTTTTGCCCTGACCTCCAGAGCTTTGGAGAATAGATTGATCCCCGTCTTCTCTATGACAGTCCCTCAAATATTGCCTCCCCCAAATCCTTCTCTTCTTTAAATTAGTTCCCGCAACCATCCATTGTACAGTTGAGCCTCCAGAGGGAAAGAAGGGAAGAAGGGAGGAGGGAAGGAGGAAGGAAAGGGGGAGAGTGGGATGGAGGGACAGAGGGAGGGAGGAGGGAAGGAAGGAAGGAAGGAAAAGAAAGAATAAATGAGAAGAAAAACCACCAGGTCGACATACCTTCCTGCACCACCAGCTCTGCTTTGCAGACCACCTCCCCTCCAGCGTTTTTAGCCATGCAAGCGTAGACCCCTCCATCTTCGGCCCGAGCGTTGTAGAGGATCAGAGAGTAGCTGGTGCCTTCATTGGACTGGTAGATCCTTTTGCTGTCCAGCAACAAGGAAATCCCCTAGAAGGAAATGAGGGAAGCAGGTAAAATAAGGTAGGTAGCTGCAATTTTGGCCCTTCCCTTGGGCCTCAGCCAGGGGCAGCCCCATCTAAACTCTTGGTTTAAGAATATATCTCTGGGGAAGGCTTGCACCAAGATGGAAGAAGGACTTATGATACAATATTTATAAACAGAGGTAGTCCTCAACTTACAACAGTTCCTTTAATGAGTGTTCAAAGTTACAACAGCACTAAGAAAAGGGACTTAGGACTGTTTTTCACATTTATGACCATCGCATCATCCCCATGGTCATATGATCAAAATTCAGATGCTGGGCAACTGACTCATATTTATGATGGTTGCAGTGTTCCTGCGGTCACATGATCCCTTTTAGCGACCTTCCTGTAAGCGAAGTCAATGGGGAATCCAGATCCAGTTAATAAACATGTTACTGGCTTAACAACTGCAATGATTCACTCTACAACTGTGGCAAGAAAGCAAATAAAACGGGTCACAATTCTTTTAACAACTGTCTCTCTTGGCAACAGAAATCTTGAGCTCAGTTGTGGTCATAAGTTAAGGACTATCTGTATTATAATATTTACAACGGTTGCAGTGTCCCGGGGTCTTGGGATCCCCTTTTGCTGACTTCTGCAAAAGTCAATGGAGGAAGCCAGATTCACTTAACAACCATGTGACTAACTTAACTTAAATGATTCGCTTAACAGGTGTGGCAAGAAAAGTTTGCAATATGGAGCAAAATTCACTTAACAATTGCCTCGGTTAGTAACAGAAATTTGGGACTCAATTGTGACCATAAGTTGAGGACTACCTGTAATTACTATTTTTCTAAATCCAGACAGCATAATTTTTCTATCAACAAAGGTGTCTGTAGCAGAGGTGGGTCTTCAGCAGGTTCTGATCAGTTATGGAGAACTGGTAGTGGAAATTTTGAGTAGTTCGGAGAACCATCAAATACTGGCCCCGCCCCCATCTCTTCTCTGCCTCCCATTGAGTCCCAGCTGATCGGCTGGGTTTCCTTTTGTTGCCCTGCACAGGAGAATGGAGCTGGAAAGCAGGTTAATGGGGTGGGGAGGGAAGGAGGATTTTGCAGTATCCTTCCCCTGCCACACCCACCAAGCCACACCCACAGAACTGGTAGTAAAAAAATTTGCATCCCACCACTGGTCTGTAGCCATTTCTTTTTTTATTTCCACCCAGGTGTGGGGATGTTTTTGACTTACCTTAAACCATCCGACAACCGGCTGAGGATTGCCTTCAATGATGGCCTGGAACTTGGCCATTTCCCCACACCGAACCTGGACATCCTCAAGGGGCACCTGCATATATGGTGGACCTAATGAAAGAAAAATATGAACTGCAGTTGGACAGATCTAGCGCTTGGTTATTTTCTTGCAGATGTTTCATGACCTGACTAAGCAACATCATCAGTGCTAGAGGGGAGTGGGATGTGCTCTCAGTGATTTAAGTAGAACTATTCTACTTTCAGAAGGAGAAAGGAGAAAGCAATCGAAGTCATAATAAAACTTGTACTATGAGCTGTTTAAACAGTGTTTGGGTTTCGGGGGCCCTTCTTGTATCTATATCTGTGGGGTCCTTGGTGCTCTCTGGGCCCGGTGGTTTTCTTGCAGAATGGAGAGGGGCTTGTAGAGAGAATAGAATAGAATAGAATAGAATAGAATAGAATAGAATAGAATAGAATAGAATAGAATAGAATACTTTATTGGCCAAGTGTGATGGGACACACAAGGAATTTGTCTTGGTGTAAATACTCTCAGTATACATAAAGAAGGAACATTCGTTAAGAATCAAGAATCATAATGTACAACACTTAATGATAGTCATAGGGTACAATCAACATCAAATCATGCTAGGAAACAGAGGATACAAGCAACAAAGTTACAGTCACAAGTGGGAGGGGATGGTGTTGGGATTTACAGCAAATGGTTAAATAGTACTGCTTGTAGCATACAGAAAATATAGTTGCATTGAATATATGAATTTGCACATCCTATGATAAACCATATCCTTTGCTGAGCTCGTACACTTGCTGTCTATGCAGAAACGCAAACCAAAGAGCCTGCCCAGATAACTCCGGACATGAGACAATGGCAAATTACATCCTATGCCAGTAGCTATGCTCTGTAGAAAGCATTGACCTACTTATTATTCTGCCCTGCAACAGATATGTAACTACTTATGAGAAAGTACGTATAATTCCCTATGCATGTAACCAATGTACTGATACTTGCTCCCTCCCCTATGTATGTTGCCAAATAAAAGAGAGGCTCAGAACACGCCCTGGGTCCACTCGTCCTGAGGAAAACCTGTGTGTTGTCTTCACTTGCCGGTCAAGATTCATGAGTGACCCACCCGGTTTGTGGCATAGTTAATTGGAATGCCGCAAGTGGTGACCCCCGACGTGATAAGCGTCTTGATGTGTTTCTGCGGGAGGCGGCCTTGACAACCTATATGAGTCTTTGGCTGCTGGCGGAAAGCGTCTCGGACCACCCATACCTACCAACGGGAAAACTGTGCACACCCATCCACGATTGGAGCTCAGGTAAGTATGGGGGGAAAACTCTCTCAACAACAGGTGCTACACCTAAACGAGCTGAGGGAGTTAACCGAATCTTCAAAAAGATATGCTTCAAGAGAGGGTAAATCACTCCCTCGATTGAAACATAATGATTTAATTGGCCTTCTGACACACATTTGGCAACATTTCCCATCATATCCAAAGCAAGGAAATTATAAAATAAGTACATGGACAAAATTGGGAGAAAGTCTCCATTCGGCTCCTAGAGCCCCGATGCACGTTTTAACCACATGGCGTGCAGTCATGGAATGTTTAGTGATTCATCATAAATTTGCCAAACAATTACTAACGGATTCTGCGCCTCCTCCGTATGAATCCACAAAACAGGAACAGGCAATCCTCAATCCTGTTTTGCAGAACTCTAAAAAAGTCACTCCAACTGCTCCAAAACCAGACCCGCAACACCAAGGAGGTCAAATAGTTAGAGCAATACAAGTTGCACAACAATCAGGGCAACTTGAAACTGAGGATTTAGAAACGTGTGCTATATTTCCGGTCACTTGGGACCCAGCTGGAGCCGCTGAAGGAGTGGCTGTTAGACCGATTCATCAACATGTTAATTATAAACAAATTAAAGAGATAAAGGGAGCAGTTAAAGATTATGGACTTCAATCTCGCTATGTTTTGGGTTTACTCTCTTCGCTTTATTCTGCTAGTGTTGAGATGTTACTTGCAGATTGGCAGTCGCTTTTTGGCATGATTTTGACTCCCGCCCAATATGTAGTTTGGAATTCGGAATATGGCAAACAAATTACCATTGCTGTCAATGCAGGACTCCCTCAAAACGTCACTGTAGACGATTTGATGGGAACCGGCACAAGGACAACCATAGCTCAACAAACTCTTTCTGACAGAGCTGCCTTTCCCATTATAAAAGATGCTGCTTTCGCTGCTCTACGGAAAGTAGATGACAATCAAGGCATCCCATTGCAAACTTTTTCAAGCTGCTTTGCAAAACAACAACGCATTTCCTGTTTCTTCCTCCAGAACTGTTGCTTTATCTAACAACCGCCCATTTCCTGCCCCTCTCTCCCCCTCGCCGACACCACGCCCCACTGGAAATTGCTTTAACTGTGGCAATCCCGGCCATTTTAAGTCACAATGTCGAGCCCCTGGAGGGGGGGCTCACAAAGGGAAATTTGGTCAATCACAACAACCAAAAACAATTTGCCCAAGGTGCAAGAAAGGATTCCACTGGTCTAATCGGTGCCCTTCTTTTCCTCCACAAACAAAATTTCTTCCTCCACAAAACAACCAATGCCACAATTCGGGAAACTAATTTTGGGGCATTCGGCCAGCCCCTCCCAAAAGGTCGAAGAAATGGAGACCCAAGTAGACCAAATCCTCTCTCATTCCTATGAAATGATTGCTAATGACACTGTTACTTATTCCTTACCTGCTCATGTCTATCATCTTTTCATTTCTCCACGCCTTCCTCTTCATCTGCCTCCTGGCCTGCCTGTTCTTATCTTTCCTAACCTTGATCTCACCTCTCAAGGGGTTATTGCAGCTCCTTTCCTGCGTAGTTCTGATTCCTTCTCTGACCTGGCACTGGCCATCATGATCAACTCGCCCATGACCGTGAACAAAGGTGACTTTGTAGCTACCATGATTACACTGGAAGCTGCCACCGATGTTTTGGCTATGGAACAATCTCTAAAATCTACCCGCCCAACTGCTGAGTTTAAGCTCAATGGACGTTCTTTTTCCGGTCTTCTAGATACTGGAGCTGACGTCTCTGTCATCCGATCAGCCGTATGGCCCGCCCATTGGCCTACTGACCCCACCCCATCCGTCAGAGGGGTAGGAGGGACTCAAACTGCTCAAATCAGTAGTAATTGGATTGCTGTTACTTCCTCTGATAGCTCTTTCACCGCCTTTATCAAGCCTGTCGTTTTACCCTTGCACACTAACTTGTGGGGGAGGGATTTAATGTCTCAATTTCAAGCTAAGCTCATTCTGCAATGATGACTGCCCCCTTTGTTCTGCGACTGGAACTACAGTCACAAACTCCAGTCTGGATAGATCAATGGCCTCTTACAGTGGAAAAACTCACTGTGTTAAAACAACTAGTTAATGAACAATTGGACAATGGGCACCTCGAGCCCTCTTTAAGCCCTTATAACACTCCTGTCTTTGTAATTAAAAAGAAATCTGGCAAATGGAGATTCCTTCACGATCTGAGGGGAGTGAATGCTATTATCAAACCCATGGGGGCGCTACAGTGTGGCCTCCCAAACCCCAATTTAATTCCTCAAAATTATGATATGATGGTCATTGACCTGAAGGATTGTTTTTTCTCTATCCCCTTACACCCCAAAGATAGGCATATCTTTGCCTTCACTATCCCTGAACCTAACAATGCTCAGCCCGCCTCCCGTTACCAGTGGAGGGTCCTCCCCCAGGACATGCTCAATAGCCCCACCATGTGCCAGTATTATGTTTCTCAGGTGCTGCTACCATACAGGACCCGCTACCCAACCTTTCTGATTTACCATTATATGGATGATATCCTGGTTGCAGCCCCAGGCCCTAAAGGCACAGCCTTAAAAACATTACCTCATCTCAGACACCTTTTGCAACAGGGGGGACTTCACATTGCTCCTGACAAGGTGCAAGTTTCCCCCCCTTTTCAGTATTTAGGACACAAAGTGCTTACATCACATGCTTCACCCAATACACCCCACATTACGCTGCCTCCCAAACCCTCACTCTTGCAACTACAACAATATTTGGGATCCATCAATTGGATCAGACCCTACTTAGGCCTTTCCACCGCACAACTGTCACCCTTGTTTACTGCCCTTACTAAAGGAAAACATCCATCTGACATAATTCCTCTACAAAAGGATCAATTAGATGCCTTACACCTCATTAATCAGGCCCTACTCACAAAATGGGTGGACAGATTGGTAGAAAATGTACCTTTTGTATTGCTAATTTTCAACACCACCATGCTGCCCACTGCAGCAGTGGCTCAAGTAACACCTTCCTTGATAATTCTTGAATGGATCCACCTATCCCACACACCTCGTGCAACACTTACTACCAAACCTGCCTTGTTTGCTTCTCTCATCACCAAAGGCCGGCTACGGTCCAGGGCCCTAGCTGGTATTGAACCTTCTGTCATTTACCTTCCTTGCTCCCTCTCCACATGGGAGTCACTGCTCGCTGTCAGCGACCACCTTCAGTTCGCCCTAGCTGACTGGCCTGGTGTTGTCTCTTGCCATCCACCACCAGACCCTCGCATACAACTTCTCAAAACCATCCCTTTCACTTGGCAAACACAGATGTCTCCCCTTCCCATTCATGATGCAATCACCGTCTTTGCTGATGGCAGCAAAAAATATGGCGCATGTGCCTGGCAAGTTGATGGCCAATGGCACACCAAAATTACTCCTCCACAGTCCTCCGCCCAAAGGGCAGAACTTTATGCTTCTATTCTTGCCTTTGAGGCCTTTCCTCACCAATCCTTTAACCTTATTCTTGACAGTCTTTATGTTTCTCAAATTATTTCCTCCATCTATCAGGCCTATCTATCTCCCTCTATCGAACCAACTCTCTTATCCTTGTTTCTATCCCTGCAACACCTTATTTCCCAAAGAACTCACTCTTTTCACGTTGCACACATTCGTAGTCATCAACCGTTCCCTGGCATCCTCCAGGAAGGGAATGATGTGCTTCCTTTGCAACCAAATTTGGCAAATGGATGTCACTCAATATGCTTCCTTTGCCCCTTGGAAATATCTTCATGTTTCCATTGACACTTATTCTGGCTTCATCATGGCCACCCCACAAAGGGGTGAGGCCACTAAACATGTAATCAATCATTGTATTCGCACCTTTGCATCGTTGGGACGCCCAAATGAACTCAAAACAGACAATGGTCCGGCTTACACCAGTACAATTTTTGCAGATTTTTGCAAAAAATGGGACATTGTCCACAAGTTTGGCATTCCTTACAACAGCCAAGGACAGGCTCTAGTAGAACGTGCGAACCAGACCTTGAAGCACGCTCTAGACAGATATATTGGCACACAGGGAAAAGTACCCCCTAGCCTCCCAGCCGTGCAAGATACTCTTAATCTTTGTCTATATACTCTTAACTTTTTGAATCTGACGGGCCAACCACCCAGCTGTGCTGCTGCTCGCCATTTCGCTGCCTCACCTGCTCCTGTGGACCACCGACCACTTGTCTACTATCGTTGCTTACCAGATCCAACCTGGCAAGGACCAGCTGGCCTTATCACCTGGGGTAGGGGATACGCTGCGATTCAACTTCCTGATCGCGTTCTTTGGGTCCCTGGTCGATGTGTGCGTCCCTATCACGAGAAGACAGGTAACCAACAGATCACTTGACTTTTGTGACGACCGCCGCTTGAGACAACCACCGCGTTCACATGTGCTGGCTCTGTCCCTGCCTTTGTGGTTGTTGCTGCTGCAGCCACTGTTGTGATTACTGTCCCATCTGCGATTGCAACATTGAATGCGACATTGTGGTCATTGAAGACCTCCTGGAGTGCTTTTTAGTTTCCAACACCCACCACCCTCCCTACTATAACCTGGTGTCTTCCCCTACAGTCGTCCAGGCTCTTCAGTATGTGGTATCTCTTTATTCTTCTGAACTGTTGGACACCCTCCCTCGGGAGCAATAACCCCCATCGCCCTATGAACCTTACATGGCACGTTCTGGATTATCGGGGTGCTTCCTTGAATTCCACCTCGAACTATACTTTGTGGCCATGGTTCCCTTCTTTATATTTTGATTATGGAGAAATGTTAGTGGGGGTAGAGGGTTTTGCTGATAAATCCAAATGCAGCCCCTCCCCCCGAGAGGTATGGGCAACTGGCCTTGGCCTATACATCTGTCCGGGACATATTAAAACCTATGCTCATCGGGAAAAATGTGGTGGCGTTCTGGATTTTTACTGCAAAAAATGGGATTGTGTTTCCACTGGCAAAATATGGTGGACTCCCCCTCATAAAGATGACTACATCACTGCCACTCTGGGCCCTGATGGATCCCTTCCATGGAGTTCCTGTTCAAACTGGGCGTGCTGTGGGATCCGATTAAACCCCACAAAAATCTCTTTTACCACCCTGGGCCGCCATCTTCCACGGAGCACCTGGCAAACTGGACTTCGATGGGGGGGACGTGTGAATGATAATTCTGACAGAACCCTTGGCGGAAGCCACCCTGGCAATTTTTTCACCATCCGCCTGACCGTTTCTCTCCCACACTCCCCCCCCGTAGGAAAAAACAAGGCCATCCTCTCCTCTTTCCTAGCTCCTTCGGATGAACTCCTCCCCAACCCTCTTTTGAAGTTAATCAATTCTACCTTCAAGTTTCTCAATTCTACACAGCCAAACCTGACTACCACTTGTTGGCTTTGCCTCTCCGCCACGCCACCTTTTTACGAGGCCGCTGGCTCTTCTCAGGACTTCACCAACCATTCCTCTCTTCCCTCTTCATGTCGCTGGATAAATGGCACTCAAACCGTCACCTCCATAATCGGGCAAGGCTGTTGTATCGGAATAGTTGGTAATTTTAGCAAATACTGTTTAAACTCTTCTTTCTGTACAATGTACCTCCCTCATAACAGAACTTCAACCTCCACAGCAGGCCTGCATATACTGTGGACCAAGAAAGGTAACATTGCTCTTCGATTGCAAAAAACTTGGTTTGTCCCTGGCAATGATTCAGTGTGGGCCTGCTCCACAGGTTTAACCCCATGTGTTTCAGGTGATGTTTTGCTAAGTACCAATAGCTTTTGCATTCAGGTGTACCTTCTTCCCAAATTGTCATATCACAAGTCAGATGACTTTTTAGACTCCTCTCCCTCTTCTTCCCGATATAAACGGGAAGTTGTAACTGCCCTAACGTTATCCCTACTCCTAGGCTTGGGGGCTGCAGGGGCTAGCACTGGTATCGCTGCTCTTGTCGTAGGGAACCAACAATTCCACTCCCTGCGGGAAGACATTGACACAGATCTTGAACGCATAGAAACTTCCATTTCTCACTTGCAAACATCTCTCACCTCCCTCTCAGAAGTAGTCTTGCAAAATAGACGAGGACTAGACTTACTCTTTTTGAAAGAAGGGGGGTTATGTGTGGCTTTAAGAGAAGAATGTTGTTTTTATGCAGATCACTCTGGCATAGTACAGGACTCCATGACCAAACTAAAGGAGGGTTTGAACAAACGTAAAAAGGAAAGGGAAGATCAAGGATGGTCTGGAACATGGCACAATCTTTCCCCTTGGCTTACCACCCTGCTAAATGCTTCTATAGGACCAATAATTTTGCTTATACTAATATGCACACTTGGCCCATGTTTGTTTAATCGCTTTTCTTCATTTATCACAAGTAAAATAGATTCATTACAGACCATGCTGTTGCAATCCCAGAATACCCCCTGGGACCTTGAAAGCAGGGGGACCTACCAACCCGTGTCGCAGGAGGATGTGTCAAATTTTTCCATCACGAACGAAGAGGATGAGTCTGTCCTTTAGCTCGTTTTTATCAACCATCGAGACATCCCCTCAGACAACACCAGGATAAGGTCAGCAGGCACAGGCCGAGTCGAAAGACTTGACCTTGTGTCCAGTGGTTGGCGAGTGACAGCGTATCTCAGACTCGGAGGAGTCTGGGCCACACTCCGACTCCACCAGCCATAGCCTTTCCATTTGAATAAAAAAGAAAGGAGGAGATGTTGGGATTTACAGCAAATGGTTAAATAGTACTGCTTGTAGCATACAGAAAATATAGTTGCATTGAATATATGAATTTGCACATCCTATGATAAACCATATCCTTTGCTGAGCTCGTACACTTGCTGTCTATGCAGAAACGCAAACCAAAGAGCCTGCCCGGATAACTCCGGACATGAGACAATGGCAAATTACATCCTATGCCAGTAGCTATGTTCTGTAGAAAGCATTGACCTACTTATTATTCTGCCCTGCAACAGATATGTAACTACTTATGAGAAAGTACGTATAATTCCCTATGCATGTAACCAATGTACTGATACTTGCTCCCTCCCCTATGTATGTTGCCAAATAAAAGAGAGGCTCAGAACACGCCCTGGGTCCACTCGTCCTGAGGAAAACCTGTGTGTTGTCTTCACTTGCCGGTCAAGATTCATGAGTGACCCACCCGGTTTGTGGCATAGTTAATTGGAATGCCGCAGGATGGGTGATAAGGAGTGATGAGAAGATTAACAGTAATAGTAATGTACACTTTGTAAATAGTTGAACAGTGTTGAGGGAATTATTTGTTTAGCAGAGTGATGGCGTTCAGGGAAAAAACGGTTCATGTGGTCTAGTTGTTCTGGTGTGCAGTGCTCTATAGCGTCGTTTTGAGGGAAGGAGTTGAAACAGTTTATGTCCAGGATGTGAGGGGTCTGTATATATTTTCACAGCCCTCTTTTTGACTCGTGCAGTATACAGGTCCTCGATTGAAGGCAGGTGGGTGGTAATTGCTTTTTCTGCAGTCCTAATTATCCTCTGAAGTCTGTGTCTGTCCTGTTGGGTTGCAGAACCAAACCAGACAGTTATAAAGGTGCAGATGATAGACTCAATAATTCCTCTGTAGAACTGGATCAGCAGCTCCTTGGGCAGTTTGAGCTTTCTGAGTTGGCGCAGAAAGAACATTCTTTGTTGTGCTTTTTTGATGACGTTTTTGGTGTTAGGTGTCCATTTTAGGTCATGTGATATAGTAGAACCTAGAAATTTGAAGCTCTCTACTGTTGATACTGTGTTGTCTAGTATTGTAAGAGGTGGTAGTATGGGAGGCTTTCTTCTAAAGTCAGGAGGGAAGGAAGAGGATGGACGACAACAATGGTGGTTGCTCTCTGAGCTTAGTGGTTTTCTTGCAGATTTTTCATGACCTAACTAAGAAACATCATCAGCACTAGAAGGGACTGGGGTTTGTAGAGAAGAGGAGAAGGAGGAGAAGGACGACAGTGGGGTTCTTGGTGCTCTCTGAGCTTGGTTGTTTTCTTGCATACATTTCTTGACCCAACTAGCTAACCTCATTAGTGCTAGAAGGGAAGATGGGGTTGTGGAGAGGAGGGGGAAACGGGCAGATGGTGTCCTTCATGCTCTCTGAGTTTGGTTGTTTTGACATAGACATTTCATGACCCAAACAAGTAACATCATCAGTGCTAGATGGGGGAAGGGTTTGCTCTTATATAATAGACTAGCAGACTATTGAAAAGAGGAAAATTGTCTCAATCTTCTTCCTCTGTGTATTTGTCCATGCATGTGTTATCCAGTCTGCAACCTCTATTTACTCAACTCCGACATTAAAAGCATTGTATTGCTCCGGCTTTCTCCGTATCTGCCATAAGGTGATTTATCTCGTGAAACCATTGCACAGATGCTGTTTTGTGTCTTTCATTGTGTCCTTGATTCCAAAAGGAAGTACAACCCACACTGCCCCCCTCCCTTCGCAGATGATAACGGGGGGTTAGAACTAGGTAGTTGAAAATGTGAATATCTAGAAACATAGTTCAACCTAGCCTTGAAACTTCATTTATTTTGGTCCACATGGAGTCATAGAACGTAGAATATTATTTTTATGTCACATTTATAGTTTATATCACGTCCTGGACATAAACTGTTTCAATTCCTTCCCTCAAAACGACGCTATAGAGCACTGCACACCAGAACAACTAGACACCAGAACAGTTTTTTCCTGAACGCCATCACTCTGCTAAACAAATAATTCCCTCAACACTGTTCAACTATTTACAAAGTGTACACTACTATTACTGTTAATCTTCTCATCACTCCTTATCACCCATCCCCTCCCACTTGTGACTATAACTTTGTTGCTTGTATCCTCTGTTTCCTAGCATGATTTGATGTTGATTGTACCCTATGACTATCATTAAGTGTTGTACATTATGATTCTTGATTCTTAACGAATGTTCCTTTTCTTTATGTATACTGAGAGTATTTACACCAAGACAAATTCCTTGTATGTCCAATCACACTTGGCCAATAAAGTATTCTATTCCATTATTGTTGAAAGGAACCCTGGAGGTCATCTAGTCCAACCTCTCACCTTGAGGCCACATCAACAGATAAGAATCTCTTACTTGTGACACTCTTTTCTCCTTTTTTATCGACACAGGTTCTCCCTGCGATGTCCTCAGCGGCTTCCCCGGCTAAATCCAAAACGTTCTCTGTTCCTTCGTTCCTGAACCACGGCACCTCCGTCATCATTTCGAAGACCCTTGACAATCGAAACCAAGAAGCAGAATTACGGCCAGGAATGAGGAGACGGAACCATCAAACTTCAGAGACAGGTAGCCTTTGACTTACAAGTAAAATGGAGCCCAAAATTTCCATTGCTAAGTGAAACAGTTGTTAAGCAAGTTTTATCCCCATTTTCTTGCCACAGTTGTTAAGTGAATCCTTGCAGTTGTTAAGTTGGTAATGTGGTTGTTAAGTGAATCTGGCTTCCCCATTGACTTTGCTTGTCACAAGATTGCAAAAGGGATCGATCGCGTGACCCCCGGTATTCTGCAACCATGATACATATGAGTCAGTTGCCATGTGTCTTAATTTTGAATATATGACCATGGGGATGCCATAATGGTTGTAATTGTGAAAAACGGTCATAAGTTACTTTTTCCAGTGCCTTTGTAACTTCGAATGGTCACTAAATGACGGTTGTAAATCAAGGACTACTTGTAGGTTTAAAGAAATTCAGCAAACTTACTTGGCAGAGAGAATAGCACGTTCAGGCACACTTTTGTCTTGGGGAATGATTTTTGTTTCCTTGGTCAATGTGTCACTTTCTCTGGTTTTGCCAGCAGGCACCTGCCATTCTGCTAGTCACAAAAATAAAAATATTTAGATTAGTTGCTGCTAGAAATAAAGTGTTTTATCAGTTACTATCTCAACCCTACAGAAAAATACTGCACTGTTTTAAACTGAACACTGCTAATGTTTGTTCTCCATTCTCTTTTGTTCACTTTTTAAAAAAATAAGGGTTTTCTCTTATTTCAGTCTTAAATTTTATGGAATTTGCATTTTTATTCTTTTGTTTCTTTTTAATTGCTTTGGTACTTATTTGCCTATAAATAGATTAAAACAGTGCTGCAAACCAAACCTGTCTTTAAGGAAAGGATTTTAAAATTTATATTTTAAAATTTAACCTGTCTTTAAAAAAAGCACAAAATCTAGCTGGGTGACTTTCGGCCAATCACCAAGAGAGGGTGAATTCTAATTCTGCCTTAGGCATGAAAGCCAGTTTGGTGACTTTGGCTAATCACCAGGAGATTTTGAGTTCTAGTCTTGTCTTAGCCATGGAAGCTTGTTTAGTGATCTTGGGTCACTCCCTCTCTCTCAACCCAACCCACCTCACAAGGTAGTTGCGATAGAAAAAACAAGAGGAGGCAGTATAAAATATGTTCGCCATCTTGAGTTATTGGGTTACAAATAAATAATGAGAAGGAAGGAAGGAAGGAAGGAAGGAAGGAAGGAAGGAAGGAAGGAAGGAAGGAAGGAAGGAAGGAAGGAAGGAAGGAAGGAAGGAAGGAAAGGATTTTTTTTACCATTCTCCATTTGACAAGAAATATTGTGTATGTCATCTGATGTTTAGCTGTAACCATCACCATTGAAAAATAATATCCATTATTGGTCCATCTACCATAATCAATTGCACCTCCAACTCCCAAAAATGACAGACAGAACAGTGGAACAAAGGAGCAATAAATGAAATGCTCTTTAGCCTTCAGTGTGTGATGGCGCAGAAGAATCTGATTTCCATTTGGTTATTTGAGATGATAGAGAAGAAAATGCCCTTTATCACCACAAAAACATTCTAGTTGTGCATTTCCTCCATAATGGAGCCCTTCAACTGCATCAAAACTGCTTCTGGACACACACAAGGCTTCCTTAATTTCCACTTTAGGTGAAATGACAGTTTCTTGAATGCCCTGCCATGGGGGAACCCTATCCTATCTTTTTGGCCCCTAAAATAGAGATGGTGGCCAAAACAATGATGGCATCAAAGCTTCTCCTGTTTTCTTATGAGCACTTGTGTCTGCAATATGGTTTTTAAAATGGGCATCTATCATATCTTCATGGCTCCCATCTTGTTTTTTGGGGTCACATCCTTCATCCATTTTCATTTCAGAGAAATGACCATTAGCTCAGAAGGAGGAGGCTCCAAAACTCATGGAGAAGACCTACATAGAAGATCCTTAACCTAAGAAATTCTCAGGAGGCCTACACTGCCACCTTAACTGAAAAACTTTTTCCAGATGTGGACTATCAAGTTAGTCTGCTGATCCAGCAAGAGTTGGGTTTCTCCAATTTGAAGAGGATCTATAGATCGTAGAATATCTAAGGCTTTGATGCTCTTGAAATGCTATTGTGCCTCTTCATCTCCTAAGGAAGTGTTCCACTGGAAGCATCTTTGGAGTTATGGAGTCTCCAAATGGAAAAGGATCCAAGATTTGAATCTGTAATCACTGGGAATAGAAAGTTATGGTTTGGTGTAGACTTCATGACATGACATGGTCCTCTTTTTTAATAATAGGAGAAGAGATTACAAAAAGAGAACTTGCAATATTACAGTGAAACTAGGAGGACGTTTGACCTGGATGTAGATTTGAAGGATTTGCTTAGGAACACCTTTGTAGAAGTAGATTGCTTTTCCCAAAACAGTTTAACAAATCTTGAGTAGATCCCCAGATCAACACTGCAGATGGAACAGTATCTTTTCCTATTCAGAAGGACAATAGATTAGTTTGTTCTTGAGTGTAATCTATTGTTAATACTCCTCATCTCTCTTTACAGGTAGTCCTTGATTTACGACCAGTCACTTACTGATTATTCAAAGCTATGACAGACCCCAAAACAATACTTACAACCATTGTTTAGTGACTGTTCTAAGTTACACCAGTACTGAAAAAAGTGACTTATGACCATTTTTCACACTTACGACTGTTGTACCAGCTCCATGGTCATCAAAATTGAGATACTTGGTAACTGACTCATATTTATGACGGTTGCAGTGCCCTGGGAGGTGGGGTGTCACATGATCCTCATTTGCAATCTTCTGATGAGTAAAGTCAATGGGGAAGCCAGACTAACTTCCCAACGGTCTGACTAACGCAGAGGTCTCCAAACTTGGCAACTTTAAAACTTGTGGACTTCAACTCCTAGAATTCTCCAACCAGCTGGCTTTTTTTTTCTTTTTGAAGGACTCTGCAGACAGAATTCACTGTGGCTGTGATATGTAGCGGACATTAAACAAAGCACAGCTTCAAGTGTAGCATGGGGGAAGTCCATTTTGACTTTTCTGAACCTTTTCTGCAAATATCTCTGAAAGCCTCAATAAGTGATGACAGGCGGTTTGAGGAAGAAAAAGAGGGAAAAAAATCTTCTAGGGAGATTTTGTCTAGAAAGAAGAGATCTTGAGTTCAAATCCTGTTTTAGGCATAAAAGCCAGATGGCTATTCAATCAATCATTAGGGGATTGGGAATTTTAGTCCTGCATTAGGCATGAAACCCAGCTTGGGCTAATCACCAGGAGTCAATGAGTTCTAGTTCCACCTTATGAATTGTGGGAAGCCAGCCTCCCCAGAAGAATGAAATATTTTGGGGAATATTAAAAGAAACAGAATATTAAATTTCTCCAAAGGGAGAAATGGAGAAACATGCTCTTAAAGACAGAAACAGACGCAGTCTTTCTTAACAGACCCCTAGCAGATATTTTGTGCCCATTAGGAAAAAATGGGCCTAAAACTATCTATAAAATAAAAGACCTTCAGCTCCAGGGTGATGGGATTAAGAAGAACAAGACATGACCATTTAGGACATAATCGGATTAACCCACTACCATTTAGCAGAAGCCACAGAGTTCAACTACATTGCATAATCTCCTAAAGGTATTTCAGGACTTAATAAAAATCCTGGCACTCATCTAGCTAATAGCTCAACTGCACTAGACCACAAACCCTGGTGGTTCTGTTCACCAATAAATGGTCCTTTCTTTCCAATCAGCCTTCATTTCCAGCGTCTTTCTCCCAGCATGGAACTGAATCCAATGGATTTTTCTTCCAACAGAACAAAAACCAGCTGGATGACTTTAGGCTCTCAGCCCAGCCCATTTCACAGGTTTGTTGTTGTGGGGAAAATAGGAGGAGGAAGGAGTGTTGGATATGTTTGAGTTATTTAAAAATAATAATAAAGGCCGGATATAAATCATCCCATCCCATAAAATTGAATAAATAAATGTATTTTTAATGTGCTTGGTAAATGGCTCACTTTTATGATGTTTTGCAGCATCTTGCAGTCACATGATTGTGATTTTAAACTGTTTTTCCCAGTTTCTAGTTTTTATTTTTAACTTCTGGCAAACCTCCCCATCCCAGTGGATATACTGCAGTCATTTAATGACCACTGCATTTATCTAATGACCGCAGTGTTGGCTTAATGACTGCCACAAAAAAGTTGGGTCATAAAATCAAAGAGAGGTCAGGCAGTTACCCACTTAAGTACTTTTATGTTTTATGACTATAATTCTAGGCTCAATTCCGGTCATAAGTTGAGGACTACCAGTACAGATCAATTTCTGTGAATTTTGTACATTTTATTCAGTTCAATGGCAAAACTCTATTTGCAATCTAACTTGTTTTCATTTATTTATTTCTCCACAAAAGCCTGAAGTAAAATACACTGCTCAAAAAAATAAAGAGAACACAAAAATAAGACATCCTAGATCTGAATGAATGAAATATTCTTATGAAATATTTTGTTCATTACATAGTTGAATGTGCTGACAACAAAATTACATAAAAATTATCAGTGGAAATCAAATTTAGCAACCCATGGAGGTCTGGATTTGGAGTTACACTCAAAATTAAAGTGGAAAAAAACACTACAGGCTGATCCAACTTTGATGTAATGTCCTTAAAACAAGTCAAAATGAGGCTCAGTCGTGTGTGTGGCCTCCACGTGCCTGTATGACCTCCTTACAATGCCTGGGCATGCTCCTGATGAGGTGACCGATGGTCTCCTGAGAGATCTCCTCCCACACCTGGACTAAAGCATCCTCCAACTCCTGGACAGTCTGTGGTGCAACGTGGCGTTGGTGGATGGAGCGGAACATGATGTCCCAGAAGTGCTCAATTGAATTCAGGTCTGGGGAACGGGCGGGCCAGTCCATAGCATCAATGCCTTCGTCTTGCAGGAACTGCTGACACACTCCAGCCACACGAGGCCTAGCATTGTCTTGCATTAGGAGGAACCCAGGGCCAACCTGACCAGCATATGGTCTCACAAGGGGTCTGAGGATCTCATCTCGGTACCTAATGGCTGTCAGGCTACCTCCGGCGAGCACATGGAGGGTTGTGCGGCCCCCTAAAGAAATGCCACCCACATCATTACTGACTCACTGCCAAACCGGTCATGCTGGAGGATGTTGCAGGCAGCAGAACATTCTCCACGAAGTCTCCAGACCCTGTCACGTCTGTCACATGTGCTCAGTGTGAACCTGCTTTCATCTGTGAAGAGTAGTAGTGAATTTGCCAATCTTGGTGTTCTCTGGCAAATGCCAAACATCCTGCACGGTATTGGGCTGTAAGCACAACCCTCACCTGTGGACGTCGGGCTCTCATACCACCCTCATGGAGTCTGTTTCTGACCGTTTGAGCAGCCACATGCACATTTGTGGCCCGCTAGAGGTCATTTTGCAGGGCTCTAGCAGTGCTCCTCCTGTCCCTCCTTGCACAAAGGCGGAGGTAGCGGTCCTGATGCTGGGTTGTTGCCCTCCTACGGTCTCCTTCACGTCTCCTGATGTACTAGCCTGTCTCCTGGTAGCATCTCCATGCTCTGGACACTACACTGACAGACACAGCAAACCTTCTTGCCATCCTGGATGAGCTGCATTACCTGATGTAGAGTGAAAGCACCGCCAGCCAGCATTCAAAAGCCAGAAAGCATAGGAACTGAGAAGTGGTCTGTGGTCACCACCTGCAGAACCACTCCTTTATTGGGGATGTCTTGCTAACTGCCTATGCTTTCCACCTGTTGTCTATTCCATTTGCACAACAGCATGTGCAATTGTTTGTCAATCAGTGTTGCTACTTAAGTGGGCAGTTTGATTTCACAGAAGTGTGATTGACTTGGAGTTACATTGTGTTGTTTAAGTGTTCCCTTTATTTTTTGAGCAATGTATTTTTTGTTGCTTAAAATCACGGAGTGTCTTTGGACAGAGCCAGGATAAAGTAAATACATCATAATTTCCAATAATTTTGGATATAAATTGTCCAGCTAAAAATTGTGGCAATGGCCAATTTTGGAAACTGGTTTGAATGAAGTGGAAGAAACTAGAGCTAGTCCTCAACTTACAACCACAACGGGGATCAGCATTTCAGTTGCTAAGCAAGATGGTTGTAATGCAAATAGTGCCTGATTTTACGACCTTCTTTGCTATGCTGGTTAAGCGAAACTTTGCAGTTGTAAAGTGAACCATGCAGTCACTAATTGAATCAGGCTTCAGAAGGTCCAAATGGTGATCATGTGATGCCTGCAATTATCGTATTTACATTCCATTTGCCAAGTGCCCAAATTGTGATCCCATGATTGGGGGATGCAGCAATTGTCAGTGCAAGGACTGGTCAGTGTCATTGGGACTTCCAATGGTCACTTAAAGAACGGTCATTAAGTCAAGGACTACCTGCATAGAAGAAACACTGAACTTCCTTCTTGAAGGGATGCTAGGGGTTGAGGAACTGTTTCACACATCAATTTCCCATTGCATTTTATTCCTCTATAGCACGGGTGTCAAACTTGCTGTGTCACATTACTATCACGTGACATGTCGCAATATTTCTTCCCTTCATGGAGCTGGGATGGGTGAGGCACATGATGCATCCGGCCAATGAGCCGCCAGTTTGACATCCCTGTTCTATAAACACCGAAAATACATTTAGTGCATAGCCTAAATGACAATTAAAGTTGAAAAGGATTACTTTGAGAAGAACCACAACAAAAGAAATACAATGCTATTGATTCTTTATTGATAGAAAATTGAGTGTCATTCCAGTTGACATTCCGTCTCTGAATCTGTTTGATCTCTGAAACAATCTGTTCACTTTCCACCAAGAATATTTAATCCAGCTGGTTCATCAACACAAAGGTATAAATCAGTAAAAATGGTTATTATTCCTTTATAAGAAACCCCAACATTTATCTACAGATTGTAAATCCCATATTGGCAAGAATTTTTTCCCCCCTAGGACAGACTATAACATTTCAAAAAGTTCCTTTTTAAAAAAAGAGTCCAAAATATCCAGTGGCTGAAAATTTCAAAAATTAGCTGATTGAGAGAAATGTACCTTATTTTTTTATTTCTCAGCCAATGAAGATTTCTGCAAGTGTTTCATGAGCTTCCTTAAAAATTCTACGTTTTACAATTTACATAATTTTGTGTTTTTAAATGTAGGTTGACGGATCACATAATTTTCTACAGAGGCGGTTGCAGATCTTAAAATTTTGGTAACTGACAAAGTTAAAAATGCACGGACACCACGAGGTAAACATGTAAAGAATAATTGAAAAAGGGATTTTGTAAAACGAAGGGGACTGTTTGAATAAAATTCACCCAACCTTCTAAAACACTTGTGGCATGATGTTTGCAGATAGTCCTCAACTTATGATCACAATTGAGCCCAAAATTTCTGTTGTTAAGCAAGACATTTGTTGAGTGAGTTTTGCTCCATTTTATGACCCTTCCTGTCACAGATATTAAGTAAGTCATTGGAGGTGTTAATTTAGTAACATGGCTGTAAAGCGAATCTGGCTTCCCCATTGACTTTGCTTGTCAGAAAGTGACAAAAAGTGATCACATGACCCCAGGATGCTGCAACAGTCATAAGTAAATGCCAGTTGCCAAGCGTCTGAAGTTTGATCATGTGATCATGGGGACGCTGCAACGGTTAAGTGTGAATAATGGTCACAAGTCACTTTTTTCAGTGCTGTTGTAACTTTGATTATTAAACGAATGGCTGTAAGTCAAGGATTACCCATATCCAAGGCAAAAATGCTCGCCGTAATGAAAATGACAAATGTTGGGTGATCTTCAGAAGGACCTCATCTTTGGTTGGAGAAGACCTTCCCAGCAAGGTGAGAATGCTCTATTCTCCATTTACGGTTCAGATAAATGTGTCAATGAAGGATGAATTATGAAGAATTATTCAGCAATGCATTTAAACTCATCCATAAATTGGTATTGTTTTTAATCTGTTAAGAATTTGCCCAAGCAGATGGTATTTTAAGGACAACGTCAAAAATAATTGGAGATATTATTTGTAAGAGCCGGCTATAAGAAAACATATTTATCCAATGCAATCTTCATTTTAATAAAAGCAAAACATATCAAGAAAGATTGGAGAGAAAAAGTATTCGGTCAACATTTTGGCACCAACCCATGTGTTTTGGAATTGGCAAGAAATTAGCAAAAATCAAAATACAAGCCAAAGGTCCCTTATAAGTGGATTTATTGTCTGCATTTAAGCTGATGGTAGTATCACTCCTGTCAGTGAGAGTAAGATGATTCAATAAAATAATTCTCATAATTTCTGCAATAGAATACAAGTAGTCCTTGACTTATGACCACAAATGAGCCCAAAATTTCTGTTGCTAAAGTTAAGTGAATGTTGCCTCATTTTATGATCTTTCTTGCCATCGCTCTTAAGTGAATCACTGCAATGGTTAAATTAGTAACACTTTTGTTAAGCGAATCTGACCTCCCCACTGTCTTTGCTTATCAGAAGGTCGCAAAAGAGGATTGCATGACTCCAGGACACTCACTAAATGTGAACCAGGTGCCAAGGATCCGAATTTCGATCATATGACCTTGGCGATGTAGCAATGGTCATAAGTGGGAAAAATGGTCATGAACCACTTTTTTCAGTGCCATTGTAACTTTGAACAGTCACTAAATGAGCTGTTGTAAGTCAAGGACTACTTGTGCTATATCTCATTACATCTCTTCAGAAGTTGCAAAATAAATGAATTAGAATTTTTAAATTCTGAATTGCCTTTATGGTAACATTTTTTAAAAAGGCAATTTCCTATCACTGTTTTACGAGAAAGTAACCATGATTTAATCTCGTCTCACTAATGATGTTCTAGTTCTACTGCACCTCAATGCCTTACAATGGAATGGTGTGCTTTTTTTAAAATACAAAATGGAAAAAAAATACAAATCAATTACATTCTATAGATTATACTGACAGAAGTGTTCCCTTGCAAAAGATCAATTTTATGGTACATCAGCATTTTCTAGGATTTTATTTTTTAATTGTAGTTTCTCCATTTGTATTCTCATTTTTCCCTCCCATAAAGGCGCTGATTGTTGCTGAGGTCGATGGTAATTTTTTTTAAAAAATTGTTTATCATGGTTAAGAGATCTGGCCTTAATTTCTCATTAACTTTGGGAAGGATCGTCCTTCTTGATGTGAAACGTGACTGTCTCTCCCACAGCAGTGCTGTAGCTTCGGGTGGACACTTCCGTTTTGAAATTGGACGCGCCACTCTCTGGGGACAACTGGACCTGCGTGCAGAAAGTTGGTCGATGGGACTCGCCAATCTGAAAAGAAATGTTGGTGGGATCTCTAGGTTGCATCTCGGTTACTCTGGATGCCGACATGAAGATACTTCCAGGTTGACGGCCTTCAAATTTGCTAAAGAAGGTTTGCCTGGGTTTAGAAGACACGGGTCTTCCGACATTCAGTAATACTGGTTTGCCAATGGTGGGTTTGTTGATCTCGGTCTGGAGAACGGCTATCTCGCAAGGTTTATCTTCTTCAGAATTAAGACGGCTGCATCTGTAAGTCTCTCCTTCTTCAGGGACATAATCTTCCAGGTCCTCCAAAGTTAATGTTTTTCCGTTCCAGGTAAGGATTTTGACTTCACGGTTGCCAAGATCAGAGAGATCTCCCTGATCAGGGTAATCTACTGTCATTTTTTTATCTGGAAGAGTCTCGTCTTCTGGAGAGGACTCCTCCACAACATAGTCCTCAACATGGGGGAGCTGAAGGCCCACCTGAGATGTTTCAACCGTGGTAGTCCCAGATGAGTCAGTCCAGCTTCTGGATTCATGAAGATGTGCCTTTCCTTCTTGCTCCACCTGAGAACTTTCATTTTGGTTACCCGATGGCCCTCCAGGTCTTTGAACATCTTGGGACATGGGAGATTTGACCTGCTCGACTCTTTTGTTGTTGGAATTGTTCACGTTTGGGTCATCTTCAGAAGGCCTGGGTCTTGTGGTGGGCCGAGGATAACCTGATGTAAATTCCTCCTTCTCTGATCGCGCAGGGGATGCACCTCTCTTCCTTGACATCAGGGTTGGTTTCTGCACATTAAACTCAATTATTTCTTCTACTTCTACCCATTTACGCTGTTCTTCCAGAGGGGTTTCTATACTGATACTCCTGCCCGGAACTCCTTGCCTCTCCTGAGGGTCCCTCACAAAAAGAGTAGGAATGGCAGTCTTTCCTACTCCTTCGGGATCATGCCTGGGACTGGGTTGCCTTATCTTGCTGACGTAAATTGGCTCTGATGTTGCAAACTCTGAGCCTGGAGAGCGAGGAGCGTAGCTGGAAGATGGACGGGCAGGAGATGGCTTTCTTTTGGTTCTCGGGTTTTTCACAACAGTGGTGATGGTTTCCTCTCTGATGGTGAAAATGTTGGAGATTGGGGTTGGGTGAGAAAGGTCGGTAGAAGAGAGTACTTGTAGCTCAGGGTTGAATTTAGGGCATCCTTGTCTCTCTGAGCTTGGGGGTGTTTTGCAGACTTCCCATGACCCAAAGAGGAGGAGGCGGGGAGGAGGAGGAGGACTGTGGGGTCCTTGGTGCTCTCTGAGCTCAATTGTTTTCTAACAGACGTTTCATGACCAAACCAGGTAATGTCACCAGTGCTAGGAGCCAGAACCCCAGTCCTTTCTAGCATTGATGATTTTACCTAGTTTGGTCATGAAAGGTATGTAAGAAAACAACTGAGCCCAGAGAGCACCAAGGACCCCACAGTCATTGTCTTCCTCTTCCTCCTTCTCCTCCTCCTACTACTACTTTTCCTCCTACTTTTCCTCCTTATCCTTATCCTCCTCCTCCTCCTCCTTCTTCTCCTCCTTGTCGCCATCCTCCTCCTCTCCACAATCCCCCTTCCTTCTAGCACTGATGACGTTCCCTAGAAGGGTCATGTAATGTCTGCAAGAAACCTATCCAGCCCAGAGAGGATCAAGGATCCTACCCTTTAAAATGTTCCCTGATTCCCAAGCCATGGGAATGCATATTACATCACAGGTTAATGTAAAAATGAAGCATAGCAGGGTTAGTTTTGTGAACTTTGGGGGCATGCAAAAATTAATGTTTGAAAGGATTTTTTTTAATTCTCACCACTCCATTTTGGAAATTTCAGTTCCCCTTTCCTGAAATTTTTTTCAATGTAAAAAACAAACAAACCTGCCTGAACTATTTCAACAGTTAGAAGAGAATATATTTAGTTCAGGGTTCAACTCTGGAGTCCTTGGTGCTCTTTGAACTTGATTGTTTTCTTGCTAATTAAGTTGCATCCTCAGTGCTAGACTGATGACGTTACCTAGTTTGTCATGAACAGTCTGCAAGAAAACAACCCAGTTCATATTTCAATAGAATATTTTTTTCTAAATTGGAGGTGGGAAGAAGGAAAAATAATATAATTCTTCAAGTCTCACACAGACAGTGGTGGTATTGTACTGATTTGGCCCGGTTTGCGCGAACCGGTAGTAAAAAATTGCTGGCTGAACCAGCAATAAAAAAACAGCTATGGTTTGGTCAAACTGGTCTTTCTTTCTTTCTTTCTTTCTTTCTTTCTTTCTTTCTTTCTTTCTTTCTTTCTTTCTTTCTTTCTTTCTTTCTTTCTTTCTTTCTTCCTCCTGACAATCAGCTGTTCCAATGATCAGTTTTGCTGGGATCCCCTTCACTGTCTTATGTGCATGCCCCTCCCTCTCCCCCCCCCCCCGCTCTATTTTTTGCCTCATGGGCCTTAGGGAAGCCTCTTGGAAGCAAAAATGGAAGCAAAAAAAATGGAGCATGGGTTGCTGCAAAAAAAGAGAAGCCACGCCCACCCAGTCACATGGCCATGCCCACCTAGCCACACTCATAGAACCGGTAGTAAAAATATCTGCATCCCACCCCAGCATGCAGACTATTTGGGGCTCAAGCTTAGTAAACAAGCTGAAGAAGTCTTGCTGTAAGGAGGATTCCTCGACCTATGAACCCCAATTGAGTACAAAATTCCTGCTACCAAGCGAGACAGTTGTTAAGTGAATTTTACCCCTTTTGACTACCTATCGACAGTTGTTAAATGAATCACTGCAGTTGTTAAGTTAATAACACAATTGTTAATCTGGCTTCCTCATTGACTTTGTTTGTTAGGTGACAAAAGGGATCACATGACCCTGGGACACTGCAACCATCATAAACTCGAGTCAGTTGCCAAGCATCTAAATTTTGATCATGTGACTATGGGGATGCTATGTTGTAAGTGTGAAAAACGGTCTTAAGTCACTTTTTTTGGTGCTGTTGTAAATTTTGATAATACACTGCAGCTCAAAATATTCTCAATAAAAAGGGGGTGTCCTTTTTGCAATCAAATTTAAGAAAGCAGCAGGGAACCATATATAGTTGGAATATGGCATTATTTAGTTAGCAACCTAAGCAAAAAAAGCATCAAGACCAGGATGAGAGGTTCAAACAATCCTTGTTGAAAGTTAGTTGTGATGAAGAGACCGACTTTATCTTCCTCCTATCTTAACCCTAAGAACAATTCCAGAATTTCTTTGCTTCCAGTGAATTTGCCAGCACGACAAGAGAAGGACAGATTGTGTTAAAAGCTGTATCCGAGGTTTTGACATCTGGAGGTTAGGGTCAAAAGAAGTCAAGAGGGCAAACTGCAACTATATTTTTGGTGCACGTCCTAAAGACTGTATGCTTATAGATGCCATCTTGATTCTTTTGACTCCCATCTACAAGATGATTCTGGATTGTCTTCTTCCAGGAAGGAAATAAAAATAGAAAGGAAGGGAGGGATGAAGGTAGGAAAGAAGGAAAACGTGGAGGGAGGGAGGAAGGAAGGAAGGAAAAAGTGGAGGGAGGAAAGGAAGGAAGAAAAGAATGAACAAGGACGGAAGGAAAGAATGAAAAGTGAAGGAAGGGAGGAAGGATGGAAGGAAGGAAGAAAAAAGTAGAAGGAGGAAATAAAGAAGAAAAGAATGAAAGAATGAATGAGAAAGGAAGGAATGAAAAAGTGGAGAAGGGAGGAATGAGGAAGGAAAGAAGTAAATAAGTTAAGGAAGGAAGGAAGGAAGGAAGGAAGGAAGGAAACAGATGGACTAGCAGTTAATGGATTATTAAGAGCTCAGATTACTTTTAATTCTCTTCGGAATGGGATTATTTGCTCCCTTCAATTTAATGCAGTGAAACTGTTATATGCCAGGGAAGAAAAGTCAATTTTAACTGGTTAGATAGCCCTCACAATTTGTATCTGGATCGTATCTCAGGAAGATTGCAAAATAGACAATCATACCTCAAATGGTTTTGTCCCCTGTTCTATTTTTATCCTAACTCCCCAAAATGCAACTAGACCTGATAGGATGGTAAAAAACAAATTTTGCAGTCAATAAATACTGGTAGTTCGTGACTTACGATCACAACTGAGACTGGCACTTTGATTGCTAAGTGAGGATGCTCAGTGAGTTGTGTCAAATGTTATGATCTTTACTTTTGCTGCAGTTATAGACTGCAACCTTTCTTTTGCCATGGTTGTTAAGCAAATAATTGCAGTTGTTAAGTGAGTCAGGTGGTCGTTAAGGGAATCCAGTTTCCCCTTCACTGACTTGGCTTGTCAGAAGGTTGCAGATGGGGATCGTGTGACCCTGGGATGCTGCAACCTTTGTAACTACATGCCAATTGCTGAGCAATGGTCGTAAGTCACTGTTTTCAGTGATGCTGTAACTTAGAATGAAGGGTTAAATGAAAGGTTGTAAATCAAGGATCTCCTGTATAGGTTGATTATGGAGACATGCAGAGGCAGCACAGCACAACATAAATGCTAATTTATGTATATATAGAGATATATATGCATATATATGACTTACATGATGATGGTTTTCTTAGGCACTTTAGTTTCTTGTTCAGTGACTACAAAGAAAACAGTATGAACAGCATGGTGTTAAAAAAAAGGCAGAAGCTCACAATCACATTAAATTTGTTATGCAAATAAAAGAAATTTAAAAACCTGGAGTGGAAAGAATTTAGAGGAAAAATAAAAATTAATACCATCCCACAATTGTTTTTTTTGAGATTGCAACCAATTTTAGCAAAGTGGGATAATTAAATCCACAAATCACTTAAGCTGACCATGGCTGAACAATTGCACTCTCTTAAACCTGGTTAAAAGCTGACTTCCAGCCTTAAAGGGATAAACGGGTTAAATTTAACCGGGTTGGACTAAAAAGAAAACATTTTGAGTTATAAAGGCAGGTAGTCCTCAACTTATGACCACAATTGGGACCGGAATGTCTGTCACTGAGTAAGGTGGTTGTTAAGTGAGTTGCATCCAATTTTATGACTGTTTTTGCTGCATTGTTAAGCTAACTACCACAGTTGTTAAGCAAAACATGGTTGTTAAGTGAATCTGACTTTCCCCCATTGACTTTGCTTGCCGGAAGATGGCAAATGCTAATCATGGGACCCCAGGACACTGCAACCGTCATAAATATGAGTCAGTTGCTAAGGATCCCAACTGTGATCATGTGAATTCGGATGTGTGAGGGGAGGGTCCTAGGAGCAATTATAAGTCACTTTTGTCAGAGCCGTTGTAACTTTGAACAGTTGCTAAGCGAATGGTCGTAAATTGAGGACTCTCTCTAACAGGAGTGGAACACAGGGAGATTTGGCATCTGAAGGTATTTCCCATCATTCTGCAGCTCCAAATTTCCCAAAAATTATGGAAATGGCTTATGTTAAGTATGAAATAAATGTTTTACACTCATAATACAGGTAGTCCTCAATTTACGACCATAATTGAGTCCAAAATTTATGTTGCCAAGCAAGACAGATGTTAAGTGTTACGTTGTTATGGCAAAGAGTTTTGCTGCATTTTATGACATTTTTGCCACATTTGTTAAGCGAACCATTGCAGTTTTTAAGTTAGTGACATAATTAATAAATGAATCTGGCTTCCCCATTAACTTTGCTCATCAGAAGGTCGCAAAAGGGGATCACTCTATCTCAGGACAATACAACTGTCATAAATATGAATGAGTTGCCAAGGGTCCAAATTTTGATCATGTGACCATAAGGATGCTGTAATGGCCATGTGAAAAACAGTCATAAGTGATTTTTTTCAGAGCTGTTGTAATTTTGAACAGTCAAAATTACAAATGGTCGTAAGTTGAGGACTACCTGTGTTGAATGTGAAACGGTTCAAATTGGAAACCTTGTGCTTGTTTTCATGACTCAGTATGCAGTATCCTGACCCCAAATTTGTAGATTTCATTTTTGTTGTGCAAGTCTACTTGTTAAGGAAGCACAATGTGGAGTAGGAAGGAAGGAAAGGAAAGGAAAGGAAAGGAAAGGAAAGGAAAGGAAAGGAAAGGAAAGGAAAGGAAGGATCTCACTAAGCAAGAAATAAACAATAAATAATCAGCATCTTAAGTGATTTGTGGATCACAATATAAGACTGCTTCACTAATACGTACAGCTCGAAATGTCAGGGCACCTATATTACAATTGTTGATTTGGCATTCAGGTAGTCCTCGACTTAGAATCCTTGATTTTGTTTGCTGAATTAGATGGTTGTTAAACAAATTACACCAGATTTTACAACCATTTTTTGCCATGGTTGCTAAGTGAATCACCACAATTGTTAAGCAAATTGTGCAATTGTTAAGCAAATCTGGCTTTTCCCATTGATTGTGCAAATGGTGATCTGGTTGCCAAGTGCCAAATTTGGACCATGTGATTACGAAGAGGCTGCAACGGTCGTTAGTACGAGGACCTGTCGCTAAACGCACAGCTGTAAGTCGAGGACTATCTGTCATTATATCCCGGTTGCTTTCCACATTAGATTTTCATCTGCTTCAAAAGCATTTCCATCCAAACATTTGCCATTGTGAAAAAAGGCGTTGCATTGTGTGTCTTTTAAACATGCCATTAGTATATTAATTGAGGACTTTCTATCACGGTCTTTTCCATATCTTTGCAGTAAAGCCAAAGCAACAATTTTAACAACTGCTAGAATTATTTTTCTGAGAAAAAGAAGACAGCACGCTATAATACCTTTCAAAATGGGGGTTAAAGGTAGTCCTCAATTTACAACCAAAATTGGGCCCAATACTTCTGTTGCTAAATGAAACATTTGCTAAGTGACAATTGCCCCATTTTACAATGTTTCTTGCCACAGTTGTTAAGTGAATCACTGCAGGTGATGAGTTAATAATATGGTTGTTAAGTGAACCTAGCTTCCCCATTGACTTTGCTGATCAGAAGATTGCAAAAGGGGATCACGTGACTCTGGGATATTGCAACTGTAATAAATATGAATCAATTGCTGCAATGGTCATAATTATGAAAACATTCATAAATCCCTTTTATCAGTGCCATCATAACTTCAAATGATCACTAAATGAACTATGTAGGTCAAAGAACCTGGAAACCAAGAGGCTCAAGTGAAGCCACTAAAGTTAACTCTGCTAACTTTACAGGCAGAAAAAAGTGTTGTTGTTTTTTAAAAAAGTAGGATAGATAGCAGGAAAATACAGGCCAAGTTGAATATACAAATACAGGTAGTCCTCAACTTACAACCACAATTGAGCCCAACATTTCTGTTGTTTAAGCGAAACAATTCCCCCATGGATTTTGTCTTTCTTTATGACCTTTCTTCCCACAATTATTAAGGGAATCACCGCAGTTGTTAAGATACCCACATGGTTGTTAAATGAATCTGGCTTCCCCATTGATTTTGTTTGTCACAAGATCACCAAAGGGGAATCACATGATCCCCCGGGACACTGCAACCATCATAAATATGAGTTAGTTGCCAAGCGTCCGAATTTGATCACATGACCATGGGGATGGTCTTAATGTGAAAAACGCTCTTATGTCACTTTTTTTCAGTGCCTCTGTAACTTTGAATGGTCACTAAATGAACTGTTAAATGATAAGCTGAGGACTACCTGTATGCAAATAATGTCTCTGTTTAAATCATGTTCGATATCAAGGATAACATCTTGACTTTTTTGACCCCTTAATGAGGATGCTGGGTTTTAGGAAACACCATAAAACCTGTAAGAAAATCTCAATAGCCCTGGCATCATTTTAGATGAAAGCAAAACAGGCTGAATAAAATATTCCAAATTTTGGTAAGGGTTGAAACTGGCCATTGATAATCTCTATCTTAGTTTTATTATACTTAGTGTACAGTGTTATGTTTCCAAAACAGAAATTAAGCAAAAGCCAAAAACCAGGATTTAGTGGATTATTATGATGAATAGGACATGATTATTTTTTTCATTATTATTTTTTTCAGTAACATTCCACTCATTCTTAAATACAGGTAGCCCTTGGCTTATGACTACAGTTGAGATCAGAATATTCTTCTCTAAGTAAGGCAGTTACGTGAATATGACCCAATTTTATTATCTTTATTTTTGCTCCAGTTGTGAAGTGAATTTCCATGGTTGTTAAGCGAATCACGTAGTTGTTAAATGAATCTCGCTCCCCCACTGACTTTGCTTCTCAGAAGGTCGCAAAAGGGGATCAGATGTCCCCAGGACACTGCAACCATCATAAGTACATGCCAGTTGTCAAATGCCCAAATTTTGATCACATGACCCTGAAGATGTTATGACAGTCATAAGAGCGAGGGCTGGTTGTAAATCACTTTCTACATTGCCATTGTAACTTGGAATGGTCACTAAACGAGTGGTTGTAAGTCGAGGGCTACCTATATGACATGGGGTTTCCGTGGACTTGCAATCTGCCAAATCTCATATTTGTGAGCAAAGATAACATATCATGGGAAAAATACAATGTTTGAAACGAATCAAACATTGTATTATCATCAACTCCAAAAAAAAGCTTTGATTTCCTACATTTTGGGGGCAAGATCTATTTAATTTGTATATACAGATAGTCCTCAACTTAGAACAGTTTATTTAACGACCACTCAAAGTTACAATAGCACTGAAAAAGTGACTTATAATCATTTTTCACATTTACGACTCTTGCAGCACTTCCAAAGCCACCTGATCAAAATTCAGATTCTTGGCAACTGTCTCATATTTATGATGGTTGCAGTGTCTCAGGGTCACGTGATCCCCGTTTGTGACCTTCTGAGAAGCAAAGTCAATGGGGAAGCCAGATTCACTTAACAGCTATGTTAATCACTTAATATTAGCAATGATCCACTTAACAACTGTGGCAAGCACGATCGTAAAATGGGGCAAAACTCACTTAACAAATGTCTCACTGAGCAACAGAAATTATGGGCTCAATTGTGGTCATAAGTCGAAGACTACCTGTATTTTAATCTTATATTTTAAATTTTATGTCATATAGATATAGTATGTCTTATTTCAATTGTGAGGCTTCTGACACATATAAACAAAGTTCAGCAAACTTTTTCATTTAACAAATCAGCTTCAGAATTGCAAGAAATCTGAGCATTTGCATTCCTTCTCTATGAATTTCTTAAGTGCATTAAAATAAACCAGTTTGTAAGTCTTGCTTTAATAAAACTGTGTTCCACATGTCTTAGGACCTAGGAGGAATAAATTCACTTTATCACACTGCAATTTTTTAACCTCATTTGCTTTCTAAAAAAAATAAAAGGTTTATGTGGCATTGTAACAGAGAATCTAGGGATTTACTCAATCCCATTTATAACAAAAAATTAGCATTGTACTAGCCATTTTTTATATTTTTAGAACCCTTTCAAAAAAAGAAACAATGCTTCTGATATTTTAACCTCACTGAGCATTGCAAAGCAGGTTAAAAGCTCTGGAGTTTGATTGCTCCAACCTAATATGGTAGGCTAGCAAAATTCAAATAATATAGGCCGATGAGACGCAATAAAACAAAATTCAATTCTTCAATAAGCAGAGAAGATGGTATTCAAACTGGCTTTATTATCTTTCCTGTCCATTTCCCCTTCAAAAACAAAATGCCATTTGCATGGTACAAGCATCTAAATTACATCAATATTTATTGATCTCTTAATTGACAAAGCCACAGGTCACTTTTAAAAGAAATTTTAAATTAATTCCATCACAGAGTATTAATGGAAAAACGCAGGCGTCTTTCTAAAACATGGATAAGAAATTTACAAGGAACTGTTTTTTAAATTAAAATTAAATTATAATTTGTATAATATACTAGCTCTATACCCGTGCTTCGCTATGAAACTATGTGATCTGGTTAGTTTTTGGGGAGGAAAATAAGGGGAAAAAATTGTGCCACTGCGTACCAGCATCCATTGTATTCATCTGGCTAGCATCCTGTCAGTGTGTGAGAGAATTGAGGACTGTTTGGAAACTGAAACATGGAAACTTGAAGCAGTATTTTCTGTGTGAGCAAGGAGACAGCAAGGAGCCTGAGCATGGCTTAGCTCAACTGTTCTGTACTAAAGCTGCTTACTGCTCTGAAACTGAAACTCCTCTCCTCTGCTTGTGTTTTGCATTTGGAAGAGATTTCTTTTCAGGTGGGGAGGGGGAGTAGAATCTCTTAGCATCAGAGCATTTTAAGATTAATATAGGAAATATGAATGCTCTGATGGTCATTTTGAAAAATCCTTTCTTAGTGAGCCCCTAGAACCAAGAAGAACATACGTGCCAAATTTCAAGTTTGTAGGCTTTACAGTTCTGGAGATTTTATGATGATGCTTGAGTGGTATTTCACTTTTATATATAGATAAATAAATAAATTTAAATTTTCAGTTTAGTCACTACAAGTGAAAAAAATCATGTTTTTCGGAGTCAGACTTGCCACATAAAATAACAAAATTTATGTGGCAGTTGAAAGAGACCTTGCAGGTTTTCTAGTCCAATCCCAAACGGAAAACCTATAAGATTTCAGACAAATGTCCAGTTCAAGCATAAACTACAAAAACAGACTCAGTTAAAAAGATTAATTTCCTAAATACAATGAATTATTTTATCTGAAATAGTCATGTTGGTCTAGTGATCACCAGATAGAAAGCAGAAGATTGTGAATTCTAATTCCTCCATAGGCATGAAAGCCTGCTGAGTGGTTTTGGATCAATCACCAGGAACCGTTTTCTAGTTCCACATTAACCATGACAGCCAGATGGGGGATTTGGGGCCACTCATCAGGAGATGGTGAGTTCTAGACCCGCCTTAGCCAGGAAAGCAGGCTGGAAGACTTTCAACCATTTACTAGGAGACGGTGAGCTCTAGTTCTGTGTTAGGTATGAAAGGCTCTTTTCCAGCCCAGTCTAGCTCACAGGGTTATTGTTGTGGGGAGATAGGAGAAGGAAAGTGTGTCAGATATGTTCTCTGCCTTGAGTTATTTATAAAAAGAATAATAGTGAGGTACAAGTAAATATCAGTGTGAGACCTCTAACAAACTGTCAACTGAAAAGAAAGGAATTATTTTTAAACCACATTTCCTCTTTGCCAAGGATAATTGTGAATCACCTACTAGTGGCAGCCAACACAAGCCTTGACAATGTCCAAATGATGTCACATTGTGGTGCCATTGTTTCATTACCTCTGCTGTACATGCTTATGTCAAGTACATGACAATATCACAATTCAGGTGTCCCCTCTACCCTTTGCAAACACCCAATTTCACAATATCAAGAATACTTTACCCTTCACAAATAATTTAATTCCACATTTGTTGCAGTAGCAAATCCTAAATACCTCCCCTCCGAATTAGTACCGTAATACCTAGAAACTCAAGAATCTACTGTATCCACTGCATGATTAGACTGTGTGTAGTAGGTCATACAATCTGCATTTCACAATCACTAAAAAAAAGATACTCTCAATTCAGTAGAAGACCTGGTAGATGTTATCATCTGTATCTATTGGTATCTATCTTCACATGGATGATGTTCCATAGGGAGGGAGCCACCATGGAGAAGGTCCTACCATATGGATCTCCCTCAGAGAAGGGACCTCCCTGTTCTGGTGGGTTGGGTGGATATGACTGGGAAAAGATGGTTTTTCAAATAACCGTGAGGGAGCCATGACAGAGATGGCCCTTCTTCTGGGTCCTACCAAATGGACTTCCTTAAGAGAGGTATTTCCCTTCCTCCCTGCTCTGCTAGATTGGATGGATATGACTGGGAGAAGATGGTCCTTCAAATAGCAGGGAGGAAGTCACCGCGGAGAAGGCCCTTCTTCTGGCTCCTACCAAATGGATCCCCTTAAGACAAGGGACCAGTAATATGCCCTTCCTCATTGCTCCAGTGGGGTGAGTAAATGTAATTGGGAAAAGACAGTCTTTCAAATAACAGGGATAGAGCCACCATGGAGAAGGCCCTTCTTCTGAGTCCCACCAGATGGACTTCCTTAAGAGAGGGAACCCATAGCATCTCCAGCTCTCCACTCCAGTGGTTCAGGTTATGTAACTGAGAAAAGATGGTTCTTCAAGTAACAGGGAGAGAGCCACCGAGAGAAAGCCCTTCTTTTTGGTCCGGCTGAGTAACTTGGCTCAGTCCCTCTCTCTCTCTCAACTCAACCCACCTCACAGGGTTATTGTTGAGGGGAAAATAAGGGGAAGAAAGTATTATTTGTAAAAATAATACAGGCAAGATATAATTAAAAAATATTGTATATACAAATTCTATTTCGTCCAATTTAAGATCTGAACAGAAGAAGAACCTTAGTTATTGCTAACCTCTGGAAGACGAGGAGGGCAAATTTGTGGGATCATAAAATAAAATTTGAATAATTATAAGTTCTTCATCTGGATCGCACCACTGTTGTGGGTACTGAACAACTGATAGTGTTCTTTTCAACTTGTGTAGTCTAACTAGGTGATTTTTCTGTGAATGCACCACCCTGAGGTGACTTGCAATCAGCCTACATAGAACATAGAATAACAGGATCTTAGAGATCTTCTAATCCAAACCCCTGCTTGAGCAGCAGGTCATAGACCTGGATCTCTTCCACCACAAAACAACAACAATGCAAACACAATCACTAACCCAATCCCAACATCAAGCAGGAATGCCACATCTTCTGAGAGATAAGTGAACACAGTCATTCAGTCCTTAATTAGCCACAGTTAGCCATCCTGAATTAACCACATTGTGAGAGAGCAGATCAAAAGGCCCTACCTTCTATTGTGATCGCTTGCTCAGGTCTCTTCTCCGGAGCCAAGGCTGTTGTAGTTTGACAGTAAAGGTGAGCGCCTCCCTTCGCAGTCCCCAACCTGTTTATTAACTGAAGACAAGTTGACAACGCTAGTTAGAACATGTGTGGATTTCAGATGAAAAAGAAAAACCAACTCTAGGTGGTTCTTCACAAATCTATACAGAAAATCCTCGACTTACAACCACAATTGCCGGAATGGTCAGGATTCCGACATGGCTCAATTGAGGATGGGGGGTTATCCAGAAGAGGGTGTCATCAAATCCATTAAAACGGTGAGCGGGAGAGGCAGATTTGGCGTCTATAAGGGGCCACATTCTGTTTCGGGAGCGCGTCTCCGCTCTCTATCTGCTGTGTCGCGCTCCGACCCCATTATCACTTCCCATTCTCCAGGTGGTCTGAGTGTTCGGGCCCTGGGCCTTCGACTGATGTTGTGTAACGCCAGGTCCGTCATGAACAAAGCCCCTCTCATTCATGACTTGATCTTAGAGGGGGGGGCGGAGCTGGTGGGTATCACCGAGACCTGGCTGGGCCCAGAGGGGGGTGTCCCTCTGGTCGATATGTGCCCGGCCGGGTTTCGGGTTTTTCATCAGCCGAGGACCCAGGGAAGGGGTGGAGGTGTTGCGTTAGTTATCAAGGAAGATCTTTGTCCGAGGGAGTCCACTGTTTCTCAGACGTCTGGATGTGAATCTCTTTTCGTGAAGTTTGGTTCCAAGGTTCAGAAGGGCTTGTTGATCGCTTACCTGGCTCCCTGCTATGCATCATCTGCCCTGCTTGAGCTTCTTGAGGTTATTGTTGGCATGGCGGTTGAGACCCCTAGGCTTATGGTCATGGGTGATTTCAACCTTCCCTCTGCCGGCGGTACCTCGGGACCTGCTCAGGAGTTCATGGCTTCCATGACAGCCATGGGCCTAACCCAATTAATCCGGGACCCTACTCACATCGGAGGTCATACCCTAGACTTAGTTTTTGTCTCTGATCAGTGGCAGAGTGATCTGGGTGTAGGGAATATAGTCATAGAACCCCTGTCATGGTCAGACCACTCACTCCTAAAGCTTGACTTCCGTTCCACACCTCTTGACCGCAGGGAGGCGGGGCCATTAAAATGGTACCGCCCCAGGCACCTGATGGACCCTGAAAGGTTCCTGATGGAGCTTGGGCCACTCCCCGAAACTCACACACACAACTTGGTCGAGGACTTGGTTGCCGCCTGGAATTTGGCGGCTGCTAAAGCACTTGATCGGGTTGTGCCCTTGCGGCCTCTGACCCGGCGCCGCTCCCAGATAGCCCCTTGGTTCTCCGAGGAGCTGAGGGAGATGAAACGCCGGAAAAGACGCCTAGAGAGTAGTTGGAGATCCACCCGTTCTGATTCTGACCGAACACTACTACGTGCTTATATTAAGACGTATTTAGTGGCGATTAGGATGGCGAGGAGAACTTACCTCTCCACCCTTATTGCATCCGCAGAAAACCGCCCAGCTGCCTTGTTTAAGGTGACTCGCTCCCTATTAAAAGTGGAGTCACAGGATGACCCTTTGCAAGGTCGAGCTGAGGAATTTTCCATATTTCTCCAGGATAAAATCGCTCAGATTCGGAACGATTTGGACTCCGACTGGTCCTCTCCAGACGAGAGGGCGGGATCAGATATCGGTGAGGTCAACTGGGTTGAGTTCGACTCTGTTACCAAAGAACATGTTGACAGAATACTGGGGGGACTGAATGCTACCACTTGTTTATTAGACCCGTGTCCCTCCTGGCTGGTTCTAGCCACTCGGGAGGTAACACGAGGCTGGTTCCAAGGCATAATTAACGCTTCCTTGAGAGAGGGGTTTCTACCCACTGCTTTGAAAGAAGCGGTGGTTTGTCCCCTCCTCAAGAAACCGTCCTTGGACCCAGCATTACTATCCAATTATCGTCCTGTCTCCAACCTTCGCTTTGTAGCGAAGGTTATAGAGACCGTGGTGGCACGTCAGTTCCCGCAGTACCTGGATGAAGCGAATTATCTTGACCCCCTCCAATCGGGCTTCAGGCCCGGGCACAGCACTGAGACGGCGTTGGTCGCGTTGATGGATGATCTTTGGAGGGCACGGGACAGAGGCCATTCCTCTGTTCTGGTCCTCCTCGATTTATCGGCGGCTTTTGATACTGTCGACCACAGTATCCTGTTGCATCGGTTGGAGGGGCTAGGGATTGGAGGCACCGTGCTTCAATGGTTCTCCTCCTTCCTCTCCGACCGTTCGCAATTTGTGTTGACAGGGGGTCAGAGATCGACCCCGAGACCCCTACTCTGTGGGGTGCCTCAGGGGTCGGTGCTCTCTCCCCTGCTGTTCAACATTTATATGAAGCCGCTAGGTAATATCATCCGTGGCTTTGGAGTGGAATTCCACCAGTACGCTGATGATACTCAGCTGTACATCTCCACTCCAGACCACCCCAACGAAGCCGTCGAGGTGATCACCCGGTGCCTGGAGGCCGTACGAAATTGGATGGGTCAAAACAGACTCCGTCTCAACCCGACCAAAACCGAGTGGCTGTGGTTTCCTGCCCCCAGATTCAGTCAGCTTATTCCATCGCTGACCATAGGAGGAGAGACACTATCCCCTGTGGAAAGGGCACGCAACTTGGGTGTACTCCTGGATGTGCGACTGTCTTTGGAAGACCATATTGCAGCCGCCACCAGGAGTGCTTTTTATCAGATTCGTCTGATCTACCAATTGCGACCCTTCCTGGATCTGGGCGCACTTCGCACAGTCACCTCTGCTCTCGTCATCTCCCGTTTGGACTACTGTAATGCTCTCTACATGGGGCTCCCCTTGAAGACTCTCCGTAGGCTACAGTTAGTTCAGAATGCCGCCGCGCGGATGATCATCGGCGCCCCTCGGGACGCCCACATAACACCTCTTCTCCGCCGGCTGCACTGGCTTCCTGTGGCCTTCCGGATTCGATTCAAGGTGGTACTAATAGTATTCAAAGTGCTCCATGGCTCGGGACCTGGATACTTACGGGACCGCCTTCTGCCACCAACAACCTCCCGCCGCCCAGTACGCTCCCACAGAGTCGCCATGCTCGGGGTCCCACCACTAAATCACTGCCGACTGGCAGCCCCGAGACTACGTGCTTTCTCTGTGGGAGCCCCATCCCTCTGGAATTGTCTCCCCTCGGAGACACGAGCCATGTCGGATATCCTCACCTTCCGGCGCGCAGTTAAGACCTTGTTGTTCAAGCAGGCCGGTCTAGCCAATTGAATCATTCAGGTTAAATTAAATTTTAGATAATCTTTTTGTTGGGTGTTGTTCTTATCCATTTTAGATTTTTATTTATTTCATCTCTGTTACCTGTACTGTTTTCGTTGTTGAATGTGCACCGCCCCGAGTCCCTTTTTGGGAGAGGGAGCGGTATAGAAGCATGAACAAATAAATAAATAATAAATAATTGAGCCCAACATTTGTGTGATTGAGACATTTGTTAAATGAGTTTTGCCCCATTTTACGACCTTGCTTGCCACAGTTGTTAGATGAATCCCTGCATTTGTTCAGTTAGTGATCCGGTTGTTAAGTGAATCTGGCTTCCTCATTGACTTTGCTTATCAAAAAGTTGCAAAAGGGGATCACATGGCCGCGGGACACTGCATAAATGAGTTAGTTGTCATGCATCTGAATTTTGACCACATATCTCTGGGGATGCTACAATGGTGTGAAAAATAACTATGTTACTTTTTTCAGTGCCCTTGTAACTTTGAGTAGTATCTAAATGAATGGTTGTAAGTTGAGGACTACCTGTGTAAGGAATCACTTTGTGTAGGACATAGAATCATAGCTCCAGAAGGGACCTCAGAGGTCTTCTAGTCCAACCCCTGTTCAAAGCAGGAGAACTTATACCATATGAGCCATAGTGGCGAAGTGGTTAGAATGCAGTACTGCAATTAATTCTGCTGGTTGCGGACTGCCTGCAATTTGAGAGTTCGAATATCACCCGGCTCAAGGTTGACTCAGTCTTCTGTCCTTCCAAGGTCAGTAAAATGGGGACCCAGATTGTTGGGGGCAAGATGTTGAATCTGTCAGCCGCTTAGAGTGGGCTATAAAGCACTGTGAAGCAGTATATAAGTCTAAGTGCTATTCCTATCCCAGTCAAATGGTTGTCCAGTCTATTTTTGAAAACCTCCAGTGATGGAGCACCCACAATTCCAAGAGGCAAGCTATTCCAATAGTTAATTACTGATTACTTCTAAGTTGTATCTGACTTTAACTTTGACTTACCACAGTTTGTTTAGTGATCTTTCCAAGTTTTAAGGACACTGAAAAGAACCACGCAGCTTGGTGATTTTCTTGGTGTTTCATGACTCAACTAAGTAACATCATCAGTGTTAGAAGGGACTCCCCTCATTTTATATACCATGGCTTACCCTGTCGGTGTTGATGGGAATGTTCTTGGTGATTTCTTAATTAGTTGTTTTTTGTTAGCTTGTGTAGAAAGTCAGCACCCACCCACCCTCCTAGAAGAATGAAATATTTTGGGGAATATTAAAATAAGCAGAATATTATATTCCCCCAAAGGGAGAAATGGAGAAACATGCTCTTAAAGGGGACAGAAATCAGCTCCCTTCCCCAAGCAGAAACTGAGGAGATCAGCTTTTAGAAATGCAGATTTGGTAATCTATTCAGAAAGACTGGGTCAATTTATTCACAAACATCTTTCATAATTAAGATTAGATAGGGAGGACATGAACCTGACTCCATTCATTAAGAATTGTGGAAAAAATACTGGTCCATTATGAAAGGCAGGTCAGGGGCAATAGATAAGAGGATAAAATCAATTACAGATGCCTTACAGGATTAAGATTAAAGAAGTAATAATTAAGACCCATCATGAGCCTTTGTGAAACAATTAAAACCAATCAAATAATAAAAACACACAAAGCAAGCTTCCAGATTACAAAATGCTATAAAAACTGTATAAAAGTCCATGTTCAAGAAAAACCAGTTGTTCAGCTGACCCAGAACTGCACACTATATGGTTCTGTTCACCAATAAATAGTCCTTTCTTACCAATCAGCCTCCAGCCTCCATTTTATTCCAATATCTTTCTCCCAGCTTGGAACTGAACGACATGGATTTTCCTTCCAACACTTGTTTGTGTAAGTTGGATTTAGACAACTCAGAATCAGGGGTGGGATTCTACCAATTCTGTCCACTTCTGCAGAACCGGTTGCTATGAAAAGCAGCAAACAGAGCATACATAGAACCAGTTCTATGTCTGCTGCTGTTTTGGCCCACATGCCTGCCTGGGTTCTTACCTGACCTTTATTTCCTGCGTTTTCAACTGCAGCTGCTTTGCGCGACATAGCTACGGTTGAAAAAGCAGGAAAAAAGTGCTATTTCAACCACTGCAAACTTTCACGCAGCACTGCTCAGCTGTCCGGGAAGCTCAGCAGGTTGTAAATTGCACTTGTGCGATTCATGCATGCGCACACGACACAGAGAAACAGAACTGGTAGTTATACCAGTCGGATCCCATCCCTGCTCATCCTGATCAGGATGTCTTAACAGAACAACTGAACTTGCCCAGCAGATGCGCGACGGGTCTTTGGCCCAGATATTTTATGGAGAAGTTCCTGTCTCACAACAACTTAAGAAAAAAAGAGAGAGAGAAACTCACCTCGCACTCATAGAGACCTTCATCATCCTCACAGGCATTTTTGATAACCAGGACAATCACGCCACTTCGTGGCTCACTGAAGCTCTGGTGTTTGTTTGGATCGGTGAGGAGGTTCCCATCTTTATGCCACCTGGAATGAGGAGGGGAGGAGGAGGGGGGAAAAGAGGAGAGGAGAGGAAGGGAGGAGAAAGGAAGAGAAAGGAGGAGAGGAGGAGGGAGGGATGGAAAAAAGAAAGGAAAGGAAGGAAAGGAAGGAAGGAGTAATGGAAGGGAAGAGAGGGAAAGGAAGGGAATACAGATTTATAGAAGAGGGCATTGATATACTGGGGGCCGGTTTGGCCAAATTCACCCAACTGGCTTTCGTGCCTAAGATACAGTAGAGCTCACCATTTCCCAGTGATTGGCTCAATACAGAGAATACAGATTTTTACTTTTTTGTTTTCTTACCTATTCACAGAGTAGGACACAGTAAGACATGAAAAAGTAAAAATTGGAAACAACAATAATTGTTATCTCTACATGGTTCTCCTCTTTTGAAAACAGCTTTCAGAACATACAGGTAGTCCTCAATTTACAACTGTTCCTTAACCAACCTTGCAACAGCACTGAAAAAGGTAACTTACAACTGATCCTCACCCTTATGAATATTGTAATGTTCCCATGGTTACGTGATCAAAATTCATAACTTTTGGCAACCAGCAGGCTGATTACAACAGTTGCAGGGCCTGGAGATCACATGGTCACCATTTGTGACCTTCCAACTTCTGACAAGCAATTAAATGAAGGAAGTCAGATTCACTTAACAACAGTGTGATTCATTTAGCAACTGCAACAATTCTTTTAACAACCCTGGGGGAAAAGGTCATAAAATCAGGGACAACTTGTCCCTGGTCTAGCCACAAAAATCCAGGTCTCAATTGTGATTATAAGTAGAGTACTTCCCGTAAAATAAGCCTTTGTAGGCTAGAAAGTCCTATTCAAAAATGCTGTGTAGCAAGAGCTTGATTATTCCCTTACCTGATTTGGGGGTATGGTGCCCCTTCAATGGTGCAAGTAAACTGTGCATCTTCGCCACTGGCATAATAGGCGTGTTTCATCTTGTTCACAAACCGAGGAGGCACTGGAAATTAAAATATACCATGAGGAAGTTGTAAGCTTTGTGAAAAGAGAGAGGAGTAAGTCAAATACTCTTCTAAAGCCACATTGCATCCAGAAACATAGTGCATCCAAGAGACATTTGTTTGTTTGTTTATGTTTGTTTACATCCTACCTTTATTGTTTTTACAAATAACTCAAGGCAGAGAACATGTCCAATATACCTTCCTTCTCCTATTTTCTCCACAACGACAATCTTATGAGGTGGCTTGGGCTGAGATAGAAAGCGAATGGACCAAAGTCATCCAGCTGGCTTTGGTGACAATGCTGGACTAGAACTCCCAGTCTCCTGATGACTGGCCCAAAAATACCCAGCCAGCTTTCCTGCCTAAGATGGGACTAGAACTCACAATCTCCCCGTTTCTAGCCTGCTACCTTCATCACTAGACCAGACTGGCCCTCATTATATCAATACCTCTTTCACCAAACCTTAGAGAGCACACAATTCTCTCTCTTTTTTTGGTCCTATTTTTAAAGTGGGTTTATTATCTTTCCTTCGCACAGTTGCTTTGTAGGGACTCTCATGTGATGCATTTTGTTTTGTTGTGTAACATCCACCTCTTCCTTCGTTTTCTCATCATACCCCAAAAGCCCTGCTAGCTGATTGGATGCCTTGTGGGAGCAGGACCAGTATATGAACTGATGAAAGATGTTAGGTACTTCTCTCTGGACCTTCAAGGTTTCCTGTGCGTGTGTCTTTGTGTAGTACTTGTACCTTGGACGAGAATTTTCCCAAGGGTGCTGGCACTGCCAGCTGGACTAGATGCATAGCACAGATATTGTCCTGAATCCACTCCGGTCAAATTATCAAGGATCAATGTGCAGGATCCATCAGGATCTTCGATGATGATGTGGTGAGGATCCACTTCGACCGGCTTCCCATCTGGAAAGCAAAAGGCAGCCTTTGGTGAACATAGGGCTGGATTCAGAGTTAAATAGGATTGTAAAATGAATTCCCTTCCAAGTGCCCAAATTTTGACAATTTGATGCTGTTATGGTTATAAATGCAAGGACCGGGCATAAATCACTTTTCTCTACACCGTTGTTACTTTGAATGTCACTCAATGGATGGTCAAGGACTATATATAATATCTTTGTTCTGTAGGCATTCTTCTGTTTTATTCTCTCTGAGTTGTTCTTACGGTATAATTAATATTCTTAATATCCTTCAATTAACATCTGACCAGCAAGATACGTTCAATGGTTAGGGCATAAAGTGGAATATGAACCAGAATTTTTCCTACTTGGAATTATAACAGAAAAATGCAACCAAGAGGAGATCTATTTAATAATACATGTGATTATGGCATCAAGGTTAGCCTTTGCTCAAAAATGGAAAGATAAACAAATTCCTGATGAAAGTGATGTAATAAAAAAGAAATGGACATTTGCTGAGATGGATAAATTAAATTTGGAAATGAAAGATAAAGACAAGATAGAATATGATAAAGTATGGGATAAATTCTATCAATGGTGGGAACAAAGAAGGATCTAGAATCAAAAGAGAATAGGGTTGGCAGAACGGATGATTAGAATTGGAAAATATTGTATAAATGTATAGATATAAAAATATATAAATTTATATAAAATATGTATTCTACGCGATAATATGTATGACAAATGGGATTGTTGGGACGATTATACCACATCTAATTTTTTAATAACTTACTTAATAAAACTTTATTTTAAAAAAGATACATTCATGTTAACATTAGCATACACTACAATACAGCATTATTACTTGAAAATAAAGACGGGAAAAGGGAGATGAAGAATATACAGGCAGTCCTCGACTTACAATAGTTTACTTAGTGACCATTCTAAGTTACAATGGTGCTGAAAAAAGGGCTTATGACTGTTTTTCACACTTATGATCATTGCAGCACTCTCATGGTCACATGACCAAAATTCAGATGCTTGGCAACTGGTTCATATTTATGATGGTCGCAATGTCCCGGGGGGAGGGGGGTCATGTGATCATTTTTTGCGACCTGACAGAGTCGATAGGGAAAGCCAGATTCATTTAACAACCAGGTTACTAAATTGACAACAGCAGTGGTTCACTTAACAATGGTGGCAAGAATGGTCATAAAATGGAGCAAAACTCCCAACAAATGTTTCACTTAGCAAGAGAAATTTTGTGCTCGATTATGGTCGTAAGTCGAAGACTACCTGTACATTTGACCATCAATAGGCACCATCGAGAAGTGATAAGCAGAAACAAAATTAAAGGAAATATTTATCTATCATGACTGCATAACTGGTAAATTAGTCAATAAAGCTTTATGGGCAGTCCTCAACTTACAGATTTTAATTTAGTGACCGTTCAAAGATACAACGGCACTGATAAAAATAACTCATGACCGTTTTTCACACTTATGACCATTTCGGCATCCCCCCTGGGTCACATGATTAAAATTCCGACCCTTGGCAATTGACTCATATTTATGATGGTCAAAGTATTGATCTGATTCCCTTTTGTGACCTTCTGACAAGCAAATAGGGAAGATTAATAACCGTGTTACGGTACTAACTTAACAGCTGTGGTGATTTGCTTAACATCTGTGGCAAGAGAGGTCATAAAATGGAGCAAAACTCACTTAACAAATGTCTCGTTTAACCACATAAATTTTGGACTCAGTTGGGGTTATGAAGATTTCCAGTAGTCTCCCTGCTCAAAAATTTATCACTTCTTTCTGACCTTGTTTTGGGGGAAACTGAGGCTGGTTTTACCTTTATACCAGGTGATTCCTGGTTTAGGGGTTCCTGTGACTCGGCATGCTAGCTTGACTGTTTCGCCCAATTCTGCTGTACAATCTGCCAGTTCCTCTTCAAAATCGGGTGGATCTGAAGCAGGAAAAAAAAATCGGATTTGATATTCATTAGGAGACGATAGAATTCTAGTCTTCAGAGAGAAGCACTGATGCAGAAGCAGCACAAAATAAATTTGAAGAAGTCTTGAGTTCTACTCACCCCATACGGGGAGACTGATCCGTTGCTGAATACTACAGATCTCTTTCACCCATGAGTTTTTGATGATAACAGTGCGTGCCTGGAAGAGATACTTCCGGACCGAATCTTCCCGTTCGTGCCAGATCTCAAATGCCCGGTCATCTCCTTCAATCAGGTCATTCACATCAATGTGAGATAGCTGAGCAATCAAAAACCAAGGTTACAAGTCAGCCAACATCAGGCACGCATTTGTAATACATCTTACGTCCTTATAGAGGTAATCCTCAACTAACAATATTTGTTTAATGACCGTCTAAAGTTATAATAGCAGTGAAAGAAATTACTTAGGACAGGGCCATTTTTCTCACCCGTGACCATTACAGCATCCCTAGTTTTCTCCTCCTTATTTTCAGAACAACAACCCTTTCAGATGGGCTGAGTGGAGAGAGGGGGAATAACCCAAAGTCACTCAGCTGGCTTTCATGCCTAAATTGATAATAGAACTCATTCTCTTCTGGCAATTCGCCAAAAGTCACCACACATTTTCATGCCTAAGGTGGAATTAGAAATCACAATCTCCCAGTTTCTAGCCTAATGCCTTAAACCACAGATCCAACCTGCTGAATTGCTATGAGATTTGAACCTCTAATAGGTACATCAATGGATAATTCAGTATTGTTCTGATAGCTTAACCTAGTTTTAGTTAGATACCAAAAAGTAGCCAGAGAAAGACAACCATTAAGGAAGGGCATATTCAACCTTCATCATGTTCTTGAACAGATAGCTGTAAGTATCCATCTTCGTGTCTCGTTTTGGCTTGCACACGAGCAGGTAACCCTTGAAGAGGAAGGCATGGCGCTTATGTCCTTTCCAAGCCATACGTGCCCCTGGAGCACCTTCCCACACAATGAACTGTCCCTGGAAAAACAATAGCAAAACATGTGGCAGGGAATTCCACAGGCTTTATAAGTCACATCATCAGGAAGTTCTATTATAATCTAGTGAGAGTTTTGACCCTTTGTTTCTGGATCTGCCCTTTGGAGCAACAGACTTTATCTCCAGTCATGATTGGAGTTTGAATTATTTGTTACAAATTGTCAAGAATTGTTGAAAAGAAAGGAAGGATTTTTAAGTCTGATTTCCTCTTTGCAAAGAAGAAATAACTCACAGGGTGAACATATGCAACACATCTTCTCCTCCTATTTTCCCCATAACAACAACCCTATGAGGTGGGCCAGGCTGAGAGAAAAGGATTGGCCCAAAGTTACTAAACCAACTTTCATACCTAAGGCAGGACTATAATTCACCATCACCTGGTGATTGCCCCAAAGTCAGCCAGTTGGCCTTTATGCCAAAGGTGGGACTAGAACTCAGTATCTCCTGGTGACTGGCCAATAGTAAACCACCAGGTTGTCATTCCTAGGGTGGGACTAGAATTTACCAACTCCTGATGATTGGCCCAAAGTTGTACGTAAGGTGGGACTAGAACCCACGGACCTCTTTTTTCTAGCCTGGCTCCTTAACCATTAGACCGAATTAGCTTTTTAATCTCACAGTCATGTGACTTTAAGCAGCTGATTACAATTTGATAAAAGAACATATCCACCCCAAATCACCAGGATCAAATTGAAAAACATATTTTGGGGTTCAAAGAAAGAGCAAGAAACTTAGCAGGTGTGAATGAGACGCCTAGCTTTCATTTACCTGCCGGATGGGTTCTCCTAATATTTCCAGAGTTCCAGGGTAGTTCTCAATGAGAGAAATATGAAGGTTGTTTTCCGCTCGCCTGTTGAGTGCAGAAACAATGGCGTAGGCCTGTTCCAGAAGGGTGCAGTTTTGAGTGTTCCTTGCTTTGTTTCGGATCATGTCCTATGAACACAAGAAAAAGTATCGTTTGTCTCCTTTGTATCTAGATGAATATGTGCAGCAGAAATGTGGTTGAAGTGGAAAGGAAGGAAAAAAGGGAGGGAGAGAGGGAGAGAAGGAAAGAAAGGAGGGAGGGAGGGAGGAAGGAAGGAAGGAAGGAAGGAAGGAAGGAAGGAAGGAAGGAAGGAAGGAAGGAAGGAAGGAAGTCTGTCAGTATTGACTATCAAGGGTTAGGGTTAGGGTCACAGCCACTTCCACCAACATTGATCGGAAAAGCCACTCTCTTCTAGTATGGAAGCTTGGTAACAAAACATCTACAAAAACCCACCAAGCTCAGAGAGCACCAAGGACCCCACAGTAGTCTTCCTCTTCCTCCTCTCCCTCCTCCCCACAAACCCTACTCCCTTCTAACATTGATATTATAGAGATGGGTCATGAGACATCTGTAAAAAACCTGCCAAGCTCAGGGAGCTCTGACCCCACCGTTTTTCTCCTTCTTTTATTCCTTCCTTCCTCCCATCTTCTATCTTCTCTCATTTTCCCCTTCCTCCCCCTCATCCTTTCCCCCCCCTTCTCTTCTTTCCTTCCTTCCTTCCTCCCCTCCCTCCATCCTTGCATCTCTCCTCCCTCCCTCCCTTCCTTTTCCTCCCCCTCTGGCTACTAACTGACCTGCTCTCCCTAATACCCACCAAGAGCATTCATGCACAACTCCCATACATCTTACCCTGCATTGCTTAGCAACAACAACCCAAGTTCCAATTGTCATTTTAACCTGGAGACAACATGTACAAGTAATCCTCAATTTAGAACAATTCATTTAAAACTGCTCATTGTTTCAACCATACTGAAAAAAAGCAAGTTATCCTCATAGTTATGACCATCATAGCATCCTCTCAGTGACATGATCAAAATTTGGGAGCTTGGTAATCGGCATGTATTTATGACAGTTATAATATCCTGGGGTCATGTGATTATCATTTGTGACCAGCAGCTTTCTTCTGACCAGCAAAATCAAAGCAGGAAGCCAGATTTGCTTAATAATCACATGATTCACTTAACAACTGCCATGATTCGTTTAACAATGGTGACAAGTTAATGGTGGCAATAAGTGGATTCACTTAATGATCACATGATTCATACAGCAACTGCCATGATTCACTTAACAACCATGGCAAAATTGGTTGTAAAATCATGCAACAGCCACCTAACAACCGTCTTGCTTAGCAATGAAAATTCTAGTTTCAATTCTGGTCGTAAATTGATGACTTCCTGTACTAACTTCCTCAGCAATGTGAGACTCTGTTGTTGCGCTACCAACTAAAACCTATGCTCCTAACCTTGATTGCTGTTTGATATTTCTGGATCCGGTTTATGGGTCTCTCTAGATAGTGTTGGAGAGGGAGTATCGGTGGCAGGGAAGGATCCTCACTGGCCAATGTCCCCTCTGTGTATCTCTGGAGGGAGAGAAACATAATAGTAAGGGGTTTATTAATTCAGTTTGTTTACCATCCAAGAAAGCCCTTCGTTCCTTTACAGACTACACAATTATCCTATGTTTCACATTGAATTTTTCTATCATTGTTCTAATAAAGAAGTGACTTTCTTCACTAGGAGCATTTTAGCACCATACAAGTAGAAGGATCTTATCTATATATTGCTCTGGCTTGCTACAAAGATGCATAATTCTTTATTTTTATGTCACCTTTTAAAAAAAAATCTCAAGATGGCACACATACCAAATAATTCTTCCTCCACCTATTTTCCCCACAACAATTACAACCATGTGAAATGGGATGGCCTGAGAGAGAGGGACAGGCTTAAAATTATCCAATTGGCTTTCATGCCTAAGGCAGGACTACAATTCACCATCACCTGGAGATTGAACCAAGGTTACCCAGGTGGCTTTTATGCCTAGGGCAGAACTACAACTCTCCATGTCCTGGTGATTAGCACAGAGGCATCCAGTCAGCTTTCATGCTTAAAATGAAACTGCCACCTTATGGGATTTGTTGGAGCCCTGATATTCACCATCTCCTGGTGACTGGCCCAAAGTTTTTATGCCTAAAATGGTACTAGAACTCACAATTTCCTGGTTTCTAGCTTGGTGCCCTCACCACTTGAGCAAACTGGTTCACCAATGTATAATATACGCTTGATGTACAAATATAGGACTATTTCCAAAGAATTCTGGGTCATTACTTTTCATGTTGGTGAAATGTCCAACTGAAGACTCTTTCAGTTGAGGGTGCCCTCACCTTATAAAATTCCTGGACTGCTTTGCTGACCACAATGGACTCGGCTTGAACTCGGCCCACCAAATAGGTGATGTATTTGTCAAATTCAGCTTCATTTTTAAGGAAGCACATGGCCACATCATCATCTGTATCACACTTCTGAAGCTCTGGGAAGAAAGTGCTGCGGGAAAAAGTAGAAAGGAGCATGAGAAGTGGATGTGGGCAGTGGGGTGGACTAAAAGACCTCGAAAGTGCCTCCCAGCCCTGTGATTGTATAATCTTCCAATTCCTGGCTTTCTTCCCCAGCTGAAGCATCCTTTGTCATTCAACTTAGCAGTAGTTAAACACCATCCAACTTGCCCTGTCCAAATGCTTTTTTTAAAAAATCCAGAGAGTTAAAAAATAATCAAAATGGCAGACCAGAACTCAAAACACAACCTGTTTTATTTCTGCCATTCACATGAACCCTGTAGACAACCTGAAAACAAGTCCTTAAGACAACAGGGTGAGAGAAACAGAAAAGACATATTGCTTTTCCAAGAAACAAGATTCTGGGTGCCAACATTGAAAAGGCCCTACACTTAAATGATCTCAGTGGAAGGAAAAATTAGACCCAATAGCCTCAGTACAGATAGTCCTCAATTTACAACAGTTCATTTAGTGACAATTCAAAGTTATAATGGCACTGAAAAAAGTGATTTATGACCATTTTTCACACTTATGACTGTTACAGCATCCCCAGGATCATGTGATGAAAATTAAGAACGCTTGACAACTGACTCATATTTATGACGGATGCAATGTCCTGGGGTCACCTGATCCCCTTTTGCAGCCAAATAGGGGAAGTCAGATTCACTTCACAACCATATCAGTAACATAACTATTGTGGTGATTCACTTAACGACTGGCAAGAAATGTTGTAAAATGGGGCAAAACTCACTTAACAAATGTCTCACTGAGTAACAAACATTTGGGGCTCAATGGTGGTCATAAGTCAGGGACTACCTGTAAAGCAAATTAATAATAATGTGGCTAATATATCAGAAGACATTGTTTTATAAAACTTTGCTTGAGTGGATAGCAGCACACATGGGTGCAGGCCTTCCTATTAAACTACTTTTTTAGTATATTTCATTCTTTAAAAGCCATTTGGCTGTTATATATCTACGTACTTGGAATGAAAATGTGTTATGTCAGTAATATTTCTGAAAATAACAGGCTTCTGGTTGGACACAGCAACAGGAACGGCAGGACAAGTCTCTGTGAACTGGATGTGGTGTGTTTGGAGGAACTGAAGATCCTTGACATATTCCTCTTCTGTGCCCAACAGGTCTTGAATGATAAGGCTAAAAAGGAAGCAGAAATAGAAAAATGAGTGAAAATTCATGAACACTCATCCCATCCTTTGAAGGTGACCATCAGGGAAATTCATTCTAAATTTCAACAGATAAGCATGAAAGTACAGGTAGTCCTTGACTTATGACCACAATCAAGCTCAAAATTTCCATTCTAAGCGAGACAATTAAGTGAATTTTGCCCCATTTTACAACCATTCTTGCCACAATTTTTAAGTAAATTTCTGCAATAACACGATTGTGATGTGAATCTGGATTCCTCATTGACTTTGTTTGTCAAATGGTGACAAAAGGGGATCATGTGACCCTGGGACACTGCAACTGTCATAAATATGTGTCAGCTCCCAAGTATCTGAATTTTGATCATGTGTTGATGGGGTTACTGCAATGGTCGTTAAGTGTGATAAATGGTCATAAGTCACTTTTTTCAGTGCCATTGTAACTTTGAATGGTCATTAAATGAACCGTGGAGGACTACCTGTATAGGGGGTGGCAGGTGGATGCTGCTATGTGCCAGAAATGCAAACAGGCAGAGGGCCCCCTGCCTACGAATCCCCTGTTACCCTGGGAGCTTTCCGGGATAATAAAGAGGCAGGAGTGACTTACAGAAGTGACTCGTGACATTCCCTGCCGGCTTCCCCAATGACTTTGCTGATGGGAAGCCAGCTGGAAACATCACAAGATAATCTTTATTGTCATTTTTTACTGTGAGCACACTGGCATATGTTAAAAATGAAATTTTGTTGCCTGCTCTCAAAAGAAAGTATATATCTATTCATATACATACATAACACACATATATACATCACACACACACACACACACACACACACAAAAATACACATCACTGTCCATTTTGAATACACAATGGAAAGAGGAAACATGAGAGTTCACATGCTAGATGAAACAAAACTGTGACTGAATCTAGATGTTCGGATACCACAAAGCCTCCTTCCAAATGCTCTGGTCCAATGGATCCTGCACATGGTAGGGTTTATAGTTCCTTCCCATGCTGTGATTTTATGAAATTATTCTTTTATGCCAGCTATAAGAGTAGGACACAGCCCTTCAGACAGAGAAGTTTGCACCAATAGGAAGAATTTTCACTAAGCTCACCTTAATTTCTTCCGATATTCATCCTCTGAAACAGATTCTCCATGGAACTCTGGAACATCAGGGATACCCCACTCTGCAGAAAGCTAATATTAAAAAAAACAGCATATAAGGATTTCGGCCTTAGGCAAGCAGTTGGGCTAGAAGACCTCCAAGGTCCCTTCCAGTTTTAGGATTTTATGATCTAGTATCTACCAGATCATAGGAAGGGATGTCCTTAAGATAGCTTTCAAGTCTTCTAGCCAAGGTGCAAAGGATAGAAAGTAGCTGGCTTATAGAGGTAGCCTGGGAGCCTCCATCTTGACTTAGGAGGGACTCTAGCCCATATTCTGTTCAGATGTTCCTGTATACAACTTTTTGCATTCAATATATGGTGTCCTGCCTGAATCCTACACCACCCTGTCTCTGAGGCCTCTTTCCACAGTCTGCATATTAGGCGTTGTGTAGTGTGGTAGACACACCCTCCCCACCGTTTCTATGGATCTGGTGCTTAATATCTAAGGATATTCCTTTTCTCTCTCTCTCTCTCTCTCTCACACACACACACACACACACACACACACACACACACACGCACGCACGCACGCACACACACACACGCATACGCTTTGGAGATGTGGCTGCCCTCCAGCCCAACCCCTCCTGCTTTTAATCTGCTCTTGATTTAGCACAACAAGAGAGCTCCGTTCTTCTCCCCTGCCCTCCAACTTCTGAAATGCACGTTTCCCTTGTTTTCCTTCTTCTTCCACCCGGGGCTGCGTCAAAGAAGGTGCAAAAGGAGACACAGTGACCCCAGGACAATCAATTGTCATAAATATGAGCCAGTTGTTAAGCAACTGAATTTAGATCATGTGACCATGGAGATGCTGTAATGGTTGTAAGTGTGAAAAACATCCATAAGTCACTTTTCAGTGCTATTGTAATTTCGAATGGTCACTAAATGAATGGTTATAAGTTCAGAACTTCTTGTACTTTATACATATTACTATATATGAACTATAGTAATTCTTTACTGAAACTGCTGGGCAGAAGTTGGCTTAATTATTCATGGTAACCTAGAGACCAGAGACATAAGATTAAGCAATTTTGAAAGAAGAAAAAAAAAACACAACTATTTATAAATCTCACCTTTAACTTCTTATCCAAATAGGCTGGAGAAACCCAACCTTGTCTCGATGGGCTTGACTTGGTGGGTTTCGTCCTGACCAGCCACTTCAAAGGATGAGCAGAGTCTAAAACCTCCACGTATTGCCCTTCCTTCAGAGTGATGGTTTCACGGTCTGCCCCCATTGGGGTATAGTCAGCAATGACCATGTAGATGTCAAAAATCTATGAAGAAAAGGATGAATTTGAATTGAATATATCAAATAAATAGAGAATCCAGATGGAATGGAATGGAATGGAATAGAGAACAGGGAATGGATTGGACTGGACTGGACTAGATTAGACTATAGTAGAGTAAGAATAGACTAGACTAGAACAGAGCAGAACAAAACAGAACAGGATAAATACTTTATTCCTGAGGTTAGTTCAGAAGCCGTTGTCAGGTGCAAACAATCAGACCTACACAGGCAGAGTTCAAGCTGACTATTTATTGTATTCTACCTATAATACTGGAATTGGCATTGACTGGCAGCTTTAGCCTGGGAACAACCAGATAAAGTATCAAGGCATTTAAGAGGGTCATACTTAGCCTCTTGTGTTTGATCATGGTGATGAATGAATCCAATTCCTTGCTTGAGCTCTCCTTCCATTGGGAGGATTGCTCTCCAACAACCATTCCATTAGATCATGGGTCATAGTAGAAGAAAATATTTGTAGCTCAGGATTGAACTAGGGGTCCTCTCGCGGGCCAGGGGCCATAACCAAGTCATGGCCTTTTTGGAACCGGACCATGTTAGCAGAGGGCCGGTGCATATGACTGTGTGCATATATGCATGTGCACCAGTCTGCACAAGTTGAACTGCACAAGTTGAGTTCAATTTTTGGGTGGCCCCTTTCCCCACCCCAGTGGCCGCCAATCTGTAAAGGTTGGGGACCACTGCTCCCTGAGCTTGGTTTTTCCTGGCAGATGTTTCATGACCCATCTAGGTAACATCATCAGTGTTAGAAGGAAGGAGAGTTTTCAGGGAGGAGCAGGAACAAGAAGAGCAGGAGGAGCAGGAGTGGGAGGTCCTTAAAAACTGACCTTAATTGTTTTTATGTAGATGTTTCATTAGCAAACTAGGTTACATCATCAGTTCTAGAAGAGGCTGTATAAAACAGAGAACAAATCTTCCTCTTTTCTAGCGTTCATGATGCGGCCTAATTTGGTAATGAAATGTCTGCAAGAAAACAACCAAACTCAGAAAGCACCAAGGACCCACAGTGCTTGTCCCTATCCTCCTCCTCTTCCTGTTCCTCCTCCTCCTCCTCTTCTCCCTACAATTCCCCTCCTTTCCAGCATTGATGATGTTCTGGGTCATGAAATGTCTGCAAGAAAACCACCGAGCTCAGAGAACACCAAGGATCCCACCAATCATCTCTCTGATTCACTCCAAACTAGAGTCTTATTTTTCTCCCTATGAAAAAACTTGCATAAACTTTGCAGATGCCCTACCTCTCCCCTTGCATCCCCTTCATCGGATTCGGAGGAAGATTCCTGAGCAGTTGAGGAAGGTCTGGACCTGCCATGCCGTGGAGACGCTGATGGTGTTTTTGATTCATCGTCACTGTCAGCCCCAGGAACTCGGAGGGAAGCTGAAATGGAAGGGAAAGTGAATAAAAACTTTGGTCAGGGAGACCTTCCATTCTTATGAACAATTCCAATCTTAAAACATGCTCAGGTGTATTTTGTTCAGCCTTCCCAATTTCTGTCCTGTAGACATGCCAGACTTTCTCCAGATTTATAAGCTATTGAAGAAAGTTCTTAGCAAAGAATTAAGTACAGAATACAGGTAGTCCTTGACTTACCACAGTTCCTTCAGTGACCATTCCAAGTTACAAAGCACCAGAAAGCAAGACAAGAAACAATGGATGAAAAATAATTAAGGAGAAAAGCAACCTGGAATTAAGGAGAAACTTCCTAACAGTGAGAATAATTAACCAATGGAACAGCTTTTCTCCAGAAATTGTGGGCACATCATCACTGGAGGCTTTTAAGAGGAGACTGGACAGCCATTTGTCTGAAATGGTATAGGGCAGTGATGGCTAACCTTTTTGTCCTTGCGTGCCGAAAGTGTGTATGCCTGCATACGCACATGCATGGTTGCCTGCACCCATAATGCAATGCATGTGCAACCCCCCGTCCCTGGCATGCGCACCTCAGCACATGCACATGCACCCCATGTGTGCGCCCTGCACATGCACACATCCCCCACGTGCGCCCTGTCCCCTGCACATGCGCGGCAAATAGCAGACAATCTGCTGGCTGGCGGGAGGCATGCGTGCATGCGCAGTGGATCTCTTCCAGGTGACGGCTCGCATGCTGGCAGAAATGGCTCTGCGTACCACTTCCGACATGCGTGCTATAGGTTCACCATCACAGGTACAAGGTCTCCTGCTTGGGCAGGGGGGTACACTAGAAAACCTCCAAGGTTTCTTCCAGTTCTAATCTGATTGCAAGAGCAATGAAATAAGTGACTTAGACCACTTTTCACACTTACAAATGTTGCAGCAACCCCTTGATCATATGACCAAAATTCAGATGCTTGGCAAATGTTTTATATTTATAACAGTTGCAATGTCCTGGAATCATGTGATCCCCTTTTGCGACCTTCTGACAGGCAAAGTCAAGGGGGGAGACAGATTCACCTAACAACCATGTTACTAACTTAACAACTGCAATACTTCACTTAACAACTATGGCAAGAAAGGTTGTAAAATGGGACAAAATTCTGCTTACCAATGGAAATTTTGGAATCAATTGTGGTCTCTATGTACAACATACATAATAAAATTTATTTATTTAATCATATTTTTATACCGCTCCCTCTCCCAAAAAAGGGACTCGGGGCGGTGTACAGCCTACTAAAAACATATAAATACATTATAAATACAATTAAAAATATATTAAACGCGATTTTCCAGCTGTATCCCATCAGAACCAAATACAACAATATAAAATCAGGGATCTTAGATAAAAATTAAAAGTTAATTACTAAAACCCAATTTAAAACCAGAACCCATTCATTCGGCCAGGCCAGCCTGCCTAAAAAGTAGGGTTTCAACTGTGCGCCGGAAGGTCAAGATATCCGTCATAGCTCGTATCTCCGGGGGGAGATCATTCCATAGGGAGGGAGCTCCCACAGAGAAAGCCCGAACTCTCGGGGCCGTCAGCCGACAGCGGCCGGGCGGCGGTACCCCAAGGAGGGCAACCCTGTGGGAGCGTACTGGGCGGCGGGAGGTTGATGATGGCAGCAGGCGGTCCCGTAAGTACCCAGGTCCCGAGCCATGGAGCACTTTAAATACCATCAGTACCACCTTGAATCGAATCCGGAAGGCCACAGGAAGCCAGTGCAGCCTGCGGAGAAGCGGTGTAACGTGGGAGCTCCGAGGAGAAAAGAGTTGGAAGGACCTTGGAGGTCTTCTAGTACAACCCTGCTCAAGTAGGAAACCCTATACGATTTCAGACAAGTGGCTGTCTAATCTTTTCTTTAAAAACTCCAGTGATGTAGCACCCCAATTTCTGGAGGCAAGTCCTTCTACTGATTAATTGTTCTCACTATCAGGATATTCCTCCTGAATTCCAGGTTGCTTCTCTCCTTGAAGAGTTTCATCTTTTACTTCTTATCCTGCATTCAAATGCTTTGGAGAATAGGTTGACCCCCTCTTTTTTATGGCAGCCCCTCAAATATTGAAAGATGCTGTCATGTCATCAATGGTCCTTTTCTTCATTAAAGTAGACATTCCCAGTTCCCTCAATTGTTCATTATATGCAGGGTTGGGATTACAAAATCCCAGCAACTGGTTCTCTGCCTGATTGCTAGGTGGGCATGGTCATGGTGCGCGTGGCCTACCAGAACTTCTGGGAGGGCTGTTTTTTGCCTTTCCCGAAGTCCGGAGGCTTCCCTTGGGCCTCTGGGAGGGCGAAAACTGCCTCCCCCGGGCTCCAGAGGGCCTCCGGAAGCCGGAAACAGGCCCTTTTCCAGACTTCCAGAACATCTAATTCAGCCCATTTTTTATTTTATTTGGTTTGTCAATTGCTTACAAGATAATAGGTATAAGTATATAGATAGTTATGAATACATGAAATGGGTACATATAAGAAGAATAAAAAAAACAATAGGACAGGGACGGTAGGCACGTTGGTGCGCTTATTCACGCCCCTACAGACCACTTAGGAAAGGGGTGAGGTCAATAGGAGACAGTCTAAGGTTAAAGTTTTTTTGCCCTCCCAGAGCCTCTGTGCGGACCCTGGACTTACCTGCATCCAAAATGGGCAGCGTGGAGACTCCTGAGAGGGGAGGGGAGAGGAGGGCGGGGCCAGCCAGTCGGTTCAACTACCGGTTCGGCAAACCAAATATAAATTTAACATCCGGTTAAACCAGGCCAAACCAGCTGAATCCCACCCCTGATTATATGGTTTTGCCACCAGTTTCTTGATCACCTCTGTGCTTACAAGCAAACATTCTCATTGCAAATCTAAGGGATTGTTCTAATAAGGTAACAAATTTTGGCCATATATCTCTGTCTATCAATTTGATTTAATGTCCACCCAGGTAATTCCCCCCCCCCCCCCAATAGTCCTGTCTCAAACTGACAGCCTCAAACCCAATATTTTCAATTTTTTCCTGCATTTAGCTCACTTGAACTGGTATTACCTTGACTTATCTTTGCAGATACAATTTCCGTGATCTGAGATGTCAGTTTCTGCAGAAATTCCTCGGTTCCCACTTCAGTTAGAGAAATCTGACTCCGAACTGTTTCACCTTCCATGTGCTCTCCTGGTAAAGAAGAAAAAATGGTGCTTGGTCACAGACAATACAGTCTAGTGGTGAAGGCATCACATTAGAAAATGGAAGAGACTGAAATTTAGTCCCAGATTAAGCATGAAAGCTGGCTAGGTGACTTTGGGCCAATCAGCAGGAGACAGGGAGTTTAAGTCCCATCTTAGGCATCAAAACCAGCTGGATGACATTGGGCCAATCACCAGGAAACAGTGAATTATAGTACTGCAGCAAAGGCATGAAAATTGGCTTAGTAATTTTGGGCCAGTCCCTCTCTCTCAGCCCAACTTATCTCACAGTGTTGTTGTTGTGGGGATAATAGGAGGAGGAAGTTGTGTTAGATATGTTTGTCATCTTGAGTTATTTGTAAAAATAATAAAGGTGGAATATAAATATAAAGTTTGAGTCATTGATTTGATTCTGAAAAATCATTCTGTTTATTCTAATTCAGTTTATGTCCAAGACCATATTGGGTTTATACTGTTGATCCGATTTAGAGATTCTGTAATATCATCTCTGAATAGACCTGCAATTTCCAAAGCCCTACTGTAGATCTGAACAAGAAAAAAATGTTTTCACCACTAACCATCATTTATGTTTTATTATTATAAAATGAAAGCATCTAAAGTGTGAGAGACAAATTTTAAATTTATCTTTTTAATAGAAGATTGATCATTATTAGAGAAGATTCTATGAAATAGAAACCAGAGGTACATGAAAATACATTTCAAAATTATCATTTATAAAGTTTTTATAGGTTTTCCTACCTTTTCTGACTTCAGAAGCTTGAGCTCTGAAAAAAAGGAAAAACAAGTCTCATTCTTTTTCTAGCCATTTTTCCTGACCAATATTGAATCTGGAAGCCAAAGTGGATAGAGGCCAGTGGGGCTGTGTGTAAGCATTAATTGCTTATTGAGGAAAGAAGAAAGGGAGGGAGGGAAGGAAGGAAGAAGGAAGGAAGGGAGGAGAGAGAAAAGGATAAAGGAAAGGGGAAAGGAAGGAACAAAAAAAAAGAAGGAAAGGGAAAGGGGAGGGAGGGAGGAAAAAAGGGAGATTTGGGAAGGAAGGAGGGAAGGAAGGAAGGAAGGAAGGAAGGAAGGAAGGAATCCTCTAAAGGGATAATTTAAGCAAATAATTTTATTTATTTATTTATTTATTTATTATTATATTTATATACCGCCCTTCTCCCGAAGGACTCACAGCCAACCATAAGGCCCCATTATAATATACAAAAGTTAAATTAAATAATTTAGGCTGTCTAAAATTATACCCTCCCCCAATAAGTTAATTAAAAACCCAAATTTTAAAAACCCGATTAAAATGCAAATACTAAAATTAAAAATCCCATTTCAGCCTAGGCCGGCCTGCTCGAAGAGCCAGGTTTTTAATGCACGTCTGAAAGCTCTCAGATCCATATTAGTGCGTATTTCTGGAGGCAGACCATTCCAGAGGGCGGGGGCCCCCACAGAGAAGGCCCTACTCCTAGGGGCCACCACATAGAAGCCGAAGGCACCCAAAGAAGGCCCTCCCTGTGGGAACGCACAGGTCGGTGGGAGATTACCGGCAGAACGCAGTCCTGCAGATAACCTGGTCCAATGCCATGGATCAAAACCAGAACCTTAAAGCGAACCTGGAAAACCACCGGCAACCAATGCAGCTCGTGCAGGAGAGGCGTCACATGGGAGCTTCGTGACACCCCCATAATCACCCGCGCGGCCGCATTTTGTACCAGTTGGAGTCTCCGGGTGCTCCCCGCAGGGAGCCCCATGTAGAGAGCGTTACAGTAGTCCAGGTGAGAGATGACAAGGGCGTGAGTGACCATACGTAAGGAGTCCCGATCCAGAAAGGGCCGTAACTGGTGAACCTGATAAAAAGCCCCCCTGGAGACGGCCGTAATATGGTCTTCTAAAGACAGCTGTGCATCCAGGAGGACACCCAAATTGCGAGCCCTCTCTGTGAGGGGTAAGATCTCTCCCCCAATAGCCAGCGACGGAGTCAGCTGACTATATCGGGGCACCGGAAACCACAGCCACTCAGTCTTGGAAGGGTTGAGCCGGAGCCTGTTCCCCCCATCCAAATCCACATGGCCTCCAGGCACCGGGACATAGCCTCCACAGCATCGTTGGGGTGGCTTGGGGTGGAGATGTAAAGCTGGGTATCATCCGCATACAGATGACACCGCACCCCAAAACCACGGATGATCTCCCCCAGCGGCTTCACATAAATGTTGAACAAAAGAGGGGAGAGGACCGACCCCTGAGGCACCCCATAAATGAGGGGCCTAGAGGTGGACCTCTCCCCCCCCGTCAACACAAATTACGAGCGGCTGGAGAGGAAGGAGGAGAACCATCGCAGGACAGTTCCCCCAATCCCCAACCCCTCCAACCGCCGCAATAAGATACTATGGTCGATAGTATCAAAAGCCGCCGAAAGATCTAACAGGACCAGGACAGAGGAATACCCCCTGTCATGGGCCCTCCAGAGATCATCAACCAATGCGACCAATGCTGTTTCGGTACTATGCCCGGGCCTGAAGCCCGATTGGAAAGGATCGAGGTAAGTCGCTTCCTCCAGGTACTGAGGGAGCCACCACACTCTCAACAACCTTCGCTAGAAAAGGAAGGTTGGAGACTGGACGATAGTTATTTAAAACAGCCAGGTCCAGGGCAGGCTTCTTGAGGAGGGGCCGCACTACCGCCATTTTCAGGGCAGTAGGGAGCGACCCCTCTCTCAACGAAGCGTTGATAATCCCCTGGAGCCAGCCTCGTGTCACCTCCCTGGCGGTCGAAACCAACCAGGAGGGATACGGGTCCAACAAACATGTGGTGGTATTCAGCATGCCATGGCATAATTAATAAAAAACATTTTAAAGTTTTTCAATGTTTTTTTTTAAATCACCACAACTATCTTAAAGTATTTGAACAAGTCAGCCTTTCAATGTCATCCCAAATAGAGATACGCTATACATCTCTGAGCAACATAGATTAAAATGAGCAAAGAAATATTACCGTATTTTCCGGCGTATAAGACGACCGGGCGTATAAGACGACCCCTGATTTTCAGTTGACTTTTTTTCAAAAGTCGTCTTATACGCCAGAAAATACGGGTATTCAAAATTAAGCTGCAAGGATTTGTAAACTAAGATGCTTCTCCTTAAGTGTGTAGGCAAATACATTTTTATTCAATTCAATACTGTCAGCATTATAAATGAACTCTACAACTTTCTATTAATGACATATTTTTTAAAATTCCGGCCTCTACTCCGCGAAAGAAAACAGCCCGATCTGCCGCCACTAGAGCTCCGAAGGAGAGAATAGCAGCTAGAGAGGCAGAAGCCGGGCGATCTCTCGAAGGTGTCAAAGAAGAGCGAAGCGTCTCTTTCACAGGGCGGGTGAGCGGCTTAGAGCCGCCCTCTGTTATCCCTCGCTTCTCACAGGAGGCAAACAAGACAGAGCCACGCCGGAAGCTCCCGGCTTTCCGTGGCGCCTCCTCCCTTGACGTCCCTTCCGTGCCGGCAGCTCCAGAGAAGCTCAAGGCGAGTGGGAGTGAGGGGGGATCCTTGTCCTTGTGAACCGCTGCATTACCGGATCGAGCTGACTGGTTCGCTTCGCATCTCTCCCTTGCCTTGGAGGAAGCGCCCGCAAACTTATTTCTCGGCTCCCTCAAAGAGGAAGCGTAAAAGCGCTCAAGCTTCACTCCTGCCATATTTTCCGGCGTATAAGACGACCGGGCGTATAAGACGACCCCCGATTTTCGGTTGCCTTTTTTTCGTTTCAAAAGTCGTCTTATATGCCGGAAAATACGGTATTCATAGTCTTTTTCTTTCATTGCTGTCTTCATAACTGCAACCAGCAAGTTAGTGCAAACATGTTTTTAAAGAAACTTCAATGATGGTGCATTTTATACCCCAGCAGGAAGAAAGAGTCCTTTCCTACTTAGGTTTTGGTTCCCAGCAATTCAGCAATGTGAAGGATTGGGAACTCAAGATTTTTGTACTGGACTAATTAAAATAATGTTATGAGCATCATATATTTTCATTAATATCTGGCCAGGCCATGACATGCTTACCCAATTGATGTCATGATAGCCTCTGTCACCATCACACGCTCCTGGGTCAGAGCTTCAGCCTCTTTCACTGCAAAAGAAGGCAGCACTGATGATGTTACCTAGTTTAGTAATGAAATGTCTGCAAGAAAACTACAATGCTCAGAGAGTACCAAGGACTCCACAGTTACTGTCATCGTCCTCCTCCATACCCATTCTCTTCCTCCTGCCCACAAACCCATCTGTCTTTCATATGTATAGGACATGATAGGTGTATGTAGGTAGAAGGGTGGATGGGAGAAATGATGGATGGATGGATGAGAACCAAATAAGTTCCTACTGTTTTATATGAATCGATGACGCCCCAAGGTATAGTTATGAACCGAAGTATGGAAAATTTTTAAAGTACAAAGGAAATATTTGTAAGAATGTCAGAATGTTACTGGAACATATTTTTGAAACTGAAGGAAGTTTCATAAGTATGGTTGTGACTAAAGGAAATTTAGGAACTGAGTGTAGCAGTGCAGAAGGGTTTCAGATATATCCTGACACGTTTAAACCTGATGGTCAGCAAAAGAACAGGGAAGTGAAATTATGAAATGAGGGTGGACGTTGGAAGAAAAGTATAAAAGATGTGGATAAATATCAGAACAGGGCCCACTGGCCGTAGCTGTCTTCCTGATTTGCTATGTCTTTTGAAGCCCATTGCAATGGCTTATTAGTGTAACTGTATTATTACTGATTGCTTTTACCTGTTTCTTATATACTGTATGTCTCTTCTGTATTAAATTGTTAAAATAAATAAACCTCTGATTCCAAAGCAACAATCTTTGTTTGTGGTTGCTGCTTTTGTTTCATTGCTGAATTTTTATGATAGATGGATGGATGACAAATAAAATATTGAGATATAGAGATAGAGATAGATAGATAGATAGATAGATAGATAGATAGATAGATAGATAGATAGATAGATAGATAGAGATAGAGATAGAGATAGAGATAGAGATAGAGATAGAGATAGAGATAGAGATAGAGATAGAGACAGAGACAGAGACAGAGACAGAGATAGAGATAGAGATAGAGATGGATGGATGGATAGTAGATGGTAGATGATAGATAGAAGGACAGACAGAGACAGAGAGACTTACCATCCCAAACTTCCAATGAAGCACTACAGATAGACTGACCAGCCTGATTGGAGGCAATACAAGTATAGTTTCCACTATAGGTTTTTTCCACATCCAATAAGATCAGACTGTGCTGCATATTGGAACTGGCCAGTTTATAACCTGGAGTGTCTGATTTGATCCAGAGGATGTCTTCACCATGAGATTCTTCCTTCAACCACGTTACTGAGGGTGACGGAGTCCCTAAAAGAAAAAAAAAGAAAAAAGGTGTGAAGTTTTGGGGCGAAAATACTAGGGAAAGACTTTTGGGGGGAAATTGTTGATTTATACAGACAAAATAATAAGGATGAGAAAAATGACTGCAGTACAGGTAATCTTCGACTTACAACATTTCATTTAGTGACCATTCAAAGTTACAATGACACTGAAAAAAAGTGAGTTATGATCCATTTTCACGCTTATGACCATGGCAGCATCCCTATGGTCACATAATCAAAATTCAGAGGCTTGGCAACTGATTCATATTGCAGTATCCTGGGATCACGTGATCCCCTTTTGAGACTTTCTGATGAGCAAATTCATTTAAAAAACAGATGATTAATTTAACAACAACGGTGATTCACTGAATAACTGTGGAAAGAAAGATGGTAAAATGAGGCAAAAGTCACTTAAGAAATGTCTCACTTAGCAGCAGAAATTTGGGCTCAATTGTGGTCATAAGTCAAGGATTGCTGTAGTCAAAAGGAGTGGATGGGATGGCTTTGAAGGTTATTTACCTTCCACCTTCACTGAAAGGGTAATGCTGACTCCTCTCCTCACTTTCTTGCTGGTAAATCTTTCCAGGAATCTTGGTGGCACCAGCTGTTCATAAATGTCTGAAAATTAAAATGTATGAAGCACAAGATGAACTTAGAGAGAGAAAAATAAGCCCCCAACTCAGAATACGCTTGCTTGGTTTTGCATGGACCAAGCATCCAAATTTCCTTGATCTGGGCAAAGCAATCCTCAAGCAAAGACACATGGAACTTTTGATATCTCATCTGTTTCATTTTTTTTACCTTTTTCTGGTTTTCTGTCCTCACCAGTTCCTGCAAGAAGACAAAAAATGGATTGAGTGAAATTATTTCATTATACCTCTCTCTCTCCCCCTCTCTTTCTATATATATGTGTGTGTGTGTGTATGTGTGTGTGTGTATGTATGTATGTATGTATATATATGTATGTATATACAGAATATTCATTCTATCTACTCACCTATTCATCTGTCTATCCTTCTATCTGTATCTATCATCTTTCCCTGTATTCAATTTATCTATCTATCTATCTATCTATCTATCTATCTATCTATCTATCTATCTATCTATCTATCTATCTATCTATCTATCTATCTATCTATCTATCTATCCATCCTCTCTCTCATCTGTTTCTATCATCCATCTATCTTTCATCTGTCTGTCTACATGTCTGTCTGTCTGTGTCTGTCTGTCTGTCTGTCTGTCTGTATCTATCTATCTATCTATCTATCTATCTATCTATCTATCTATCTATCTATCTATCTATCTATCATGTTTCCCTTAAAATATGACCTACCTCAAAAAGAAGGCTCAGCTCTGTTTTGTGTGTATATGTTAAAATGAAGCCCTGCCCACAAAACTTGGCCCTATTTAAGCACATGCGCGACTGGTCCTCACCGTTTTCTCATATCGCTTGCAGTGTGGACAACATGAGGTGAGGAGGTGAGGGTGAACTTCCCCATTCACCCCACGTACCTCAACTGGCCACCGAGCCGCTTCTTTTGCAGCTGAAAGGAGTGATCCATGCGCCTCGTGCACCCTTGCCTACCTGTAATGATTATGCCAGCTACCGGTAGCCATCTAGCCAAAAAAGCCTGCCGTCATCCACTCCGGCAAGCCTGGCCACCGGGCTGCTTCTTTTACAGACAAAGAGTGTGTGGGCGAAAGACGTGCCCCACAGCGCCTAAAGTACATAACATTTTTTTGAGTCTTTATGTTTGTCCTGACCCACATGGCCCAGCGCAACAAGAAAGACCTTTTGCAAAAAAGGTCCCTATTGCAGATGGTTATAGCCCTGGGTCAAGTGATCCCCTTTTCCAACCTCCTGACAGGCAAAGTCAATGGGGAAATCCAAATTGATTGTAAGCAACCCTTTCCCAGCCACCACTTAAGTGGCTTAATGGACTGGGATAATGGAGTGATGGACTTAATGATCTTAAGTCTTAAAATCTTATTGATAAACAACCCTTTTGTAACTTAACAACTGCATGCCAAATCCCAGCTACCATCTGCAGCCACAGAGATCCAACTTCTTCTCTTTGTAGAAACCTGTCAGATTCTTGCCCTGAGAATCTTCCACGATTCCTTTCTTGAATTCCACTGAATTCTTTCTTTTTAAATTAATCTTCTCTGTAGGCCAAAATAAAAGATACTTTAGATCATTAAGTCTATTAATCCATTAACCCAAATCTGTTAAGCCACCTGGGGTGGTTCTGGGATTTGGCATGCAGTTGTTAAGTTACAAAAGGTTTGTTCATCATTAAGGTCTTAAGACTTAGACTCATTATCCCAGTCCATTAAGCCATCTGGGTGGTGGCTGGGAAAGGGTTGTTTACAATCAATTTGGATTTCCTCATTGACTTTGCCTGTCAGGAGATTGGAAAAGGGGATCACTTGACCCAGGGCTATAACCATCTGCAATAGGGACCTTACCAATAGGGCAAAAGATCTTCCTTGCTGCACTGGGCCACATGGGTTGGGACAAACATAAACACTCAAAAAAAATGTTACGTACTTCAGGTGCTGTGGGGCACATCACTTGCCACACACTCTTCATCCGCAAAAGACGTGGCCCAGTGGCCAGGCTTGCCGGAGTGGACAACGGCAGGCTTTTTTGGCTGGACGGCTACCAGTAGCTGGCATGACTGTAACAGGTAGGTAAGGGTGCGCGAGGCACGTGGGTCGCGTTGCTCGTTCTTTTGGGCCACGAAAGAAGTGGCTTGGTGGCTAGGTGAGGCGTGTGGTCAGAAAAATAAGATACAGCCTAGCTTTTTGTTTTCTGGATCAAAAGAAAATAAGACCTGGTCTTATTTTCTAAGAAACACGGTATCTAGTTATCATTTATTTACCCATCTATCCCCCCCTCTCTTTGTCATCTTTCTCTTCATCTATCTATCATCCATATATCTTTTATCTGTCTATCTACCATCTGTCTGTCTGCCTTTCTGTCTGTAAGTCTGCCTATCTGTCATTGTCTGTTTTCATAGATTTTCACAGGTATGCAGGTCTTGGCGTGTTCGGGTCTTTTCCCATGTAAAATTGAGACTATCTTGGCAACATCCTAGATCTGACTAATCACTGCCTAACCAACCCATACTTCATCCACAATGGACAAAGATACAAACAGATAGAAGGAGCATCTATGGGATCACCCCTCTCACCCGTCATCGCTAACCTATACATGGAACACTTTGAAACCAATGCTCTAGACAAATCCTAACACAAACCCAAACTCTGGCTTAGATATGTAGATGACACTTTCGTAATTTGGCCACATGGGAAAGAAAAACTGGACAACTTCCTCACACATCTCAACAGCCTACACCCCAAAATACAATTCACCTTGGAAACAGAAGCCAACAACCAACTTCCCTTCTTAGACGTCCTAATTTACAAAAACTCCAGTGGCTCCCTAGAACATTTCATCCACCAGAAGAAAACACACACCAATCGCTACTTCAACGCACAATCCCATCACCGCCCTGCACAGATAGCTCCATAACCAAGACCCTCATCTCCAGAATCAAATGCCTAGCTGACAAAGACCACCTGAGAACAGAATTACACACCCTCACTAACGTATTAATTTCCAATGGATTCCAAAGAGACAAAATTACCAACCTAATCCTAAAGGAGACACCCTCCAGAAACCAAGACACAGAACAGGACAACGGTATCGTCCTCCTCCCCTACATCAAAGGCACCACAGATAAAATCAGCAAAATTCTCCACAAACACAATATCAGGACAGCCTTCGGCACTGACCAAAAATAGCCAACATTCTAAGAAACCCCAAAGACAAGATCCAGCTAGAAAACCAAGGAGTTTATGAAATACCATGCAACAATTGCCCAGTCATATACATTGGACAAACCAACAGGAGAATAAATGCATGCATCGCAGAACACAAGAACGCAGTCAGAAAAGAAGAAAATTCTTCCTCCCTTTTCCAGCACCTTAAAGCCACAGGACATGAAATTAATTTTGAGGGAACCAAATTAATCTCTAATACTGAACACTTCAACAAGAGAATAATCAGGGAAGCCATCGAAATAGAGAAACACCCCATAACATGAATAAACAGGACAATGCCTCCCGCCTACCAGACATTTGGAAACTAGCCCTTATCAACAAACGAGTCCCAGCTACGAAAACCAACACCGGACCCAAAACAACACATGATGCCACCACCAATCTCCCTCACCAGACTCAAACCCAAACCCACCCCATAGATGAAAGACAACCACTGTCCAGAAACCAGACCACGGCTGCATCACCAGCTGCCACAAACTCAGACCCCCAAACGAAGCAAACTGACACATGCCATGAACACAGAGCCAGGTCTCAAACTTGGAGCCAAACCAAACGGAACATCACATCACAGCCAGCCACTCAGGATATCACATCACAGAACTCAGGAGGCTACACCACAAAACCTCAGGATGTTGCAACACAGCCAACGACCCAGGAGATTACAATACAAGACCCAGGATGTTACAAGATTAGAACTCAGAAGGTCATCACACAGCCCGTTACCCAAGTCATTACAACACAGGAGGCTGATAGACACACAGCCAATAGCTCAGCCACACATGTTCTTAAGAAAAAGCCAGCCAATCTGCAAACATCAACTCCATCAACCAATCAAGAAATGACAACACAGCCAACCTCCCCACCAGTATATATAGGGAGACAGCAGCTCAGATCACGCTTTGCTCACACAAGCATGAAGCCGAAAGCACCAGCCTGAAGATGGCAAGTGAGATCTCGTTGAAACGTTACCCAGATAGTCTCAATCTTACACGGGAAAAGACCCGAACACGCCAAGACCTGCATGTGTGTGTGTGTGTGTGTGTGTGTGTGTGTGTGTGTGTGTTAGGTTTTTGAGCTGATAAGTAATTAAACAAGGGCGACTAGGATAGATCTATTTCGAGCTATTTAGATCTCATCAGCTAGCCATACCCTTACTGGGATTCGAACCAGGGAAGTATTACATGTGAGGCAGTTGTAATTGCCATTAGACCACTGGTTTTTATCCTGATCAGCTGTGATAGGGGAATGAGTATATACTTGTGTTCCTCCCTTAATTGGGGCTTACCAGGATGTTATAAGTATATATATATCTGATCTGGATGAGAACCAGTGGCCTAATGGCAATTACAACTGTCTCACATGTAATACTTCCCTGGTTCGAATCCCAGTAAGGATATGGCTAGCTGACAAGAGCTAAGTATCTCGAAATAGATCTATCCTAGTCTCCCTTGTTTAATTATTTATCAGCTCAAAAACCTAACACACACACACACACACACATATAATCTTCTGTCTATCTGTCTGTTTATCTATCTATCTATCTATCTATCTATCTATCTATCTATCTATCTATCTATCTATCTATTTCTGTATTACTGATAGCTTTCCCCAATCCCACCAAATGCTAGGTAAGATGCAATAGTTTAAACAAAGACATCATTGCCAGTATGTGAATAAAAGAAATCAACAGGGGGAAAAAACCGCAATATCCAAGGGAATCACTCCTTAACCAAATGATAACTGCCAATGAACAATATTGCTTTTACCTGCCTCTGAAACACCTATTAGAGTAAGAAGTTGGGTTTTTTTTTTCAAAAAATACCATAATATGAAATATCCGATCTCTGTAGTTCTGCTGGGCAGATTTGCCCTATCAAGGAATAGCATTAACAACCATTTCAGCCTGCCCACCTTTGACTATGAGCCTGGCTGCAGAATATGCAGACCCAGCAGAGTTGGTGATGAAGACAGAATACTGGCCATCGTCCTCTTTGGTGACCTGGAGAACTTCCAGAGCATGAAACTCATGGCTGTCTGTCCTTTGGAAACGATCGCTTGTGTGTAACGGCTGACCATCTTTGAACCAGTAGAGACGGGGCTCAGGGAAACCTGAGCAGACGTATAATAAACACAGAGAGAGATATATGAGTTATAAGACTAATCAAGGGATCCATCACTGTTCCACTTAACACCTCATTCAGCTACTTGACTAGCCACAGTGTGTCCCTAATTCTCTTCTGTCATTCAATACTGAGAACCAGAGATTTCTTGCAAATGAAAGCAAATATATGTGTCCCAGAATAATGTTGCAGCATCCAATCTGGGTTGGTCAATGGGATCAGAGGTTTTGCCTTCTGAGCTTTGGGACTAATGCTGGAACCCATCCTCAGGGAACTTCTCTCTAGCAGAGTGTATGTTTTGGGTTATTCTGCATTTATATGGTGCTTTTTATGTGTGGCTTTTTAGTTGTTGATTGGGGTGTTAACGGTGTCTATTAAGTTTTTGGCTATTATTTCCTTGTGCAGCCAAGTCATCATCTCCTAAATCAGCATTCCCATTAACTGGGGTCCATTTCACAGGCTTCAATCATTTTCTTAGTTATTTTTGTCCCTGCTTTTTCTGTCCTGTCTCATGCCAGAGATGGATTTGTGACTGTGCAGATGCAGATAGATAATTCCACAAAACATCCCTAACGAAGTACATTTATTGGTACATCAGGTATCTTCATAACTCACATTTGTGACAAAGCTCTTCTATAATGACCAATTCTTTGTATATCAGCATTGCAGGTAAAAGATGGTCATTTTCCTAACCCATCACGTAGCGGTAAGCTGCTTATCAATTCATGAGTCCAGGCAAGAATGGAGGAAACTTCCCTCAACCCATCGAGTGTCAATTAGTGACCAATCAGTATTACAATTGTGGCCACATGACATGAACTACATTTACCAGGATACCTTTAACTACATTTCCCATGATGCATTCTCTTAAGGGGACAGTTCACAATTCTTAAGTAACTAACCAATTCCCATAGACTGGCTGGGACAACACACTGCTCATCCAACAATCTTAGTAGCTTCAAAATTGAATATATGTCTTTCTTCATTGCAATGTGAGGCCTTTGGTCTTTTCATCTGATCACTCATTCTATTCTTGCAATCTGGTAGTTAGCTTCCTCCCTGTCTGTCCTACATAGTTACAAAGGCAATCCATGCAGGGGAGATTTATTGAGTCAGAATTTGCCAATCACTGGTGAAGACTTTCCTGTGACTAGAACTCATGGTCCCCTATTTCTAGCCTGGTGCCTTCACCACTATACCAAACTGATTTTCCTTGCATTGTAATGTCGGTTGCATACAAAAGGGGTGGAACTTGCATCGCAATAATGAATATTTTGAGTAATGAAATTCTTTTTTAAAAAATCTGCTTAATGCTGCAATGCCCCAGAATCTTTCTGAACACACAGTGGCTGGAATTGAACCCACAAATCAAAGTGGTGTGAGTCGAAACCAAAATCAAGTGAAACAATTTTCAACCCATAATGTTAGACTCATCCACTGCCTGAACAACTCCGAAAACAAAGACTAGCATGCAAGAAGTGATTGTGTGAATGGGATCTATCCCAGATTCTGAAGGTGTGTTGGGTGGGGGAGAATTGAAATATCTGTTACCTTTCACTTTTAAATGGAATTTGGCAACAGGGGCTCCAGGCGCCACATGAATATCGTGAAGTTCATCCATGATTTGAGGCAACTGTTCCTCTTCTGTGGTTGATTCCACTCCTTCTTGTTCCCGGCTGGTTCAAGAGATGGTGGGAAAGAGAGGGAGGGCAACAAAAAATAATTGACATGCAAAGCCCATTCCCAAATATAATTAGAACTTGGAATAATAGGTTTAGAAGGGACCTTGGAGGTCTTCTAATCCAATCCCTTGCTCAAATAGGAGTAAAGGGATGTGTGCTCCCTCTTCTGATTCGGAAGTCCCAGAATAATATTTGATAATAGATTTTCACCCAGAGTCATTGTGATATGAGATGAGTGGCAAATACATTTAATAAATAAATATCGCTTTTACCTGGACAGATAACCTTTAGCACTGTAGTATGAGGAGGTCTCCGTTGCATCTCCAGCTGTATCATAGTCTGTGCTGGTTACTAATGAACGGTAAAAAGAAGATTTCAGGGGCAATGTTTCTCAATTTCAGTCACTTTAATGTCAGTGGACTTCAACTCTCAGAATTCCATGGTGATGTTGAGAAACATTACATTAGAGTGATACTTCTCAAAAACAGCATAAGAGAAAGTGGACAATTGTGCAAGAATCAAGGAAGGTCTGATCAGTGATTTTTACGGGAGGGAGGGGGAAAAGAGAAAGAAAGAAAGAAAGAAAAAAAGAGAGAGAGGAAGGGAGGGAGGGAGGGAAGAAGGAAGGAAGGAAGGAAGGAAGGAAGGAAGGAAGGAAGGAAGGAAGGAAGGAAGGAAGGAAGGAAGGAAGGAAGGAAGGAAGGAAGGTAGGTTAAAGGAAGAAGTTATGTTCAGCTTTTGAACAGTTTCCCGCATCCCAGCTTTAGACTCACGGTCCACTCGTAGCTCAGCTTTTGTTGAAGACACCCCCATGCTATTTTCAGCCACGCAGCGGTAGACCCCCATGTCAAGAGGGACTACCGCTGTGATGATCAGTTGATGACATCCTTCCTGGTCCTCATTGATCATGTAATGGTCATCTTCTTCAAGAACACGGCCATCTTTAAACCACCGGACAGTCGGCATTGGCTTGCCAATCACCATGCAATCAAAACTGACCGGGTAACCATCCTGCACCTCTTGATTTTGAAGTTCAGTGATGAAGACTGGAGCTGGAGTGAACAAAGAGCAATAAGAGCAAATCTATATGTTTTTTTCCTCCTCCTCCTCTCTGCAAATCTCATTCCCTTCTCGTATTGATGATGTCACCTAGTTGGGTCATGAAATGTCTATAATGTCTATAATTTATTATAATATAATAAATCAAGCTCAGACAGCACCAAGTTCCTTTTCCTGTTTCTCCTCTGCATTTTCCTCCTTGTTTATCTACTGCTTCTTCACCTTCTGCTTTAACTTTTACTCCAGCCCTTAAGAAGGAATCCTTATACAGCTTCTGTCCTGTCTCTTCTTGAAAACCTCCAGTGATGGAGCACCCACAACTTCTGAAGGCAAGCCATTGTGCTGATGGATTCCTCTCATTGCTAGGAAATTTCTCCATAATTTAGGTTGGTTCTCTCCTTAATAAGTTTCCCTCCATTACTCCTAATGTGCTGCCTTTATCTGCTTTGGAAAATAGGTTGATCCCCTTTTCTTTGTGACATTCCCTCAAGTATTGAAAGATGCTATCATTCTTAGTCCTTCTCTTCATTAGACTTAACATACCTAGCTCCCTCATATTAGCCTCCAGAACTCCGATCTTTGTTGTTCTTCTCTGCACTCTTTCTATGGTCTCATCACCTTTTTTGTCCTGTGATGACCAGAATTGGACAAAGTATTCCAAATACGGTCTCATCAGTGCAGTATAAAGCGGTACTAACACTTCACCTTAAATTGATTTATTGGTACACATGCCTATGCACAGGAATCTTCTCAACTAACAGTTAGTACTTGCTAGGAGTTAGATAAGGGTCAATAGAATTAAAGGGAAATTGGACTTACTTCACTTGTGACTACGTAGAGAATCTAGACTGATGCCTCTTTTGAAACAGCCCCCAGGTTATGACACTCCTCCTCCTATAAAACCTTGTGTACTTACCAGTATCAGAGGTCAGCAAAGTAGGTGGTGGCCGTTGAACCAAAGTTCGCAACTGTCCGGCAGGAGGTGAAGTGGCTTTCCCAATACGCAACTCTATCTTTTTAGGACCCTGGTCCAAAATGTCAATCTCAACAGGAATACCCATAGCAGCAAACATCTCCCGAAATCGACCCGCAGCTGTTTTGGCCTCCATGTGAACTTCAAACTTGATGTAGATGTAGCGTTCGTCTTCCCGATAGGTCTGACGATCCACTGCCTCAATTTCTCCCTCGTCCGCACTGACGAACAGTTCCTCGTCGACATCAGAGATCTCGGTGGAGATTTTGGACTTGAACAGCTTGTGAAGCCTCCGACCAGCTTTATGGAAAGCATCATCCAATTCGCTGCCAGATGAGCTCTCTGATTCGCTGTCGGGAATCTTCTTGGCGGGTTTCGGTTTGCGAGAAGGTGCTTGAGGTTGGATGGTCACCTTGGCACTGTGGGAGACCTTGCCAAATTTATTGGAGGCTTCACAAGTGTACTTCCCCTTGTCGTTCATTTCCAGACCAGCAATAATCAAGGAACAGGTCCCATCATTGTAATTGTCTATATGATAATGCCGCCCATCCTTAATTTCATTACCATCTTTCAGCCAACTGACCGTCATGTCTGTCTTGCTGTGGACCACACAATCTAGATGGAGAGTGTCTCCTATCTTGCCAACAAAGTCCTTGAAGGTGTCCACAAAGACTGGACATTCGTGCTGTTTGATTTCCTTTCTCACTTTGTAACCTTTGAAGGCAGCTTGGATTTTGATGGCAGCTTGAGACATGGAAGGGTCCTCCAAGTCATCTTCGGTGATCTCCATTTGAGTTGACTCTTCAGGAGGAGATGGTTCCTCACCAACTTTCTGCTGATCTTGAGGGATTTTCTCTATGCGACTGATGCTCACTGTAGATGAACCAGCCTTCTTAAGGTAGGTGATTAAGGAAGGTGTCCCAGCTCTGGATTCGTCATCTGAACTTGTGATGGAAAAATCTGCTTCTCCAGCTTTTGCAGATTCATCGCAAGTAGAGTATTCCTCGGAGTAGTATTGGGTTATCTCCACTTCCTCCTTCTTCCTCTTCTGAAGTTTGTCATCTTCTTCGGGCAGTTCACTGATTGAATCCAAGGTCGGCTCGCGACTCATCCTCCGCTTCTTGGCCAGAGCTTCCCACAGAAGGTGGAGGTCCCCTTCCTGAGCAGCTTCGGGAGGCAAGCTAGGTTGAACCTCTTCATCTGCTACCTTAGTTGGCTCTTTAGAGATTGGTGCTTCCTCAACAACTTCTCTCAACATTGACACAGAAGAAACTAAGAAATGAAATGGTGAGATTATTATTAGGAAGTCAGGACATGGCAACTGTTAGACATCAAAAAAGAGGATTATCTACAAAATAATCTATATTTTGCAAATCCCCATTCAACAGATTTTAGAATCAATTACTCAATAATCAATAAACTAATCAAGATTAATATAGTGCAGATAGTCCTCGATTTACAACCACAACTGAGCCAAATTTCCATTGTTAAGCAAGGCAGTTAAGTGAGTCATATCTCATTTTTCAACCTGTTTTGCAATGCTTCTCTCATAATCACTGAAGCTGTTAAGTGAATCATATGTTTATTAAGTGAATCTGGCTTCGCCCATTGACTTTGCTTGTCAGAAGCTGGCTGGGAAGGTTGTAAAAGGAGATCAGGATGCTATGACTTGTAAAAACATACCGGTTTTCAAATGCCTGAATGTTGATCATATAAACATGGGGATGCTGTGACTGTTGTAAGTGTGAGAATCAATCATAAGTCACTTTTTTCCGTAAAGGTCGCAATTGACTTACAACCATTCATGTAATGACCATTCGAAGTTACAACAGCACTGAAAAAAAGTGACTTACAACTGGTCCTCTCAGTTACAACCATGGCAGCACCCCCATAATTAGGAACTAAATATTCTGGCTCTGAGCAACCAGCATGTATATAGGACTGTTGCAGCCTCCTGGAGTCATGTGATCCCCATTTGTGACTTTCCCAGCTAGCTTTGGACAAGCAAAGCCGATGGGGATACCAGTTTCACTTAATGAATTGTAATTCACTTTAACAACAGCAATGATTTGCATAATAACCCTGCCAAAAAGATCCTAAAATTGGATGAGACTCACTTAGTAACCTCCTTGCTTAGCAACGGAAGTTCCAATCCTAGTTGTTGTTGTCTCTGCTAGGTAATGACCCCAATACAATTATATAGCATGTGTTCAAGAATTACATGTAGGAATTCTAACTTACCATCAATCAAAAGATTGGCAGAAGTTTTTATTTCAGGCGAGGCGATACAGGTGTAGGATCCTTGATCTTCAGATTTAAAATCATGTATGATGAGTGTCTGTTTTTTGCCTTCAGAGATGATTTCATATTGTCCACCAGGTTGGATCGGTTCTTTCCCTTTGACCCAAATCACATCTTGGGTCTCGCTGGACAATTCACACTGCAACTTGGCCTTCTCTCCTTGCGTGACAGACTGGTCAACCAAAGGCTGAATGACTTCAACAGGTTCTAAAGTTCAACATATGAAAGCCAGTTTACAGGTAATCCTCAACTTGCAACCATTTGTTTAGTGACCATTCAAAGTTACAACAGCACTGAGAAAAGTGCCGTATGACTGTTTTTTTACACTTATGACCACTGCAATATCCTTACAGTTATGTGATCAAAATTCAGACAGTTGGCAACTGGTTCATATCTCATACAACGAAAGCGTAAGAGGGTTTTACACACACACACACATTTACAATAGTAAAATTAATGCAAACTAAAAGAAAAAAGTATAAAAAGAAAGAGAGAAATGCAAAGGACAAGATACAAATAATAGAAATTAGAAAACATAGAAACTAAAGAAAGTAAAAGTATAGTGGAGATTGAAAATATATTTTAACTATCACAATACTTATACAAGAAACTCTTTACTCTCTCTTGGTTTACAACCAATGATTTCCTCATTCCATATCTCATTTTTTAATCTATAGACAAATCCATGAAGCAATATTTTTTGAGTTCTCAGTCAGCAGAAAATCCATTAAGGATTACTAGAAATAACAACAGATTTTATTTTAACCTTGGTGAAATAAATCAATTCTATATGCTTTCCTTTTACTTTTGAAAGACTTAACCGTCATCTAGTCCACTCAAGTATTGTTGTAGAATCTGATTTTTTAAAATTTTTATTTGTCCAGTCCTCCTATTTGAGCAGTGGGCTTGGACTAGAACAGTGATCGCCAACCGGTGGGCCGAGGACCACTGGTGGTCCGCAAGAAAATTTTGGTGGTCCGCAGAGAAATGTCATCCCCAAAGCACCCAAAGCAATTAATCCAGGCTGTGCAGAAACACAAGGCTGCACTGCCCACATGGCCCATGAGAACGCAAGGCTTGCATCACTTGCATTGTGAACAACACAAGATAGTGAGGGGAGGAGGGAAAGGACGAAGGGGGGGAACTTGCCCCACTTGCCCCATGCGCCTGGCCTGGCCACAAGGCTGCTTCTTTCCACTTCTGTCTTATTATGAGTTTGGTGGTCCCTGAGGTCAGGTGTGGGATTCTACCGGTTCTGACCAGTTCTATAGAACACCTTGTTAACTTTCTAAGCAGTTCGAGAACCGGTCGTTAGAAGAAATCTCCTTTTGTTCCCCCCCCCCTCCCCCATTACGTTCTTGGCAATATACTTTCCCCGAAGGAGTTTTTTTTTTCTTAAAGGGGAAGGGTTGTTTTAAGCTTTTTACACTGTTGATGGGAGCAAATACTCCCCTGAAAATACTTCCAGCCGGCATGCAATAATCAGCACTTTGAAGAAATAATTGAATAACGAAGTAAAGCTGCAGAAAGAAGCTTTTAATGACAAGGAACCAAGATGAGTGACATTCAGCAAGGCTTCTTGGCTAGCTAGAAAGATTGACATTCAAACATGAGTTTATATACCCTTTCTGAGTTTTGGTCTAAAACTGGTTTTTGGTGAAGTTTAATTCTGTTCTTGGTAACGTTTAATCCTGTGTTTATCAATGGGATAATTTTTCCTATTCAGCTTTGTTTGAAAAGAAACTGGGTTGAGAAATCTGACTAGTTCCTGTGTCTATTTGTTCTGGTAATTGGTTTAACAAGCAACAGCTACTGTTGTGATTTAATTATTTGTAATGTGTTTGAATTTTTTCCTGCCTCGTGGTTTCTTTTTCTAGGGGGTCTTCCTTCACTGCTTTAGTGGTATCTGGCAGTATCCTTTTGGGGTGTATTTCCAAGATGCAGAATGCAAGCTTGGCACCGATTTTTTTACTGTTTTTCTGGGTGGCATATGACCTTTCCTTAAATCTGGATGATTTCCTTAAGGTATCTTGTGAGATGAGTGAGAATTGCTGGTATCTTTAAATGGTGCAAATGGATCTAAATATTGCTTTTCCAGGGTGTGCTCTTTCTGGAGAGCTTAAATGACCTCTCTGCTAAAGGGTTTCACTTTATGAGCAAAAGTTGGCTGCTGATAGTTATCACTGCATTTTAATTATTTTAATTCCTCAAGGTGCTCTGGCACCCTCCCTGATTTGTAACTCTTCTTCTTTTCATTAGACTAGATCCGTGATAGCAAACCTATGGCACGCATGCCAGAGGTGGCATGTAGAGCCCTCTCTTTAGGCATGCGAGCCATTGCCCCAGCTCAGTTCCGCCGTGCCATAAATGCAAAAAAGTGTCATAAGTCACTTTTTCAGAGCCATTGTAACTTTGAACGGTCATTAAATGAACTGCTCCAAGTGTGGCCTCAGCAGTGCAGTGTAAAGTGATACTATCATTTCTTCCGATCTTGATGCTATCCCTAGAACTGCATTAGCTTTTTTCATTATTGCAGCACACTGTTGGCTCATAATTAAGTGGTGATTCACTAGGACTCCTACATATCTCTCACAGTTGTTATTATTGAGCCAGATATCACATATTCTTTACATGTGCATTTGATTTTTCTTGTTTAAATGCAGGATCTTACTTTTCTGACCACTGACTCTGGTTGGATACAGCCCAATACTCACTAACTGTTCATTCTTTGTTATGGTGAACAATTTTGCTTTTCATGCAACCTTCTTCAATATCTATATTTTCCTCCAGTAGGGATCATTTTGAGCCTCGGTGACGCATGGGTTAGAGTGCAGTACTGCTGGCTACTTCTTCGGACTGTTGGCTGACTGCAATTTGATAGTTCAAATCCCAGCAGGCTCAAGGTTGACTCAGCCTTCCATCTTTCCAAAGTGGATAAAATGAGGACCCAAAATTGTTGGGGGCAAAATGTTGACTCTGTCAACTGCTTAGAGAGGGCTGTAAAGCACTATGAAGCGGTATATAAGTCTAAGTGCTATTGCTATCATTTTGCATCAATCCTCAATTAAAAACTTAGCATATAGAACATACTACATAGAATAATAGAGTTGGAAGGGATCTTGGAGGTTTTCAGTCCAACTCCCTGCTTGAGCAAGAGACCCTATATTATTTTAGGCAAATGGTTGTCCAGTCACTTTTTGAAAGCTTTCAGTAATGGAACACCCACAAGTTCTGACAGAACAACTTCTGACTGATTAATTGCTCTCACTGTTAAGAAATTTCTCCTTAGTTCTAGGTTGCTTCTCTCCTTGATTACTTTTCATCTATTGCTTCTTGTCTTGCCTACTCATGCTTTGAAAAACAGGTTGACCTCCTCTTCTCTATGACAGCACCTCAAATATTGGAAGATAGCTATCATGTCCTCCCAGCTCTTCTTTTCTTTAAACAAAACATACCCAATTCCTGCAACCATTCTTTGTATATTTTAACCTCTAGTCCCCTAAAAATCTTTGTTGCTGTTCTCTACACTCTTTCCAGAGTCTCTTTTTTATATTATGGTGACCTAAACCACTTGGAATATTCCAAGTGTGGTCTGACTAAGGCTTTGTAAATTGGTACTAGAACTTCATGTGATCTTGATTGTATCCCTCTATTAATGCAATCTAGGATTTCATTGGCTTTTTTGGCTGCTGAAGTACATTGTTGGTTTCATGTTTAAGTGATTGTCCACTACAACTCCAAGATCCCTCTCTCAGTTACTGTCATTAAGCCAAGTTTCACCTATATGCCTTTACAGTTGGTTTTTCTTACCTAATTGTAGAACCTTACTTTTATCTACCTTGAATTTAATTTTGTTAGATAGGGTGTTCAATGTGATCATTTTGCATCTATTCTAGCCTGTATGCAAGTTGCAAGAAAACACTTATCTGTTCCAACTTACCTTTGATGGTCAATTTTGCAGACACAATAGCATCTCTGGCAGCGAAAGTTATCTCTCCAGAATGGAGAAGCTGAGCTTTCTTTAGGATGAGTTTGTAGCTATTTTCTTCTACTTCAATTCTCCAATTTTCATCCGGTTGGATGTCTATGTCATTAATATACCAGGCAATCTCATGGATAGGTACTGCTTCACTTAACACACAGGTGAAGACAGCTTGTTCCCCAGCACAGATAGTGACATCCGTCAGTGGCTGCAAGAATTCCAGTCTCCACCCTGAAATGATCAGAAATGACCCCATCAGTCTTTTCTGGCAAGGAAAAATTTGAGAAATTGGGAAGTTTTGGGGGGAAATTTAAAAAACAACAACCAGAAATACAGGTAGTCCTCGACCTGCAATAGTTCATTTGGTGACCATTCAAAGTTACAACAGGAACATGATCGTTTTTCAAATATATGACCATTGCAGCATCCCCATAATCATATGATCAAATTCAGATGCTTGGCAACTAACTCATATTTAAGACAGTCATAGTGTTCCAAGATCACATGATCTGTTTTTGCAACCTTCTGACAAGCAAAGTCAAGGAGGAAGCCAAATTCACTTAACAACTGTATTGTTAATGTAACTGTGCTGATTCACTTAACAGCTATGGCGAGAAAGGTCGTAAAATGGGGTAAACCTCACTTGACAAATATCTCACTTAGCAACATAAATTTTGGGCTCCATTATGGTCGTAAGTTGAAGACTACCTATACATGAAAATGGATCCTGTTTTCTGGCTGTATTGCTAACTGGTCAAGCATCTCGGCTGCTATGTATGTTTAAGGGGGTTACTGCTATTGTTTTTTATTATCTTAGAATATTTAATATTTTAATTGTGATTTTTTAAATTGTAAGCTATTCACAGTTATTGACTGAGATGGGTGGCTACAGAAAGGTAGTCCTCCACTTACAACGCTTCATTTAATGATTGCTTGAAATTACAACGGCACTGAAAAAAGGGAATTACGACATTTTTCATACTTACAACCATTGCAACATGCCTATAGTCACGTGATCAAATTCAGATGTTTGGCAATTGATTCATATTTATGATGGTTGCAGTGTCTCGGAGTGTTCCAAGATCCCATGATCCAGTGGTGGGATTCAAATTGTTTTACTACCATTCTGTGGGCGTGGCATGGCTTGATGGGCATGGCAGGAGAAGGATATACTGTAAAATCCCCATTCTCTCCCCACCCCACTAACCTGCTTTCCAGCTCCATACTCCTGTGCAGGGCAACCAAAGAAGACCCAGCCGATCAGCTGAGACTCAATGGGAGCCAGAGAAGAGATGGGGGGTGGGGCCAGTCATAGGTGGCATTTGCCGGTTCTCTGAACTACTCAAAATTTCCACTACTGCTTTTCCAGAACTGGTCAGAACCTGCTGAATACCCACCTCTGGCGTGATCCATTTTTGTGACCTTCTGACAAGCAAACTCAATGGGGAAACTAGATTCATTTAACAGTGTTATTAATTTAACAACTGCAGAGGTTCCCTTAACAACTGTGGCAACACAGGTGGTAGAACTATCTCATTTAGCAACAGAAATTTTGGCCCAGTAGTAGCCGTAATTTGAGGACTACCTGAATCTGATTGTCTCGTGGAGCAAGATATTTGATTGTCACCTTTTACGGTCAAGAAAGCAGACGTGACAACATCACTCGCTTGAAAGGTCACCCTGCAGCTGTCTTGGACTTTGAGGTTCTTCAAAAGCAGAAGATGACGAAGCCCATTTTCAAAATAAACCAGCTCTACATTTTCAGATGTTTTTGCCGGCACATCATCGATCAGCCAGTTATAATTGTAGATTTCTGGTTTGGAAAGATAACACTCAAAGAGAGCTTCCCCTCCTTCCATCGCATCCACGTTCTCGAGGCCCTGGATGACTGTGTTCTTGGCTGTTAGGACAAAAAAAAATGGAATTAATAATAAAAAGACCTCAATCCCTGACTTTCCCATCATATGGGTAGTCCTCGTCTTGCAGCTGTTTGTTTAGTGACCATCTGAAGTTACAACAGCACCAGAAAATTGACTTAGGACTGGTTCTCACACATGATCATTACAGTATCCCCATGGTCTTTGTGATTAAAATCCAGGTGCTTGGCAGGTGACTCATGGATTATGATGGTTCCAGCGTCCTGGGTTCATTTGATCACCCTTTGTGACTTTCTCAGACAGCTTCCGATTAGCAAAGTCAATGGAAGAAATCAGATTGACTTAACGGCAGTGTGATTTATTTAACAACTGCAGTGATTCACTTAACAACTATGGCAAAAAAGGTCATAAAATGAGACATGACTCATTTGAAAACAGTGTTACTTAGCAATGGAAATGTTGGGTTCAACATTTTCAAGATTTACTCAAAGTGACTTTTATTTAAAAATGGGCAGTAGTTTGAGGACTATAGCATTTAAGTTAGCTGGAAATAATAAGTATAAGTATTATATACTATATGTGTAATATATATTATGCATATAGGTTACATATTATATATAAAAATATAAATTACAAATAATACATCCATACATGTCTATTATATATAATGTATAATATTACATATATTATATATATAACTGGATATTATATTGATACAATATATAAAATATAACAATTACAAGACTTTAGACAGATTGCAAGCTTGGTTGTTTCCAATGCTTTATATTCAAAAAATGAAGTGTCTGCCATCTTTAGCTGAAATTCAATTTTCATTTTGATATAGGTTGAGTTTTGGAAAGGAGAAAGAATTTTTATAAGAATAAATTGTGACTTAGGAGATCAAACATGACATAGTTTTTTTTTTAAAGTGGAAATTTAATTGCTTGTTACATCCTCGGTGGATTTTTTTTAAACTTTCTTCTCTATGAGATAGTCACGAACTAGGATTATAATATTGTAAGGAAGAATTAATTTCACACTAAGATTTGGTTCTGCCGGATTTCAACAAGGATAAGAGAAGGGTTTGAGTCATGTCAAAAAAAAAACCCAAAATTGTAAATGACAATAAATTAAAATTAAAGGCGAACTCTGCAGATGTCAAGGGAGTGACAACAGACTACACATTTACTTTAGTATCCATGGTAATTTCCTCTTTAATTACAGGTAGTCCTTGACTTACAACCATTTGTTTAGTAACTGTTCAAAGTTACAATGGCACTGAAAAAAGCGACTTAACTGCTTTTCACACTTACAACCATTGCAGCCATCCCTGTGGTCTCATGATCAAAATTCAGGCGCTTGGCAACTGACTCATATTTATGATGGTCGCAATGTTCCGGGGTTCTCCTTTTGCAATCTTCTGATAAGCAAAGTCAATGGGGAAACCTGATTCATTTAACATCTATATTATTAACTTAGCAACTGCAATGATTTGCTTAGCAACTGTGAAAAAAAAGGTTGTAAAACAGGCAAACCTCATTTAACAAATATCTCGCCTAACCACATAAATATCGTAGGTCAAGGACTGCCTGTATGCTTTTCAGATACCATAGAAAACCTTTCTAAAAGGAACTGTGAATAATGCCAGTGAAATTCAAGCCTACAAAATTTATTTATTTACGTCCCACCTTCCTTATTCTTTTATAAACAACTCAAACTGTGAACATATCATAATATTCCTTCCTCCTCCTATTTTCCCCACCACAACAACCCTGTGAAGATGGGAATAGAATTCCCTGTCTCCTGATGATTGGCCCAAAGTTACCCAACCATCTTGTGTGCCTAATGCGGGACCAGAATTCACCATCGCCTGGTGATTGGCCTAAAGTTCCCCAGGTCCTTCCCTAAAGGAGGACTAAAACTCACAGTCTCCCAGTTTCTAATCTGATTGCTTAACCTCAACTTGATCTTGGCTGCTGCAGAAACAGTAAGCATGTGGTACAATTATGTTTTTTTAAGGTCCATAATAAAAAACATAATTTGGTCTTTGTTTTTATCATCACAAAGATTTACTCAAAGTGACTTTTATTTAAAAATGGGCAGTTGTGTTTTCACATAGTTCAAAGCAACCCGGCAGCCAAGCATTAAAAAAATATAATGCAAGCAATAAAGTCATCAGAACAGTAGACAGGCAAAATAATAAAGCATATTTCATAAAATATAACTTTTAAAAGCTTTAGCTCCGAGTAACAGCAGATGAACATTAAGCTTGCAGTAACACAGAGCAATTACAAAATGTTTTAGGCTTCTCATATTCATTGCCGAGTTATCCTTACAACAGCCCTGTAAGGTAGGCCAGGATTCCTGTTCTCCTACTGTCTAAGACAATTCAATTGCTGATGTTGACATGTGCTAAGAAAACTCTTCATGGTTGTGATACAAATTCAGCCGGAGACAGCTCTCTGCTTTTGCCTGAATTTATTTTATGCAATGGTATATTGCCAAGATTAAGAGCAGATAGAAGAAATTAAGCAAAGTGTATTTGAAAAATGCAGGCAAGTCAAGAAAACACAGGATATTTGGTGCTCTCTGACCTTGATTGTTTTCTTGAAGACATTTCATGACCCAACTAGGTAACATCATCAGTATTAAAAGGGAATGAAGTTCTATTTTCTAGCACATGATGTTACCTAGTTGGGTCATGAAACCTAATTGTGTCATGAAATATCTACAAGAAAACACCAAGCTCAGAGAGCACCAAGGACTCCACAGTCCTCCTCCTCTCTGCAAACTGCACTCCCTCCTAGCACTGATGATGTTACCTAGTTGGATCATGAAATGTCTGCAAGAAAACAACCAAGCTCAGAGAGCCCCAAGGACCTCACAATTCTCCTCCTCCTCCTTCCTCTTCTTCCTCCTCCTTCTCTCTACAAACTCCTTTCTAACACTGATGATGTAATCAAGTTGGGTCATGAAACGTCTGCAAGAAAACAACCAAGCTCAGAGAGCCTCAACAACCCTGCATGAATGTTTATGTTCTTACAAGGTTTTCCAGTTCCCCAACACTGACTATAAGTATTATTAGTATTAGTATTTGTAAAGATCAAATCTCCCCTTGTTCTTTGATCTCCAAAGGTATTCGCTTAACCGGTGGAACGACTTTGCCTCTGGAAGTTGTGGCTGCTACAACACTGGAGGTTTTTAAGAAGAGATGGGACAACCATTTGTCTGCAATGATATAGGATCTCCTGCTTGAGAGATCCTGCTTGGGGGTTGGACTAGAAGACCTTCAAGGTCCCTTCCAACTCTGATATTCTGGTATTGGCCACCAAAAGGAAGTTGGTTTGACCCTTGTGTCAGTTGCAGCGGTGTTCACATGATCATCTTCTTCCATTGTGGTTGACCTCACCTTGAACGTCAAGCATGGCCACCACTGTGGTGCCTCCAGCTTCACAAGAGTAAATCCCCGTGTCACCAGGAAAAGCCGGCTTGATTTTCAATCTGGCCACATTCCAGTCCTGCTCAACCACAATTCGCTGGCCATCTCCCCAAAGAGGTTGATCATCCTTCTTCCAGATGGCCTGCACTGGCCGAGAATACTGGCAGATGAATTCTGCGATCCCATCTTCTTCCAGAGTAAGGTCCTGCATGGGGCTGACCACCTCGATGGTCGGATCTGTCAACCGATAGGTCAGGTGTTAGTGCAGGCTTGGGGGAATATTTATGGAGACTTTTTTGCTTTTAAAGAAGGACTCTTAGTGAGTTGTGTGAAAGCAGGGATCAGAAGCACTCTTTAGTTTGCTAAGATGGTTTAATGCTTGCTTGGCTCAGCGATGAAAATGATAGAAGCATTTGGGTTAGCTAAAGAGGCAGCAAATCATTGGTGACTGAATGGTTGAAAGTAGTTTTGCCTAATTTAGAAACCTTCCAGGGGTGTGGACTACAACTCCCAGAATTCCTCAGCCAGTGTGGAGATTGCAGAGAATTCTGGAAACTGAACTATTGAGAAAGTTGGTTAGATTAAGTCATTTTTTGTAATATCATAGTCCTCAACTTACAACCTTTTGTTTAGCAACTATCAAAGTTACAATGGCACTGAAAAAAGTGATTTATGACCAGTTCTCACACTTAAGATCATTCCAGCATTGCAGTCATGTGATCAAAATTTAGGTGCTTGGTATTTATGAGGGTTGCAGCATGATGGGATCATATAACCTGCCCAGCCAGCTTCTGACAAGCAAGGTCAATGGGGAAAGATTCGCTTAGCAGATTCGCTTAGCAGTCACACAATTCACTTAGCTGCAATGATTCGCTCAACAACCATGATAAATTAGTCATAAAATCAGCCAGGATTCACTACACAATCACTTTTCTTAGCAATGGAAATTCTGGTCACAATTGTGGTTATAAGCTGAGGACCATCTACAAACAACCTGTAGTAGTTACTGTGCTCAGATGGGTATTTAAGCATCTCTAAAAATCTCCCATTTGCATCACCTTGGCCTGTAGCTACAATTTATTATTAATTTTATTATTAATTATTATTAATGAAATTTGTATGCTTTCCAAGTGACCCTATTTGTGATTGGCTCATTCACAGATGATAACCACCAAACAAGATTGAGCTGAAAGCTATTTTGTTGGAATGGTATCAGTTGCTCTACAAAAGATTGCAAAAGAACCTAAAACCAGATGTATTTATTTTATTTATTAAACTTTTATGCTGCCAGTGTTTGTGATGGTTCAGCAGATTCAGCACAGGGAATTATCAGGTGTTTCTAAATCTATCATATACCATTATAAACCTTCCAGAGTCACTTTAGATTAGCAAGACAGGCAGCATATACATTTTAGAAATAAATAAATATATTCCAAGGACTATGAGTAAGGTGCAGGATTGTGCTTAAAGTAGTGATGCCTAGTGGTTAATGCATTCCTTCCAGGAGCTGTTTTGCAGGAATTGGTTAGGGGTCCAGTGACACAAGGAATAAGCGCAGCATGGTGGTCGCCTGACAGGGAAAGCCTGAAATACCTTTGATTAATAACTTAGCCGAGGATATCAGAGAACCCGCTCGGAAGATCACTGTTCCTGAATCATTGAGACCCAGGTCTTTTAAGATCAGCTTGTGAATGGTCCCATCTTGCACCAAGATTTCATTTGCAGTGCTGTTGTGAAGAGGGGAGCCGTCCAGCCACCACTGCGCATTTTGTGTTCCGGATCGGGAGAGCTCGCAGGTAAAAGTAGCTGATTCCCCGGCAAAAATATCCGTGTTCTTTAAACCAGAAACTATCTGTATTTCCTCTTCTGTGTAACAGAGGAAGAAAATGTATGCAACGGAGGTGTAAAAATGGACCGCCTTTGTGTTTCTACTCATCTTACACAACATGGATCATTTCGCCAGGAGAGACGTTGCAAAATTAGCACCCAAAATTAAAACTCTGTAAATTTGCACTAAAACCTACAAAAGCCCTTGACTTACACCCATTCATTTTGCAACCAACGTAACAACGACACTGGAAAAAAGTGACTTATGATTGATCCTTGCACTTATGACCATTGCAGCATCCCCATAATCATGTAATCAAAATTTGGATGCTCGTCAGTGTCCCAGCATCATGTGATTACTCTTTGTGACCTTCCCAATTGGCTTCTGACAAGCAAAATCAGAGGGAAAAGCTGGATTCACTTAATGACCATGTGATTCACTTAACAATCATGCCAAAAAATCAAAATCAGATGCATCTCACTTAACAACTATCTTGCTTAACAAAGGTATCAATTGTGGCTATAAGTCAAGGACGACCTGTCATCATATCCCAGAAGTTATCTTTTTTATTTCAGTTCTGTTTTTTCACAAAGCTGGAACAATACAACTCTCAGGCAACTAAATATCCAACCAAGAAATCAACTCAACAAGAAGACTAAAATTACTTTTATTCATGTTGATTTATAAGAATAGAATCTTGAAAAATCTGGCTGTGCTTTACCACAGGGGTTCCCAACCTATGGGCCAGGGTCCACTACCTGGCCGTGGCCTCTTGGCCACCAGGCTGTGTGAATGACTGGCCAGTGATATGCATACACACCCACTTGTGCTAATGCCGCTGCGAATATCACGTGGGTGCTAGTGTTGCCATGAGCTTCCCGTGGGTGCAAGCACTGCTGCAAGCATCATGTGGGCATCTCATCAGCTCCTTAAAAGCTTTTAGCACAAGTGGACTGCAATAAAATAATGAGAGTTTCCATTTGGTCACTCAACAAATAAAATATACACTATTTGCCTCCAAACTTAGTTTAATAACAGGAAAAGGCACAAAACAGATGCATGAGTTCCATATTTATGTATAGAAATAACTTTAAAAAGAAACAACTTGAAAAAAGAGGAATTCCCTGGTCTATGTAGCAATGGAATAACCTGTCTTGAGGCCCACTGATTAATTGTTATCACTGACAGGAAATTTCTCCTTACTTTTAGGCTGGATTTCTCTTTGATAATCTTCTACCCATTGCTTCTTATTCTCCTTAGGTGCTCTGGAGAATAGAATAATAGAATAACAGAGTTGGAAGAGACCGTAGAGGTCTTTTAGTCTAACCTTCTGCTTGAGCAGGAGACTATTCCATTCTGGAAAAATGGCTGTCCAGTTTATTCTTAAAAAATCACCAGTGTTGGAGCACCTACAACTTCTCAAGACAAGCCATTCCACTGATTAATTGTTCTCACTGTCAGGAAATCTATCTTTAGTTCTTATTTAGCTGAATCTCTCCTTGATTAGTTTCAATTTGTTGCTTCTTCTCCTGCCTTCAAGTGTTTTGGAAAATAGGTTGACCCCCTCTTCTTTCTCGCTGCCACTCAAATATTGGAAGACTATTATCATGCCACCCCTAATCATTCTCTTCATTAGACAGTTCCTGCAACCATTCATCATATGCTTTAGCTCTCAATCCCATGATTATCTTTGTTGCTCTTCTTTGCACTCTTTCTGGTCTCAATATTTTTTGTAATTTGGCAACCAGAAAAGGATATAGCATTCCAAATGTGGAGTAACCAGTGCTGTATAAAGCAATCCTAATACTTCCCGAGATCTTGATATTATCTGTCTGTTGATAAGGTTGACGTCAAATCAACGGCTGCAGCATTTACAAAATACAAATAAGAATTACCTTGTACATATACCGAGGCTGTGGACAGCTCGTCTCCAGTGCTGCATGTATACGATCCACAATCCTCTGGTTCCAAATCATGGATGATCAGCTCCACTGTGGGGCCTTTTTGCTTCATCTCATACTTGGCACTGGGATGCAGAATGAGGGACCCTTTCCGCCACTCAACGGGAGTGTTGGGACTTGAGATCTTGCCACATAGGATAGCTATCCCTCCAGTTTCTGACTCAATGTTTTGCAACCCTTCTTCAAAGAAGACAGGTAATACTACCAGGGAGAAAGGACAAAAGCATTGTGATGCCTCTGATGCCCTTTGCAGACATTAAACAATACCTCTACAGGTTTATTTGGGTTTTTTATTTCAGAAGCATCAGAAAATATTATGATCTCAATTCAGCCCCAAATCTTTGTTGCTAAGTGAGATGTGAGTTTTGCCTTGTTTTATGACTTTTTTGCTGCAGTTGTTAAGAGAATCACTGCAATTGTGAAGTTACTAACATGTTTGTCAAGTGAATCTGGCTTTTCCATTGACTTTGCTTGTCAGAAAGTCACACAAGGGGATCATATGATCCCGAACATTGCAGCCATCACAAATATGAATCAGTTGCGAAGCATCCGAATTTTGATCACATGACCATGGGAATGCAAAACTGTTGTAAGTGTGGGAAATTATCAAAAGTCATTTTTTCAATTTATTTTTTTATTTTTATTTGCATTTATATGCTGCCCTTCTCCGGAGACTCAGGGCGGCTTACAGTCTATGGAGCACCATGCTAAGTGCTCGGCAATAGCCTTCATTCCATTGTATATGCCTGCTTATTACTAGGGCTCATTTCACAACTGCCAAGCTTAGCAATGAAAATCCTGCTACCAATTGGGGCTGTAAGCTGACAACTTCCTGTATAATCCTCAGCAAATTCATACATTGGAGAAAATGATTCCAAGAAAGTAAATGCAACTACATATAAAAGAAGTCATTAAAGGAAATATGGCCACTCCCAAGGAAAAGTATTAAGAAGATAGAAGTGTGGGACCCTGGGTGCTCTCTGAGTTTTGTTATTTTCTTGCAGATATTTTATGATCCAACTAGGTAATATCATCAGTGGTAGAAGGGAGAGGGGTTACCGAGAGGGGGGGGAAGACCGTGACATTCTTGATACTCTCTTATGTTGGTTGTTTTCTTGCAGTCATTTCATGACCCAGCCAGAGAACATCATCAGTGATATAAACAGAATACACCTCACTTCTTTCTAATATTGATGTTACCTAGTTGGGTCATGAAATGTCTACAAGAAAACAACCAAACTCAGAGACCACCTAGGGTCCTACAGTCCTCCTCCTCCTCCCATTCTGCAGTCCTCCCTTCCCTTCTATCACTGATGACAATACCTAGTTGGGTCATGAGATGTCTGCAACAAAGCCACCAAGCTCAGAGAGCACAAGGATCCTATGGTGCATCACCAAGCTACAAATACTCTCTTCTATCGAAGACAGATGTCACTGGAACACATCCAGCTTTTCCTACCTTTGACTTTCACTGTGGCAGTGGTCTGCTGGTCTCCTGAATCACAAGTATAATCACCATCGTCCTGAATTTCCAGATCATAAATGAGAAGCTCAGCAAAGTTCCCTTCTTGTCTGATCTCATACTTCTCACTCGACTGAAGCTTCATATTTCCTTTTCTCCACACCACAGGTGACATCGGCTTGGACAACTCACAACATAATGACACAGTGTTTCCTACTTCAACCTCCTTGTTCTGCAGACCTCGCTTGAACAGTACTGGCAGGGCTGAAAGAGCAAACAGATACCAAAAGAGACTTAGTAAGTAAAGCCCATCAATCAGAATACAGAATAACAGAGTGGGAAGGCAACTTAAAGATCTTCTAGTCTGACTCGCTCTTCAAGCAGGTAACCCAAATCATGTTTATTTATTTTATTTATTATTCAAATTTGTATACCGCCCCCTCCCCCTAGGGACTCAGGACAGTCCACAGCCAAATAAAAACATATAAATACAATACAATAATTTAAAATACATTAAAAGGATTAAATAGATTGGCCATTAAAATTAAAAGGAGGGAATTAAGAAAGTTAAAACCATTTAAAAACCGAATTTAAAACCATTACACATAACTCTAGGCCAGACTGGCTAGATGGAATAGATGGGTTTTTTAGTGGGTTTAGGTCGGGGACAGTCCTCATCTCCGGGGGCAATTTGTTCCAGAGGGAGGGTGCTCCCAAAGAGAAGGCCCGAACTCTCAGGGTCGCCAGCCGTCCAGCCGGCGGCACCCCGAGGAGACCCACCCTATGAGAGCGCACTGGTCGACGAGAGACTGACGGTGGCAGCAGTTAGACAAATATGTTAGACAAATAACTGCCCAATCTCTTCTTTGAAACCTCCATTAATGAAGCACCCACAACTTCTGAAGGCAAGCTGTTCCACTGATTAATTGTTTTAATTGTCAAGAAATTTCTCCTTAGTTCTAGGTTGCTTCTCTCCTTGATTAGTTTCTGCCCATTACTTCTTGTCCTGCCCTCAAGTGCTTTGGAGAATAGAATCAAAAAATAACAGAGTTGGAAAGGACCTTGGAGGTCATATAGTCCAACCCCCTGCTCAAGCAGGAGACCATATACCATTTCAGACAAGTGATTGTCCAATTTCTTCTTGAAAACTCCAGTGATGGAGCACCTCCAATTCTTCCTAAATACATATACTACCTATATGGGTAGTCCTCAACTTACAATCACTCATTTTGTGAATGTTTGAAGTTACAACAGCATTGCAAAAGTGACTTACAACCAGTCCTCGTGTTGATGATCATTTAGATAGGCCTCGACTGATGACTACAATTGGAGCTAGAATTTATGTTGCTAAGCAAGGTGATTGTTAAGTGAGTCTGGGCCAATTTTATGACCTTTTTACCATGGCTGTAAAGCAAATAACTGCAGTTGTTATCTGAAGTGAATCCAGCTTCGGCCATTTGAGTTTACTTGTCGGGAGCCACAAACGGAGATTACATGACTCTGGGACAGTGGGACACTGCTACTGTCAGTTGCCAAGTTTCTGAATTTTGATGACATGACCCTGGGGATGCTGCAACAGTCATAAGTATGAAAAATGGTCCTAAGTCACTTTTTCCCCAGCTTTATTGTGGTTGCCGTTCAAGAAATACCTGTATAATTTAGATATACATAAACATGCTGAAAAGATACCATCAAGCAATATGGTATCTTAAACCCTGAAATGATAAAACAGTAAACCCATAATAAGATCTCTGAAGGTCAAATGGACGGATGAAGAGAGAGAAACAGGATCTAGAATAAGTGGGGTGGGGGCAGGAGATGAGACGAAGGGGAATGAAGTGAAAGTGAGAAGAATTAATTGGTGGAATGGCTTGCTACCAGAAGTTGTGGATTTCCATTGTTGAAGGTTTTCAAGACAAGGTTGGTCAATCATCTGTCCGGGAGATGGATTCCTGCATTGGGCAGGACTCCTTCCTTGGCAGAGGATTAGACTAGAAGACCTCCAAGGTCTCTTTCAGCCCTATGATTCTATTATTTATCTCAATAGTTCTCCAATGGCCACACTCACCTTTAACTTTTAGCTTGGCAGTGGTTTTCTTGTCAGCTGCACTGCACATATATTGTCCTGAGTCTTCTGGAACCACATCATGGATGATTAAAATGTAGGCATTGCCTTCTGTCTTGATTTCAAACCTCTGGCTGGGCTGTATCAGGGATGATCCCTTTCTCCATTCCACTGGGATGCCAGGTTTAGACAGCTCACAGCAGAAAGTTGCCATGCTGTTTTCGGATACTTCTGCATTCTCCAGCTTTTTTAGGAGGATTATTGGTGCAGCTACAGAGAGGGAAAAGAGGCTTCTGTTGAGCATATAGACCATCAAAGTCATCTTCAATGTACAGGTAGCTCTCATCTTGTAACAGTTCATTTAGTGACCATTCAAAGTTACAATGACTCTACAAAAAGTTACTTATGACCATTTTGCACACTTATGATCACTGCAGCATCCCTTAAGGTCACATGATCAAAATTCAGATGCTTGGAAACTGCCTCCTATTTATGATTAAGAGCTTTATAGCTCCCACTACCTTAAGAAAGTTCAAAACATTCTCAAAGATCCATTTCATCCTGGGCACCCCTTTTTTGAACTATTACTATCTGGTAGACATTACAGGATAATAAAAACAAGTTAAATAGGCTGAAAAACAGCTTATTTCCCAGAACAGTATCTCTATTGAATTCTACTGTATAGTGCAATATTAAGCAATATCAGGGGTTTTCAATTCAATGTGTAGAATGTGAAGGATTGGTATTTGTGTTTACTTTCATAGTCATACACTGAAGATGGTATTGAATTTTGTTGTATGGTGCAATGACAATAAAGTAAAGTAAACTATGATGGTTGCACTGTCTCAGGGTCATGTGATCTCCTTTTGTAACCTTCTGACAAGCAGAGTCAATTGGGAAGCCTGATTAATTTAACAAATGTATTACTAACCGAACAACTGCAGTGATTCACTTAACTGTGCTAAGAAAGGTCATAAAATGGGGCAAATCTCACTTAACAAATGTCTTACTTAACAACAGAAATTTTGGGCTCAATTGTGGTGATAAGTTGAAGACTGCACCTGTACTATATAAGGATTGTAATGGCTACTGTGTAGGACAACCAGGCAGAAGATCGTAGAGAGCATCTATGAACACCAAAAGGCCATCAGAAGATACAATAAAAACACCTTTATTGGACACAGTAATTGGAAAAATGTCAGCATCCTAGAACAAGCCAATACTGTTAGAGACTTCCTGCAAGCCTGGCACTCAGACAAATGGGCCATCAACAAGCACATTGAAATGAAGAATATTTACACACCATTCAAAAGCAATAATTAAAAATATAAAAGATCACAACACCTCATTGCCAAAATCAAGGAAAATCAAAATTAATCACACAAATGAGCAAAGTTTAACTATCAACTCAGACAAACAAGCTAACAGTAAGCAATAGTCTAATCCAGAGGTTGCCAACTGGTAGTCTGTGGACCACTGGTGGTCCGTGAGAAAATTTTGGTGATCCTTGGTGCACCCATGTCTGAAACAGGGGTGATATTGGCGGCAGATGGACTGATGCGCACGGGAAGAGAGGGTAGTGTGGGGGAGATCACGGCATCAGAGCCTTTCCCGGGTATTCCCTGGCCTGCGAGGGGAGGGCACAATCTCCCTCCCCCTCCCCTCAGGACCACAAAGTGCTCGCCGCTCCTCTGGCAGCCCCCAAGCCTCCTCCCACCATGCTTTTCTTCCTCCTCGCCTGAAGCTCTCACACACACAGCAGGAAGGAGGCTTGGCGAGTGCCAGAGGGGCAGTGAGCGCTTTGCGGCTCCTGAGGGGAAGGGTCGAGCCTCCCCTTGCAACATCTTCATCGGAGGGCATCTCTGGCAGCTGCTTCCTGAGGCTCAGGAGGATTGTGCTCTTCCCCCTGCTTCTCGCCCTCCTCGGTGCACGAAGGCAGGAGGCAGCAGCTGTGACACAGGTTTGCTAGGGAGACTGCAGGATTGCCCCATCTCCCCACCAGCCATCTGGTCTTCAGCATGTGGCTCGTAGGCCTCCATACACCAGATTCCCACCACCCAGCACTAGTTTATTTATTTATTTATTTGTCAATTGCTTACAAGATAATAGGTATAAGTAAAACATAGTTATGAATACATGGATACATATAAGAAAAATAAAATATAAAAGAAACAATAGGACAGGGACGGTAGGCACGTTGGTGCGCTTATGCACACCCCCTACAGACCTCTTAGGAAAGGGGTGAGGTCAATAGCAGACAGTCTAAGATTAAAGTTTCTGGGGTTTGGGGAAGAAACCACAGAGTCAGGTAGAGTATTCCAGACATTGACCACTCTGTTGCTGAAGTCGTATTTCCTGCAATCAAGTTTGGTGCGATTAACCTTGAGTTTGTATCGGTTGTTTGCTCTTGTGTTGTTATGGTTGAAGCTGAAGTATTCATTGACAGGTAAGTCATTGCAATATATGATTTTATATGCCATACTTAGTTCAGACCGAAGACGGCGTAATTCAAGGTTTTCTAGGTCTAGAATTTCAAGTCTGGTAGCATAAGGTATTCTATAACAAGTAGAGGAGTGGAGAACTCTTCTTGTGAAATATTTCTGGACTTTCTCAACTGTGTTAATATCAGATACGTAATGTGGGTTCCAGACTGATGAGCTATATTCGAGTATTGGTCTAGCAAATGTTTTGTATGCTATAGTTAGTAGTATGATATTACCAGAGAAAAAGCTACGTAAGATTAGATTAACAACTCTTAGCACCTTTTTGGCTATGTAGTTACAGTGGACTCTAGCACTTAGGTCATTTGAGATGAGTACTCCAAGATCCTTTACAGAGTTTCGGTCATCAACAAGGTCTTGACTATTCAGCCTGTATTTTATTTTCTGATTTTTTTTGCCAATATGTAGGACAGAGCATTTATTTATTGAGATCTGAAGTTGCCATTTGTTTGACCATTCTGATACGTAGTCAAGGTCTTTTTGAAGGGTAGCAGTATTTTCTGTGGTGTTGAATAGTTTTACATCATCAGTGAAGAATACAGAGTACAGAGTAGTTCAGAGGTTCCTTTCCCCCCACTCCCATCCCTGGGAAAAGAGGGGGGAAGAGGAAGAGAGACAAGATTTACACAGAGAGAGTGAGAGAGAAGGAGAGAGGGAAAGACAGAGGAGAGAGGGAGAAAGAGAGAGAGAGACAAGACACACAGAGAGAGAGGGAGGGAGGGGGAAAGGGAAAGAGAGAAAGAGAGAGGCAATTCATATAGAGAGAAAGAAAGAGGGAGAAAGAGAGAGAAAGGGAAAGAGAGAGAGAGACAAAACACAGAGAGAGAAAGAGGGAGAAAGGGAGAGGGGGAGAGGAAAAGAGAGAGAGAGACAAGACACAGGGGGGAGAGAGAGAAAGAGAGAAGACAGAGAGAGAGAAAGAGGGAGAAAGGAAGAAAGAGAGGGAGGGAGGGAAAGAGAGAGAGAGAGATGAGGGATCCTGGTGTTTTGTTTTCTGTGGGAAACGGGTCCAAATGACTCTGAGTATTTAAGGTTGCAAAAACAGGCACCCAAACTAAGTGCTTGAAGGACCCCATCCCGTCAGTGGGAGTCCAGGCATTTCAGCAAGCGGCATGCTGGATTCATATTAGTGGTCCGTGGGATTTAAAATTATGAATTTGGTGGTCCCTGAGGTCCAAAAGGCTGGAGACCCCTGGTCTAATCAAGGAACCAGCAAGAACATTCCCACCAATACTATAAAGGCAAGCCACTTGCATATAGAATAGAAAAGAATAGAATAACTGTTGGAAGGGACCTTGGAGATCTTCTAGTCCAACCCCCAGGTAGGAAACCCTATGTCATTTCAGACAAATAGTTATCCATTTTTTTCTTAAAAACTTCCAGTGTTGGAGCATTCACAACTTCTGGAGGCAAGTTGTTCCACTGATTAATTGTCCTCACTGTCAGGAAATTTCTCCTTAGTTCTAGGTTGCTTCTCTCCTTGATTAGTTTCCACCCATTGATTCTTGTCCCCTTCTCAGGGGCTTTGGAAAATAGCTTGACTCCCTCTTCTTTGGGGCAGCCCCTGAGATATTGAAAGACTGCTATCATGTCACCCCTGGTCCTTCTTTTCATTAAAATAGACATATTTTAGTCTCTTCGAGCAGGCCGGCCTGAGCTGACCCAAATGGGATTTTTAAATGGGGTTTTTAGATTAATTGGGATGGGGTACAAAGTTTTAATTTATTTTAATTAGGGGTTTTTAGATTTTTATTGGGACAGCTTAGGATTTAATTCTTTTTTAACAATTTATATTTGTCTATATGTATTTTAGTTGGCTGTTCACCGCCCTGAGTCCTTCGGGAGAAGGGCGGTATATAAAACCTAAAAATAAATAAATAAAATAAATATCCAGTTCCAGCAACCGTTCTTTATATGTTTTAACCTCCAGTCCGCTAATCATCTTTGTTGCTCTTCTCCACACTCTTTCTAGAGTCTCAACATCTATTTTACATTGTGGTGACCAAAACTGGATGCAGTATTCCATATAAAGAGAGAGCAAACCCACTCGCTTCTGGAACTGACGATGGTACCTAGCTGGATTATAAAACATATACAAGAAAACAACAAAGTTGCACCAAGGACTCCCCAGTTGTTCTCGTCATCCTCCTCGTCCTCCACATGGAGGATCAAATTTCATCTGAACAGTTGACTAACTTACCTTGTACCAATAACTGAGCCTGTGTTGAATTCTGACCAACTTGGAAACTGACAGTGCTGGAGTCTTCAAGGGTGACTTTTCGGAGAACAAGGGTGTGAGTTTTGCCTTCCATGCCAATTTGGTTCATTTCATTGGATTGCAGAGGCACGCCTGCCAAACTCCATTGCGGGTTTTTGGCCTTCTCGTGAGAAACCACACAGCGAAACACAGCGTCCTCTCCTTCATGAACAGTGAGGTCTTTCAATTTTTCTTCTATGGTAACCGGTATTTCTACAATTGAAAGATATAACTTTTTATTTCATTTGTTTCTCTGTGAATTTACATTCCACTAATCCTACTGTTACATCCCAGTGTTTGTTTGTTTTTGCAGACATTTCATGACCTAATTAAATAACATCATCAGTGCTGCAAGAGAGTGGCGATTATGGAGAGGAGGAGGAGGAGGAGGAAGAGGGTGTGATCCTTGATGCTTTTTGAGCTTAGTGGTTTTCTTTCAGACATTTCATGACCCAACCAGTTAACATCATCAATATTACAGGGGAGTGGTGATTGCAGAGAGAAGGAGGAGAGGGAAGGGGAGGAGCGGGAAGAGGGGAGAGAGGACCATTGGTCCTTAGGGCTTTCTGAGTTTTGTTGTCTTCTTGCAGATGCTTCACGATTCAACTTGGTAACATCATCCCATCTGCAAGAAAAAATCTACAAAAAAACAACGAAGCTCAGAGAGCACCAAGAACTCACAGTTGTCCTCCTCCTCCTCTATAAACCTCACTCTCTTCTAGCACTAATGATGTTCCCTAGTTGGGTCTTGTAATATCTGCAAGAAAATGACCAAGTTCAGAGATCAGAAATGACTTCTGTGATCATATCAAGAGCAACTGTGTTCTCTTTGCTGATGATGTAAAGCTATTCAACACCCCAGACAATACTGCTACCCTTCAAAAAGACCTTGACTATGTATCAGAATGGTCAAACAAATGGCAACTTCAAATCTCAACAAATAAATGCTCTGTCCTACATATTGGCAAAAAAAATCAGAAAATAAAATACAGGCTGAATAGTCAAGACCTTGTTGATGATCCAAACTCTGTCAAGGACCTTGGAGTACTCATCTCTAATAATCTAAGTGCTAGAGCCCACTGTAACTACATAGCCAAGAAGGCATTAAGAATTGTTAACCTAATCTTACATAGCTTTTTCTCTGGTAATATCACACTACTAACTAGAGCATACAAAAATTTGCTAGGCCAATACTCGAATACAGCTCATCAGTCTGGAACCCACATTATGTATCTGATATTAACACAGTTGAAAAAGTCCAGAAATATTTCCCAAGAAGAGTTCTCCACTCCTCTACTTGTTGTAGAATACCTTATGCCACCAGACTTGAAATTCTAGACCTAGAAAACCTAGAACTACACCATCTTCGGTCCAATCTAAGTATAGTATATAAAATCATACATTGTAATGTCCTACCTATCAATGAATACTTCAGCTTCAACATAACAACACAAGAGCAAACAATAGATACAAACTCAAGGTTAACCGCACCAAACTTGATTGCAGGAAATACGACTTCAGCAACAGAGTGGTCAATGTCTGGAATACTCTACCTGACTCTGTGGTTTCTTCCCCAAACCCCCAAAACTTTAACCTTAGACTGTCTACTATTGACTTCACCCGTTTCCTAAGAGGTCTGTAGGGGGCATGCATAAGCGGTCTGTAGGAGGCGTGCATAAGCGCACCAATGTGCCTACCATTCCTGTCCTATTGTTTATTTTTATTTTCTTATATGTATCCATTTCATGTATTCATAACTATGTTTTACTTATACCTGTTATCTTATAATCCCTTGATAAAATAAATAAATAAATTATCAAAGAACCTACAAATAAATATATAAAATAAAGCAGCTATTTTGAATGCTTCATGTATGGGTCCAGTCATTCGTGTTTGATCTCTGGTAAGCAAAATTGACACCTCCTGACCTTTGACAAGCACAGATGCAGTGGTCTGTTGATCTTCAGTTTGACAGGTATAGTGGCCTGCATCCTCCACTTGCGCATCATGGATTAATAGCTCCACATAAGATGCCTTTTGTCTCATCTCATACTTGTGACTTGGCTGAAGTTGAGCAGAGCCTTTCATCCACTGGACAGGCACATCAGGTTTTGTGAGCGCAGTGGCCAGGGTGATCATTGCCCCTTCCTTGACTTCCTGGTTTTCCAGCTGGACTTGAAAAAGCGCTGGACGGGCTGAGAGAGCTACACCGGGGAAAGAAGAGAGAGAGATAAGCTTTTGTCATAGATGTGATAAATGTTATATGTTTCTATTGCAAGATGAGGAGGGGGAGGAAGAGCAGGAGGAGGAAAACTATCTTGGAAAATAAGAAAAAGGAGAGCCAGTTGGTCTATTGGTCAAGGCACCAGGCTAAAAATGGAAGTGGTGAATTCTAGACATGAAAGCCAGCTAGGTAATCACCAAGAGATGGTGAGTTCTAGTCCCACATTAGGCATAAAGGTCAGTTGAATGACTTTCAACCAATTACTGGGAGAGTGAATTCTAGTTCTGCCTTAGGCACAAAAGTCAGCTGAGTGACTGGACAAACATCAAGAGACGTGAGTTCTAGTGCGGCATTAGGACTGAAAGCCAGCTGGGTGACATTTGGCCAATTACTGGGTGACAGTGAATACTAATCCTATCTTAGGCAAGAATGCTGGCTGGGTGACTTTGGGCCAATCACAAGGAGACAGTAAATTCTAGCCCCAACCTAGGCATGAAAGCCAGCTGAATGACTTTGGGCCAGTCACTAGGAAATTGTAAGTTCTAGTTAATGCCTTAAAATATGTGTCACCTGGAATAAGTCACTCTCCCTCAACCAGAACTACCTCACAGGGGTGATTATTGTGTGGGAAGTTGGGGGAATTGGAGGAGGACAATATGTTGAATATGTTTGTTGCCTTGAGTTATTTGTAAATAGCCTAAGGTAAGACTAGAATTCCCACTGTCCTGGCATTTGGCCTGATGTCATCCAGCCAGCTTTCATGCCTAATGCGGAACTAGAAGTCATACTCTCCCAGTTTCTAGCTTGCTGCCTCTAACTGGCTGTTTATGATAAAGGATGCTAATAAGACATCATATCCATGCAGCACAAGCTCCATCGCTTTTGCACACATGCATGACATTGTATACATGTCATTTTTAGAAAGAATACGGCTTGAAGCAAAGAATATGGCTCAACCGCATAGTGTTGTTTTCATTGTTCTGAAGACAGCATCCATATCTCATAGACACCCATGAGCTGAACAATGTCCCAGGGGTCACATGATCCCCTTTTCTGACCTTCTGACAAGCGAAGTCAATGGAAAAGCCAGATTCACTTAACAATTATAACTTAATAATGGCAGTAATTCATTTAACAACTGGGGCAGGAAAGGTTGTAAAGTGGGGCAAAATTCACTTAAGAACCATCTTGGTTAGCAATGGATGTTTTGAGCTTAATCACCATTTGCAAATGTCTTAGTTGTCTTTCAACATGCAAAATAGAAAACACAGATTCACTTAATTATTTATTTATTATTTGTTTAAACTTCTATACCGCCCCCTCTCCCAAAAAAGGGACTCGGGGCGGTGTACAGCCTACTAAAACATACAAGATATACAATAAATACAGTTAAAAATAAATTAAATAATTTAATCCGGCTGTCTAATTCAGATTCAATTTAAAAGTTAAAAACTAAAAACCCCAGTTAAAATTTAATTAAAAACCTAAAACACAGTTACTGGGCCAGGCCGGCCTGATTAAAAAATAAAGTTTTCACCGCGCGCCGGAAGGTCAGGATATCCGTCATAGACCGTATCTCCGGGGGAAGATCATTCCATAGGGAGGGAGCCCCCACAGAGAAAGCCCGAACTCTCGGGGCCGTCAGCCGACAACGGCCAGGTGGCGGTACCCCAAGCAGGGCAACCCTGTGGGAGCGTACTGGGCGGCGGGAGGTTGACGATGGCAGCAGGCGGTCCCGTAAGTACCCAGGTCCCGAGCCATGGAGCGCTTTAAATACCATCAGTACCACCTTGAATCGAATCCGGTAGGCCACAGGGAGCCAGTGCAGCCTGCGAAGCAGCGGAGTAACGTGGGAGCTCCGAGGGGCACCCACAAGCACTCGCGCGGCTGCATTCTGGACCAGCTGTAACCTCCGGAGACTCTTCAAGGGGAGCCCCATGTAGAGAGCATTGCAATAATCCAGGCGGGAAATGACGAGGGCGGACGTGACTGTGCGAAGTGCGCCCAGATCCAGAAAGGGCCGCAACTGGTAAATCAGACGTATCTGATAAAAAGCCCCCCTGGCGACGGCTGCAATATGCTCTTCTAAAGACAGCCGCACATCCAGGAGGACACCCAGATTGCGCGCCCTTTCCACGGGGGTCAAAACCTCTCCCCCCACGGCCAGCGAAGGAACCAGCTGGCTGTATCTGGGCGCAGGAAACCACAGCCACTCGGTTTTAGTCGGGTTGAGCCGGAGCCTGTTACGACCCATCCAACTCCGCACGGCCTCCAGGCACCGGGACATCACTTCGACAGCTTCGTTGGGGTGGCCCGGGGTGGAGATGTACAGCTGAGTATCATCAGCGTACTGATGGAACTCCACCCCGAAACCACGGATGATCTCACCCAGCGGCTTCACATAAATGTTGAACAGCAGGGGCGAGAGCACCGACCCCTGAGGAACCCCACATAGTAGGGGCCTCGGGGCCGACCTCTGCCCCCCTGTCAACACACATTGCGAACGGTCGGAGAGGAAGGAGGTGAACCACCGTAACACGGTGCCCCCCACTTCTAACCCCTCCAACCGCCGCAATAGGATACTGTGGTCGACAGTATCAAAAGCCGCTGAGAGATCTAATAGGACCAGGACAGAGGAACAACCCCTGTCCCGAGCCCTCCAGAGATCATCAACCAACGCGACCAAAGCCGTCTCCGTGCTGTGCCCGGGCCTGAAACCCGATTGGAGGGGGTCAAGATAACTCGCTTCATCCAGGCACTGCGGGAGCTGACGTGCCACCACACTCTCAACAACCTTCGCAACAAAACGAAGGTTGGAGACGGGACGATAATTTGATAACAGTGCTGGGTCCAGGGACGGTTTCTTGAGGAGGGGCCGCACCACCGCCTCTTTCAAGGCAGCAGGTAGCAGCCCCTCTCTCAAGGAAGCGTTTATAATACCCTGGAACTAGCCTCGTGTCACCTCCCGAGTGGCCAAGACCAGCCAGGAGGGACACGGGTCCAACAAACAGGTGGTGGCATTAAGCCCCCCCAGTATCCTGTCCACATCCTCTAAAGTAACAAGGTCGAACTCAACCCAACCAACTCCACCGATATCCACCCCCACCCCCCCACCCGGAGATGGCCAGTCGGAGTCCAGTTCGCTCCGGATCTGAGCGATTTTGTCCTGCAGAAAGCTAGAAAACTGCTCAGCCCGTCCCTGTAAGGGGTCCTCCCGCGCTCCCACCTCCAGGAGGGAGCGGGTCACCCTAAACAGGGCGGCTGGGCGGTTTTCCGCGGACGCGATAAGGGTGGAGAGGTAAAACCTCCTCGCCATCCTTATTGCCACTAGATACGTCTTAATATAAGAACGCAGTAGTGTTCGGTCAGACCCAGAGCGGCTGGACCTCCAACTGCTCTCTAGGCGTCTTTTCCGGTGCTTCATTTCCCTTAGCTCCTCAGAAAACCAAGGAGCCAGATGGGATCGGCACCGGGTCAGAGGCCGCAAGGGCACGACTCGGTCAAGGGCCCCAGCAGCCACCCTATCCCAGGTGGCGACCAAGCCCTCAACCGAGTCGTGTGAATGAGCTTCGGGAAATGGCCCAAGCTCCGTCAGGAACCTATCAGGGTCCATCAGGCGCCTGGGGCGGTACCATTTTAATGGCCCCGCCTCCCTGCGGTCAGGGGGCGCGGAACGGAAGTCGAGCTTCACGCCACGCCAGCTATAACCTCAAGGAGCTCAAGCAGGGCCGCTGCCACATAGCAGGGAGCCAGGTATGCGACCAGCAAGCCCACCTGAACTGTGGAACCGAACTTCACGAAAAGGAGCTCACACCCGGTCGTCTGAGATACAGTGGCCTCCCTCGGACACAGATCCTCCTTAATAACTACCGCGACCCCCCCTCCCCTCCCCTGGGCCCTCGGCCGATGAAAAACCCGAAACCCGGCTGGGCACATCTTCACCAGAGGGACTCCCCCCTCTTGGCCCAGCCAGGTCTCGGTAACTCCCACCAGGTCCGCGCCCCCCTCACAGATCAAATCATGGATGAGGGGGGCTTTATTAGCGACGGACCTGGCGTTACACAGCATCAGCCGAAGGCCCAGGGCCCGATTGCTCAAACCCCCTGGGGAACGGGAGATGACAAGGGGGTCGGAGCGCGCCACAGCAAGTAAACAACGGTGGCGCGCTCCCAACACAGAATGTGGCCCCCTACAACCGCCAAATCTGCCCCTCCCGCTCACCGTATCAATCGATTTAATTCCACCCTCCCCAGTGACCCCCCCCATCCTTAATACAGTCCTGTCCGGATTATGACTCTCCCGGCCACGCTCCACCCCCGGCCTGGTCCCAGCCTCCGGCGAGTTGTCCCCCAACACCCGCCCGGACCTACCTAACCCCCTTAAAAACCTAGCTAAAAATTTAATCAAACATTCCCCCCTCCCACGTTTCTTAAAAGCCCACCATCTCTCCGGATTCCATAATCCGTCCTTGAGATGGGCCCTCGAGAGAGTAGAGGGCCATTCCCGAGACAGGGGGACATGTCTCAGGGCCCATAGATCATTCATAGAATAAGATGTCCCGGGCTGGGTCTTCTCCTTTCGTTGGCCAATTCCAAGTCCAGGCCGGCCCTGCCGCCTCCAAACGGGTGAAAATCGTGAGGGCCGTCCTCCATCCTCGGCTCCAGCTATAGGGGCAGCTCTCCGGCCCCAGCTCCGGCAACAGCCACAGTCCACCAATCGTCCCGGCTCCAACCGTGGCGGCCAACCTCCGGCCTCAACTCCAGCCGCCCGGACCACGGAGACGACTCCAACTTCAGCTGGGGCCCCTACAATGGCCCCAGCCCCAGCTCCAGCGGCAGTCCTCCAGCCGCCACAGCGACAGTCCTCCGGCCGCCCCGGCAGCTGTCCCTCGAGTCCAGTTCCAGCCGCCCGAAACACAGCGGCAAATCTAATTTCAGCTGGGGTCTTTACAACGGGGGCTGCCCATCCCCCCCCGGGTCCCCACACCACCCCTGCCACAGGCGGGGAGGACCCAAAGGGGGGGGAACTCCAAGCCCCCTCCAGATCGCCAAACGCCATCTCCTGAGGCGCCAGCCGACAACCACTGGGCGCAGCGCCAGACCTGCCAAGCCATAGCCCGGACACTGCCCCCCCCCCACGGGTCCTCTCACCACCCCTGCCACAGGTGGGAGGGACCGGGGGGAGGGGAAACCCAACGGGCTGCCAAACGCCAGGTCATCAAGCGCCAGGCTCGAGCTGATGAAATTGATAGAATTGCTGGAGGCCAACATAGAGGTGGAACATAGGCCATCAGACGCTGAGCCGCCAAACGCCAAGCCGCCAGGCGGCAAACGCAGTCCATTGGGCACAGCGCCAGCCACCCAACGCCAAGCGGTCCGGCGGCGAATACAATCCGCTGGACGCAGCGCCGGACCCGTCACGTCATGGTCCGAACGCTGCCCACCCCCCCACGGAACCCCTCTCCACCCCTGCCACAGGTGGGGAGGATCCGGGGGGGGAAAACTCAGCGAGCCGCCGAACGCCGGGCCATCAGGTACCGAGCTCGAGTCACTAAAACTGCCAGGAGTCAGGCCGCCGGACGCCGAATATGGGCCGCTGAGCACTGCGCCGCCGAACGCCGAGCCGCTGGGCGCCGAGCGCAGTCCCCCGCCGAACGCCGAGCCGCTGGGCGCCGAGCGCGGTCCCCCGCCGAACGCCGAGCCGCTGGGCGCCGAGCGCGGTCCCCCGCCGAACGCCGAGCCGCTGGGCGCCGAGCGCGGTCCCCCGCCGAACGCCGAGCCGCTGGGCGCCGAGCGCAGTCCCTCGGCATCGCGTCTTGACCGCGGGGGCTGCCCACCCCCCCACGGGTCCCCTCGCCACCCCTGCCACAGGTGAGGAGGACCCGGGGGGGGGGGAACTCAACGCCCCGTTCGAAAATCGCGGAGGAGCTCTTCCAGCTGACCTCCGGTCGCCATCTTAACTCTCTCTTCTCTGACCACATCATTCACTAAACTGCAGTAACTTGCTTGATAACATCATAAAATCAGGCATGACTCACTTAACAACAAAAATGCTGGACCCAATTATGGTTGTAATGCTACCTTTAGGAGCAGTTGTATATTTTAGAATGAAAGTTTATTAATACAGACACCTATAAGGATTAAAACTACAGATAGTTCTCAACTTACAATCATCATTGTGCTAAAAATTCATGTTACTAAGCGAGACATTTGTTAAGTGAACTTGGCCACCTTTTACAAACTTTCTTGCCATGATGGTTAAGTGAATCTCTGCAGTTGTTAAGTTGGTAACATGGTTGTTAAGCAGATCCCATTGACTTTATTTGTCAGAAGGTCACAAATGGGGATCACATGACCCTGAGACACAGTGACCGTCATAAATACGAGTCAGTTGCCAACCACCTGAATTTTGATAAAAAGATCATGGAGATGGCTGCAACGATTGTTTTTTTCAGTGTTATTGTAACTTCAAACAGTCACTAAATGAACTGTTGTAAGTCTAGGACTACCTGTATACTGTGTTTTGATTAATCAATCATTTACCTTCCACCGATAATGTGGCCATGCTTCTTCCATGTCCAATGTCGCAAATATATTTTCCAGAATCTCTTCGAGTTACACCATAAATCTTTAAAATATGGGTCGTTCCCTGCTGACTGATTTCGTACTTGGCGCTTGGAGCGATGACTTCCGAGCCTTTTTTCCAGATAGCAGAGACGTTGAGCATAGAGACTTCGCATTTGAGGAAAGCCGTGCTGCCTTCTTGCAATTCTAGGTTGCTCAGCTCTTGCTGAAAGTCAGGATGCGGGGCTGGAATGGAAAGTGAAAAAAACATTTGCAAGAACTGGCAAACAAAAAAAAAAAAAAGAGAGAATGAAAGAAAACCAGAGTTCACTTGCAAACTTCTCATGTAAATAGGATTGAAACTGAAATCCTATTTTGGAAGCTAGATGATTTTAGATATGTAAATTTGAAAAAATAACTTGAGGTCAGAGTTACACAGACTGAAAAGCATATACATGCACAGAGAACTCTATCTGTCCAGAATTCAGTTATAGACAGACAGACAGACAGACAGATACACACACACACACACACACACATATGGATTTACATAGCTTTTTAAACAGTTTTTATAGTTTTTATATTTATCTTTTGACAGCTTGTGAACCACCCAGAATCACTTCATCAGGGCAATGGGAAGCATATACATTTATTAAATAAAATAAATTTAGGTGGAATAGATATGTGAGCACAGTTCATCTGTTGATAGAATACAGAATTACAGAGTTGGAAGGGACCTTGGAGGTCTTCTAGTCTAACCCCTTGGTCAAGACTCTATATCATTCTGAACAAATGGCTATCCAATCTGTTCTTGAAAACCTCCAGTGATAGAGCATCCAACACTTCTGAAGGGAAGCTGTTCCACTGATGAATTGTTCTTACTGTCATTTTCTTTAACCTGTTTTCCTGACATTATCCCCTTCCACGTAACCAATCAACACAACTGAGATGCTTAACCATATCTGATTACAATTCTTTTGATATAATTCATCGTACCGTCCACTCTGAGTCTCGCTGTGGAGGTGTACGGTCCCACCCGGAAGGTGACCGTGCCAGAATCCTGCTGGGTGACGTTGCGGAGTGTCAACTTGTGCACCCGTCCTCTCTCAACCGAGATCTCATTCATCTGGTTGCTTTGAAGCGACAAATCTTGCAATTTCCACTCCACATCTTTTGCGTTGTCATGGGAGACTTCGCACTCAAAGGTGACTTCTTCCTCTTCCAAAACCTCTGCGCTTTTCAGTCCCTGGATGATGGTGATGTCCACTTCTACAAAGGCCACAAGATCCATCAGTGATAGTGACAACATAGACCATAAACCACCACCTATAACCCATCACAAAAGGATTTCAGCTGTGGGTTTGGTCCCAGTTAACTACAGGCATTCTTCAAGTTACAACCAGAATTGAGACAGTAATTTTCATTGCTAATAAGCAAGAAGGTTTTTAAGTGAGTCTTGCCCAATCATATGACCTTTTTGACTACAGTTGTTAAGTGGATCACTGCAGTTTTAAAGTAAATCACACTGTTATTAAATGAAACCAGCTTCCCACCATTGCTTGTCAGGAGGAGGCTGAGAAAATTTAAATGGTGATCACATGACCTTGGGAAGCTGCAACCATCATAATAGCAATAGCTCTTAGACTTATATACCGCTTTATAGTGCTTTACAGCCCTCTCTATAATAAATTCATGTCAGATGCCAGTGCCCAATTTTTGATAACCTGACTGTGGAGAATGGTGCAATGGTCATAAGTGTAAGGACTGGTCACAAGTCTCTTTTTTCAGTACCATTGTAACTTTGAATGGTCACAAAATGAATGGTTGTAAATCGAGGATTATCTGTATCTTACCAGGATGTATTCTGTACTTTCCGCAAGAAATAAAAATGTTGCATCATTTAGTGACCATTCAAAGTTACAATGGAACTGAAAAAAAGTGACATGACCATTTTTCATGCTTACAACCATTGAGCATCCCCATGGTCACATGATCGAAATTCAGATATTTGGCAACTGACTCATATTTATGACATGTCCTGGGCTCACATGATCCCTTTTTGCTTGTTCTGACATGCAAAGTCAATAGGGAAGCCAGATTCACTTAACTGTGTGATGAGCTTAACAAACTGCAACGATTCATTTAACAAATGTATCAAGAAATTTCATAAAATAGGAAACTCAAAATTCACTTAACAAATTTCTCAGTTAGCAATAGAAAATTTGGGGTCAATTTTGGTTGTAATTCAAGGACTACCTGTACTAAAGCTGCAGATGTCAAGTTGAAGGAAAAACCAAAACCAAAGGACCACTTGATTGAAATGGTGTTTCAGGTTTTACTTGTCATATCAAAAGACATTGACCATCCTCCACAAAGCAAACCCCATCCAAGGAAGCAAGTATCAAAGAAGTCTCATAAATCAAATTTCGTGCTAGGAAAAATGGAATACAGAATCCTGAAAACTGAAGAAGTAAAAAACCAGGCTTGTATTATGAGTACAAGCTTGCTCCAGTAATGAAGGCATCAGGCTAGAAACTGGGAGACTGGGAGTTCTAGACCATACTTAGGCATGAAAACCAGCTGGGTGAGTTTGGGACAATCACAAGGAGATGGGGAGTTCTAGACCTGCTTTAGCCATGAAAACTGTCTAAGTAACTTTGGGCCAATGACCAGGAAACATGGAGTTTTAGACCTGCCTTAGCCATGAAAACTGGCCAGATGATTTTGGCACAATCACCAGGAGACTAGGAGTTGTAGTCTGCTTAAAAAAAAAAAGTACCTTGCACAGATAACGTGGCAGATGTGGTTTGGTCTCCAATGCTACATGAATATTCACCGCTGTCTTGGAGTTGCAAGTTATGAATGAGTAACTCATGGATGCCCCCATCTTGTTGGATGTCATATTTGGGGCTAGCGTAGATTCTTGCACCATCTTTGTGCCATTCCACGGGGGCTTTAGTGACTGTGATCTCACAGTGTAATCTGGCTGTGCTTCCCTCATCCGCTTTCTCATCCTTCAGCCGTTGTGTGAATTCAGCTTTGAGGACTGTGCGGGTCAAAAGGAATGGGAGAAAGTAAAACATTTGACCTTACTACTATTAAGCTCAGAGATTGTTAACTAAGCTTCCATCAAGCTCAAAGAGCACCAAGGACTCCACATTCCTCCCCACAAAGCCAATCTCTTCTAGCATTGATGATGTTATTTAATTGAATAACGAAACATCGGCAAGAAAACTTCCAAGCTCACAAGGACCCTATAGTCTTCTTCTCCTTCTCCCTCTCCTTCCCGCCCTGCCTTTCTCCTCCTCCTCCCTGCAAACCCCCCTCTCTTCTAGCACTGATCATGTTTCCTAGCTGAGTCATGAAACATCTACAAGAAAATCACCAAGATCAGAGAGCACCAAGGACCCCAGAATTCAACCCTGAGCTACAGATATGGTCTTCTATCAAGGCTACCAACTACCTTGAAGGTCTGTGTGAATCAGACCAAATATTATTTGATTCATTTCAGAAGACACTCTGATTCATTTCAGATATTGCAAGGTCTTTGATTTGGTGTGCTGCAAATGGCAGAAAACAGATTTTTTAAAAAAATTAAATTTGATTTGATAGCTCAAAACAGCTTTGCAATTCTACTTGGAAAAGTCAACTCAGTTCAGAAATGAAATTCAGCTGAATATTTGCACAACACTATTGTGAGACTAATTGTGGAACCATTAGAAGAGGTTTATTTCCATTTAATTTCAGTGACATATCTGAGCAGAATTGCCCAATTGATGCACAAAGAACAAAATTTAAATCCCTCTTTTTCTATACTGTTAATTACATTGCAGAGAGAAGCCTACTCCCGGTTTCAAAGTCACACATGGTACCCATATTTATTTTTTAAAAACTTTAACTAAGGGTGATTAAAACCTAAAAGGTAGTTTGAAGCAGAATCAAATTCCAACTGAAATGTATCTTTTTATGCTCATATGTCACAGAATTACACAAGTCTAATGGTCCATAGACAAATTTCATAACTAATAAAATTATTTTGAGCGTTCAGAACAACACACAACATATTCAGAAGGTCTCTATGGCTATAATAGAAAGTGAAAGTTGTTAAAATATCAAAAATCAGATATAAATTTCCTTGAATTGGGGATTTTGAGTTTGTAATCGCAAGGGCCTATCAAATTACAATTTTACTATATCCAAATACAGGTAGTCCTCAACTTATGACCACAATTGAGCCCAAAATTTCTATTGCTAAGTGAGGCATTTGTTAAATGAATTTTGCCCCATTTTATGATCTTTCTTACCACATGAGTGAATCACTGCACTCATTAGGTTAGTAACATGGTTATAAAGTGAATCTGGCCTCCCCATTGATTTTACTCAGAAGGTCTCAAAAGGCAACCACATAAATCTGCAATTGTCATAAATACATGTCAGTTACCAAGCGTCTGAATTTTGGTCATGTCACCAAGGGGATACTGCAACAGTTGTAAGTGTGAAAAATGGTAATAAGTGCCTTTTTTCAGAACCATTGTAATTTTGAACAGTGACTAAGTGAATGGCTGTAAGTCAAGGACTACCTGTAATGTCTTTTACTGCTGAAAGGGTCTCCAGAGAAAATTCCACAGATTGATTTGGAAATCTATATTATGCAATGCTGCATTCAAAAAATGCAGATTAAAAATTCAACTCTTCCTTCATCAAGCATTGTCCACTTAATTAAATGTTGAAAAGCTACGGGAGAAACAGATCTCCATTCAATTAAATCCATACTAAATCATTAAAATACAGGGACTCCTCAACGTCATTTAGTGACCATCCAAAATTACATGAGCCCTGCAAAAAGTACCTTACAATCTGATCTTTGTCTTATGACCATTGCAGCATCCCCATAGTCACATGATCAAAATTTGTAGTCTTGGCAATTGGCATGGATCTACAATGGTTGCAGTGTCCCAGGCTCATGTGATTGCCATTTGTGAGCTTCCCACAAGCAAAGTCAATAGGGGAAGCCAGATTCACTTAATGATCGCATGATTCACTTAACTGCAATGATTCACTTAATGACTATGGTAAAAATATACCTAAAATGGACAGAAATCACTTAACAACTGCCCTACTTAGTGACAGACATTCTTGTCCCAATTGTGCTAATAAATTGAGAACTACCTATAGGGTGCAAACCCTTTCAAAAAGAGAGCACCAGGAATCTTACAATCTTCCTCCTCCTCTCTGCAAACTCCCCTTCCCACTACGGTAGCACTGATAATGTTATCTAGTTGGGTCGTGAAATGTCTGTAAGAAATCAACAAAGTTCAGAGAGTACTAAGGACCACACAATTTACCTCCTCCACTTCTTCTTTCTCCTCCTCCTCAAAATTGGGAAATTGGGAGTTCTAGTCTTGCATTAGCCATGAAAGCTGGCTGGGTGACTTTGAGCCAACTTCCAAGTGATGGTGAGTTCAAGTCCGCTTTAAAAAAACACATACCTTGCACAGATAATGTGGCAGATGTAGTTTGGTCTCCAACAATGCACGAATATTTTCCACTGTCTTGGGGTTCCAAGTTACGAATGAGTAAATCATGGATGCCACCATCTTGTCTGATGTCATATTTGGGACTAGCATGAATCCTTACACCATCTTTGCGCCATTCTGCTTCAGCTTTAGGGACTGTCACCTCACAGTGAAATTTGACTGTACTGCCCTCATCCACCTTCTCATCCTTCAGGCGCTGTACAAATTCAGGCTTGAGGGCTGTGGAGTCAAAATGATGACAGAAATGACAGATTTTTTTTAAAAAAAATACAATTCTTTCATTAAGTGGCAGTTCACACCAATTTCTGACAAATAAATGCTGGGAAAAGTTGGTTATATAGGACCAATGGATGCTTGTATGTCCCAGGAAGTACTGTTAGTGGTAAAATATTATACATTTCACAGATATTCCTGAAAGCAGTGTGGACCTTAGATGAGAGAGGTGAGATTCATATACAAGTCATAGAATAGGGTATAATATGATGGGAAGGGAATCCCTTCCAGTGGAATCCCACCCTTCTAATCCAATCCCCAGCTCGAGCAGGAATCCTATCCCATTCCAAACAAATGGCTGTCCAGTCTCTTTTTTAAAACTTTTACTGATGAAACTGGCACATATTTATGACAGCTGCAGCATCCCAGGGACATGTGATCACCATTTTTGACCTTCCTAGCCAGCTTCTGAAAAGCGAAGTCAACAGGGAAATTCAGATTCACTTAACAACCACCTGATTCATTTAACAACTGCAATGAATTGCATCACAAACATGATAAAAAATCTTCTTAAGATTGGGCACAACTCACTTAATAACTCTCTCTCCCTCTCTCCTCCCTCCCCTCTCTCTTTCTGTATTAACAAAATTACAGGAAGTCCTTGACTTACAAACATTCATTTAGCAACCATACAAATTTACAACAGCATTGAAAAAGTGACTCATATCTGGTCCTTGCACTTATGACCATTGCATCATACAGTATGATCAAAATTTGGGTGCTTGACAATAGGCATGTATTTACGATGGTTGCAGTGTCCCTGGGTCATGTGATCATCATTTGAGACCTTCCCAACCAAGTTTCCGACAAGCAAAATCAATGGGAGAAGCTAGAGTCATTTAACAATTGCAATATTCACAGTAAAATGATTCTAAAAATGTCCGCAAATCAGTTAACAACTACCTTGTTTAGCAATAGAATGTTCCTGCTGTGTTGATTTACCTCATGATGTTCCTGTTTGCCTGACAAACTATTTTGCTATATTATACTATATTAGTCTATATTAATGTGAAATGTATTTGCTTATATAAAACAAGTTCATGCCAGAGTCTCTGACTCCATTTGGACACCAGCTACATAATTCCCTGACAGAATGACTTTATAAAAAAACACATACCTTGCACAGACAATGTGGCAGACGTGATTTGGTCTCCAACAATGCAGGAATACTCTCCGCTGTCTTGGGGTTCCAAGTTATGAATGAGCAAATCATGGATGCCACCATCTTGTCTGATGTCATATTTGGGACCAGCATGGATTTTTGCACCATCTTTGCGCCATTCTGCTGGGGCTTTAGGGACTGTCACCTCACAACAAAATCTGACTGTGGTGCCCTCATCCACTTTCTCATCCTTCAGTCGCTGCGTGAATTCAGGCTTCTGGACTGTGGGATCAAAATGAACAGAAGTAAATTTTTTTAAAAATACAATTCTTTCATTAAGTGGCAGTTCTCACCTATTTCTGAAAAATGGAATCTTGGGAAAAATTGGTTGTACAAGACCAATGGATGTTTGATGTGTGGTGTGGGTCTGGGTGTGTGTACACAAACACACACACACATAATTTCTGGTTTCTAGGAGGACGAGGTACATATACTTACACACACATACACACACACACAAACATCAAATATCCATTGACCAACCATATATATATGAATTTCATCTCTTTTATCTTATCATTCCCATCATATTTTAATTTTTTATATTTTGCTCTGATTACCTCCTCCTTCTAGAATCTGGGAAATTGAGAGTTCTAGTCCCACTTTAGCCATGGAAGCTGGCTCGGTGACTTTGGGCCAAGCACCAGGAGACTGAGAGGGTTTTGGTCTCACTTTATCCATAAAAGCCAGCTGGGTAAATTTGAGCTAATCTCCAAGACACTGGGTGTTCTAGTCCACTTTAGGCATAAAAACTGGTGGGTGATTTTAGGCTAATCACCAGGAGATTGTGAGTTCTAATCCAATTTAAAAAACACATACCTTGCACAGATAATGTGGCAGACGTGATTTGGTCTCCAACAATGCAGGAATACTCTCCACTGTCTTGGGCTTCTAAGTTATGAATGAGCAAATCACGGATGCCACCATCTTGTCTGATGTCATATTTGGGACCAGCATGGATTTTTGCACCATCTTTGCGCCATTCTGCTGGGGCTTTAGGGACTGTCACCTCACAACAAAATCTGACTGTGGTGCCCTCATCCACTTTCTCATCCTTCAGTCGCTGCGTGAATTCAGGCTTCTGGACTGTGGGATCAAAATGAACGAAGTAAATTTTTTAAAAAATACAATTCTTTCATTAAGTGGCAGTTCTCACCTATTTCTGAAAAATGGAATCTTGGGAAAAATTGGTTGTACAGGACCAATGTATGTTTGATGTGTGGTGTGGGTGTGTTTGTGTTTGTGTGTGTGTGTGTGTGTACACACACATAATCTCCCGATTTCTAGGAAGACGAGGTACATATACATACACACACCTAGACACACACACTCTCACAAACATCAAATATCCATTGACCAACCATATATATATGAATTTCATCTCTTTCATCTTATTATTCCCATCATATTTTAATTTTTTATATTTTGCTTTGATTACCTCCTCCTTCTAGAATCTGGGAAATTGGGAGTTCTAGTTCCACTTTAGCCATGGAAGCTGGCTGGGTGACTTTAGGCCAATCACCAGGAGATTGTGAGTTCTAATCCAATTTAAAAAACATACCTTGCACAGACAATGTGGCAGATGTGGTTTGGTCTCCAACAATGCAGGAATACTCTCCGCTGTCTTGAGGTTCCAAGTTATGAATGAGCAAATCACGGACGCCACCATCTTGTCTGATGTCATATTTGGGACTAGCATGAATCCTTACACCATCTTTGCGCCATTCTGCTGGGGCTTTAGGGACTGTCACCTCACAACGAAATCTGACTGTGGTGCCCTCATCCACTTTTTCATTCTTCAGTCGCTGTGTGAATTCAGGCTTGAGGGCTGCAGGGTCAAAAAGAATGAGAGTAAGTAAAACATTTAACTTTCATCTACTAAGTGAAATTCTGAGCAGTTTCAGAAAAATAGAAGCCTGCGATTAAAGTTTTACAGGACCAATGGATGTTTGGTGTCCAAAGTAAAATTTGTCAGTGACAAAACATTATTCAGTAACAGAATAACAAAGTTGAAAAAAAGGTTGGAAGGGATCTTGGAAGTCTTCTAGTCTAACCTTCCTGCTCAAGCAGGAGATCCTATACCATTTCAGACAAATAGTTGTCTGCATGGTAGGATTTAATTTTTTTTTAGTACGGGTTCTGTGGGCATGGCTTGGTGGATGTGGCAGGAGAAGGATACTGTAAAATCTCCAATCAGAAGTGGGATTTGCTGGTTCTCCAAACTACTCAAAATTTCCGCTACCGGTTCTCCAGAACTGGTCAGAACCTGCTGAAAACCCACCTCTGGTTGTCTGGAATTTTTTCCTAAAAACCTTCAGTGTTGAAGCACTCACAACTTCTGGAGGAAAGTCCTTCCACTGATTAATTCTCGCTGTCAGGAAATTTTTTTCTTGGTTCTAAGTTACGTCTGTTTTGATTGGTTTCCAACCATTGTTTCTTGTTTTGCCTTCAGGTACTTTGGAGAATTAGATGGACCCCTCTTCTTTGTGGCAACCCTTCAAATATTGGAAGACTGCTCTCATGTGACCCCCCCAGTCCTTCTTTTCATTAAAGTAGACATACCCAATTCTTGCAACCGTTCCTATCTTTCCATATCCTAATCATCCTTTTTGCTCTTCTTGGCATCCTTTCTAGAGCCTCAATATTTTTTCTGTATCATGGTGACCAAAATTGGATGAAATATTCCAAGAGTGTTTTTGCTATGGTATTATAATATGGTATTAACATTTCAGTGATTCTATTCTATCCCCCTGTTAATGCAACCAAGAACTGTTTTGGCCTCTTTGGCAGCTAGAACACACTGCTGAATCATATTTAAGTTATTTCCACTAGGACTCAAGATCCCTCTTGCAGTTACTAATATTGAGCCAGGTACCATCCATTCTATACCTCTGCATTCAGTTTTTCCGGCCTAAGTGTAAAATCTTATTTTTCTCCCTACTGAATTGCATTTTGTTGGATAGGGCCCTGTGTTCAAGTCGGTTGAGATCCTTCTGGATCTTGAGCTTGTTTGCTGGGGTGTTAACTATTTCTGATAGCTTGGTGTCACAGAATAGAATGGAATGGAATGGAATGGAAGGGAAGGGAAGGGAAGGGAAGGGAAGGGAAGGGAAGAGAAGAGAAGAGAAGAGAAGAGAAGAGAAGAGAAGAGAAGAGAAGAGAAGAGAAGAGAAGAGAAGAGAAGAGAAGAGAAGAGAAGAGAAGAGAAGAGAAGAGAAGAGAAGAGAAGAGAAGAGAATCTCTTCTTGAAAGTCTCAAGTAATGGCGCTCCCACAACTTCCGAGGGCAAGGTGTTCCATTGATTGATTGTTCTCATTGTCAGAAAGTTTCTCCTTATTTCCAGGTTAAATCTCTCCTTGTTCAGTTTCCATCCATTATTCCTTGTCTGGCCTACAGGCGCTTTAGAAAATAGCTTGACCCCTTCCTCTCTGTGGTAGCCCCTCAAATATTGGAAGACCGCTATTATGTCTCCCTTGGTCCTTCTCTTCACTAGACTAGCCAAGCCCAGTTCCTGCAAGCCCAGTTCGTTGTATGTTTTAGCCTCAGTCCCCTAATCATCCTGGTTGCTCTTCTCTGTACTTTTTCTAGAGCCTCAACATCTTTTTTATAATGTGGTGACCAAAACTGGATGCAGTAGGTGTGCATCTTACTAAGTAAGCCATCTTACTAAGGCTTTTTAGAGTGGTATTAGTACTTCTCTTGATCTTGACTGTATCCCTCTGTTAATACAACTTAGGATTGCATTAACTTTTTTGGCTGCTGCTGCACACGGCTGGCTCATATTTAGCTGGTTATCCACTAAGATTCCAAAATCCCTCTCACAGAATAGAATAGAATACTTTATTGGCCAAGTGCAATTGGACACACAAGGAATTTGTCTTGGTGTAAATACTCTCAGTATACATAAAAGAAAAGATACATTCGTTAAGAATCAAGAATCATAATGTACAACACTTAATGATAGTCATAGGGTACAATCAGCAATCAAATCATATACTAATGTATTGAGATCTTCATCTATCCCCTCATCTAAATCACTGATGAATATATTGAAGAGTACTGGGCCTAAGACAGAGTCTTGGGGTTCACTATTGCATACTTCCCTCCATGTAGATGCAGTTCCATTCAGGACCACACATTGAGTGTGGTTGGTCAACCAGTTATGAATCCATTTGGTGATGATATTGTCTATCCCACATTTTTCTAGCTTATCAAGAAGTAGGTGGTGGTCTACTTTATCAAATGTCTTCCTAAAGTCCAAGTAAATTATTTCCCCATCTTTTCACTGGTCCACTCATTTTGTCACATTGTCATAGAATGCAATAAGATTTGTCTGGCATGCTATATTTTTGAGAAACCCATATTGACTTATGGTTATGACTTTGCTTGGTTCTAGGTGTTTTCAGATCACTTGCTTGCTTATTTTTTCCCAGGATTGATATCTGGGAAGATACCAAAAAAGATATTCAAGCAACTGATCTGTGAACACCTAGAGACAAGCAAAGTTATAACCAGTAGCCATCATGGGTTTGTCAAAAGCAGATCATGCCAATCTTATTGCATTCTTTGACAAAATGACCAAAGAAAAATGAAGATTAAAATTTAAATGTTCCTCTGCCAAATGTTGCATATTTAATACAGATAGTCCTTATTATCACAACTGAGCCCCAAGTTTCTGTTGCTGAGACATTTGTTAAGTGAATTTTGCCCTATTTTATGACGTATCTTGTCATAATTGTTAAGTGAACCACAGCAGTTGTTAAGTGATTAAGACAATTGTTCAGTAAATCTGGCTACCCCATTGACTTTGCTTTTCAGAAGATTACAAAAGGGGATCATATGATCCTGGAACACTACAACCATCATATATACAAGTCATATATGTCAAGCGCCTGAATTTTGATAATGTGACCATGGGGATGTTGCATTGGTTTTAAGTATGAAAAATAGTCATAGTCATTTTTTTCAGTGCCATTATAACTTTGAACAGTCACTAACTGTTGTTAAGTTGAGGACTACTTATACATAAAAGCTAAGGGAAAAACACACATGTATGTCAATAAAGCCTATAATAAATATCTCTTTTTAGTTTCACTTTTAACAAAAGCTGCTGAGTTTATTTATCATTTGTTAGGTTTCTTTAAGAAACTTAACTATATTGGTTTACTATATATGGCTGAAAGTCAGAATGACTCAGCATTATCTTGTAGCCAAGATGCTGATTGGCTACAAGAAGCAGGAGTGCTATATAGTAAGAAGCCAGAGAGCACATAGCTAGTCTCTGTGAGTGTCTGTGTGTGTGCTACAGGAATGCTGCTACTGGTTTGCTAGGCTTCTACTCTGCTACTCTGCTACTCAGCAAGTATCTTCAACGCTGTAACTATTTCTCCATTGATGCATGGATGTATTGAAGATGATGTATTGCTGTTATATCTACTGAACAAGAATGGTTAGTAAGCTAATCTACTGATGGATGAGCTGTGTATGATATTGGACTAAAACTTGGACTGTGCTTATATCACTGTATATAAAGACTTTGCACTTCAACTGCTGTGCTTGTGTGGTTCAATACTCACTGCTACAATCTGAACACTACTTCTGTCTGCTGTATTACTCCTTGATACCAAGGATACTATGCTAAATACTTAACATTGGTTATGGACCCAGGCTATCCAGTTACCCCAGAACGTCAAGAAATACCATAACCCAGACCTATGCAAGATATCCTAGGTCCAGTGTCAAAGGTTGTTAGTGTGAACTGAGTGAGTCACTATACAGAAGGTTCATTGTGGTATATGGTTGAAGTGAAGATGGCACAAGAAGATATGTCCAACTTAGCTATGATTACCCGGTTGGATGGCACCAACTATGTTACCTGGTCCACTAAGTGCAGTTTGCTCTTGAAGAGAGAAGGACCATGGAATGCTGTTGTCAATCCACTGGATGTAGAAGCTTTGGATACCTCGAACGATGTTGACCGAAAGAAGCTAGATGAATTTGCCAGAGACAACAAGAGAGCTTTGTGCATTATTGGACTTACTCTTGGTGATTCACAGCTTGTGCATGTTCATGGTGTGGAATCTGCAGCTGAATGCTGGAAATCCTCAAGAAGCTCTATGTTACAAACAGTGTTGATTCTCATATTAATCTAACACAAAAACTGTTTAGAGCGCGTATGCGTAAAGGCGGAGATACGCTTACTCATTTGGAGTACATGAAGAGAACTCTGCAACAACTTCATGAACAGGAGGTGATATTCTCTTAACTTCATCAAGTTTATATTATTCTTTCATCTTTAGATGACTCTTATGATGACTATGTATTTTCACTTGAAGTGTTAGACAAGGAAGAAATGATTTTGACTAACATAACAGGGAAGCTAATAGAAGAGTCATGATGGCGAAAGGACAGACAACAACTGAGACAAGATGACCAATCTACGGATGAAGAAAAAGCTACAGTTTATGTTGTTAGAAAATGTTATGTATGTGGGGCTAAGGTCATTTGGCTAGAAATTGCAAGAAGAAAAATACACAGGGTAGAAAGTTGAAAAAAAAAACAGCAATAATTTAGCTATCTGTAATGCTAGTTTATCAGGAAACCATGATAAATGGGTTATAGATAGTGGAGCATCACATTGTATTACTAATAGAAAGCAACAGTTTGTTCATATGGAGCACAGTGCTCAAAGTATTTCACTGGCTAATGGCTGGAAGCTCAAGGCTTCAAGAAAAGGTAATGCATTTTGTTCATGCTGTATGTGCCTAGCACGACATATCAGTTATTATCAGTGAGTGTACTGGTAAAGGCATGATATATAGTAACATTCAAAGGATTAGAATGTGTGTTAGAGAAACAAGGTAAGCGTGTTACAGCTAAACTTGATAATGGCTTGTTTATATTGCAAGATAACCCAGTTTTAAATATTAAGGTGGGGTTTGAAAACAGAAAGCCACATGATGAATGTATCCATCTATTACACAGACCCGTGGGGCATGTTAATTTTAAAGCATTAAGAAAAACTGTGGGATTATCAAAAGGTATTAAGATTAAGCCTTGTAAGCATTATGTAGATTGCAATGTTTGTAACAAGGAAAAGAGTAAGCTAACTCCTGCTAATAGAACAAATGGTTTTAAAGCGAGTGAGCCTCTACAAGTAGTAGTAGCAGACTTAATTGGTCCAAAGGAACCCAGCTTTGGGGGAGCTAGGTATATATTAAGTATTGTAGATTTGTATTCTCGATATGGGTTTTGTTATTTAATGAAAAGCAAGGCTGAAACATATCAGAATTTTACAAATTGGTTAAGGTTTGTAAAAAGAAAGACAAAACTTAAAATCATGGCATTAGTTACTGATAATAGGTCAGAGTTCACTAATAATAAGTTTGTAACTATGTTGAAGAAGGCAGGTATAGACCATAAGCGGTCTGCACCTTATAGACCTCAACATAATGCTTATTGTGAACGTAGAGTCAGACATTACAAACCATGGTAAGAGATATGCTCAGTGATTCTGGACATTTTGTGGGGAGAAGCCACATAATGTGCTAATCAGATCCTAAACAATGTAGTCCACACAGCAACAAATGAATTGCTGTTTGTTCGCTGGCATGGTAGACAACCAAATCTTAGTTATCTCCATGTATTTGGTATCCCTGCATGGGTACATATCCCAGCTCAGCTAAGAAGCAAGGAGCAAACTAGGGCTAGGCTATGACGGATATTCTGACCTTCCGGCGCGCAGTAAAAACCCTGCTTTTTGAACAGGCCGGCCTGGCCCAGTAACTATGTTTTTTGGTTTTAATCAATTAAATTAGGGTTTTATTAGTTTTAATTTTTAACTTAAATTTTAATAGACAGCCGATTTGGTTATTTAATTTATTTTTAATAGTATTTATTATATTTTTATTGTATGTTTTTAGTGGGCTGTTCACCGCCCCGAGTCCCTTTTTGGGAGAGGGAGCGGTATAAAAGTACGATTAAAATAAAAAAATAAAAATAAATAGAAAAATGTATTTTATAGGATATGAATCTAATCACAGGTCATTTAGATTTTGGGAACCAGACACAACTAAGATTTATCGTAGTGCTAATGCAAAGTTCCTAGAGCACATAGGATGGGAGAAAATAGACCAGGATTATGTCATTATAGAATCAAAGGTACCAATTAAGAATAAAGATAGTAATGAATTTGTAGAGGAAACACCAAGTGATGATTTAGATATAGAGGAGTCCTCTGTCTCTTTAAAAGAGGAAGAAGTAGATAAAAGCTCGATAGGGGAGGAAAAAGAGGAGTTTAATCAGGTGACTAGTCCAGTATTGCCCAGAAGGACTACAAGAGTGTCACGACCTCCTGATAGATACCAGGCTAATGTTGCTCAGCAAACAGGTCTTGAACCTTATGAAGACATTAAGTCTTACTCTGAGAAAGAGCAAAAAGCTTGGAATGAAGCTATGAAAAAGGAGCTAAAGTCATTGAATGAATTAAAGGTATTCGATGAAGTCAAACTTCCTAAAGATGAAAAGGCAATTGGGTGCAGATGGGTTTATAAACTGAAGAAAGATATGGAAGGAAATGTGATCCATAAGGCACGCCTAGTCGCTCTGGGTTTTACCCAAACAAAGTTAGACTACTACGAGGTTTTTTTAACACTTTAAAGCAGTGCTAGTATGGGCAGCAAAGAATAAATACGTAGTGAATCATATAGATGTTGAAACACGCTCCATTACAACATACTAAATATATGAAGAAACCTCTGGGAGTGAATGATAATAGGAAGGAGACTGTTTGGTTATTAAAGAAGAGTTTATATGGTTTTAAACAGTCAGGCCATGAGTGGAATAAATGCATAGTAAAAGAATTAAACAAATTAGGTTTTGTGAGTGGTTTGGTAGACCCATGTTTGTTAAAAAGAAAGAAGAATGGGATATTGGAATTGTTATTATTATTTACTGATGATATTGCCATAATCACTAAGACTATGCAGGAATCTGAAGATATAATAGAAAGTTTGCAAGCTAAGTTTAAGATAAGAATACTAGGAGAAGTTAAACATTATCTTGGACTTGATATATGTAAGACACAAAAAGGGTTCAAAATATCTCAAGTGAATAAAATAATCGCTTTATTAAAAAGATATAGCATGGACCAATGTAAAACTTCCAAAACACCTATGGGGAAGGAGCTTAACAATGATGACAATGAAAGTCCTTTATTTAATAAGAATATCTATCAATCTTTGATAGGTAGTTTATCATATTTAGGAAATTGGTCAAGGCCAGATATTGCTTATAGTGTAAATCAGCTGGCAAGATACACTAAAGAGCCGAACGTTAAAAATTGGAAAGCTGCAAAGCGAATACTTAGATATTTGAAGAAAACTTTGCATTATGCTTTGTATTTAGAACCTGATAAGGAGTTAAGTCTTACTGCATATACTGATGCAAGTTTTGCAAATGATGTTAAAACAAGGAAATCAACATCTGGTTTGATTATAATGCTGGGGAATGTAATAATTGAATGGCAATCAATTAGACAGCAACATATCAGTCTTTCAATGATGGAAGCTGAATTTTCTTGTTTATCTTTGTTTTGTACAAAGCTGATTTATTTTAAACAACTATGTTTGGATTTTGAGTTGGATGTAAGTAAACCATTTACTGTATATGAAGATAACCAGGCTGCTATAAAATTAGCAACAAGTATCGCTGTTAGAACAAGATCAAAGCATACTGATTTAAGTTATGGCAATGTGTGGAAAACAAACTGATTGTGCTAGAGTATTGTGAGAGTGAACAGAATATTGCTGATAACTTCACAAAGGCACAAGGTTTTCAGAAACACAATGATTGTTGTAAGAAATATGGTTTAATTCTGTAAATCTGTAACACTGTAAATATGCACTGTAACTTTGTGTATGTGTATATATGTGTAAATATAATGGTTGTTTATATATAGTAAATCAAAGGGGAATATGTTAGATTTTTTTAAGAAACTTAATTATATTGGTTTACTATATATGGCTGAAAGTCAGAATGACTCAGCACTATCTTGTAGCCAAGATGTTGATTGGCTACAAGAAGCAGGAGTGCTATATAGTAAGAAGCCAGAGATCACATGGCTAGTCTCTTTGAGTGTCTGTGTTTATGCTACAGGAATGCTGCTACTGGTTTGCTGGGCTTCTACTATGCTACTCTGCTACTCGGCAAGTATCTTCAAAACTAACTATTTCTCCATTGATGCATGGATGTATTGAAGATGATGTATTGCTGTTATATCTACTGAACAAGAATGGTTAGTAAGCTAATCTACTGATGAATGAACTGTGTATGATATTGGACTGAAACTTGGACTGTGCTTATATCACTGTATATAAAGACTTTGCACTTCAACTGCTGTGCTTGTGTGGTTCAATACTCACTGCTACAATCTGAACACTACTTCTGTCTTCTGTATTACTCCTTGATACCAAGGATACTATGCTAAATACTTAACATCATCTATCAATACATTTGTGTAAATTTTACCTTTAACAGTCAATATAGCTGAAGTTTTCTGATCTCCACAAATACAGGTGTAACGTCCAGCATCCTCAACTTTTAAATTGTGAATTACCAACTCAGTGGCAGATGCTTCCTGTTTCAATTGGTATTTGTCTCCTTTTAATTTGTTTCCTTCCTTCATCCATTCCACAGGAGCAGCTTTGGTGAGCTCACAATGCAGCATGGCTGTTTCATTTTCGATGGCTGTCACATCCTTCAGTTTCTGTTTGAATTGGGGAGGTAGGGCTGAATGACATAAGAGAAGGGTGTGAAGATTGTCCAGGGGTAGATGGACTTTGGACAAAGTTTGGTCAGAGGTAAGGGAAAGGAATCGATGTGAAAAAAAATAGAGTATGTCCTTCTCTTCCTTTCTTTATATTTTTTCCTTCCTGCCTTTCTCAATGTTGTCCTTCCTTCCTTCCCTTCCTCCTGCCCTTCCTTCCCCTCCTTTCTTTTCTTTTCCTTCTTTCTATCCTTCTTCTTCCTCCCATTCTCCCTGTCACTTTTCCTTCCTTCCTTCCTTCCTTCCTTCCTTCCTTCCTTCCTTCCTTCCTTCCTTCCTTCCTTCCAACTTTGATAGACAAACCACAAGACATTGACAAATGAGACAAAAATCCCACAGATTTGCCAAATGCAGAACTCAAGATAAATTGATTTACCGCGGACTGCAAGAGCCGCAGTGGTTTTCTGATCACCACAGACACAGGAGTATTCTCCGGCATCTCCAAGACCAAGGTTATGGATCACACACTCTACCACAGGGCCTTCCTGCTTCAGGCTGTATTTGTCATTTGCACGCAGTGTCTTGTGTTTCTTTTTCCATTCCACCGTAGCCATTTTTGTCAGCTCACACTGGAGAGCAATAGTTCCACCTTCTGTAGCTTCTTGGTCTTCCAGACCTTTCTTGAACATTGCAGGGATGGCTGGAGAAGTTCAGAAGGAAGAAAGCAGGTGAATACCCAGATGTTGAAGAAAAGGATCCGTTTGTAGGCCCTATGGATCATTCTCCCCCTTTTCTTCCAAACTCATTAGCTTGAAGTGTCTTCTAGAAGACCTCCAAGGTCCCTTTCAAATGTGTAACAGTAGTCCTTGACTTACAGTTCATTCAATGATCGTTTAAAGTTACAATAGCACTGAAAAAAGTGACTTATGGCTGACTTCCACACATATGAATGTTGAAACATCCCCATAGTCTTGAGATCAAAATTCAGACGCTTGGCAACTAACATTTATTTATGACCTGTGATGTGCAATCACTTTTTGTGAACATGCAATCACTTTTTGTGAACCTCTGACAAATAAAGTCAATAGAGAAGCCAGATTCACTTAATAACCACGTTACTAACTTAACAACTGCAGTGATTCACTTACAAATTGTGGCAAGAAAGGTTATAAAATGGAGCAAAACTCACTTTTCAAAAGTCTCGTTTAATAACAGAAGTTTTGGGCTCAGTTGAGATTGTAAATCGAGGACTACCTTTATTCTTTTATTCCATCTTGATTTGAAGCAGCAAGATAATTTAATATATTTTTATTTATCCATAAGTAAGGAGAGGTGCCTCATGTATAAAAGAATCATTTTATATATGTAGTTGTCAACTTGCGACCCCAGTTGAGCCAAAATTTATATTACTAAGCAGGGTAGTTGAAAATGAATTTTACATTTTACAACTGTTCTTGCCAAAGTTCTTAAGGGAATCACTATAGTCATTAAGTTAGTAATACAGTTGTTCAGTGAATCTAGCTTCCCAATTGACTTTGCTTGTCAGAATTCCCAAAATATGATCAAATGATTCCAGGACATGACAATCATCATAAATATCAGTTGCCAAGTGTCTGAATTTTGATCATGTGACCACAGAGATGCTGCAACAGTTATAAGTGAAAAGTCGTAACTCATTTTTTCAGTATATTGAATGGTCATTAAATGAATGGTTGTAAGTCAAGAACTACCTATAATGAGGCATTATCTGTTCGCAGGTTAATAGAGTTGAAAACTTTGTATAATCCTTGTCTTTAACAGGTTTGAACCAGTTTTTATCAGAATTCATATTCATCAAAAAGAGCCTGTTGTGTTATTTCAAAGAACTAGAAACATTAATCAAAGGCACTCTTAGTTTCCGAAAACTTGTGTCCCCATCAGCTCCAGATTGTAAAATCACATCAGACACAATGTATGGAACTTCTAAGCAAATTCCTTCACCATTGTCTACCTGGAGGATCTATAGCAAATGAATGAATATTATTTGAACTTTATATATTGTGAAATATAAGGATATTTCTTAGCTATGGGGTCCTTTGTGCTCTCTGAGCTTGTTGGGTTTGTTGCAGATGTTTCATGACCTGACTAGGTAACATCATCAGAGCTAGAAGGGAGTGGGTCTAGCAAACCCCACTCCCTTCCTGAACTGGTGACATTACATAGTTAGGGCATAAAATGTTTGCAAGAAAACCACCGTTCAGAGAGCACCAAAGACGCTATTGTTCTTCTCCTCCTTCTCCTCCTTTCTCTTCCTCCTCCTCTCAGCAAGCTTCATTCTCTTCTAGCACTAGTGATATTACCTAGAAGGAATTTGCTTAGAAGTTCTCCTTTTCCTTCTCCCTCCCTCCCTCCTCCTCCTCTCTGCAAACCCAACCCTTCTAGCACAGATGACATTACTAAGTTGGGTCAGGAGATGTTTGCAAGAGAACCACCAAGCTCAGAAAGTACCAAGAATTGCATAGTTGAACCCCGCGCTATAAACATTCTCTTTTATCGATCTTACTCAGCTTCCAAGGGCTGTACAGATCTTTTGACTTCTTTCTTACATCTAAAATGACCAGAGGAAACCTAGATGTCCTCCTCACTTTCCATCTATTGGATTTGGCTATGGGAAACAAAACGTTTTATGTACCATTCACTCTTAAGAAAGCTGAAGTCTTCGAATCGCCAACGGTGCAACTATAATCCCCAGAATCGGCTATTTGCAAGCGGTGGACCACCAATTCAGCAACCACATCTTCCAGTTTCATTTCATATTTGTCACTGGGCTTCAGAACCTCACTGCCTTTCCACCACTTCACAAGGGCAGGAGTTTTGGTCAGCTCACACCGAAGAATGGCAATGCCATCTTCAGCAGCTTCAAGGTTCTTCAGGTTGACTTTGAAACGTGGAGGTAAGACTGGAGAGAGTAAATAGGACATTTGAAGTCATTCATCATCACAGCTAGAATAAATCCATGAGATTCCTCTTAAGGGTTATGTATGGAATCACTTTCAGGTAGTCCTCAACATACAATCACAATGAAGGCCCAAAACTTCCATTGCTAAGCAGGACAGATGCTAAGTGAGTTCTGCCCCATTTGATGACCTTTCTTGCTGCAGTTGTTAAGTGAATCCCTGCAGTTGTTAAGCTAGTCACATGGTTGCTAAGTGAATCTGGCTTCCCCAATTGTTACAAGGTCTCAAAAAGCAATCACATGACCCTGAGACTTAAAACCATCATAAATGTGAACCAGTTACCAAGCATTTTGATTTTGATCATGTTATTGTTGGGATGCTGCAATAATTGTAAATGTGGAAAATGGTCATAGGTCAATTTTCAGTGCTGTTGTAACTTTGAACAGTCACTAAACAAATGGTTCTATCTGTACTCTCCTAATCCACACTCCATCAACAGACATAAATTTTCCTGCTTTTCTGGTAAAATGGTACAATTAAATGTCTAGATCAGTGTTTCTCAACCTTGGAAAGTTTAAGATGAATGAACTTGAGCTCCCAGAATTCCCCACAAGGGATGCTGGACTAGATAATCTTAATGGCCCTCTTATAACTCTAAGATTCCAACTGCAAATTAAAAGAATGGGAGCTCAGGTTGTAACAGAAAGCAATAGATATAGAAGCTGGTGAAAAAAATAAATCCACTCAAATTGTGCATTGTTTCCAAAAGTGGCCTAAAACTCTAAAGAGATACCAAAGATTATAGGGTCCTTGGTGCTTTTTGGGCTTGGTGGTTTTCTTGCAGACGTTTCATGCCCAAACTAGGTATTATCATAAGCCCCAGCACTGATCACTTATCACTAGCACTGATGATGTTACTTAGCTGTGTCATGGAACATCTTCAAGAAAACCTTCAAGCTCAGAGGCCATTAAGAACTTCACAGTCTTCCTCCTTCCCTTCCTCCCCTCTAGCACTGATGGTATTCTCTAGTTGGGTCATGAAACATTTGCAAGAAACCACTAAGCTCAACGAGCACCAAGAACCCCAGTTCTCCTCCTCCCCTGCCTTCTACTCTACATAAACCCTACACTCCCTCTTAGTACTGATGACGTTCCCTAATTGTCATGAAACAACTGCAATAAAACAACCAGTTCAGCGAGCACCAAAGATTACACAATTCATTCCTAAACTACAGATATTCTCAAAGAATATCACCAACACCTACTTTTAATCAGAGAGAAAAAAGAGAGAGAGGTGTCATATATTTACCCTGCACAGTGACAGAAGCTGAGGTGGTCTGATCTTCACAAGTACAGGAATATTCTCCCGCATCCTTTTCAGTCACATCCTGGATTGTGAGCTCCGCGACATTTTCTTTCTGTTTGATTTTGTATTTTTCACCTGGCTGGAGTATCTGTGCATCTTTTCTCCAATCCACCATGGCAGTTTTATTTAAGGCACAGCGCAGAATGACCGTTCTTCCTTCCAAAACCTCTTGGCTTTTGAGTTCTTCTTGGAAACGCAGAGGTAGAGCTGTGGAGCATAACACCAACAGAGTATAGATTGTTTTAAATTTCAGAATTTTGAGATTTCCAGCAAGGGAGCTTTTTCAAGAATGCAACATGAAAAGAACTCAACCATGAGCATCTGAAGGGTGGAGCCAGCTGGGATTGTGACACAATTTGCATAATGCATGACATCACCACTGCTATTTGTATGATGTCATGGTGTAAATGACAATGACATCATTGTACAAATGCAATTTCAATTTGAAGCTGGTTGTCCTGTTGCATGCTAAAAATCAACATCCTTTTTATTGTTTCTATTGCTATTATAGTTTTAGAATGGTTTTAATGTTTTAATCATATTTTTTTAACTGAAGTAATGAAGGAAGGGGGAGGGAGGGAGGCAGTGGTGGGATTCAAATTTTTTTACTACCGGTTCTGTGGGCGTGGCTTGGTGGGCATGACAGGGGAAGGATACTGTAAAATCTCCAGTCAGAGGTGGTATTTGCCGGTTCTCTCAACTACTCAAAATTTCCACTACCGGTTCTCCAGAACTGGTCAGAACTTGCTGAAAACCACCTCTGGAGGGAGGGAGGGAGGAAGGGAGTGAGGGAGGGAGGAAATGGAGAGGAAGAAAGAATAAACAGGAAGGAATGATTGCACCTATACAGGTATTGGATGGATGGATGAATAAATAAATAAATAATTCCTAAGAGCGCATTTTCAGCTGAGATGTCACTTTCTTATTTAAAGATCAAAATAAATTTGAACCTGCAAATGTATACTGTAAAATATAATAGCCATGTTCTGCTTTTCTACACCAATTGGGATCCATCAAACATTTTAGACAAAAAAACCCACATTTTTTTTCCTAAAACATTATTCCTCCAGTTAGCAGAATTCAAATTTTTTGCTGCCTTACCAAATGCTTTTCACAAAGTGGGTCTTCATAAAACAGACAGGAAAGACATAGGCATTTTTCTCTAAACAAATAACTCAAGTTGGAACTACCACACTGAATGGGTCTAGAAATATATAACTACAAGCAACAATAGTACAAAAACAATTCAAAAATCAGAACTTTAGGAAGAGAAATAAGTAAAATACTTCCAAAATGGGAAATAAAAATAGCATTTCAATGGGCCCATGGGAAAAAATCTTTAAGAAGAAAGAAATGAAGGCAAAAAACAGCTGATAAAATAGAATTAAAAAGGAAGAAAAAAAGTTGCATGGATACCTTTAGGGAGGAAAATAAAGAATTGGATTAAAATATCTTTAAAGGAACAATGTAGAGAAAAAACAGCTGATAAAATAGAATTAAAAAGGAAGAAAAAAAGTTGCATGGATACCTTTAGGAAGGAAAATAAAGAATTGGATTAAAATATCTTTAAAGGAACAATGTAGAGATGCAATGCAAAATATCCTTTGGAAATGGCTCAAATTCTGGGCTAAATTGAAAGTTTAATTTGGAATTTTCAATGTTAAATTTTGCAGTGTTTAGTTTCGGAATGTTGGAGAAGAAGGTATAGGGTTAATATTGTATTAAGAGAGCCAACTTCATGTCCTCCTTTAGCCACAAAAATCATTCTGAAATTCTCCAAATAGAAAGAAGGTGGGATATAAAACTAATCAATCAATCAATAAATATGCATTTCTAAAATGTCAACATCTTTCTTAAAATGCAGTGATCAGAAATGAGTGTTAAAGATATGGTCTGCCCAATAGAAACTAGAAAAGAATAATACCATTTTATATATTGTAAGCTAATGTTAGGATGAAAAATCAACATATTTTTGAGAGGTGGTAAATTAAAAAAAGAATATATATTTCACTGCAACATATGTCTTACTTCTGATATAATAATTCTATGAAACCTGTTTTGATTCAGAAGACATTAATATGAGAACCAGTAAGGTGTAGTGATTAAGGTGTTGGGCTAGAAACCAAGACATGGCTAATTCTAATCCAGCCTTAGGCATGAAAGCCAACCAGCTGATTTTAGCCCAATCACCAGGAGATGGTGAATTTTAGTTCCGTCTTTAGCACGAAAGCTGACTGGATGACTTTGGGTCAAAGCATCAAGAGATGGTGAGTTCTAGTTCTGTCTGAGGTATGAAAGCCGACTAAGTGACTTTGGGCCATTTCCCCCACCACTCTCCTTCCCTCCCTCCCTCCCTCTCTCTCTCTACTCATCTCACGGGTTGTTGTTGTGGGGAAAATAGGTGCAGGAAGGTGTATTATTATTATGTATAGCCACCAGAAATTAATATGTCCCTGTGTCAAAAAGCACAAAAATTCTCTGTGGGAACACAGATTTGCACAATCAAGAAATTTTAACATGTTGTGATAACTATTAGCAAAGACTGCATATTGTTATGTGAGACAAGGAGAAAAGAGATCACACTGGAGTTTTGCACAATCAAGAAGATTTTGTCTAGAGAGAAATATCTTAATGAAGGTTTGCAGAAGATATTAAGAGAGGAGAAATGGTAGCATAATCTTAGGAAATTGTAAAAAAGAAAAAATTTTGTGGCATGTGCAAAGATAAAAGCTATCTCCTGACTTGAGCCATTTTCAAAGGCCAACGTTGTGGGAGATACTTTCAACCTGTAAAAATCTGCCTTCACAATCTGAAAGTATTGTGTAGCTAGGATTTCCAACATGGATATGGAGTCTTCTCTTCACAAAGTAAATACCCATCATCAAACCAAGAATACAGAGTCTGAAGAAGTTGTTAAGTACGTAAAATGGTCCAGATGTCATGGGACCAAATCTTGCCTAAGAATTTTGGGACTGTAGCCTCAGCTCTTCTGGAGAACATCAAGTTGAGAATCTCATGTGGGAGAACATCAGGGGCAAAGCTTAAGGACCGTCTGAGGGTCTCAAGCAGACAGCTCAAATCCTGATAAGAACTAACATTACCAAAATAATTGTAACCACAATCAGCCAAGGTGCGACACTCTTGTTAACTTTGGACACAAACAGGGTTATTTGACCAAGTGACCAACATGGAGACAAGACATCAAGACATCACAATGCAAATCACACAAGATGATTAATACAACAGACTATGGAACAACTGATTACCATGAACTGTCAAAACAGCTGTGGTCTTCTGATTTCCACACTCACAGGAGTAATCTCCCGTGTCTACCACCTTCAGATCTCGAATCAACAACTCGGCAACAGGACCCTCCTGCCTCATTCTGTATTTATCACTTGGCTTAAGAGTTTGTGATCCTTTCTTCCACTGTACCTCAGCCCCAGCTTTAGACATCTCACAGTGGAGAGTAGTGGTGGCATCTTCAACAGCTTCCCGGTTCTTCAGCCCTTCTTTGAACAGAACGGGCAGAGCTGAGAAAGTGGCAACAAGGTCAGAGTTGAAAGGTAAGGATGAAGGACAAAGAGATGGAAATCACAGGACATCGTACAAGCATGGGAGTCCTACCACTCAAAGGCAGCAAAACAATGATTGGGAGAACATGGTACACTAGACATTTTTGTAAAATTATTGTTTAGGAGGATGCTATTCAGGGACACACTGAGAAGACAAATAATGGTGTGATATTTAAAGCATATGGACATTTCTGACATTCCAACTTTACCCAAGAAAGATTCTGTTCTTGATTCCTTGAGGTCTTTCTTTACTCAACTGTAGCGATTCTGAGTTCCAAGCATTAGAAAAGTGGTTGAACATATATATTTTAGGTTAGGTAGTAGCTGTGAAGTTAGCATTTATTATGGATTTATCTGAACTACTTAAATAATTATATATATCAGTCTTCCTCACCCATAACTGAAGCCCTTTTGAAGGCCGTAAACTGAGGGAAGTTCTTATGAACAATATGACAATCTCAGTTCTTAACAAGAAGAATCTTAAATGTTTGGATATCTTCAGAAATAAGAAAGATGGCTTTTTTAAATTAAAAGATTAAAATGTGATTGATGGACTAAGCTCTGCTGATATCTACCTAAGCTGGGTGATTCTCTAAGATAGCTGATGAAAAATTGTCACTGTCATCATATATAGTCTGACACAAAGATCAGGACTTCAGGAGAAACTAAAAGACTAAGAAAGACCAGGAGATCAAAGGAACCAACAGAATAAATATATAAAAGTTTACCCTTGACTTCTAAACTTGCTGTGGTTTGCTGTTCTCCAGCTATACAAGCATAGATTCCAGAATCTGTTACTTCCAAGTTCTGGATCACCAATTCAGCAATTTTTCCTTCGTGTTTCATTTTATATTTGCTTCCTGACTTAAGGATCTTGTGTCCTTTCTTCCACTCTATGGGGGCAGAGATTTTGTTCAGCTCACACTGGAAAGTGGCAACTTTGCCTTCCATAGCTTCTTCATCCTTCAAGGATTTGATGAAGAGGACCGGCAGGGCTGAAGAATGAAGAATTAGGACTAATGAATTAGAAGAATGAAAAATTAGAAGTCCATCAGGGTTAGTTGGGAGCACCAACAACTCCTTCCTTAGCAAACAATTGGATTAATTAATCATGATGCATAATTCAACCTAATCGTGTACCTTAATGGATTATTGTATGAGGTCTGTCTGATCCCTGCTGATTCCCATCTTGTCAGACTACAGAAGCTTGGAAATTACCATTTTAATCTCCAATTTATGGAATTTGTAATCTGGAATTTTTGCAAGTGTGGCTTGACTTTATCATTTGATACAAAAATCACAGGAGACAATGGAAAGTGTTTTGGTCTTGAAAATACAGGTAGTCCTCAATTTACGAAAATACTTCAGCCCAAAATTTCTGTTGTTGAGTTGTTCAGTGAGTTTTGCCCCATTTGATGACCTTTCTTGCCACAGTTGTTATGTGAATCTGGCTTCCCTGTTGACTTTGGTTGTCAGAAGATCACAAAAGGGGATTGCATGACTCTGGGACACTGAAACTATCATAAATATCTATCAGTCCAAATTTTGATCATGTGACCATGGTTGTAAATGTGAAAAATTATCTTTAGTCACTTTTTTCAGGGTCTTGTAACTTTGGATACTAAATGAATGGTTGTAAATTGAGGTCTACCTGTATCAGTGATACTATGGATCCCAATGCATAGAATGAATTAAGGAGAGTGAGGGCTGATGGTTGGATTAGATCAGGCTTTCCCAACCTTGGTAATTTCCAGTGGTGTAGACTTCAGCTTCCAGAATTCCATAGCCAGCAGGAATGTTGATGAGAGTTCTAGGACTTGAAATCCACACACTTAAAAAATTGCCAAGGTTGGGAAACACTAGATTAGACCACTGAGATAGGGCTAGTTTTGCAGTTATAATTTCTGTATAAATAACATCTGATTCTTTAAAAAAAAATAGGTAGATATTTCCCTCCAGTTTCAAATGGACTGTATAGAGAGGATGCTGTTAATTGCAGCACCCCTAATTTCAGCTCAACAGTTTTATGCTCATTTAGAACATAAATATAGAATCATAGGGTTGGGAGGGGGGTTGGAGGTCATCTAGCTCAATAATACCATTCTAAACAAATGGCTGTCCAATCTCCTCTTGAAAATCTCAAACGATGGAATAATCACAATTTTGGGATTAAACCATTCCACTGATTAATTGTTCTCACTGTCTCCTTAGTTCCAGATTGGATCTCTCCTTGACAAGTTTCTATCTGTTACTCCTTGTCCTGCCTTCTGGTGCTTTGGAGAATAGTTTTGACTCCCTCTTCTTTGTGGCAGCCCCTCAAATATTGAAAGACTGCTCTCATGTCACCCTTAGTCCTTCTTTTCATTAAACTAAGGTAAAAAAGTAAAGGTCATACATATGTGCTAATCATTTCTGACTCTAGACATTCATTAAACTAGACATGCCCAATTCCTGCAACATTCTTCATATGTTTTAGCCTCTAGATCCCTAATCATCATTGCTCTTTTCTGTACTCTTTTCAGAGTCTCAACAGCTTTTTTACAGCGTAGTAACCAAAATGGATGGAAATACTGTGATCTTACCAAGACATTATAAAGTGGAGTTAACGCTCTACATAATCTTGATTCTATTTTTCTATTAATGCAACCGAGGACTGTTAAATTTTTTGGCAGCTGCAGCACATGGCTGGCTTGTGTTTAAGTGGTACTCTACTAGGACATCTATTGCTCAAAGAGTTTAACACTTTGAAACTATTAATGCCATTAACAGGGATTAATAGAACATTATTCATCTATTGTATTGTTTGTATTATTTTAATTTTTTTTCTCCCTGTTTTTACATTTCTACAGAGTATGTAGAAGTCTAGGAGGATCCAGCAACATATAAACTGGGTAACTGCCTAGACAGATTCATAAACCAGTTGCAGATATATCTTCAAATCCACTAACAGAAGCTCGTAGCTGAATTTAGATTCAGATCCCTATTATTCATCACACTAAACTTTGGAAGTTGCAACAAGGAGAAATACCTTATTTAGGTCATCTAACATGGAACTAAGACTATTCAATTGAAGTTACCTTGGTTGGGTGTTACGAGCTCTAGAGTCCATCAAAATTACTTCCATTCCTTGAAAGTGACGGAGATAGAGGGTCCTCAACATGGTATTCCCCTCAAAGTAGGAGGGGAGAGATTAGGAGGAAGGGGACAGATACAAAGTATGATTTTTCAAATTTACAAAATAGGCTGGAACAGCAAAGTGTAGAATCAACTTTCTCTTGTTTCTCAAATAAACTAGGTTTGGAGAAAACAAGAAGGAAACATGAAGTTGACAAAAGCACCAATGCAATACTAGGCTACATCAACAAAGGGATAGAATCAAGATCATATGAAGTGTTAATAACACTTTATAATGTCTTATTAGGACCACACTTGGAGTATTATATCCAGTTTTGGTTACCACAATACTAAAAAAATGTTGAGACTCTAGAAAAAGTGCAGAGAAAAGCATCAAAGATGACTAGGGGACTGGAGGCTAAAACAGTTGCATGAATTGGGTATGGCTAGTTTAGTGAAAGGAAGGACTAAGGACAACATGATAGCAGTCTTCCAATATCTAAGGGGTTGCCACAAGGAAAATGATCAACCTATTCTCCAAGGCATCTGACAGTCAGACAAGAAGTAATAGATGCAAGATTCTCAAAGAGAGAAGCAATCTAAAACTCAGGAGAAATTTCCTGATAGTGAGAACAATTAATCAGTGGAACATCTTGCTTCCAGAAGTTGCGGGTGCTCCATCACTGGAGGATTTCAAGAAGAAATTGGACAGCCATTTCTCTGAAATGGTATAGGGTTTCCTGCCTGAGTAGTAGGTTGGACTAGATAACCTCTAACTCTGATAACTTCAAACTCTGTTATTCTGCATTCTGAATTGATCTGTTGCAGGTGATTTCCAGGGCAAGTTTAAAGAAGGTCTTTTCACTGTAGCTCCTACAAACTTTTTAATGTCCCAAAGGAATGTTGAGGAAAAGGTATTGTGACTTCTGCCTTTGGAAATTGAAAGTTTTTAAAGACAAGACACTGTTTATGAGACTTCAAGATTGATTATGACTAGTCAAAGATTGGTTTAAGAAGAAGAAGCAAGTTAGCTGCATAAAGATAAGCTGAGCTTCATTGGTGAACACTAGAAAACATAAGACTTTAAGATACAGTGACTTAAGGGTGATATGTATATTTTTTTACCATTTATGGTCAATTTAGCTGTAGTCTTCTGGGCTCCACATTTGCAAGTATAATCTCCAGAATCAGTGACATCCAAGCCTTGGATCACCAGTTCAACACAAGAACCTTCCTGCTTTAATTGGAATTTTCCATCCGGTTTTAGCAACCTAGATCCCTTGTACCATTCCACACTTGCTGCTTTATTCAGCTTACATTGGAAAGTGGTAGATTCCCCTTCAATCACTTCCTTGTTTTTTAGTTCTTCTTGGAAAAACACGGGCAGTGCTGAAAGGATGCGACATGGAGAAAGACAGAATCAAATTGCTGAATGAATTAGATCACAATGGATAAAACACTTGCAACATTTGAAACATACTGAGGGGTGGGGAGGAATCAAGAAAACTAAAACAAGGTTTATGAAACTTTGGAGAAGATCCTGCTTATGAAACTACATTATATTGCATTTCAGGTGATCGATGAAAGAATTTAGCTACCAAGAGCAACCAAGAAACCCAAAGAAGATCAGTTGTAAAGACTTATTACCATTCACTTTCAAAGTTGCTTTGGTCTTCTGATCCCCACACATGCAAGTGTAACTTCCAGCATCTGGGACTTCCAGATCTTGGATGGACAGCTCAGCAAAGCGTCCTTCTAACCTCATTCGGTACTTCTCACTTGGTTTCAGTACTTTTTCATCCTTCATCCATATGACCAAATCTACAGCTTTGGTCAACTCACAATGCAGAGTGGCAGTTCCACTTTCGGTCACCTCCTGGTTCTTCAGTTGAGTTTTGAATTGCGCAGCCACGGCTGATGGACACAGAAGGAGAAGATACCACATCAGCAGCAACAAGTTATGGGGAAGACTATCTTTCATATACATGATGTCCAAGTGTGACACCCATGGATTACCACCTGGTGTCTTCCAACTTTGGAAGGTCCTCAAAGCAGACTTCTCCTAAGGTTGAAAGTCGAATGTTTGCAAGACAGAATTATTTGCAGAAACAGGATTCAGCCTTGCTTAAAGTGGACACAAGGACTATTTTCACCTGCTCTACTAATGCCAATGCTCAGAAACCATTTGCAAAGCATCATTTCCTATCAAGCTAAAAAGGAAAGCAGGCCAGAAAGACACAGAAGGTCAAGGCAAAAGAGAATAGACCAGATGGTCAAACTTTGAAAAGACACAAATATAGGGGTGGTAGGAATACTTCCACAAGATAAGCAAAGCTGTGCTTTGATTTGGCTTTTTTACCATTTACAGTTAAGACAACGGTCATCTGTTGGTCTCCAGAAATGCAGGTATAATCTCCAGCATCTTTCAGGTCCAGATCATGGATTGTCAACTCAACGATGGTGCCTTCTTTCTTCATTCGGTATTTGCTACCTGGCCGTAAAGTTTTTTGTCCTTTCACCCATTCCACCGGAGCAGGTTTATTTAATTCACAGCGGAAAGTAGCTACTCCACCTTCCAGAGCTTCGGCCTTCTTCAGTTTTTCTTTAAAACTGACGGGTGTAGCTGGAGGATGAAGGGTTAGAGACAGAGATATGGAGTGTGTGCAAAAATACATGATCACTTACCAATATTAGAGTCAAGTTATATTATAAATGAGGCCAAATGCATCAAATGTAAAGAAAACAAATAGAGCTTTGATTGCAGCCATTTGACCACCCCCTTTAGATACCCTTGTTTCTAGCCCCAGAACACAGGCAGGCAGCCATGAGGAGCTGTTAGGACAATGCAGGGAGCAGAGAAACCTTTTTGAAACAACTGACTTAAACAAGAAAAAAACAGCCCTTTACATTGGGAAGAGCGGGGAGAGAGAGAGGTGATAGATGGATGGATGGATGGATGGATGGGGGGTAGGTGGGTGGATGGACAGATGATAGATAAATGGATGGATGGATGGATGGATGGATGGATGGATGGATGATAGGATAGATAGATAGATAGACAGACAGACAGACAGACAGACAGACAGACAGACAGATAGATAGACAGACAGACAGACAGACAGACAGAGGTGGGTGGTGGGTAGGTGGGTGGATGCTAGAAAAGATAGATATGAGAGAGAGAGAGAGAGAGAGAGAGAAAGAGAGATAGGGGGAGGGAGGAATGATATAATGGCATGGGAGACAGGAGGGAAAGATGCAGATTGGAGAATCAGCAGGTAAAAGATATCTCGACCCACTGAAAGAAAAAGAGCACGAGAAGCAGTACAAAAGGAGCCCTCCCTAGTTTTCCAGATGGGGAGAAATATTTTGAGGGTTGCAAAATTCTGTTCATGTAACCTTACAATACAGGTAGTTCTCGATTTACAATCATTCTTTTAGTGACTCTGCAAAGTTACTTACAACTGCACTTATGACCCTCATAGCATCTCCAAAATTCAGGCCTTTGGCAACAGGCATATATTTATGATGGTTGCAGCATCCCAGGCTCACATAATCGCCTTTTGCAACCTTCCCCCAAGCACAATAAATGGGTGAAGCCAAATTTGCTTAACAATCGTGTGATTCACTTAACAACTATGGTGATTTGCTTAACAACCCTGGCAAAAACAGTTGTAAAATTTGGCCTGGCTCCCATAACAGGCGCCTTGCTTATCAATGGAAATTCTGCCCTCAATTGTAGCCATATATCGAGGACTACCTGTAAAGATAGCCTTAACAGGTGCTTCTTATCTGGACTACTTTGAAGAGTTAATGTCCTAATTTTTAGCAAAAAGCAAAGAAAATAAGAAAGCAAAAAATTAGATGAAGGAAGTCCCAAAGGTGCTTTTTCAAGAGGCAATGAACTTTCTTGTTTTTCTTTGAAGACATTTCGCTTCCCATCCAAGAAACTTCTTCAGTTCCAACTGAATTATGGAGGATGGAAGGATTGGATGGAAGGATTTATACAGGTAGTCCTCAACTTACAACAATTGATTTAGTGACCTTCAAACGGCTCTGAAAAAAGTGACTTATGACCGATTTTCGTACTTTGCAGCATTCCCTGGTTCATGTTATCAAAATTCAGATGCTTGGCAACTGGTTCATACTTATGACCATTGCTGTGTTCTAAGGTCATGTGATCACCTTTTGCAATCTTTTGACAAGCAAAATCAATGGGGAAGCCAGATTTACTTAATAGGTTACTAATTTATCAACTATAGTGATTCACTTAACAACTGTAGTAAGAAAGATCGTAAAATGGGTCAAAACTCACTTAAAATGTTTCACTTAACAACATAAATTTTGAGTTCAACTGTGGTCATAAATAGAGGACTATCTTTTATTCCTTGCAGATTTCTCTCTGAAAATCATTGAGGCCATTTGGGGGTTTATCTGTGCCCTCAGGTCACTTGAATAGTGCAAATGATGCGGAATCTTTTTGTTTCTACTGAAAGGAGAGGAGATAGGTGGTGTCATATCCCTCCCACTCTGTTGAGAAAGGGCTTTCAATCTTAATGTAGATGGTCTCTTTGACTCCTCTTTCAAATTGGTGGTCCTCGCTGTCCAGAATGTGGACTTTGTTGTGACCATTGTCTTTCAAATGCAGATGGACTGCAGAATCTGGTTCTGACAGGTTTGTTGTCCTATGTTGTGCCATGCATTTGTTAAGAGTTCTTTTTTTCTCTAATGAACAGATCTGTGCATGTCCCAGTGCACTGTAAGCTCCACCACCCATTTGCACTATTCAGGTGCCCTGAGGGCACAGATAAACCCTTAAGTGGTCTCAATGACTCTCAGAGAGAGCACTAATGACCAGATGTTTGCAAGGAATATAAATCCTTCCATCTTCCAGCATTCAGTCAGAACTGAAGAAGATTCTTGGATAAGAAGTGAAATCTCTTCAAGGAAAAACAAAGTCCAGTTGCCTTTTGAAAATGTATAACCATGTCCTGGATGACTGGGAATCCCCACAGACATTTAGACGAAGAAAGGGCAAGCGAAGACGAGGAATGTATCCACCATTTTTCCCTACCGTGGACTTTGATCTGAGCTGTGCTCTGTTTCTCTCCCGCATCACAAGTATATTTTCCTGCATCCTCAGGTTGTGCATGGTGAATCAGCAGCTCAGCCACACAGCCATCTTTTTTCATCTCGTACTTCTCACTCGCTCGAAGGAGAGTCACACCTTTCTTCCATGCCACTGTGACCTCTGGCGTGGCGAGGACGCAGCGCAAAGTGACTGTCTCACCCTCTTTCTTTTCCACATCCTTAAGCTTTTCCTTAAAAATGGCAGGGGCTTCTACAAGGCATGATCAGGATAAGGGAGGGGGCAAAGTAAGGTTTTGGAGGAAAACTCGTACATGAGCTGATATGGCAACAGGAAGCAAATTGCATTTGTACATGGTTTGGGCAGCAGCAGAATGCAATAAATAAATCTTCTAAATAAATAAAGCACCTAGCACTGATGATCTTATCTAATTGGGTAATGAGACGTCTGCAAGGAAACAACCAAGTTCAAAAAGTACCAAGGACCTTAATCCTTCCTCTCCTCCACTTGCTGTCTATAACCCTTCCTCCCTTCTAACACTGATGATGCTAACTGGGTCATGAGATGTCTGAAAGAAAACAATCAAAGACCAAGGAAATGAGATATGAGATATAATGAAATGAATGGGATATGAGAAGATATGAGATATGAGACTGAAGTATAAAGTATGAGGTATGAGATTGAGAAATGAGATATGAGGTATGTCATAGAGATTTGAGGTATGAGATATGAGATATGGGGTATAAGATTGAGATATGAATAATGAGATATGAGATCTGAGGTATTGAGATGAGATACAAGTTATGACATGAGGTATGAGGTATGAGATATAAGATATGAGATATAAGATTGAGATATGAATGAGATATGAGGTATAGATATGAAACAGAGAGGGGGCACAAAATATGACATGAGGTATGAGGTATGAGATATGACAACTAAAATTGAGATATGAATGAGATGTGAAGTATGAGAGGAGGTATGTGAGATTTGAGACTGAGATTTGAGATTGAAATATATGAGGCATGACATACGGGATACGAGATGAGGTATAAGATATGAGATTGAGATAGATATGAGGTATAAGAGTTGAGATAAGAGATTTGAGATACGAGATATGAGGTATGATATATGAGATGAAGTAGGAGATACAAGGTACGAGATATGAGAATCAGGTATCGTGAAGAAGATATAAGATTGTGATGTGAGATGTGAGATGAATATAAGCAACAGTGCTGAATTGTACTCATTTAGTCCAGCCCTCGGTTCTCACAAAGGTCCACCATTGTCCAAGCAAATCATCTCAGCTTTTTCATAAAATCAAAAGAGACACTTGAGAAAAACCCTCTTTCTCTCAAGACCCTGAGATTATCCACCCAATTTTTCTCTATCCATCCTTGGGATGGAGAACTTCAGAAGACCATTAAGTCCAAAACCACTTTCAGTACTGGCCAATGTTAGCAAAGGTCTCCTACCTGTCACCTCCACCTGCGCAGAAGTCTTCAGGTCTCCACTCTTGCAAATATATTCCCCTGCATCCGACGGCTTTGCATCCCGGATGACGAGCTCGGCCACGGGACCCCTTTGCTTGAATTCATATTTGTCCCCTGCTTCCAAGACTGTATTGCCCTTCATCCACTGCACAGGCACATCTGGTTTGTTAAGCTCACAAGTAAGACGGACTTTATTCCCTTCCTGGGCTTCCTTGTTTTGCAGTTCTTGGTTAAAAACTACTGGCAGGCCTAAAATGCAAAAAGAAAAAAGATGGAACAAAAAGGAAGAGAAATAAATCATCATCCTTTTTTTTAAACTAATCATATTGATGCACAGGTAGCCCTTGACTTATAACAGTTCGTTTAGTGACCGTTCAAAGTTACAAGAGGACTGAAAAAAGTGACTAAGGACCATTTTTTACACTTATGACCATTGCAACATTCCCAGGATCATGTGATTAAAATTTGGACACTTATGACGGTTGCAGTGTCCCAAGATCATGTGATCCCTTTTAGTGAATTGACGAGCAAAGTCAATGACCAATTTAATAATAGCAATGATTCAGCTAACAACTATGGCCAGAATGGACACAGAATGAGGCAAAACTAACAACTGTCTTGCTTAGCAATGGAAATTTGGAGCTCAGTTGTGGTCATATGTTGAGGACCACCCATACTTAATTAGCGACTTCTCTCTGGTTTTATTTCTACATGATTGAAACCAATCAAATGCCGGTCCTACCTTGCACCACCAGCTTTGCACTGGATTGGCTGTCACCAATGTCACAAGTGTAGATGTCATTATCATTTTCTTTAAGGTCTTTGATGAGGAGTTGCAAGACAGTCCCTTTTTGGCTGATCTCATATTTCTGGCTAGCTTGAAGATCAACAATGCCTTTCCTCCATATCACAGAAGAAGTTGGTTTCTTGGTTTCGCAAGTGAGGGTGGCATTCTTGTTCTCCTCCACCTTCAAGTCCTCAAGATCCTTCACAAAGCAGTTTCCAGCTTCTGGAACAGATGAAATCAAAGGTCCCATCAAACTTTAGTAAGAGAAATAAATCCATTTATTTGTTTGCTTATGTATAATAACTACTGGCCATAAGTATGAGTTCAGTGTGTGGAATTCAATGAATTACCTTCTTTCCATCCAATTACAAGTCTTCGACTTGCAACCGTTTGTTTAATGACCATTCAAAGTTACAACAGCACTAGATAAAGTGACTTATGACCATTTGTCCCACTTACAATTGTTGCAACTTCCCTATGATCACGTGATTAAAATTCAGACACTTGACAACTGACTCATATGTATGATGGCTGCAGTGTTACAGAGTCATGTGATCAACTTTTACAAACTTCTGACAAGCACAATGGGGAAAGCCAGATTTACTTAACAACCATGTCACTAACTCAACAACTGTAACGGTCATAAGTGTGAAAAATGGTCTTGTCACTTTTTTCAGTGCCGCTGCAACTTTGAATGAACTGTAGTAATTTGAGGACTACCTGCAGCCCTATCACTGACCTTCCACCGAGAGCGTGGCTTTTGTTTTGGAAAATTCAGTCTCGCAGACATATTCTCCGCCATCTTTCACTGTGGTGTCATGAATGATTAAAATTGCCCGGGTGCCTTCCTGACGCAGGTCGTATTTTTGACTCCTTCGAATCTCTTTGCCATCCTTCTTCCACTTCAGGTTGTTGTCCCATCTGGACAAGTCACAACTTAGGCTGACTTCACGTCCCACCAAGGTGGACTTGTCCTCCAGCTGTTTTGTGAATTCTGCAGGTTTTTCTATGGAGAACAAAAGATTGGGAAACTAAGTCAGAGAAAAGACATAAGATTTATGACTGACTGTTGCAAGTTTGCAACTATTACAGATGAAAAACTAAGGCTGGATTTAGACCATGATTATGAAATGGCTGTATGCGTGCAGCCTCATGTAGAAATTATCTCTATTGACTCTCATGAGTTTTTCTAGGACTTTGTGGGGACTTTAGGCATTTAGATATGGTAAAGTAACTAGATATGGGAAAATACAGCAGTTACTTATGTATATCTCTGTTTATCTGTCTATCAACTATCTATCCAATAATCCATTCATCCACATCTCTCTCTCTTTCTCTCTTGTTCAGCTATCCAGCTATCTAACTATCCATCTGTCTCTCTTTCTCTCTCTCAAATCTACATCTATTTATCTATCCAATTAGACATCCAATTATCTATTTCTGTATCTCTTTCTATTTTTCTCTATATAACTATTTATCTCTCTGTCTCTCTATCCAATCATCCATCCAACTATTTATCCATCTTTTTAGCTATCTAATTCAGAGAGAAGAGGTAGGAGAAGAGGTAGATTATCTCTTTATATCTCTCTCTCTCTCTCTTTCTTTCTTTCTTTCTTTCTTTCTTTCTTTCTTTCTTTCTTTCTTTCTTTCTTTCTTTCTTTCTTTCTTTCTTTCTTTCTTTCTTTCTTTTTCTTTCTCTCTCTCTGTCGCCTACCTATATCTCTACCTTTATATCTATCATCTCTACCATGTCTCTCTCTCCCTCCCTCCCTCTCTCCCACCCACCCCCTCTGTCTCACACACACATACACACTGATTTGACAAGTTTGTTATTCTTCCTTTAAGAAAATGTTCCTGAAACACAAAACAGTAGCAAGGAAACCCCCAAGTTCAGAGAACCCCCAAGACCCCACCCTGGTTGATGATTTCACGGGACTCTCTATTCCATCTGTCTTATTTTAATACAATCATAGTTCCCTCCCCATTTCGCACCTTTCACCGCAAGAGATGCTTTGGATTTTAAATCGCGGACGGAAAACACTACTTCACCAGCATCGGTAACTAAGGTTTTCTTGATTGTAAGGGTATATTTCCTTCCTTTGTTGAAGGCTCGGAATCGGGCATCATGGCTGACTTCATTCCCATTGATTAGCCACTGACAACCATCCAGACTCTCATGTGAGAGGACACATTCAAAGCTACAACCCTCTCCTTCCTGCACTTCAACACTTTTTAGACGCTTTGTGATGCCAATATTCAGCTCTGTGGTGAAATAAGAAGTAGGTTAAATCAAAATAATTACCAGAAATCCTTGACTTACAACAGTTTATCTAATGACCATTCAAAGTTACAACTTCACTGAAAAAAGTGACATGGCTGTTTTTCACATTTATGACCATTGCAGCATCCTTGTGATCATGTGATCAAAATTCTAACACTTCCAAACGACTCATAGTTATGATGGTTGCAATGTCCCAGGGACATGGGATCTCCTTTTACAACCTTCTGACAAGCCAAGTCAATGGGGAAGCAAGATTCACTTAATAACCATGTGACTAACTTAACTTAACAATTATGAGTACCTTGAATGATGACTTTAGACTTGGCGAAGTCCGTCCCAAGGTCACACGTGTACCATCCAGCATCATCCTTGCCGAGATCTCGGATGGTGAGTCCCAGAGTTTTCCCAGATTGCAGCATCTCATATTTATCTCCTGGGGTCAGTTCCATCCCTTCCTTCTTCCACACCGGTTTCACTTTTGGTTTTGAGACTTCACACTCCAGTGTGATAGTGCTTCGTTCCTCAGCAACCACGTCGTCCAGAGATTTCATGAAGACGGCCGGCTTCTCTGCAAAAGATGGCGACAAAGGTGTATTTAGAAGCCATATTGTTGGTCAGGCTAACATAAGTAATCTTGATCAATGTTCCTCTGTTGAATTGTATGAACTGGGAGATAATTCACACAATTCTACAGAGTGTGCAAAGATAGTGTCAGGGGTAACAGAGATAACAATAAGTCTTTAAAAGGAAATTGCTTTCACTACTCTAGAAATTAAAATAACTTCTTAAAATAAAGTTTGCCATAACTGCTTATGTTCACTAACAAGAGGAAGTGATAAGGATATTTTAGTACAAGTTGTCCTTGACTTCCAACCAAAATTGAGCCTTAAACTCCCATTGTTAAGTGAGATATTTGTTAAGTGAATTTTGCCCATTTTACAACCTTCCCTGCCACAGTTGTTAAGTGAATCACTGCAGTTGTTTAGTTAATCACATGATGGATAATTTGAATCTGGCTGACCATTGACTTTGCTCATCAGAAGGTCTCAAAATAAAGGGACTTATGAATGTTATTCACACTTATAACCATTGAAGCATCTCCACAGTCACATGATCAAAATTCAGATGCTTGGCAGCCAACTTATATTGATGACGGTTACAGTGTGCCAGGGTCACGTGATTCCCTTTTGCGACCTTCTGACAAGCAAAGTCAATGGGGAAGCCGGATTCGCTTAACAGCCATGTTAACAACTGCAGTGATTCTCTTAACAACTATGGCAAGAAAGGTGGTAAAATGGGGCAAAACTCATTTAACAAATGTTTCACTTAGCTACAGAAGTTTGGAGCTCAGTTATGGTCATAAGTTGAGGACTACCTGTAGGATATGTACTGCATATCAGCATATCTACAGAAGTGTGTGCTCTCACGCACACACACATACAATGATTTTAATAATAGGCCATTCAGAGGATCTGAAATTTTTAATTCTTCAGAACGTTTCTAGATAGAGAAGAAGATAAGAAAAAAAATTGAGCATGGAAAAGGAGCAGTGTGTTGGGCCTGAAGCAGAAATTACAACCAAAATTATCACTAGACCAACAACCAAACCATAAACAACCACCAATCAAAGAACTACTGACTCTAGAGGAGATGTCCAGGGAACACATCTAATAAATAAACAAAGAAATGCAGACAAAGATTAACCAAACCCTCATCAAGGAACTAACCTAATTGGGTTATGAAACATCTTCAAGAAAACAATCAAGCTCAGAGAGCACCAAGGACTCCACCTGCCTGAAGCTCTCCCATGGTTTCAAGGTTTGTCCATGGATTTCATCTGCCAAGATGGAAACAGAATACCTCAAGGCTACTGACTAAGCTGCCTCCTCAGACCTCAAAAATCCTGGAAGAAACTCACCTTTCACCTTCAGCCGGGTGCTCTCAGAGGTTTTCTTCTGAACTTTGATGGTCACTGTCCCACTGTCTTCTGGTGTGACATGCTTCAACGTCAGGCTGTGGGACTTGCCCAAATGCTTTATCTCATTGAAGTTGTTGGGGAAGAGGTGGGTGTCATTGAGGAACCATTCAACATCCTCACAATCTTCAGACAACTCACAAGAGAAGGTGGCCAAGCTCTCTTCATCAACCTCCACATCCTGCAGATGTTTGGTGATCTCCACTTTGCGTTCTATGGCAAGGAAGGAGAAGTTAAGAGGACATTGCTCCATTCTGTACATAGTTTGGTTGCTGCTTCCACACGTTGTAAAACACATAGAGCCAGTTTGGTCTCATGGTTAAGGCACCAGGCTAAAAAGCAGGAGACCATGAGTTCAAGTTCCAGCTTAGCCATGAAAGCCAGCTAGCTGACTTTGGGACAATCATTCCCACCTTAAGCTCGAAAGCCAGCTGGGGGACTTTGAGCCAATCACCAGGAGATGATGAGTTCTAGTCCTGCCTTAGGCATGAAATCCAGCTGGGAGACTTTGGACCAATCACCAAGAAATGGTAAGATCTAATCCTGCTTTAGACACCAAAGCCAGCTGGATGATTTTGGAATAATCACCAAGAGACTGAGAGTCTAGTCCCACTTTAGACATAAAGCCAGTTGGTGACTTTGGGCCAGTCACTGGGAAAAGTGAGTTCTAGTCCCTCCTTAGGAATGAAAGCCAGCTAGGGCAATCTCCAGGAGACAGTGAGTTCTAGTCCACCCCTTTTGGCCTCCTACATAAGGTAAATCCTGAAAGGTCCTATCCCATCAACCTACCCAAAATGGTCAAAGTGGCTTTTGTCTCTGCGCTTCCAGCTTTGCATCGGTAGACACCTGAATCTCCGACAGTCAATCTCAAGATTTTGAGCTCTGCTGTGAACTTCTCCCTCTTCATCTTAAATTTCTCAGAAGGTTCCAGCAATGTATGGTTCCTGTACCACTCAACCTCTTTTGGGGATGGCTTGAAGTCACAAGAGAGGACCACCGAATGGGTTTCCAGGATTGTCCTGTCTTCTAGAGGTCTGGTGAAGATCACCGGAATATCTACAGAGACAACATGAAGAAGGCCATCTTTGAAACCAAGAGGACTCATGCAAAGACTTAATTAAATTGATTCATTCTCCTCCAACTAGAATCATTGTGGTTCCTCAAAAGCTCCATAATTTTATGAACTTGGAACCTCCAAACATTTTCCAACTACAATTCACAGAATTTTACTCTGTTTGAGGTCATGCAGGCTCATAATCTGAGAAATTTGTGTGGTTTTATCCCTTCTCTACAACAGTTGTGTTGCACAGTTTTGGACTGGCTTTCTTTTTATCATTTTCCTTTGCTACCCCTATGGTTTCAAAGAGTTGCATCTTCCAAATCTTGAAAAACCCTTGAAATTATCCAAAGGGGTTATCATCACTGATACTTTCCAGTTTGCTCAAACAAATAAGGCAGCTTCCAAAATTTTGATGCTGTTTCATTATTGAATCTTTAACCAAATCAAATCTGAATTGAGTCTATTGATTCTACTGATACAAGAGAATCTTTGTAGCTAAGAGTTAAGCTATGGGCTTCTTGGTGTAACTGGACTAGAAGACCTTCACGGTCATTTCCAACTGTATTACAGATAGCCCTTGACTTACAATAGTTCATTTAGTGACCATTCAAAGTTACCATGACATTGAAAAAAGTCACTTAGGACCATTTTTCACACTTATGATCACTGCAGCATCCTCATGGTAATGTGATCAAAATTCAGACAACCTGGCAACTAACTCATATTTATGATGGCTGAAATGTCCTGGATCACATGATAATCTTTTGTGACCTTCTGACAAGCAAAGTCAGAAGGGGGAAGCCAGGTTAACTTAACAACCGCATTACTAACTTAACAACTACAGTGATTCTCTTAACAACTGTGGTAAGAAAAGTAAACAAATGTGACAAAATTCATTTAATAAATGTTTCCCTTAGCAACAGAAGTTTTGGGATGAACTTGGACCATGTTGAGGGTTACCTGTATTCTATTTTGTTCTGTTTCAATATTCTATTCTATTCTGTTGTGTTCCATTTCATTCTATTTTATAAATTCTGTTCTATTCTGTTCTTTCTATATTTTATTCTCTCTTCTCACATTCTACCCCGTCACATCCTGTGACATCACATCATGTCACATTGCATCCCATCTCATCCCACCCCACTCCACTCCATTCCACCCTATCCCACTCCATTCCATTCCACCTCTCTCACCCACTCTACTCCATCCCATTCCATTCTAAATAAACATACATGTCCAACCCCTATCATCACCCACAAAGTCTTCCATGATTGTTTTAAACTTGCCAGGACTTCTACCTTACCTTTGACCACTAGATCAGCCAAGGATTTGGACTTGCCAATGGCAAATTGGATGGTGCCTGTCATATCCACATTGGTTTTCCTCAAGATCAGCCGGTGGATTTTCCCCTCTTGCTCTATGATGACATTTGGGCTCTTCTGTAGCACCTCCCCACGGAGAGACCATTTGGGGGGCTTCACAGAATGGATGGAGATTTCACACTCAAAGCGGGCTTCAGCTGGTTCTATTACCTCCACGTCTCTCAGCTCCTTCACGATATTGATGGTTTGTTCTGAAGAGAAATAATGGAAGACAAAGTTGATTGCTTGATCATCGCCACTGGAGCTTGGGGACTTGGAAATCCCCAAGTTTTTCAAGTCACCAATGTTGACACAAAAAGAGCTTTCTAAGATACCAGTAGTCCTCGACTTAACAATCATTCATTTAGTGATAGTTTAAAGTTACAATGGTACTGAAAAAGTGCCTTGTGACCATTTTTTACACTTATGACCATTGCAGTATCCCCATGGTCACATGAGCAAAATTCAGATGTTTGGCAACTGACTCATATTTATGACAGTTGCAATGTCCTGGGGTCATGGGATCACTTTTTGCGAACTTCTGGCAAGCAAAACCAATGGTTCACCTAACAATCATGGGACTAACTTAACGACTACAGTGTGATTCACTTAACAACTACCGTGTTTCCCCAGAAAAAAAGACATACCCCCAAAATAAGCCCTAAGTTGATTTTACACATGCACCCAATATAAACTCTACCCCCCAAAAAATAAGCCCCAATTAAGACCCTGTCCACTCTCAGGTACACGACAGAGACAGAGCTGTACAGGTAAAAATTAAGTTAGGTGAGGATGGGGGGGGTGTGTGGATCTGCCCTTACCAGCAGCCAGGTCTTGCACATCCCAACACCTGTCTTGCCGGCCCATTTTTTCTGCAGCCAGCAAGGCTTTCCTAAGGACCTCTGCAGCCGATAACAGAGCTCCAGATCAATCTGTTAACGATTGTAGAAGCCTTTAGGAAAGCCTTATAGGCTGTAGAAGATCCTGAAGGCCTCTGACAGCAAAAAGGAAGCTGGGGACAATGCATGCAAGTGAGATGATTCAATGAAAGACATCTCCCCCGAAAGTAAGACCTGGTGCCTTTCTTGGTGGCAATATATATACTGTGTGTGTATATATATATATGTTTTCGGAGGTTTTTGCAGGTATTTGTATGTGGATCTTTGGTTCTTCGGGTTTTCTCCCGCGTAGAATTGGAAATATCTAGGTGATGTTTCGATGAAGTCTCATTCATCATCTTCAGGTTTGTGTCTTCGGCCTTGTGCTTCTCAGAGTAAGCACACTGAGAAGCACAAGGCTGAAGACACAAGCCTGAAGATGATGAATGAGACTTCATCAAAACGTCGCCTAGATATTTCCAATTCTACGCGGGAGAAAACCCGAAGAACCAAAGATCCACATATATATATATTCATGGTATGGCAAGAAAGGTCATAAAATGGGGTGAAAATCACTTAACAATTGTGTCATCTAGCAACAGAAATTTTGGGTTTAGTTGTAGTTGTAAATTGTGTACAAGTGAGAATAGGATGTACCTTCTACATAGAACTGAGCACTGCTCTTATCATCCACGGCATCGCAGGTATAAATCCCTTCATCCTCAAACTCGGTCTCATTAATGATAAGTTTCCGGTAGATCCCATCGCTCACCATCTCGTACTTCTGGCCGGGATGGAGTTCTCGGTCTCCCTTGAACCACTTAACGATGGCATTTGGACGAGAAACTTGGCATTCCATAAAACCTCGGTGTCTTTCTATGGCGATCTTCACCCGCAGAGGTTTAATTATCTTGACCGGTAGTTCTGAAGGAAAAGAACAAAAGAAGGTCATTGATGTAACTTTGCAGAGAATTCAATGTGGATAGTACAGATAGTTCTCCCATTCATTTAATGATTGTTATAAGTTACAACAGCACTGAAAAAAGTGACTTATGACCATTTTTATGAGCTGCGGTGGTGCAGTGATTAGATTGCAGTACTACTGACTGCCGGCTGCCTGCAATATGGCAGTTCAAATCTCACCAGGCTCGAGGTTGACTCAGCCTTTCATCCTTCCAAGGTGGATAAAAGGAGGACCCAGATTGTTGGGGCCAAGAGGCTGGCTCTGTAAACCATTTAGAGAGGGCTGTAAAAGCACTGTGAAGCGGTATATAAGTGTAAGTGTTATTGTTATTGCTATTTTTCACACTTACAATCATCGCAACATCGCCATGATCATGTGATTCAGATGCTTGGCAACTGACTCATATTTATGATAGTTGCACGGAGTCACGTGATCCCCTCTTGCGACCTTCTACAAGCAAATTCAATGGGGAGTCCAGATTCTCTTAACAACTGTGGTAAGAAAGTTTGTAAAATGTGATAGCAACTGTCTTGCTCTACAGCAGAAATTTGGGGCTCAATTGTGGTCATAAGGCAAGGACTATCTGTAGCTACTTTGAAAATACACTTTTTGAAAAAAAAATCACTCAATTATGAAGTCACTCCTTACCTTTGACTTTAAGTTGAGCTTGAGATTCTGCAGCTTCAGCCACAAATTTTATTTCTGCGGAATCCTGCAACTCTACACTGCGGTAAACCAGTGTGTGACTTTTCCCTGCGCACAAAAAGACAGTCTCCAAATTATAGGTCATCCATGATTCATCCATCAAACAAGTAAAAGTCATCTACATTAAGACAAAAGCTTGCTACTCACTTTGGCAGAACCATCTCCCCGTTTAAAGAACTGCCAAGATTACAGAATAAACAGAATTGGAAGGGACCTTGAAGGTCTTCTTGTACAAACAATCGAGCAGAAAACAATATCTGATCAAGAAACTAGCAAGAAAAAAAACCTATACCTGAACAACACTGTTCTTTTTATTTACAGCAAGCAGCTGTAGATAAAAAGAGAGCAAACTCCACACTCCCTCACATGGATTGACGTCACCTAGTTGGCTCATGCAATGTCTGCAAACAAACAATCAAGCTCAGAGACCACCACTTTTCAATTTTCTTCTTCCTACCTTCTTGACGTAATTTGATGTTCTCTCCAGCCCGGATTTTGTTTTTGTTACTGAACCACTGGGTTTGGACATCATCATGCGAAATCTCGCAAAGGAAAGAAGCACTTTCTTTTTCGCTTACTTCAACATCTTCCAATGGTTTTACAATCTTGATGTCCCGGGCTAAGAAATCAAAATGAGACATTTTTTATTAAGATTATGGAGTTTGTGTTCCTTGCAATCATTAATGTGCATTAAGGAATTATTCACAGTTTTATTTTATATATTAGTAGAAAAAAATTCCTGGTGGAATAGTAAAATGTGGATCTTGAGGTTTAGTTAGATGACCACCAGGAAGGGCAGAGAAATTGTTACGTTTATATTTGAATATGGACTTATTATATCTCTACAAGTACTCCTCAACTTATGACCACAATTGAGCCCAAAATTTCTATTCTATAGTGAGACAGCTGGTGAGTTGCATCTCTTTTTATGACCTTTTTGCCACAGTTGTTGAGTGAAACTATAATTCTTAAGTGAATCATACAGTTGTTAAATGAATCCAGCTTCCCTCATTGACTTTGCTTGTCAGAAGCAAGCTGGAAACCTGATTCATTAAACAACCATAGCAAGATTGTAAAATTAGGCACAGTTCATTTAACAACCACCATGTTTAGCAATGGAATTATGTACACAATTATGGTCATAAGTCAAGGACTACCTGTATTCACTGATTGCTTCAAGAAATGTTGGAATGGAACAGGCTTTTAAAAAGCAGAGATATATTGGAGATATAAACTGTAAGGAATACTTTAATAATAATAATTATAGTAATTATAATTGAAATGGAAATGTTCCTGTACCTGATTTACATTCCTTCACTTATATTAGACCCAACTTTCTACTACAAGTAGTCCTTGACTTATGATCACAATTGAGCTCCAAATTTCTGTTGCTCAGCCTCAGAGAGATAATTGTTAAGAGAGTTTTGCTCCATTTTATAACCTTTATTGCCAGTTGTTAAGTGAAATCACTGTCGTTCTTAAGTTAGTAACATGGTTGTGAAGTGAATCTGGCTTCCCCATTGACTCTGCTTGTCAGAAGATTGCCAAAGGGACCTTGAGCTTGTTTGGAGGTTCTAGCAGGGGAGCGCAGCTATCCTGTACCCTTGACCGAAGATCGGTACACTCCTATCTAGGATGGTCATCCTCTTCCACCAAGCGCGGAGCTTCGGGAGGGATGCACATGGAGCGATGAGGGAGAAAGGGGACACCCACCTAGCCAGTCAGATCAGCCAAATCGACCCTGGTGATCAATGGGGTGACAGATATTGCAGCCAGATCACCTTCACAATTGGAAATTATAGACAATTATCTCTCCTAAATGTGGATTACAAAATTTTTGTAACTATAATAGCTGATAGACTTTTTAAAAAATTAAATGAATTTATCCATACAGATCAGAAGGGATTTCTTCCACATAGACATCTTAAAAATAATATAAAGACAATCCTGGACATTATCGAACATTATGAAGATCATAGTGGTGATCAGGTGCATTATGGTTTTTAGACTAAGAATGCATTTGATAATGTAAAATGGAATTCTATTTTGCAACAAATTAGGTACATGGACTTTGGACAAAAAATTTTAAATGTGATTTTGGCACTATATAATAAACAAGAAACTAAAATTTTGGTGAATGGGGAAATAACAAATAAATTTGAAATACAAAAAGGGACAAGGCAGGGATGTCCTATTTCCCCACTTTTGTTTATTTTGACTCTAGAAGTATTAATGAGAATAATCAGAAAAGAAACAAAGATAAAAGGATTAAAACTAAATTGCAAGCCTTTGCTGATGATTTAGTTTTTATTTCAAAAGATCCACAAATTTCAGGACCAAAACGCATAGAAGAATTTGGAAAAGTTGCAGGGCTAAAAATGAATAGGAAAAAAACAAAAATAATTACAAAAAATATGATAAATAAACAAAAGGAAATACTAACTACGATAATGGACATCCAGATAACAAATAAGTAAAATACTTGGGGATTATGATTTCTGCAAGATGTACAATAGTTAAAGATGAGAACTATACCCCATTGATTAAACGAATAACAAAAGATTTTGAAAAATGGGATAAATTAAGATTATCTTTTATGGGCAGAATAGCAATCATAAAAATGAATATATTATCAAAATTATTGTTTCTCTTCCAAAATGTCCCCATAAAATTAAAAAAAAAACTCTTTGATGATTTGGATTAATATTGAAATTTATATAGCAAAAGAAAAAACCTAGAATTAAATTAAAATTGCTGCAAGATACCACAGAAAGGGATGGATTTGGCTTGCCTGGTTGGGAAATGTATTATAGAGCTGCAATTCTTACATGGGTAAAAGATTGGATAAATCTCAAGAACAAAAGAATGTTGACTTTAGAAGATTATAATTTACAGGCAGGATGGCACAGTTTTCTATGGCAGGACAAATAAGAGGTCCATAAATATTTCCAAAGACGCAAAATTAGGCAGACTTTGTTAACCACATGGAACAAAACAAAACGACAAATATATATAGAAACACTAACATAGCTATCCACATTGGAAGTTTTGATGTACCCACATTTGTTCCGCAAGGGGAAAATTATTACTTATGAGGATATTATAAATGAGAGAGGAGAATTAAAATAGAGGCAAGACGTGAAAGACCAAGGAGTGGATATAGAATGGTGGGCTTACTTACAAATCCAATCAAGGTATGCAAAAGACATGAAAGAATGGGGAATTAGTAGGAGTAAAACACAATTGGATGAAATTTTACTGGGAACATATGAGAAATTGATAAAGAAAATGTATAAAGTGTTATTGGAATGTAAACTAGAAGAAGAAAAAGTGAAAGAAACAATGTTGGCATGGATGAAATACTTTTGGGCATAGTATAAATTTGGCAAACCTTATGGGATCGAAACAAAAAAATAACTTTGGCTACATCGTTTAAAGAAAACTTATATAAAATGTTTTATAGATGGCATAATCCATCATCAAAATTGACTAAAATGTACCCAAATCTATCCCTTATATGTTGGAAGTGTAATATGGAAAATGGAATGTATTATCATCTATGGTGGAACTGTAAGAAAGCCCAAATGTTCTGGCAGAAAATCCAGAAATGGTTAGAAGAGATGTGTGAAATTAAAATAGAATATAAACCCGAATCTTTCTTGTTGGGAATTAATGTGGGATAATATATTTAATAATCCGTGTAATCACAGCTGCAAGATTACTTTATGCCCAAAAATGGAAACTCCAAGTGAAATAGAAATAATTAGGAAAATTTGGAATTGCAAGAAATGGATAAATTGACACAAGAATTAAAAAATAAGTATGATTCTGATTATTACAAGATATGGAGAAAGTTTTATCACTGGTTGGAGTCTAGGAAGGATCAAAAAATATAAAAAATGATTAATGTTTATGTATATAAACATTTATATATATTTTATATATAAAATGTAAATATGTATTATTCTTTATATGAATTAGTGATGTAAGAAAACTAGAGGTATCAGGATGATTGCACCACATCCATTGTTTTTAAATGTCTTTTTCTTTTTTGTGTGTGTTTGTTCAATAAAATTTAAATTTTTTAAAAAAAGATTGCCAAAGGGGATCACATGACCTCAAGACACGGCAACTATCATAAATGTAAGTCAGTTACCAAGCATTTGAATTTCTATCATGTGATCGTGGGGATGCTGCAATGGTCAGAAGTATGAACATCGATCATGTCACTTTTTTCAGTGCTATTATACCTTTGAATTGTCACTAAGTGAATGGTTGTAAATCAAGGACTACCTGAATAATGAAACAAACATCTATATCCTGGCACTGTATAAAAATAGCTAGCATATCTTGGGTAAATATTTTCACATTGATACAAAGCCCAGTGCTTATCAGAACAACAAACAGATGTAATTTATCCTGATTGTTCACAAAGAAGGTGACTTTCTCCATTCTGCATTGACAAAGTATAAATAAATGGAGAATTTTGCTTCCTTAAATTACATGTATTTATTTGATTCTTAGTCTGACTTTATTACTTCATAAGTAACTCAAAGTGGCAAGCATACTTAATACTCCTTTTTCCTCCTCTTTTCTCCTGTGAGGTGGGTTGGGCTGGGAGAAAAAGACTGGCCCAAAGTCACCCAGCTGGTTTTTGTACCAAAAGTGGAACTAGAACTCACAATCTGCTAGTGATTGGCCCAAAATCATCCAGCTAGCTTTTGTGCCTAAGGTGGGCACTGTGTCTGTGTGTCTAAGGAATTCTACTGTGATTTAATATTCTATTAAATACTGTTAATCACAGCACATAAATTCTTGTTCCTTGGATGAGATTCCAAGAAAGGAAACCTGACTGCAAAAAATTTAGGGATTTAGGGAGGGTATTTTGTACCATAGATCTCCAAAACAGCTGAGCTCTTATCATCTACTGCATCACACATATATGTTCCTTGATCTTCGTATTCGCATGTATGAATGATGATGCTTCTCTTTGTTCCTCTGGAAGCGATGACCATCTTTTTACTTGGCCGGATCTCCACTCCATTCTAAAATCAAGAAGTCCACAGAGGAATTTATTGACAGAAAAGTTTTGAGATAGATCCTGAGATACAGGTAGTCCTCGACTTATGACCACAATTGAGTGCAAAATTTCTATGGCTAAGCGAGATACAGTTAAATTAGTTTTGTTCCGTTTTACAGCTTTCCTTGCCACAGTTGTTAAGAGAATCACCACAGTTGTTAAGTTATCAACAGAATTGTTAAGTGAATCTGGCTTCTCCATTGACTTTGCTTTTCAGAAAGTCACAGAAGAGGATTACGTGACCCCAGGATATTGCAACTATCATAAATATGAGTCAGTTGACAAGTGTCTGAATTTTGATCATGTGGTATGGGGATGCTGCAAAAGTGTTAAAAATGGTCATAAGTTACTTTTTTCAGTGTCCTTGCAACTCTGAATAGTCACTAAATTGGCCCCCACTCTAATACTCTTCTGGAAGGTGCTGGAGGACATGATTCTGCAAGTGGATCTGGGGATCCCAGAGCTGGATGGAGGCCATTAAATGGCTTTTATAAATATGTGCTGTCACTAGGATGGGGGTGTGTGGGGAGCTGTTTCATTAATTTATTATTTTTATTATTTTATTATTTTCTTTTATTATTTTTATTATTATATGATGTTTTTATATTTGTGTAAGCTGCCTTGAGTCACCATGGTGAACAAGCGGCAATATAAATTTTCTAATATACATAAATAAATGAACTGTTGTAAGTCGAGGAGATGCAATCTTACAAGACAGAGGTTCAAGCAACTTCAGGCATTGAAGTGAAGTCCAGAGCTTATATTTAATAAATTCAATACCTTACGCCACTTCACTTCCACGTTAGGCCTGGAAAGTTCGCACTCGAGGGTTACGTCATCCTTGTTCTGAACTTTGAGATCTTTTAAAGGTGTGATGATTTTCACAGGGGATTCTGCCAAGGAGAAATAACATGTAAGCAATTGAAATATTAGCCATATATCAGGATAAATTTCTTAGCCTTGTCTAGCACTGGCCAAAATAGCATCAGACACAAAGATAAATTAATACAGTATATTTTACTTGTGCATTAAGTAAAACATAATATAGGTCTTCTCTCCCTAAGTGAGAAGACATTTAGAAAAGAGAGAAATCACATTACAGCTAGTCCTCAACCAACAACAATCATTTGTTTAGTGATTGTTCAAAGTTACAATGCACTGAAAAAGGAACCTGTGACCGTTTTTTACACTTATGACTGTTGTAGCATTCCCATGCTTATGTGATCATAATTCATGATTCAATAAGGTAACATCATCAGTGTTAGAAGGGAGGGGGTTGGAAGAAGCAGGGAGGAGGAGGAGGAGGAGGAGGGGGAGGGGGAGGAAGACTATGAGGTCCTTGGTGCTCTCTGAACTTGGTGGGATTTCTGCAGATATTTCATGACCCACCTAGGTACAATCATCACAAGGGAGTGAGATTTGCTCTCATTTTATATACTAGTCATTGCCCCGTTTATGGAAGTGTTCTTGGTAGTTCCTTGTTTAGGCTGTTCTTTACTGTGTTAATAGTTCCTGTTTAGATATTATTTACTACTGGGTGTTAAACTCTGCTTATCTGGGAGTCGATAGCTCATCAGGAGGTGTTATGATCTTTCAGCTTTTTGATTGCCTGTTTTAAATAGTGTGTGGATGTTTATCTCTATGTGTCTATTGATGGCTGATTTGTCTGAATGTCAGGTTTCCAGGAATTATCTGGTTATGGGGTTGAGGACTGCTTGTAATTTAAAAGAGGTTACCTTTCACATTAAGCCTGCCAGTAGTGTGAATCCCTTCAGCCTTGAAGGAAATAAGAGCTGAATCTTCCAATGTCAGGGACGAGAGGGTCAGTGAGTGCTTCTTCCCTTGGATGGATATCTGGCAGTTGTCCTGAGACTTGAGACGGAGACCGTCCTTCATCCAAACTGCTTCCACATCTTCATGGGACAGTTCCACCTCAAAAGTGATCGATTCTTTCTCGTGCACATCTGTCGGCTGAAGGCCTTTGATCAGTTTGATGGGTCTCACTAGGAAATGGAACAAGATGGATGAGACACATTCGGGTCAAAAATTCATATATATCACTCTTCAATTGAGAGGAACATAGGATGCTCCTCACCGTGAAGCCAACCAAATTTGCATGCCATTTGACCTCATTTGAAAGCCACAGTTGTCCCCATCATCAATGCTAGAAGAGTTAGCTCTCTATCTATACTCATTCATTCATGCATTGATTCATTCATTGATTCATTCATTCTCTATGGAATTAGTGCTTTCTAAATTTGGCTATTTTCTCACAGATGTCTCATGATCCAACTAGGTAATATCATCAATTCTAGATCTAGCAGGAAAACCATCCAGCTCAGAGAATGCCAAGAATTTTCCAACCATGAAAATTATAAAATAGTGGAACAACCTTCCTCCTGAAATCCTGGGGTCTCCACCCCTAAAGGTTTCCAAGCAAATTTGGATAAGTATTGATCTTGGATGGTCCAAGTCTTCCTGGCCTAGTCTAGAAGCTCTCCACTGTCCCCTCCAACCTTCTACAATTCTCACAAGGGTTGCATTCCTCAGAATTGGCCCCAAGAGAGGACTTACTGTCTACAGTGACCTTGGCTTGCGTCTTATCATGGAGGGTCTCGCAGGAATAAAATCCACGATCGTCACAGGATGCGCTCCTGATCACCAGGCAGTGCTTTGTTCCCTGGGCCTGGATCTCCAGATTGGCCGTTGGGTGAAGGATACTCGCATTCTTTGTCCACTTTACTTCTGGGGTTGGCTTAGATAGCTCAACTTCGAGGACAATCGTCTGCTTCTCTTCTACAACTTTGGCCTCCAACTTCTTCACAAATAACACTGGTGCTTCTGATTATGAGAAAGACCAAAAGCATCAGGTAGATCAAAAGCACAACAGATACAGGTAGTCCTCAACTTAAGACCATTCATTTAGCCACCATTCCTAGTTAAAACAGCGCTGAAAAAAGTGACTTAAGACCAATCCTCATACTTACAACCATCACAACTTCCCCCCAGTGACCTGATCAAAATTTGGATGATTGACAACCAGCATATACAAGTAGTCCTGACTTACAACCATTCATTTAGTGACCATTTGAAATTACTATGGTAGTGAAAAAAGTGACTTATGAGTGTTTTTCACACTTATAACCATTGCAGCATTTTCAGTCAGGTGATCAAAATTCAGATATTTTGGAAATGGTTTACATTTATGACAATTACAGTATCCTGCGATCAAGTGATCTGCTTTTGCGACCCTCTGCAAACAAAGTCAATGGGGAAGCCAGATTCACTTAATAACCATGTTACTAATTTAACAACGGCAGTGATTCAACTGAACTGTGGCAAGAAAGGTTGTAAAATGGTGCTAAAATCATTAAACAACTGTCTCACTTGGCAACAGAAATGTTAGGCTCAACTTTGATCGTAGATTGAGGACTACCTATTTTGATGACAGCTGCAGTGTTCCAGTGTCACACGATCACCATTTTCAACCTTCCCAATAAATTTCCATCCAGCAAAGTCTATGAGGGAAGTCGGATTTGTTTAACAACCTCATGATTCACTTAATGGTCGCAGTGATTTGTGTAACAACCATGATAAAAAATTGTAAAAAAAAGTGCCATGATTTGCTTAAAAAGCACTTTGTTTAGCAATGAAAATCCTGGTCCCAATTTATGGTTATAAGTCAAGGACTACCTGTATTTAAAATGGAGAAAACTTTCACCCAGCATTCATATTTTCTTCAACTGGGGAAGCCTTTAAAATGTAGTTTGTTCTATCATCTTATTCTGGGTAATAGATGGTGGTCCAACATCAAAGAATGTTTCTATCTAGCCAATCAGGATTTTAAGCTTTTCCTCACATGAAAACATACTTTGCAAGCATTGTAGAGTGATCAGTTTCTAAGATCTCATCTTGAGGCACTAGGTTTCTATAGGCAGTCCTCAACAATTATCATTATTGAGCCCAAAATTCCCATTGCTAAATAGACAGACAGAGAGGGATCCACCATGTACAGATAGACCTTGACTCACAACCACAATGTAGTCCAAACTTTCTGTGGCTAAATGAAACATGTTTTTTAAGTGAGTTTGACCCCATCTAACAATCTTCGTTGCCACACTCATTAAGTGAAACACTGCAGTTGTTAAGCTCGTCCACAGTTGTTAAGTGAATCTGGTTTCCCCATTGACTTGGCTTGTCAGAAGGTTGCAAAAGGGGATCACTTGACCCCGGGACACTGCAACTATCATAAAAATGAACCAGCAAGTTCAAACCAGAAGTGATATGCTATTGGTCCGGACCAGTTCGGCCAACTTAGTAAAAAAAGCCGATGATCAGCTGAGAGGAGGAAAAAAAATCCTCCTACAATCAGCTGAGAGGAAAAAGAGAAAAACATGGGATTGGCCATCCCACCTGCCCTGTACTTTTATCTTCTTTATCCTCTCAGCTGATTGGCGCTGCAGGTCTCAGTTGGTGTGGGGAAAGCTGTGCGCCAGCGCTAGGCAAAGCATGCCCATCAAGCCATGCCCACCGAACTGGTGGTAAAACAATTTGAATCCCACCACTGCTTCAAACGGTCATTCAATGAATGGTTGTAAGTGGGGGACTATCTGTATTTGCAAACAAGCCACTTCTCCCTTGTTAGATCCACCTGGCTCACAAGGACAGGAAGGCAAGATGTGTTGTGGGTCCTGTTATGTATATGTAAATAACACAGTTGGGTTGACAGTATATAAACTACAAATATATATGTTTGTAGCTTTAAGGAAAAATACTGTAATATATTATGCTGTGTTCTGGTTGGTTAATTATGCTTCAAGTTGCCATAAAAGGGAGCTATAGATCATGGTTTAATTCTTCTCTCTCCCTTTTTCACTGATGATCTCTCTTGATACTGATACTGACTGACTACGGACCGATACTGACTAACCATGTTTATTTTGATATTCTGTTGATATCGAAAATTAACTGTTGTATTATGGTTTGATATTTGTCTGATGTAAAAGACTTGAAACCAGTAAGAAGACTTTATAACTGGATATTTCTGGACTGATAAAAATGTGTATGACATGGACTGTTTATTGGACTGTGCTATTTCTTCAATATAATATATTGAATATATATATATATATATAGTAAAATAAAATAAGATACAATAAAAAGCAAAGTAAAATGTAAAATAAAACAAACTAAAATTAAAATATAATAAAATAAAAAACTAAAATCAAAATAAAATAAAGTTAAAATACACTAAAATAAAAATAAACTAAAATCAGAATAAGATAAAAAGTTAAAATATAGAAAAATAAAATATAAACTAAAATCAAAATAAATAAGATGAAAAGCTAAAATACAATAAAAATAAGCTGAAATCAAAATAAACAAAATAAGATAAAAATTAAAATACAATAAAATAAAAATAAAAACTAAAATCAAATCAAATTAAATTAAAATACAATAATTTAAAAAATAAATTAAAATAACCTGAATAAATATTTCTGCTTCATTGACTATGCTAAAGCCTTTGATTATGTGGATCCCAACAAAATTATTTGTTTAACAAAAGTAAAATAATAAAATATAAAATAAAATATAAAATAAACAATAGTTCAAACCAACAGAAGAGCATTCAGAAATGCAATCCCATATCTGGACATTTCCTTCCATCCTTGATGGATACCCCCCACTCCCCGGTCTCACCTTCCACTCGGAGGTGCGCCCGGCTCTCTTCTCCTTCAGCTTCGGCTGTGACTTCCCCACTGTCCTGGACTGTCAATTCAGTGAGGGTAAGACTATGATGGACATCCCGATGAGAAACGACATATTTCTTGCTGGCTTCAATTGGGGTGCCGCGGTGGCTCCACTTTACGGATGTGTCGCTGGGGGAGACGGTGCATTCAAAAACTGCCTCTTTGCCTTCTTCTGCCACAACTTTGGAGAGGCCCTTGACAAACTTCACAATGCGAGGTGCTGAAGAATAGAGCAGGATACATATCATACAAAGGGGAAAACTGTTCTTTTGTGGATCTTTGAGGAGGGCCTCCTTAATATGGTCTCTCAGCTTGCAGACTTGAATTTGTTAGAAAGGAGGAATTTCCAAATCAGGATACATTGTAACTAAGAACATCATTGGTGCTAGAAGGGAGTGGGGTTTGTTCTCTGTTTATGGACAAGTGGTTTGCTCTGGCTTATCACTGATAGGCAAGTTATTTGTAGATAAACAGAGAAGAAACCTGAGTTCCTACTAGCACTGATGATGTTATCTAGTTGGGTCATGAAACATCTACAAGAAAGACACCAAGCTCACAGAGCATCACCTCCTCTCTCCTTTTCCTCTTCCTCCTCCTCTCCTTCTCCTCCACCTCCTGTTTCTTCTCTTCTCCACAAACCCCACTCCCTTCTAGCTTGGTCATGAAACATCTGCAAGAAAGCAGTCAAGCTCAAAGAACACCAAGGAGCCCACAGTCCTCCTCCTCCTCCTCTTCCCCCTTCCCCTCCTCCTCCTCCTCCTCTTCTGTCTCCTTTGCTCCTCTTCCTTCTACCCTCCTTCTGCACCTCTTCCTTTTCTTCCTCCTTGCCCTCTTCCTTCTCCTCCCTTCCGCAAATGCCTACTCCTTTCTAACACTGATGTTCTCTTGTTCACAATAGCTGCTTTCTGTGGCACTACCACTTACCCCATAACATCAGAAAGTACCTGTGGGTGTGACTTGAATGGTGCATTGGTCATTCCTTGTCTCACATGAATATTCTCCCTTGTCCTCTGCTCGTAAGCCGGAAATGATCAGCACTCTCTTGGCACCAATTTCTTGCATTAGGTAGTGCTTGCTGGCTTTGAGGATTGTTCCATCCTTGCGCCACACAACCGTGCCTTCAGGCTGGCTGAGTTCACAACTCAAGCTCAAAGCTTTTCCGAGTTCAGCTTTTATGGGCTCTAGCTTTTTGGCAAACTTAACCGGTACTTCTGCAGGAGAATTGGAAGACAGAAAAAAAATAGGTCAAAAGAAAGATCATATAGTACGGTATTTATTTAGATTTTTAAAAATCAAATATCCAGTGGTATAAAATGTGCTGAACACAGAGGTTCTCTTTGTCCAATGATTTATCTGATGGATACATTTTTGGCTTAAGGAAGACATTTTTCTAAGTTTTGAATAGTATGTAACAGAAGAGGATATTTGTAATTTGAGGTTGAACTGTGGGATCCAATGGTGGTCTCTGAGCTGGGTTGGTTTCTTGCAGATATTTCATGACCCCAATAGGGGACATCATTAATGCTAGAAGGGAGTGGGGGTTTTTTTGGGGGGGGGAGGAGGAGGAGGAGGACTGTGGGGTCCCTGGGGCTCTCTGAGCTTGGTTGGCCTCTTGCAGACATTTCATGACCCATCTATGGAATGTGATTGAACCTCTCTCCCTTTCAGCACTGATGGTGTTATCTAATTCATTCATGAAATATCTGCAAGAATGCAACAAGCTAAGAGAGCCCCAAGGAGCCCACAGTCCTCTTCTTCCTCTCCCTTCTCCTCCTCCTCCTCCTCCATCCCCCTCACCACAAACTCTACTCCTTTCTAGCACTGATTACATTCCTGCAGAAATATTTGCAAGAAACCAACCCAGATCAGAGACCACCAAGGACCCCACAGTTCAACTTCAAGGTACAAATATCCTCCTTTCTGCAAAACCAACCTCCTTCTAGCACTGATGATGTTCCTTAGTTGAGTCAGGAAATGTCTGCAAGAAAGCCACCAACCTCAAGAAAGCCACCAACCTCAGAAAGCACTATAGATCCCACAGTTCTCCTTCTTCTTCACCTCCTTTCCACAAACCCCATTCCCTTCTAGCACTGATGATATTCCTATTTTGATCATGAAACATCTGCAAGAAAGCCCCAAAGCTCGGAGAGCACCAAGGACTCCACAGAACTAGTAACTACTGACTCACACAGCTCTTGATACCACATTATTCTGAGACTGGAAAGAGCTTGAGATGATTTATTTCATCTTTGACTGATCTGATCTTTCTGTCTCATGTTAGTTGGCCTTGCAATCTTCACCAAATTGCTTTGACATTTCAGGATGGCCACCTCCGTTTGTCTCTCACCTTCCACCTTGAGTTGGAACTGCTGTTTCTCACTCATAAGTTCGCAGGTGTACAGACCAGCATCTTTTGTTTCGGCTGTCTTCACAATCAAGCTCCTAGACCCCTTTTCCTTCTTGATCTCATAGTTCTTACCATCTTGGATCTCAACTCCGTCCTTGAACCATTTAACCTCAGCATCCTCAGGTGATACCACAGTGGAAAAGACGACCTCCTTGTGCTCCTGAGCAACAATGGTCTCCTCCTGAGCAGCTTTTCTTTGGAGTTTGACCTCTGGTTCTGGAAGACCAAATGGGAAAATAAGTACAGGTAAGTCATCAACTTATAATCACACTTAAGACAGGAATGTCTGTTGCTAAGCAAGACAGTTTGTTAAGTTAGTGGTGAATCTAACCCTCCCCCCCATCAATACCTCATAGAATATAGAATTATAATAATAGAATTGGAAGGGACCTTGGAGGACTTCTAGTCCAACCCTCTGTTCAAGCAAGAGACCCTATACCATCCTGGACAAATGGCTGTCCAATCCCTTCTTGAAAACCTCCAGTGGTGGAGCACCCAGAGGCTATGCAAATCATTCCTCTATTAATTGTCCTCACCATTTGGAAATTTCTCCAGAGCTCCAGGTTGCTTCTCTCTTTGGTTAGTTTCCATCCATTGCTTCTTGCTCTGCCTTCTAGTGCTTTGGAGAATAGGTTGAACCCCCCTCCTCTTCTTTGTAGCAGCCCCTCAAATATTGGAAGGTTTCTATCATGTCATCCCTAGTCCTTCTCTTTGATAGGTTAGACATTTATTTATTTTTTTTATTTTATATCAAATTTATAAAGCGCCCTTCTCCCGAGGGACTCAGGGCGGTGTACAGCCAACTATAATATAATACAAATTATAAAAGTTAAAAGAAATTAAATACACGGCTGCTACTAAAATTTATACTTAAAAACCCCAATAGTAAGATATAAAAACCCCAATTTCTAAAACCCCAATTTCTAAAATCCCAATTTCTAGAACCCCAATTTCTAAAAACCCCAATTTAAAACCCCAATTTAAAATCAGCCCAGGCCAGCCTGCTCAAAGAGCCAAGTTTTCAACGCACGTCTAAACGCTCTCAGATCAGTGGTCGTCCGTAACTCAGGAGGCAACCCATTCCAGAGGGCGGGTGCCCCCACAGAGAAGGCCCTATTCCTCGGGGTCACCAGCGGCACATAGATGCCGTCGGGACCCGAAGGAGACCCTCCTTGTGGGAGCGCACTGGTTGGTGGGAGACTACTGGCAGAACGCGGTCTTGCAAGTAACCTGGTCTGATGCCATGGAGCGCTTTAAAGGTCAAAACCAGAACCTTAAAGCGAACCCGGAAGGCCACTGGCAACCAATGCAGCTCACGCAGGAGAGGTGTCAAATAGGAGTTTCTTGACGCTCCCATAACCACCCGCGCGGCCGCATTTTGCACCAGTTGAAGCCTCCGGGTGCTCCCCATAGGGAGCCCCATGTAGAAGGCATTACAGTAGTCCAGGCAGGAGGTGACCAGGGCATGAGTGACTGTGCGTAAGGCGTCCCGATCAAGAAAGGGCCGCAACTGGCGAATCAGGCGAACCTGATAAAAAGCCCCCTGGAGATGGCTGTAATATGATCTTCTAAAGGCAGCTGTGCATCCAGGAGGATGCCTAGGTTGCGAGCCCTCTCTGTGGGGGTTAAGATCTCACCCCAATAGCCAGCGACAGAGTCAGCTGACTATATCGGGCCGCCGGAAACCACAGCCACTCAGTCTTGGAAGGGTTGAGCTGAAGCCTGTTCCCGCCCATCCAAATCCGCACGGCCTCCAGGCACCGGGACATAGCCTCCACAGCATCGTTGGGGTGGTTTGGGGTGGAGATGTAAAGCTGAGTATCATCAGCATAAAGATGACACTTTATCCCAAAGCCATGGTTGATCTCCCCCAGCGGCTTCACATAAATGTTGAACAAAAGAGGGGAGAAGACCGACCCCTGAGGCACCCCGCAAACGAGGGTGGACCTCTCCCCCCCGTCAATACAAATTGAGAGCAGTTAGAGAGGAAAGAGGAGAACCACCGCAAAATGGTTCCTCCAATTCCCAACTCCTCCAACCACTGCAATAGGATACTATGGTCGATAGTATCAAAAGCCGCTGAGACATCTAATAGGACCAGGACAGAGAAATAACCTCTGTCATGGGCCCTCCAGAGATCATCAACCAACGCGACCAATGCTGTTTCGGTGTTGTACCCGGGCCTGAAGCCCGACTGGAAAGGATCGAGTAAGTCGCTTCCTCCAAGTACTGAGGAAGGTGACACGCCACCACACTCTCGACAACCTTCGCCACAAAGGGGAGGTTGGAGACTGGACAGTAGTTATTTAAAAGAGCCGGGTCCAGGGCAGGCTTCTTGAGGAGGAGTCACACCACCGCCGTTTTCAAGGCAATAGGAAGCGATCCCTCCCTCAACGAAGCATTGACAATCCCCTGGAGCCAGCCTTGTGTCACCTCCCTGGAGGTAGAAACCAACCAGGAGGGGCACGAGTCCAACAAACATGTGGTGGTATTCAGCCTCCCCAGCAACCTGTCCACACAGGCAGTCACAGGATCAAACTCCTCCCAGATAACAGTCTCAAGACCTGCCCCGGACACCTCCCATGGGACCGTCCAACTGGAGTCCAGCCCGCCACGAATCTGAGCGATTTTGTCGTGCAGAAATCGGGAAAACTCCTCTGCCCTGCAAGAGGTCCTCCCGTGCTCTCGGCTCAAGCAAGGAGTGGGTCACTTTAAACAGAGTGGCAGGCCGATTTTCTGCCGACGCAATAAGGGCGGAGAAATGTAAATGCTTCGCCGTCTCTATCGCCACCAGGTAGGTCCTAATATGGGACCTCACCTATGTCCGGTCAGACTCGATGCGACTGGTCTTCCAAACGCTCTCCAGACGTCTTTTCCGGCACTTCATCTCCCTCAGCTCCTCCGTAAACCACGGAGCTGGATGGGATCTGTGCCGAGTCAGAGGTCACAAAGGCACAACTCGGTCCAGAGCCTCAGCGGCCAACCTATCCCAGGTGGCGACCAAGTCTCCGGCCGAGTTATGAGCCAGAGTCTCAGGGACTGGCCCAAGTTCCGTCTGGAACCGCTTGGGATCCATCAGGCACCTGGGGCGGAACCATCTGCTCAGTTCTGCCTCCCTGCAGTGGGGGGTGGCGGCACAGAAGTCAAGCCTGACAAGAGAATGATCAGACCATGACAAGGGTTTTATAACTAAACCCCCAAAACTACGATCATTCAACCACTGACCAGAGACAAAAATCAGGTCCAGTGTGTGTCCCCCCCGTGTGAGTGGGGCCAGAAACTAATTGGGTCAGGTCTATGGCTGTCATGGAAGCCATGAACTCCCGAGCCACCCCAGAGGTTTCCCCGAGCGAAGGCAGATTTAAATCCCCCATGACTAAAAGCCTAGGGGTCTCAACCACCAGCCCGGCTATCACCTCAAGGAGCCCGGGCAGGGCAAATGATACGTGGAAGGGAGCCAGGTACATTATCAAAAGGCCCATCTGAACCCCCTGACCCCACTTCACAAAGAGAGACTCACAACCAGCTGTCTGAGGAACAGTGGCCTCCCTAGGACAAAGAACTTCTCTAATAATTGCTGCCACTCCATCACCCCTTCCCTGGCACCTTGGCCGATGAAATGCTTGAAAACCTGGTGGGCATATCTCCTTCAGAGGAACACCACCCTCTGGGCCCAACCAGGTTTCAGTGACACCTGCCAGGTCCACGCCCTCCTCCTGAATGAGGTTGTAAATCAGGGGGGCCTTGTTAACAGTGGACCTGGCATTGCACAACATCAGCCGGGTACTCAGGGCCTGAGACTCTGCACAACCAGGCCTGCGAGATGGGTGAAGAGGGTCGGAGCACGCTACCACTTGGAGACAGCGGGTGTGCGATCCCCTAACCTGATATGGCCTTCTACCCCTGCCATATCTGCCCCTCCCACTTACGATGCCAATGGAACCCACTTCTGACTGCCTAATCTCCATCCGCCTCCTCAACCCACGACCCTCTGAGCCCTCCCAGACGTGCATGCCAGCCTGACTGACTCCAAACCCCTGTGGGCTATCCCCCAAACCCGGTTTGGATTTTTTCCCTAACCCTAATAAAAACCTAGATAAAAATTTGGACACACAGGAATCCTCCCCTGAATGTTTCCTGCGGCCGTGCCATTTCTCAGGATCCCAGGATCCGTCATCGAGATAAGTCTTTGAGAGTTTAGAGGGCCATTTGAGAGAAAAGGGGACATTCCTCAAGGCCCAGAGGTCTTTAGCGGAGTATCTCAACGGCTCCGAGGGATGTGTCTCTACTGTCCGACGACGTGGGGGCCCCGCCGGTCGAGACCAGGGCCGGGCCCAAAAACACCCAGCCCACGTCCGCATCCCATCCGGCCATCATTACATACAGGTAATCCTCGACTTACAACCATTCACTTAGTGATCATTAAAAGTTACAGCATCACAGAAAAAAGTGACTTATGACTGTTTTTCACATGCCCTTTGCAGCATCCCCATGGTCACATGATCAAAATTCAGATGCTTGGCAACTCACTTAACAAATGTCTCACTTAACAACATAAATTTTGGGTTCAATTGTGGTCGTATGTTAGGATTACCTGTACTATCCTCTCACATGATCTTCCTCAATTGAAACAACCTGGGACTACACTGGCCTTTTTAGAAGCTTCAACACATTATTAGAAAAGGAGAAGAGAACTCACCTGTTGCTTCCACCTTGAAAGTCATTTTCTGACCACCTGCTTCACAGGTATACTCTCCAATGTCCTTCATTGCCACTTGCTCCAGATATAGTTTACGGGTGGTTCCATCTGATTCCATCTTGATGTGTTTGCTGATGGGGATGGGTTGTCCATCTTTGTACCATTCCACCTGAGTGTCCGAAGTGGCCACCTGGCAGGTCAAAATGGCATTCTCCTTCAGGACTGTCTTGACCTCCTTCTTTATCTTATCCTTATTTGTAAAGATTTCAGGAGCTTCTGTGATGAGGAAGAAAGGAGATGTTGTCGACTTGCATCACAAGAATCAAATTTTAATCTCTTTATCTTATTTCAATCTCTACCTACCTATATATTCCTTCATCATCTCATCCATCCATCCTTCTCTCTCTCTATTTCTGTCTTGAACCCATCCACACATCATATTCATTCATCTCTATCTGTCTTTCTGTCTGTTTCATCTTTCTATGCTTCTAAATGTCTACCTGCCTGCCTGCCTGCCTGCCTGCCTGTCTATCTGGGCATCCACTCACCCACCCACCCACCCACCCATCCATCTATCTAGTTTGTCTATATCCATCCATCTATCTATCATCTATCTATCTATCTATCTATCTATCTATCTATCTATCATCTATCATCTATTTATCATCTCCCTGTCTCTCTCTTCCCCCTTTTCTCTCTGATTCAATATCTATACTTTTGTCAACCTAAGTGTTAAAGTCTGTAACCCATTCAAAAGACTTCATAATTGCTTCTACATAATTTTCACCCCACTCACCTGGGATAGAGAGAGGGAGAAAGGTTTCAAGAATGCACAAATAGCACCCGAAGTTTATCACCTGAATGCCCAAATAGCACCTGAAGACCACAAGGAGATTCAGCTTTCCTGGTTGAACACACTTTATGATACTGACTCATTCTATATGAAGCAAAGTTGTTATTCTCACCTTCAACAATAACTTTGAAGGTCAACTTCTGTTTTCCAGCTTCACAGGTATATTCACCGGCATCTCTCTTCTCCACCTGTTGAACAACCAGACGCCGGGATCTGCCTTCGGCTTCTATCTTGAATTTCTTGCTGGAGGGGATCAATTTCCCATCCTTGAACCACTTGACATCTGTCTTGGCCTGGGCCACCTCACAGCTGAGAGAGATGGTCTCTGTAGCCACAACCTTGAGGTCCTTCTCGAACATCTCTTTATTGGCAAACATTTCCTCAGCTTCTGGACCATGATCATAGGAGGGTTTAAAAAGCAAACAAAGAAAATAGTAATAATTACTAAATACAGGGCTGTTCTTCTGTAGAATTAGTGTGTTTTGCTAATTTTGTTTAACTCATTTTTTCATTAGATTTGTACATAACCTGGAATTTTTAGCTACTTAGAACTCTTTGCTAAAAGAAATATAATCGGAATTGATTCTTTGTTTTTAGAAAGCATAGAACAATGCAATTGAAATCTTTGAGCTATTTCAAATTCATAATGTGTTCCCCAAAAAGTATAATTGTCGCAATCAATATATCTATATTTATATCTATTATCATATATCTATCACTTTATCTATCACTGTATCACTGTATCACTTATCACTCTATCTATCTATCTATCTATCTATCTATCTATCTATCTATCTATCTATCTATCTATCTATCTATCTACTTATATTTGTCAACATACAAAGAATCTATCCTGTTTATATCCTGCAATATAACTAAAAATAAAGAAAAAGGATATGTATTTTGTTACCTGTTATGGTGACATTGAAGATGAGCTTCTGGCCACCAGCTTCACAGGTGTATTCACCTTCATCTTTCTTCTCCACCTGTTGAACAACCAGATGCCGGGATCTGCCTTCTGCTTCTAACTTGAATTTCTTGTTGGAGGTGATAAATTTCCCATCCTTGAACCATTTGACTTCTGTCTTGGCCTTGGTCACCTCACAGTTGAGGGAAATGGTCTCTGAAGCCACAGCCTTGATGTCCTTCTGGACCTTCTCCTTGTTGGTAAACATCTCTTCAGCATCTCTATCTAATGGTGGAAGGAATGGAGAAAGCTTCTTAATTAACTTTCTCTTTAGGACATTTTGACAGACAGACAGATAGACAGGCAGGCAGGCAGGCAGGCAGGCAGACAGACTGTATGTGTAATATAAAGGCATTTTACCTGCAACTGTGATTTTGAAAGTTAGTTTCTGGCCATCGGCTTCACAGGTGTATTCACCTGCATCTTTCTTCTCCACCTGTTGCACAACCAGACAACGGGATCCACCTTGTGCTTCTACTTTGAATTTCTTGCTCACAGTGATCAATTTCCCATCCTTGAACCATTTCACTTCTGCCTTGGACTGAGCCACCTCACAAATGAGAGAGGCATTCTCTGAAGTCACAGTCTTAATATCTTTTTGGACCTTTTCTTTGTTGACAAACACCTCTTTAACTTTTTCATCTAGAAGTGGGAATAGAGAACAAGACACATTTAACACTTGAAGTAATGAGCTTTAAAAAGGAGCTGTCATCTATACATTCATCTTCATATCTTGGTCATCCTCATTAAGTGACAATCACCTGTATATGAACTCACAGTGTGTTACAGCTGCCAAAAAAGCAAACACAGTCCTAAACTGCATTAACAGAGGGATAGAATCAACATAACGTGAAGTGTTAATGCCACTTTATAATGACCTGGTAAGACCACACTTGGAATACTGCATCCAGTTTTGGTTGCCATGGTATAAAAAAGATGTTGAGACTCTGAAAAGAGTGCAGAGAAAAACAACATTTATTAGGAGGCTGGAGGCTAAAACTTATGAAGAAAGGTGGCAGGAATTGGGTATGTCTAGTTTAATGTAAAGGAGGACTAGGTGTAACATAATAACAGTCTTCTAATATCTGAGGATTGCCACAAAAAAGAGGGGCTCTACCTATTCTCCAAAGCCCCTGAAAGCAGGACAAGGAGAAATGGATGGAAACTAATCAAGGAAAGAAGCAACCTGGAATTTATGGAGAAATTTCCTGATAGTGGGAACACAGAAATAGACAGTGAGAGCTGAAGAAGCTTCTTGGATGAGAAACAAAATGTCTTCAAAGAAAAAGAAAAACCAGAAAGTCCAGCTGCCTCTTGAAAAAGCACCTTTGGGACAATCTTGACATGGATGACTGAGAATTTCCAGACAGTAGAACAATTAATCAGTGGAATGGCTTCTCTCCAGAAGTTATGGGAGTTTTTAAGAAGCGATTGGAGAACCATTTATTTGAAATAATGCAAGGTTTCCTGCTTGAGCAAGGGTTTGGCCCTCCAAGTTCCCTTCCAATCCTGTTATTATGTTATCCTCCATATGGTTGTTCTTTTCTTACCAAACTCATCCTGAAGTTCTCAGCCCCCAGCCAAATCAACCCAGATTTTTAAAATACTACTTAGAAGGTAACCAGCATCCTTACGTAGCTCTGATTTTCATGTTTTCATTGGTGTCTAATGCTCATCAATTTTTGCGGTGGTGTTGAAATACAGCCAGATTTCCAACTACGTATAACATGGATAATATAGTTGTGCTACCTAAAACTGTTGGCCAAAGCAAACTTTCTCATTGACACAACTTGAAGGTGTTCTCATACACTTCTGAGAGCGGCTCTGATCACTCAACCAAAATTGAATTGGTTTGACCATTTTTATCACTCTGTATGGGAGATGTAGAGAATATAAAGCTGGTTGTACCTGCAACTGTGACTTTGAAGGTGAGTTTCTGGCCATCAGCTTCACAGGTGTATTCACCACTATCTTTCTTCTCCACCTGTTGAACAATCACACGCCGGGATCTACCCTCTGCTTCCACCTTGAATTTTTTGTTGGAGGTGATCAATTTTCCATCCTTGAACCATTTGACTTCTGCCTTGGCCTGGGCCACCTCACAGCTGAGAGAAATGTTCTCTGAAGCTATAGCCTTGATATCCTTCTGGATCTTCTCCTTGTTGACAAACATCTCCTCAGCTTTTGCATCTGAGTTGAAAAAGAAGATAATCAAAATTCAACTTTTCAACTTTGTTTTAAATTGTAATCTTTCTTTCTGGAATCACCAGACAGTAGATCGCATCCTCCATAACAGAAATTACTCTACCATCATTCTTCTGGTATAAAATACATACAGCTAGTCTTCAACTTACAATCATAATTGGAACTAGAATTTCTGTTTTTAAAAAAGAGAATGGTTAAGTGAGTTGTACCTGACCTTTTTTGCCATGATTGTTACGCAAATCACTGCCATTAAGTAAATCATGTGTTCATTAAGTGAATCAGTATGTTTGTTTGTCAGGAGCCAGTTGGAAAGGTTATAAATAGTGATCACATAATCTCATAATATTGCAACTTTTGTAAATATATGCTAGGTGCCAAGTAATCTCATTTTGATCACATGACCATAGGGACACTGGGACAGTAATCATTTTGAAAATTGTCCATATGTTGTTTTTTTCAGTGCTGCTGTAACTTTGAAGGGTTGTTAAGTAAATGGTTGTAAGATGAGGACTACCTGTAGAAGCATAAGACTTCACAATAAGAAGCAGAAGAGAGGATTACAGAAGGGAGAATCAGAGAGACAGGGGGAGAAAAAGGGTGGTGAGAAAAAGAGGGGAAAGATAAAAAAGAAAAGAAGTTATAAAGGACAGAAACAAGAAATAAAGAAACAGGGGAAATGTACAAGGATTAAAGGTATTAGCCTATTTAAAAGACATAGAGATAATGGTTAAAAATTTAAATTTTAAGAGAGGATTCTGCAAGGCTACAAGAGATAGTGTTGTTATATTAGAAATAGGAATGAGCTAGAAAATATGAAACATAGGTGATTAAAGTGAAAGTAAAAACAAAACTGGTATTGTTATGTAATTGAATGTTTGTTAATAATTAAATGAAATAAAGAGAGAAAGGGAACAAAAGTAAAAGAGGGAATAAGAGGAAGGAATGAAAATACTTTAATTGTTCTTAACGATTTATAAAATATAATTGAAAAGAAGTGTAAAAGATTTATAATGAAATCAATATCAGTTGTCAGGATGAATTTGAATAGAATAACCATTTTATTCATTATTGTTATATATTTTTTCTTTTTTTAGAATTTAGTGTGTATTTTTAAGGGAAAATACCAAGCGGAATTTGGTTGATAAAGAGTTATATGGTATAAAATAGATACTAGAAACTGAATATTATAATTGTACAATGTATAAATTAAATGTTAAATGAGATTTGAATGGATAACAACTATAAGATATAAAGATGATACACTCTATTTGGTAATCACAAAGGAAACCTTGCTTTTTAATGCCTGGAAGGGGAGGGAATTGTTGTTTTTCTTTTCCCTTTCGGGACAATGATGGAAATAAATGTATGAAATTGTAAGCAGGACAGACAAAAGTACAAATATAATGACTAGAAAGATATAGAAATTTAGAAAAAGATATGTAATTGAATTAGAAAGGAATGAGATAATCAGAAATAAGGTTGAGGAAAGTAAGGGAAGGAAAAATTATTGAGAAAAGGGTAAAATAGTGACAAGATATGGAATAGAATATAAAGATGAATATGTAATTGAGATTATGTCTGTATGGAGATGTGATAACCTGGAATCATGCTGCTCTCAAAAAAGATATTTTATTTGTATTATGTTTTGTGAAAATCCAAATAAAACTTTTACAAAAAAAAGAAGACTTCACAATATAGGTAATGAACCTAGAACGGTTCATTTAGTGACTGTTCTGAGTTACAATGGTACTGAAAAAATGACTTGTGACTATTATTATGTAGCATCTCCATGGTCAGCTGATCAAAATTCAGACGTTTGGTAACTGGTTCATATTTATGACAGTTGCAGTGCCCCAAATCCTCTTTTGCAACCTTCTGACAAGCAAGTGGGGAAGCCAGATTCACTTAACAACCATGTTACTAATTTATCAATTGCAATTATTCATTTAACAACTGTGGCAAGAAAGATCGTAAAATGGGGCAAAATTCACTTAATAAATTTCTCATTTATCAACATAAATTTTGGGCTCGGTCGTGGATATAGGTTGAGGACTACCTGTTCAATAAATCAGTTAGATTTATGGATGCCACTCTGTTTTTCATAAGAATCCTCTGAAAAATATATTATTGAAAAAAAATCAGATTTCCTAAAATGTCTCAAGATAACTATTTTGGCTACTCTAGGTAGCAATGTTTGGACCTCAAACCTGGGTTGCTGGTTTTCCAGCATCACTTTGATATCACTTTGGTGGAAAGGTAACAACATTCCATGATGCCATGCTGGCCAGATGACCACATCTTTGAGAACTGGCTCAATGGCCTTAAAACAGAAATGAGCAGAGTAAAATCCATAGGGACTGTTTTACCTTTACATCAGTAATTGCATGACTTCTGTAGATGCCATATACTAAATAAATAAATAAATCTAGGGCTAGCATAAATAATTACTTCCAAAACAGTCATGACTGAAGCGTTTGGAAATGAAATACCTAAATATACTATAATTAATTCTAAAAGTATGAAAAATGTGGAGTCTTTGTTGCTCTTTCTGCAGATGTTCCATGACTCAGCTAGGGAACATCATCAATGCAAGAAGGGAGTGGGGTTGGCTCCTTGTCTATATACAGTAGTGTATATGGAGTGTGTATGGTTTTCTCTTTGGTTAGAGTATTATTTTTTGATTGATCATTTGTCTGGTATTTTCTAAATTTCTATATCTTCCTTGCTTATCTGGATGTCAGGTGCTGGAGAGGATGCATTCTGATCTTTTTGCTTCCTTCTTAGTTTTTCTATTGTCTTTTTTGAATAGTGTGTAAATGTTGTTTATCTCTATGTATCCACTGATACATAGACATGATTAGCACAAATTATGTTACTTAGTTGAGCAATGAAACATATTCAAGAAAACCACCAAGCTCAGAGAGAGTCAGTTCAACCCTGACCTACAAAAATTCTTCTCAGACCTGCCTCACTTGATTGTTCTAAGAAAGAACAATCCTTAACTCCATTTATTACTAAAGGTCAAGTGAACTACGGTAAATGCATAGCCAGAACTGAAACCCATGCACCAAAATCCCCAAGTTTAACTTTTCTCTCCCATCATTGGCTTCCCATGTCTAATCAAATTCAAATAAGATGTTTCAGAACAGTCTCTTCTGAATGATAGGTTTGGTATGCAGTTGTGTACAGTTCCCAGCTTATTCACCTTGAAGCCCATCTCGGAGACAGTGAAGTTTCTCCTCCCTCTCATCTAGTTCTCGCCTTGAGTTCATGCAAGTTTGAGGCAGCAGCTGACAATTCTCTTCTATTAGCATGCAAAATCTTTTCCTACCTGCAACTGTGACTTTGAAGTTCAGCTTCTGGCCATTGGCTTCACAGGTATATTCACCTGCATCTTTCTTCTCCACCTGTTGTACAATTAGATGCCGGGATCTGCCATCTGTTTCTACCTTGAATTTCTTGCTGGCAGTGATCAGTTTCCCATCCTTGAACCACTTGACATCTGTTTTGGCCTGGGCCACCTCACAGCTGAGAGAAACGGTCTCTGAAGGAACAGTCTTGATGTCCTTCTGAATCTTTTCCTTGTTGGCAAACATCTCCTCAGCGTCTCTATCTAGTAGTGAAAAGATAACCAAGGTATGTTCATTCACTTTCTCTTCCAGGCATTTGGTCATTTCTCTTAATGACTAAAATCATGAACATCAGAAGGTGCAAAATCCTTCTATTCATTCCACACATTGTTCCATTATGGATCCCTGGTGTTCTCTGAGTTTGGTGGTTTTCTTACAAACATTTCATTATCCAATTACATTACACCGTCAGGGCTAGGAGGGCCTGGAGTTTAGCTTTATCTATCAGTTTTGGTGGGAGATATGTTTTCTCCTTGATAGTTCCTTTATTAAAATATTGTTTTCAAGGAATCAAGGTATAGTTCAGCTACAGTTCAGTTTATTCAGCTATATTTATTATTTCTTTTCAGGTCCAACACTGATTAAATTTTGCTGCTGGGTTCAACTTCTGCTAGATTCCCAGCTACATGTACTATGCATAATAGATCTATAGCACTATGCAGTTTAAAACTCATTTTAGAAACAAATCTTTGCATTGACCTAACCTTAACCTGATTTCTTAGAGCTTAAAGGAACAACCAGCAAAAAAAGAGGTATTTTTTGCCACCTTTATCTTCACACTTAGAAAGGTGTAAAGAAAAATATAATGGTGTTCCCACCTGCAACTGCAACTGTGAAAGTGAACTTCTGGCCACCAACTTCACAGGTATATTCGCCTCCATCTTTCTTCTCCACCTGTTGAACAACCAGACGCCGGGATCTCCCTTCAGCTTCCACCTTGAATTTCTTGCTGGAGGTGATCAATTTCCCATCCTTGAACCACTTGACATCTGCCTTGGCCTGGGCCACCTCACAGCTGAGGAAGACATCCTCTGAAGCCACAGCCTTGAAGTCCTTCTGGACCTTCTCCTTGTTGACAAACATCTCCTCAGCGTCTCTATCTAATGGTTGAAGGAATGGAGAAAGCTTCTTAATTCACTTTCACTTTAGGACATTTTGTTATATTTCTTTACATCTAAAATTCTGAGCTTCAAGAAATTCTGAGCATCTAATATATGTCATCCTACATCTAGATGTTTGTCTAATTGGAAAAACACAATTTCAGTTTCCCAATCTTGACAAAAAATTTCTTTAAAAGGTAAAAAAATCATATTTAATTATTGCTCAAAGTATCCTTCTTTAGTCTAACATTGAGGTCTTCTGGATCTTCTGCTTGTTGACCAACTACTTGAGCATGATATAGAAAACATGGCAAAGCCATCAAAGAAATTTAAAATAGGATTTGGAAGTTAACAGAATCCTTATTCAGCTTTTGTTCTAATGATTATAGGGCTATTTGACACTGATGAAATTTGTCCAAATTCTGAACAGTTGTCCACTTACATGCACTAGGAAGAATAAAACAAAACTAGAGGTAGTCCTTGACTTACGCCCACATTTGAGCCCAAAATTTATGTTGCTCAGCGAGACAGTTAAATTATTTTTTTTCATTTTACAACCTTTCTTGCACAGTTGAGTGAACCGTTGCACTTGTTAAGTTAGTAACATGGTTGTTAAGTGATTCTGGCTTCCCCATTGACTTTGCTCTCCAAAGGTCGCAAAGGTCGCAAAAGGTGATCACATGACTCTGGGACACTGCAACAATAATCAGTTGCCAAGCATCTGAATTTTGATCATGTGATCATGGGGATGCCACAATGTAAAAACAGTCATAAGTGACTTTTTTCACTGCTGTTTGTAACTTTAAATGAACTGTTGTGAGTCAAGGACTACCTGTATATCCCTGCAGAGGGAAAAAAACTGTTTGCAGAAACACACATTCATGTGGACACAAGTTGAGGGTGCTCTATTGGTGCTCTCCTGAATGATCAATAAAAATAATATTGGTTTAGTCACTTTTATCTTTATACATGGGAGGAACGTATGGAAGGAAATGAAATGTTCCTACCTACAACTGCAACTCTGAAGTTCAGCTTCTGGCCACCAGCTTCACAGGTGTATTCACCAGCATCTTTCTTTTCCACCTGTTGAACAATCAGATGCCGGGATCTACCTTCTGCTTCCACCTTAAATTTCTTGCTGGAGGTGATCAATTTCCCATCCTTGAACCACTTAACGTCTATCTTGGCCTGGGCCACATCACAACTGAGAGAGACATTCTCTGAAGCTACAACCTTGATATCCTTCTGGATCTTCTCCTTGTTGACAAAAATCTCCTCAGCTTCTCTATCTAATAGTGAAAGGAAGGTTCAAATTATCTTAATTCACTTTCTCTTTAGGACATTTTGACATTTTCCTTTACAAGCTAAAATTCTGAGCTTTAAGAAGGTCCAATCTACATATTCTATGCCATCTAAGATAAGTCATCCTACATCTAGATGTTTGCCTCATTGGCAAATACCACCTCAATTTCCAGATCTTGACCAAGATCAAGCCAAAAAAATATTTTTAAAGATTTTTTTAAAAAATCAATATTTAGGATTTAAGGAACCTGTTTTTTGTCTAGCCCTGATGTCTTTCTGAACCTTTTCCTTGTTGACAAACATTTCAATTCCTCTGAAAGGAGAGGATGAACATGCATTCATTCACTTTTTTAGGCTATTTTATCGTTTCCCTAATTGCTAATGTGACAAATGTCAGGAAAATCCATACTGGATAGTCTACCCAGATAGTCTTCAACTTATCACATTTGAGCCCAAAATTTCCATTGCTAAGCAGGACACATTCCGAGTGAATTTGGCCCCATTTTATGATCATTCTTGCCACAGTAATGAATCATGGCAGTTGTTAAGTTAGTAACATGGTTGTTAAGCGATTCTGACTTCCCCATTGACTTTACTTATCAGCAGATCGTAAAAGAGGATCGTGTGAACCCCCATACCCCGGGATACTGCAACCGTCAAAAATATTAGTATGTTGCTGAGCTTCTGAATTTTGATCACGTGAGCATGGGGATGCTGCGATGGCTATGTGAAAAACAATTGTAATTTACCTTTTTCAGTGCTGGTGTTTCAATGGTCACTAATGTGATCACCATTTCTACCTTCTCAGCTGGCTTCTGACAAGCAAAGTTAATCAGAGAAACTGGATTCATTTAACAACTATGTTGATCTGCTTAAGAATGGCGGCAAAAAATGTAAAATTGGACATGGCTCATTTAACAACCCCCTCAGAAATGGAAATTCTAGTTCAAATGGTGGTCATAACTCAAGGACTACCGTTCCAATGGAGCCTCTGGAGGATGATCAATTAAAAAAGTATTATTAGGTCTGTTTTATCTTCCTATATCAGAAGATGTAAAAAATATATAAGTGTTTATACCTGCAACCGTGATTTTGAAGGTGAGCTTCTGGCTATCAGCTTCACAGGTGTATTCGCCTCCATCCTTCTTCTCCACCTGTTGGACAACCAGACACCGGGATCTGCCTTCAGCTTCCACCTTGAATTTCTTGCTAGAGGTGATCAGTTTTCCATCCTTGAACCATTTGACTTCTGTCTTGGCCTGGGCCACCTCGCAGCTGAGGGAGACATTCTCTGAAGCTACAACTTTAATGTCCTTCTGGACCATCTCCTTGTTGACAAACACTTCCACAGCTTCTCTGTCTAATAGAGGAAGGAATTGACAAAGCACTTCCTTTTTAGATTAATTTGGCAGTTTCCTTTTCAGCTAAAGTTCTGAGCTACAAGAATATCCAACTATACAGTAGTCATTTTAAATGACAGTGGCTGAAATCAATAAAAAACCTTCCTTGATACAGTTTCTGCAACCCAAAAAACCTATGTTTGTTAACGTAGTGACACCCTGATTACATTTATATCCTGAAACAGGGTAAGACAATTCTTCTCCTACCTGCAACTGTGACTTTGAATGTGAGCTTCTGGCCACCAGTTTCACAGGTGTATTCGCCGCCATCCTTCTTCTCCACCTGTTGAACAATCAGACGCCGGGATCTGCCTTCTGTTTCCACCTTGAATTTCTTGCTGGAAGTAATCAATTTTCCATCCTTGAACCATTTGACTTCTGTCTTGGCATGGGCCACTTCACAGCTGAGAGAGACATCCTCTGAAGCCACAGCCTTGAAGTCCTTCTGTACCTTCCTCTTGTTGACAAACATCTCCTGAACTTCTTTATCTGGTGAGGGAAAGAGAGAGGCAGAAATGTTCATTAACTGCTTCTTTCTGGTGGCAGTTAGTAGTTTCCATTAACTACTAAACATATGTTCTTCAGAAACACTCAAGGATGTATCCTCCAAAATGCACATCTCAACTTTCTCTTAATTGGTACCAAGATCCTCCAAAATGCACATCTCAACTTTCTCTTAATTGGTACCAAGATCCCCATCCCTCCTCCTCCTCTGCCTACTTCTCCTCCACCTCCTCTTCTTCTCTGCAGTCACCATGCCTTTCTAGCACTGATAATGTTACCTAGTTGGATCATGAAACATTTGCAAGAAAACAATCAAGCTCCCCACAGTTCATGGTCCTACCAAATGGATGTCCTTAAGAGAGAGGACTTATCATTTCCCCTGCCTCTCTGCTCTGGTAGTGAGGTAGATGTCACTGGGAAAAGATATCTGGTCCTTCAGATAATCTGGCTTTAAGCCATATAGGCCTTAAAGGTGACAGCCAGCACCTTGAATTGGACCCAGAAGCAAATATATTTGTGATAAATCAAAGCATCAAAATATCTATTAATTTTTGTCAATATTGATAGATTTGCTACTTATGTCTAGAAATATAATGATGAAGGAAAAGACTAAGGGATTTTTTTCCTACCTGTTACGGTTACTTGGAAGTTCAGCATCTGACCATCCACTTCACAGGTGTATTCACCTGCATCTTTCTTCTCCGCCTGCTGGACAACCAGATGATGGGATCTATCTTCTGCTTCTACCTTGAATTTTTTGTTGGAGGTGATCAGTTTTCCATCCTTGAACCATTTGACTTCTGCTGTGGCCTGGGCCACCTCACAGCTGAGAGAAATGTTCTCTGAAACTACAACGTTGATGTCTTTCTGGACCTTCTCCTCGTTGACAAAGACTTCCTTAATTTTTTCATCTAGCCATAGAAGCAGAAGACAAAACACATTTATTCACATTAGAACTTCTGAGTGCTCTTCTTAACAACCAACCAAAAATTGATTGATTTGACCACTTCTAACTCTATGGGAAATATTAGTTGTACCTGCAACCGTGACTTTGAAGGTGAGTTTCTGGCCATCAGCTTCGCAGGTATATTCACCTGCATCTTTCTTCTCCACCTGTTGAACAACCAGACAACGAGATCCACCTTGTTCTTCTATTTTGAACTTCTTGATGTCAGTGATCAGCTTCCCATCTTTGTACCACTTGGCATCTGTCTTGGTCTGGGCCACCTCACAGATGAGAGAGACATTCTCTGAAGTCACAGTCTTGATGTCTTTCTGGACCTTCTCCTTGTTGACAAAGACTTCCTTAATCTTTTCATCTAGGAGTAGGAGCAGAAAACAACCCACATTTATTCATGTTAGAGCTTCGGAATCCTCTTCTTAACAATCAACTAAAAATGGATCGATTTGACCACTTTTAACTCTATGGAAGATATAAAGGTAGTTGTACCTGCAACTGTGACTTTGAAGGTGAGCTTCTGGCTATCGGCTTCACAGGTATATTCACCTGCATCTTTCTTCTCCACCTGTTGAACAACCAGACAACGGGATGCACCTTGTTCTTCTATTTTGAACTTCTTGGTATCAGTGATCAGCTTTCCATCTTTATACCATTTAACATCTGTCTTGGTCTGGGCCACCTCACAGCTGAGAGAGACATTCTCTGAAGCCACAGTCTTGATGTCCTTCTGGACCTTCTTCTGGTTGACAAATATCTCCTCAACTTCTCTATCTAACAGTGGAAGGAATGAACAAAACATCTTAATTAACTTTCTTTTTAGGACATTTGATCATTTTTATTTAAAACTAAAGTTCTGAGCTTTAAGAAGGTCCAATTGACAGATTATATACCAACTAAGATAGGTCATCCTAAATCTAGATGTTTGCCTCTTTGGCAAACACCACCCTGGCTTCTGATTCTTGATCAAAACAACATCTAAAATAATGAAATTTAGAAAAACCCAAACAAGGTAATTTTTATTTCCTAGGGTACTTGTAAGATACAGCCATCTGTATTTTTGTCATCTTGTTGAAGTTATCCTTAACATTTGAATAACTGTACAGGTAGTCCTCAACTTATGACCAGAATTGAGTCCAACATTTCTGTTGCTAACCAAAACAGTTTAAGTGAATTTTGTCCCACATTATGATCTTTCTTGCCACAGTTGTTAAGTGAATCACTGCAGTTATTAAGTTACACAATCGATTGTTAAGTGAATCTGACTTCCCTATTGACTTCGCTTGTCAGGAGGTTGCAAAAGAGGATCATGTGACCCCAGACACTGCAACTGTCATAAATACATGCCAGTTACCAAGCATCTGAATTTTGATCACATGACCACGGAGATACTGTGACAGTTGCAAGTATTAAAAATGGTCATAAGTTTCTTTTTTTAAGTAATGTTGCAACTTTGAATGGTCACTGAATAGACTGTTGTACGTCAAGGACTACCTGTATTAACAGTACCATAGAAAAATCAAGATTTTTACCTGTTACAATCACTTTGAAGGCCAGTTTCTGGCCATCTGCTTCACAGGTGTATTGACCTCCATCCTTCCTATCAACTTGTCGGATAATCAGCCAGCGAGATTTCCCTTCCGTTTCAATCTTGAATTTCTTGCTGGGGGTGATGAGTTTCCCATCCTTGAACCATCTCGCTTCCATAGTGGGCTGTGCTACTTCACAGCTGAGAAAGGCATTTTCTGAGAGAATAGCTCTGATTTCTTTCTGGACTTTCTCCTTGTCGAAAAAGACCTCTGTAGGCTCTGGGGTGGAGAATAACAGAAAATCAGAGTTGGAAGGAACCCTGGAATTCTTCCAGTCCAATCTCCTGCTCAAGAAGAGATAAATCACATGAGTGTTTCAATAAAGACTCAGCTGTATGCATGTATGTATCTATGAATGTTTGTATGTACCGGTATTCATCCATCCATCCATCCATCCATCCATCCATCCATCCATCCATCCATTTATCCATTCGTGTTCTGCTTTTATTTTTTTTACAAATAACTCATGGTAGCGAACATGTCCAACACACCTTCTTCCTCCTATTTTCCCCACAACAACAACCATGTGGCATGGGATGGGCTGAGAAAAAGAGATTGATTCAAGTCACCCAGCTGGCCTAAAACAGGACTAGAACTCATAATCTCCTGGTGATTGGCCCAAAGTAACCTAGCTGGCTTTCATGGCTAAGGTGGGACTTGAATTCACAGTCTCTTGCTTTCTAGCCTTGTGTGTTAACCACTAGACTAGTTTTCTCTTATCCATTTTCTTTTCTTGATTTTATCCCTCTTGGAAGTCTCAGTTGACATTCTGCCCTAAAATGCAATTCTTACAAATTGTGTGGTGTTGGTCAGGGAAATGTGAAGTTTTTACTGATAGAGATAGAGATCTGCAGCTAATAATAAAGCTTAAAATCCCTTTATTTACTGGTGTGTTCATTGTCTCTGGATACATCCTCCCCAAAAATCCAATTGCCTTGGCATCTGATCACTGCCTTGAAACTTGTTAAAAATCTGAGATTGAAATTCAAAACCACAACAGCATCTTGGTCAGATGTTTCCATGCAAAGGCTTAGGAAAATAAATGCAGATTATAGTTAATATTACAGATAGTCCTCACCTTATAACTGTTCATTTGCTGACTGTTCAAAGTTAAAACGGCACTGCAAAAGGTGACTTAGGACAGTTTTTCACACTTACGACCATTGCAGCATTCCCATGGTCACATAAATAAAATTCAGACACCTGGCAACTGGCTCTTATTTATGATGGTTACAATGTCCCAGGGTTACGTGATCCCCTTTTGTGATCTTCTGAAAGCAAAGTCAGTGGGGATGGCATCCACTTAACAACCGTGTGATAGCTTAATTAACAACTGCAAGGATTCTTTTAACAACTGTAGCAAGAAAGGTCATAATAAGGGGCAAAATTCATTTAACAAATGTCTCGCTTAGCAACAGCAATGTTGGGCTCAATTGTGCTCCTAAGCTGAGGACTAGCTGTACAGACATATTTCAAAGGAAGGACCATTTCTTACCTTTGACCTCCACCTGGAAGGTTAGTCGGTCATCTTTTGATTCACAGCTATAAACCCCTTCATCTTCCTTGATTGCATTTTGGACAATAAGTTTTCGCTGTTTTCCCTGAACGGAAAATGTTACCCTTTGGTCTGGTCTGATGTCCTTCTTCCCCTTTTTCCACAAGACCGCATCAGTAGCCGAGGACACCTCGCAAACCAGCTCAAACTTCTCATGAAGGTTGACTGAAATTCCGGGGGCTGACTCATTGACAAATGTGGCCACTTCATCTAGAAAAGAAGGATGAAATTCAGTGGTCTGGACATCTGATACAAGCTACAATGACATCGAATGTGTTCCAGTCTCATTGGGCAAAAGGACAGGAAGAGCAAATTAGTTCATTTGTCCACATTGTGATACGTAATGTCATCATATCCTTTGTCTAAATCCAGCCACCCCCAACATAGAGATACAGGGAGTCCTCCACTTACAACCATTCATTTAGTGACTATTTAAAGTTACAGTGACATTTATACCATATCACCTATGATCATGTGATTTACATTCAGATGTATGGCAACTTATTCATGGTTGTGGTGTCCTGGGGTCATGCAATCACTTTTTGCAATCTTCTCAAGCAAAGTCAATGGGGAAGGCAGATTGAGTTTACAATCATGTGACTCACATAACAACCACAGTGATTCACTTAACAAAGATGACTAAGAAAGTCGTAAAATGGGGCAAAATTTACTTAACAAATGTCTCGCTTAGCAACATAAATTATGGAGTTAATTATGATCGTAAGTCAAGGACTACCTGTATTTATGAAATGTGATCACCATTTGTAAACTGTTTTCTAATAAGCAAAGCCAAAGTGGGAAACCAGATTTGCTTAACAACCACATGATTGAAGTGATACGTTTAAGTGTGGCCAAAAAAGTCAATAAATGAGGTGCAACTCACTTAACAATTGTCCTGCTTAACAACAGAAGTTTGGGGCTCAAATGTGGTCGTAAGTCAAGGATTACCTGTACTTTCTGAATCGATGCCTGAAATAACATATAGCACATCTCAGGGAAATTGGAGAATGGATGTCCTTTGCATAATTTGCCTAACATGATCCCACAAATGACAAGTAGGCGTCCAAATGCATTGTCCCAATTATTTCATTGTACCAATGACATGACACAATTTTGCACAAAGGGAATAAACTGCATCCCTGAATGGTACATTAAACATCTGCCAGCTTAGAAAAATTCAGATACGTTTGGTTGTCTTTTTCTTTCCATCTTTCCCAGCATTATGGACTTCTTAAGGAATCTGTTTTTTCCCCTTGGTTGAGGAATGTTCCATCAGATTGGTTTTGACTCTTGGTGACCATTCTAGATCTTCTCCAGATTGATTTGTACCCAACTTCAAGTTTTGCAGTAGGGCATTCATCGCCGCTGTAATTGAGTCCCTCTGCCTTCTGCTGGTCCTTCCCTTCTACTTCTTTCTCTTTTCCAGTATTATGAAGTTATCAAAGGATCCTGGATTTTTTTCACTGATTAATGAATTACGTTCCTTCAAGTTGGGGTTGACTCTTGGTGACCATCTATATCAGTGGTTCCAAAACTTTTTCAGTCCACCGCCCCCTTGGTGCTACAAACTCATCCTCAATGTTCCCCACCCAGAAGCAGGATTCAAATTTCTGTGGGCATGGCCTAATTTGAGGGTGTGGTTTGCTGGCAACGAGATTGGGTGGGCGTGGCTTTGCTGGTCACATGACTGGGTGAGCGTGGGTTGGTCACGTGACTGGGTGGGCGTGGCTTGTTGGTCATGTGACTGGGTGAGCGTGGGTTGGTGACTGGCAAACCAAATACAAGTGGTCCTCACTTAATGGCCAGTTGTTTAGCAAGTGTTCTAATTTATGACTGACCTCCCCAGAACTACTTGACCTGTTTTTGGAGTTTTGACAGCCATGCACACACATATACACATACTCCCTTCCAACGCTGCTGGAGCAGGTCATTGGACTAAAATTGGCAAAGCATCTCTGATTAGATTCTAGTAGTGAATAAAATCTAATCAGAGATGCTTTGCTGATTCTTGTTGATTTGTTTTATTTGTATCTCTTTATTTTATGTTGCTGAATTGCATTGACATGTGTGTCCCTTCTTGTGCACAACCCAGAAGCTTTTGTGATTCTTTGCAGCAAAAATTACTGACCTCTGGCTTTGCTCTACTTTTCAAACGTGCTGGCACTGCTGTGTTCTAGGTGCCAGCCCCGCAGGTCCACCCCATTGAGCCCGCTGTACTGGAGGGACCTGCCCAAGCAAGTCCGAGAGGAGCGGTGTACCAAATCAATGGGGTGAGCCTGGGAGAGGGAAAGAGAGAGAGAAAGAAAAGAAAGAGACAAAGAGAGAAGGAAGAAAAGAAAGAGAAAAGGGAAAGAAAGAAAAAGGTACAAAGAAAGGGGGGGCATGGAGGGATGGAGGGGGGAGGGGGAGAGAGGGGGAGGGAGAGAGAGAGAGAGAGGCCTGATGCATCAGATTGAAATGAGGCCTAGTTTAGAGGCCCTTTTCCACACTGAAACATCTTTGCCAGCACATTGAAACCTCTTTGGCTTCTATTAATTAAAGGTTTTGTGGACGAAACATGGCCATCTCACATTTTGTTGAGGCTTTAAACAGGATCCATTGAACCAGATCTCCACCCTAAAAATTACTTTTCCCCAATGTATTTCAGTGCCAATTCTGAAGAAGGCAAAATCAAAATGTATTGGTAAATTACAAGGAGAACACACACACACACACACACACTCCCTTCTAACCCTGCTGGAGCAGGTGATTGGACTAGAATAAATATCTCATTATCTTTCTCCTCCCTCTCTCCCTCCCTCCCTCCTTCTTTATTTCTTTTTCTTTCTGTCCCTTCCTTCCATCCCTCCTCTTTTTTTGTCCCTTTTTCTTTCTTTCCCCTTTCTCTTTCTCTTCTTCCTTCTGTCTTTCTCTCTCTCTCTATTTCCTCTCTCTTTCCATCTCTCAGGCTCACCCCATTGACTTCATGCACCGCTCCTTTCCCAACGCTGCGTTCAGGGCACCACCCTGCCGCCCCAAACACGGCGGTAGTGGGATGTTTGAAAAGGAGAGCAAAGCCAGAATGGCTTTGCTCTCCTTTCCCAACACTGCCTTCGGGGCGGAATTCCTTGTACCAGAGCGTGCAAGTTAATGGGATGATCCTGTGGGGCCTCGCCTTGAATGTGGTGGCGGCGGGATTTTTTCTCACCCCTGAATTGTGCCCTGTCGCTCACTTCCAGCACCCCCCCTGCAACCTCTTAGTGCTCCCCTGTACACACAGGCTGATCTGTACACACTTTGGCCCTTCAAGTCTTCCAATAAGGCAGGGGTGTCAAACTCGCAGTGTCACGTTATCATCATGTATCATGGCTTTTTCTCCCTTCGCTAAAATGGGGAACATGATGCATTCAACCCATAGGCTGCGAGTTTGACACCCTGCAATAGGGCATTCATGGCCACCATAACTGAGTCCATCCACCTTCTACTGGCCCTCTTCTTTTTTTTTTCCTTCCACCTTTCCCAATATTATGGGCTTCTCAAGAGAGTTAGATCTTCATGCTGAATAATTGTGTCATTAAGTTGGTGAAGATTCTCAGCAACAACATTGACAGATCTTCTCTAGAATGGTTTGTCTCCAACCTGATTCTTCATGATTTCTAATGGTATACCCATCAGCCCCATAACTAAGTTCATCTACCTCACTCCTGGTCATCGTCCTCTTCTCTTTCCCTCTATCTTTAATAGCATTGTGGACTTCTCAAGGGAGTTTGGTGTTTCCATTGATTGATTGACTGGTTGACTGACCATCAACTTGGTGTCCAGCTTAGTGTCCAAATAAATAGACCTTCTCCAGGAAGATCCTTCTTTAACATGGTTCTTCAAGTCTCCCAGCAGTGCTTTCATAATTGTGTCTCTCAACAATGCTGCTGTTGTCATTCTTTCTCAGCATTGTCAGCTTGGTGTTTCTTTAACTTGCTTCTTCAGGTCTCCCAACAGTGCCTCCATCACCACTATGGCTGAGTCCTTCAATCTTTCTGCCTGGTCATCCTCTGCTCTTTCCATCCACCTTCTCCAGCATTGTAGACTTCTCCAGACAACTGAATCTTTCCACAATGTAACCAATGTATGATTATTTGAGTTTCCTTATCTCTTCTACCCCATTCCAAAAAAAAAACCTCAACAAGGTCAGCCACAACTACACAATAGAAGCACCATTCCTGTGCACAACACACATATAAAAGGAGTGGAACTTCAGACCCACAGTCTTTTGACTTTTTATCTTCTCTGTGGACATCCCATCCCTATCCTTACCAAACTGACATGTTGGTTTTGTCTCCCAAGCTCATGTTTGCCCATAATTATTTCTTAAGTTAGTAATCTACAGTTTAATTTCGGCTTCCTAAAGATCTCCTAAAATTAAGATCTGAAGATCATGGTCAGAAGAAAGAAAGAAAGAAAGAAAGAAAGAAAGAAAGAAAGAAAGAAAGAAAGAAAGAAAGAAAGAAAGAAAGAAAGAAAGAAAGAAAGAAAGAAAGAAAGGAAGGAAGGAAGGAAGGAAGGAAGGAAGGAAGGAAGAAAGAAAGAAAGAAAGAAAGAAAGAAAGAAAGAAAGAAAGAAAGAAAGAAAGAAAGAAAGAAAGAAAGAAAGAAAGAAAGAAAGAAGTATATTTGCAAATACCTTTCAAGGTGACTCTTCCAATGCTTTCGATATCCTTGGCTACAAATTTCACCTCTGCCTCCTTGAAAGCACTGGTGACTCGCTTAATGATTAAACTGTGGCTTGCTTTGGTTCTCGTAATTATGTATTTGTCACTGTTTTGCACAAGGTTGCCATTGATGTACCAGGAGCCGGGACTAGGGGTGGTGAGGTCCACAATGAAAGTTGCATCTCTCCCTGGTGCAACTTCAACATTTCTCATAGGGGTTTTCACTGCCAGGGTAGGTTCTGTGGGATATAATAAGAGCAAAGATTAACATATTTTTTTCTCAATAGAAGAAAATATTTGTAACTCAGGGTTGAACTGTGGGGTACTTGGTGCTTCTGAGGTTGATGGTTACCTTCCAGACTTTAGGTAACAGGAGGAGGAAAATGGGGGAGGAAGAAGAGGAGGAGGAAATTTCTGATCATTGGAATTAATGGAGCATATTATTCATATTCATGATACAAGATATTTGAGAATTTCAGGTATTGGTGGCTTAAAAAAATCTAAATCCATTCATCACCTCCAATTTAGCCCATTGTGGGGGGAAAAAACTTACCAAGATGCCAGACTCCAGGAAATTCCAGATAATCACTTTGGCCATACTTGTTGACTGCAGAAACTCGGAATTGGTAGTCAGCCTCTTCAGTCATGTTGTTGACCGTGAACTCAGTTTGGGACACCAGAGCTTGGTGGCACCTCAGCCATGCAAATCCTGTCAGCTTCTTACGTTCAACAAGGTAGCCATCAATCGGGATAGGCCGGTCCATTTTCTGAAGAGACCAAGCTAACATCACTGAGGTTTCTGTTTTGTTTTTCACCACTGGGTCAGTTGGAGGATGTGATGGGGGCTTCTTTGGAGCTGGTCAGGAGGAGAAGGGGGAAAGACCAAGTCAACATTTGGGAGGAAACTACATATTTTTTAAAACATGCAAATATAAAGGTAGTTCAAAGGTTGTGTAAGCACTATCATTTTCCCATCACATATTATTTTGGGGGAGTCCTTAGTGCTCTTTGAGCTGGCTTTTCTTGCAGATGTTTCATGACCTAATTAGGTAGCAATTCAGGGATGGGATTCTACACCGAACTAGTAGTTTAGATTCTGCGTAGTTCAGAGAATCAGCAAATCATGTCCCTGGCTGGCCCCACCCTAACATTGTTCACATGCACATTATTGTGACTGCATTCTTCCCCACCTGCCCGCCCAGTCACTCCTTATAGTATTTGTTTTCCTCCTGATGATCAGCTGTTCCGTCATTAAGCTGTGCCAGGATCCCCCTCACTGTCTTACTGCTTCATCCAGGAGGCTTCCCTGAGGCCCAGGAGGCAAAAATGAGCATGTGGATGGGCACTGTGCAGCCCCCCGCACTCCATTTTTTGCCTCCTGGGTCTCAGGGAAACCTCCTGGGAGCAAAAATGGCCTCCCCAGAGGCTTCCCTGAGGCCCAGGAGGCAAAAAAAACCAGAGCACCGCAAAAAAGAAGCCACGCCCACCCAGTCACATGGTCATACCACTAGCCACTACCACCTAGCCATACCAGAGAACAGGTAATAAAAATATTTGCATTCCACCCCTGGGTAGCATCATCAGTTCTAGAAGGAAGTAGGATTTGTGGAGGGGAGGAGGACAAGGACTGTGGGATCCTTGGTGATCTCTGAACTTGATTGTTTTCCTGCAGACATTTCATGACCCAACTAGGTAACATTATCAGTGCTAGACAGAATGTGTAATCGTGTGATCACAGCAATGCTGCAATAGTCATAAGAGTGATAACTGATCACTTTAGATAGTGCTGTTGTACGTTTGAATAGTCACTAAATGAATTGTTATAAGTCAAGGACTACCTGTACTTGCAGTCTTGCAAGATGTTTTTCAGGTAGCCTTACAGTAAAGTAGAATTAGCTCGTCTAGTTGCGTTTCCTATTGTTGGGTGTGAAAGACCAGGTCTATATGTGACAGTCCAATTAAACTGATTGATTCCTAATCATGCAATTTGCAGGTAATCCTCGACTTACAATTGTTCATTTAGTTACAATGGCACTGAAAAAAGTGACATGACCAATTTTCAGAATTATAACTGTTGCAGGATCCCTATGGTCATGTGATCAAAATTCAGGCGCCTAACAACTGACTCATATTTATGATGGTTGCAGTGTCCCGAGGTCACAAGATCAACTTTTGCAGTTAATGGAGAAACTAGATTCACTTCACAACTTCGTTACTAACTTACTGCAATGATTCACTTAACAACTGTGGCAAGAAAGATCATAAAATTTGCCCAAACTCACTTACAAACATCTCATTCAGCAACAGAAAATTTGGGCTCAATCATAGGTTGAGGACCTGTATTGAAGAACAACAAACCCTACAATAGTTCTACCAAATCTTGGGTGCCAATATTGACCCCTTCAGGAAACCTTAGTTTAAAATGTTATTAGGATCAGGTGGGGTCAATTATTCAGAGCAACGTCACATTTAATACATACAAAACCCCAAGGTATCTATCCCTTGAAGATACTAAGCAGAAGATAAGCTTCAATCAATCAATCACTGCTAATTTCTTGCATGCAAGAAATGTGCTGTCATTTTCTACCTGTCCTTAAAATAATATACAGAGCAGTGGTATACAAGTAGTCCTCAACTACTTGAGTCCAATATTTCTATTGCTAAGTGAGACATTTATTCAGTGAGTTTTGTCCCATTTGACGACCTTAATTGCCACAGTTGTTAAGTGAAACCATGCTGTTAAGTTAGTCACACAATTGTTAAATGAACCTGACTTCCCCATTGACTTTCCTTTTCTGAAGGTTGCAAAAGGGGATCATATAATTCTGGAACACTGCGACTGTCATAAATATGAGTAAGTTGCCAAGTGCCTTAACTTTTATCACATGATCGTGGGAATTCTGCAATGGTTGTAAGTGTAAAAAACAGTCACCCTAACCCTAACCATAATTCTAACCCTAACTCACTAAATGAACTATTGTAAGTTGGGACTACCTGTATTCCTTAAAATGGGGCATTAATACACAAATGATCTGTCTAATGTAAGGAGTACACTACTGTAACTTTCTACATCTCAGCCTTTTTTGAAGCCACCTCTAGGTTTTTAGAATCATAGGGCTGAAAGGGACCTTGGAGGTCTTCTGGTCCAACCCAGGGGTGGGATTCTACCAGTTCACACCTATTCTCTAGAACTGATTGTTAACATTCTAAGCAGTTCAGGGAACTGGTTGTTAGAAGAAATTACTGGCCTAATCCTGTAAGGAAGGCAGGAAGGAAACGTTCTGGTGTTGCTTACAGAAACTGCCTCTCCATTAACCCTTATTACGTTCTTGGCAGGACTAGACTTCCTGTCTCAGGAACATCTCTGAAGTTTCTTTCCCCTCCTTTGCTGGTATTTTGCTTGTGTGGAGTGACCATTCAAAGTTACAATGGCACTGAAAAAAGTGACATGACCATTTTTCACTACTGTTGCAGCATCCCAACAGTCATGAGAGCCCAGGTGAGGAGATGCATGCCTCAATGTGAGTGATATTGATTTGGCCATGCCCAGCCAATAATATGACCACCAAGCTACGCCCACAGAACCAGTTGATAAAAAATTTGAATCCAACCCCTGGTCCAACCTCTTGCTAAAGGCAGGAATTTTATACTATCCTGGTCTGATAGTTATTCAGCTTATTTTTTGAAAACCTTCAGTGATGAAACACCCACAATTTTTGGAGACAAGTTGTTCCACTAATCAATTGTTTTAACTTCTTGCTGTCAGAAAGTTCTAGATTGGATCTCTCCTTGATTAGTTTCCACCTGTTACTTCTTATTTAGCCTCTGGTGTCTAGCTACGATACAGTATGGTGAGAAAAAGTTATTTTTGCAAATGATGCAGTGATGCTTACTTCATTTATGTTCTCTATGTACAGTTTTCACATTCTTTCCTTGGTATGTGAGGTGTTAGCTTAACATGCAATGGCCAAGACAGAGGGTTGGGTAGCCAACTTCAGATGGTGAATTAAAGAAATTAAATTAAATTAAAGAGATTTTTCTAACAAAGTCATTTTCCAGTACGGCAATCAGGCTGGGTCAGACTCAGAAGCTGGTCTGCACTATGATTTCTGAATTTGATCTGGTTACAGGTAGTCCTCAACTTATGACTACAATGGAGGCCAGAATTTTCATTGTTAAGTAAGGTGTTTGTTAAATGAGTCACATCCAATTTTACTACCTTTTTGGCCATGGTTGTTAAGTGAATCACTGCAATTATTAAATTGTACAGATAGTCCTCAACTTACAACAGTTCATTTAGTGACTGGACTTACAATGGCACTGAAATAAGTGACTTATGACTGTTTTTCACACTTATGACCATTGCAACATCCCTGAAGTCATATGATCAAAATTCAGATGCTTGGCAACTGACTCATATTTATTATAGTTCCAGTGTCCCGGGGCCATGTGATCACATTTTATGACCTCCTGACAAGTCACTGGGGAAGCCAGACTCATTTAACAATCAGGTCACTAACTGAACAACTGCAGTGATTTACTTAACAACTGTGGCAATAAAGGTAATAAAATGAGGCAAAACTCACTTAACAACTGTCTCACTTAGCAACAGAAATTTTGGACTCCATTGTGGTCATGAGTCAAGGACTTCCTAAATATCATAGTATTATATCTTATTTTAAAGTTAGAGGGTAAGTGATGGCATGTTTCCTGAGTGCAAGAAATCAGTGGCAATTGACTGGTGCTGTGTTCCGCTTAGGATTTTCAAGCATGTTCTGGGGATCAAGTTGGGCCAAATGACTTCATCACTACAGGGCTGATGACTTGGATTTCCCTCATGGTTTGGCTGTGCCACTGATCTGGATAATTGACCCTGCCTGATCCTAAGAACCTTTTAAACCAGGTTTTTGGTTTAAGGAGTCAATCTTGCCTCCCACGATATGATGGACTATCATAGGCTTCATTGTTCTTCTATACAAGACCACAAATGAGATCAGAATTTCCATGGGACAAAACTGTATCTAGCTATCCCTCCCTCCCTCTATTGCTCGCTCACTCACTATCTAGCTAATCTTATCATCTACCTATTATCTGTGTACATGTCTGTCTGTCTATCTACAATGCATTCAGAAAGTATTCAGACTCCCTTCACTTTCGTCAATTTCATTATGCAGCCTGATTCTACAGTTGTTTTCTCATTAATTTACTGTCAGTATCCCAGAATGACAAAATGAAAACAGGATTTTAGAAATGCATGTACATTTCAACAACTGTAGAATCAGGCTGCAGCATAACAAAATTGACAAAAGTAAAGGGAGTCTGAATATTTTCTGAATGCACCTGTATATCTATCATCTATTATCTATCTGTCTACCTTTCTAACTACCTTTCTATCTACTTACCTACCTATCTCTATGTACCATCTACTTCTCATCTATCTGTAAACAAAACTCAGTTGTGGTCCTAAGTCAAGGACTACCTGTATTTGCACACCATTAAGCATCTAAGATTTTCAGAAGTCTGTAATTTATAAGTAATAAATATGGAGAAACAAACTCCTCACATACATGGGGGCGGGGGGAATTACTCTCACCAGAGACAGTAAATTGTGTGGATGTTCTACATTCATCAGCCACAAAGACAATTTCTCCTCCATCTTCCATTTGACAATCCCGGATGATCATGGTGTATTCTCTGTCTGTGGAGGAGATTGAAATGCGACTGCTGGGTTTTAATTCTTCCTTATTCTTCAACCATCGGAACTTCTCGCACTTTTGTTCCAGTTCCACCGAAAACACTGCAGTGTCTTTTATACTGACAGCTGTCTTCCTTGGCAGTTTCTTGATAATGTTGCCTGTTGATAAATAAAGATGTGATCATTAGTTTTAGTCAACTCACATTAAAAGCTCCATGCTTAGAAATACTATGTTTAAATAGGGGGAGGTATATAGAGATATAGATGGATAGGAAGGGAGATAGACACAGATAGATAATTAAACAGAGCAATAGATATGTGAAAGATCAGAGAGGAAGATGAGAGAGAGAGATGATAGATGATAGATAGATAGATAGATAGATAGATAGATAGATAGATAGATAGATAAGATAAGATAAGATAAGATAAGATAAGATAAGATAAGATAAGATAAGATAAGATAAGATAAGATAAGATAAGATAAGATAAGATAAGATAAGATAAGATAAGATAAGATAGATAGAGATATTGATGTGGATAGATGAGTAATTGGATAGATAAGCACCTGAGGACAGGAGAAGAAGCAACGGGTAGAAACTCATCAAGGAGAGAAGCAACTTAGAACTAAGAAGAAATTTCCTGATAGTTAGAACAAGTAATCAGTGGAATAACTTGCTTCCAGAAACTGTAAATGCTCCAACACTGAAAGTTTTTAAGAAGAGATTGGATAACCATTTGTCTGAAGTGGTGTAGGGTTTCCTGCCCAAGCAGAGAGTTGGACTACAAGACCTCCAAGGTCCCTTCCCACTCTGTTATTCTATTCTATTCTATTCTATTCTATTCTATTCTATTCTATTCTATTCTAGGGAACTACATGAATTGAGAGGGAGATCGGGAGAGAGAGAAATAGACAGATATATGAATGAATAGGTAAGATATGTTTTAGATACAATGTTTATCTTTCGGCCACAAATTTAATTATTTTAAATTGTTTTTAACTCTATAATTCCTATAGCTTGTTCTGTTTTATCTGGCTGTATACCGCCCCGAGTCCCGCTTTTGGGAGAGGGACGGTATAAAAATCCAAAAACTAAATAAGATAAATAAATGAGGGAGGTAGACAGATAGATATATGGATGGATGGGTGACTAATTGGAAAGACAGATGATAGTTACATGAACTGATACATAGGAAGAGAGAGACAAAGAGAAATACATATATGAATAGATATATGAAGAGGGGAGAGAGAAAGAAAAGATATAATTGAATAAACAGAAGATTAGATAGATAGATAGATAGATAGATAGATAGATAGATAGATAGATAGATAGATAGATAGATAGATAGATAGATAGATAGATAGATTTATTTATGTAGCCTCTCAGGGTATTGTGCAGCAGGTTTCCAGATGAAACCAGAGAGGCTGATCCGAACTTGTAGTTTTATATAAATAATATATATTTTCCATCTCTATATACCCCAAAGTCAGGCAAACAGGAGCATCATGAGGTAAATTGCAGGCCACGTTGAAGAAAAAGGCGGGAAAAAAGGGAAACGCCCCCTCCATACCCACAACAACCAATCACAGCACAGATTGCCTCATGCAGGAGCCAGATCTCTCCCATCAATCAACTAGAACAGTTTGTTCTGGCTCACTGCACGGGCCCCCTATTAAATTTATATATAATAACATACTCACAGTGGATAGAAACACACATTGACTTTATTGCATATTTTTGTGTCAAGTGCACTGCGGTTAAATCTCAGAGCTGGGAACAGTCCATCGTCAGCCTTGGTGGATCTCAAAAATCATTTGGGTGGGAACCCAGAAGATCCCAGGGCTGTAAATCAGTCTCAGAAAACCAAAATTTCCTCCTTATTGCATTTTCATTAATTTAATTAATTTTGCAGCGAAGCCACCCAGCAAGAAACACAGAGATAGATTGGCCAAGGGCAAACCTGGATACCTTCCTAATCCTGGCTTGTAAAGTGGACAGTACTCAATTTATGATTACAAATTATAAATTGAGCCCGCAATTTATGTTGCTATGTGAGAAATTTGTTAAGCGAGTTTTGCCCCATTTTACCACTTTTCTTGCCACGTTTGTTAAGTGAACCCCTTCCAATTGTTAAGTTAGTCGCTCGGTCATTAAGTGAATCTGGCTTCCCCATTGACTGGTCAGCCGGTCGCAAAAGGAGATCACGTAACCTCGAGACATTGCAACTGTCATAAATATGAGTCAGTTGCCAGGCACTTGAATTTTGATCGTGTGACCCTGAGAATGTTGCAATGGTCGTAAGTGTGAAAAATGGTCATTTTTTCAGTACAGTTGTAACTTCAAATGGTCACTAAACAGATGAAGACTACTTGCATGTGCTGCAGAGTTCAAAGGCATCGACATAAGTTTTATGTCTGCAATCTGTTCAAATGCTTGGCAAGCATCATGATCTGAACTCAGGTTACAGAAATCCCTCTGACGACCTCTTTCGACCTTTGATGCAAACAGGCATGGATGACCCTCTTAAATAACTAGTGGTTTGCAACAGGGTCTTGCATTTCACCCCTGGAATTATCGACTAAGGAAGCTTAATCTCTGCCTAAAAATTGTTAGCAGGTCAGAGCTGAGTTGCCTTTAGTGATTTTATTTATTAAACGGGTATTAACAAATAGTCCTCGACTTACGACCACAATTGGGAACAGAATTTGTGCTATTACTAAGTTACGAAGTGAATCGTGACTGGTTTAGCAATTTTTTTCACCAAGTTTGTTAAGTGAATCACTGCAGTTAACCATTGTTAACACTTAACCGTTTAGAGTGTAAACTGCTTAGAGGGGACTGTAAAGCACTATAAAGCGGCATACAAATGCTATTGTTATTAAGCAAATCTGGCTTCCCACTTTGCTTGTCGGAAGCTGGCTGAGAAGGTCACCAATGACGTGACCGCGGTATGCTTGCCAAGTGCCCAGATTTTGATCATGAGATTGTGGGGATGCTGTGATGGTCATAAGTGCGAGGATCTGAGTATTGATTTTACTAACATGACACCCTTCGTATGTGTGAACGCCAACTCTCAGGATTCTTAGCTGTGGTAGTGGCAGCTTGTAAATGGTGGCTTGTAAATTTGGACAGATGGTTCCTATAGTATATGTTGGTAAATCCTGGATTTATTAAAAGAGTTTGTTCTTGCACAATTTTCCAATTCAATTTACTTGTCACCAATTCTCGTGGCAGGTTGCGCAGCAAATAAATTCAGTAAATAATAATACAGATAGTCCTTGACTTACAATCATAACTGAGCTCAAAATTTCCATTACTAAGACAGACAGTTGTTAAGTGAGCTTTGCCTCAGTTGCTAAGTAAATCACTGCAGCTAAATAAGTTAGCAACACGGTTGTTAAGTGAATCTGGCTTCCCCAGTGTTTGTTAAAGGTTGCAAAACATGATCACTTCAAGACACTGCAACTGTCATAATACAAACCAGTTGCCAAGTGTCTGAATTTTGATCATGTAATCTTGGGGATGCTATAAAACAGTTGTAAGTGTGAAAAATGGTCATAAGTCACTTTCTTCAGTGACATTGTAATTTTGGTCACTATACAAATTGTTGTAAGTTGAGGACTACCCATAATAATATCTACTCCGGCATCATTGCCTCACTTCAGTTATAGGGGACCATGGGAATATCAGATATAGGTTGCAGGTCCCCTATTTCAGGCAGTTCATAACTTCGAACAATCATTAAGTGACCAGTAATAAGTTGAGGACTACCTGTAGAAGAAAGCCCTACCGAGAAAGATCAAATGGACTTCACTTACCTTGAACGCTTAATTCAGCGATGGTTCTGCTGCCTTCCTTCATCTCGCAAATGTAGACAGCATCATCATCCATGGTGACATTTTGGATGGTGAGCTTGCGGCATATCCCATCTTCTTCAATCTTGTACTTGTCATTCTCTTGAAGTCTGGTCTCCTCTTTGAACCAAGTGGTCTCCACATCAGAACGGGGCACTTCACACAAGAAGATCACGGAGTCCTTCTCCCGAACTTCCAAATCTTGGAGTTTTGTCTTGAAAGGTATTTTTGGTTCTGGAGAAGAACCAGATGGAGAAATGAACTTGGTAAGACACAAGACTGAAGAACCAACAAACAGCAAGTGTGGATTGTTCTCAATGACATTAAGATCATGTAGAACAACAGTGGAACATTATGATCTAAAATATCAGTAGAACATTAAGACCAGTAGAACATCAGTACGATGTTATGATCGAGTAACATTATGATCAAGGGGAACATCAGTAGAAAATTGTGATCAAGGGGAACATCAATGGAACACTGTGATCAAGTAGAACATCAATAGAACACTGTGATCAAGTAGAACATCTGTAGAACATTTAGATCAAATAGAAAATGTAGAACATTAAGATCAAGTAGAATATCAATAGAATATTGTGATCAAGTAGAACATTAGTAGAAAATTGTGATCAAGTAGAACATCAGTGGAGTATTATGATCAAGTAGAACGTAAGTAGAACATTACGATTAAGTGGAACAGCAGTACAGTTAGTCCTCATCTTACGACCATAAAAGCTCCAAGTTTCCATTGCTAAGCAAGATAATTAAGTGAGTTTTGCCCCATTGTATGATCTTTTCTTGCGAGAAATGAATCACAAGTGAACCTGCACTTACAACCATAAGTCATGAAGTTTAAACGGGACATCATGTGACCACACCAATTTTACAAAATATTTAGAGTGGTCGTTAAATCAATCCAATGGTCGTCAAGAGAATGCTACAGTCATTAAGTGAACGCTACGCTCATAAAGTAAACTTAGTCCACTGAGGCAGGGATCACCAATCTTCTGGACCTCAGGGACCACCAAACTCATAATTTTAAATACCAAGGACCACTAACTGGTTCTGTGGGCATGGCCTAATTTGTGGGTGTGGTTTGGTGGTCATGTGACTGCCTGGGCATGGCTTGTATGTAAATATTATAAATATTTATATAAATATTGAATTTTGTATTAAAAAAAGAGCAACTTTTACCCAAAATCAGGCAAAGCAGGCAGGCAGATTGAGTTGCTCACAGAATCATTCAGTGATCTATTTATCTGCCATCGGCTAGCTCAGTCTGTCACATAAAATTTGCTTGCCGTGAGTCTGCACTGAATAATAAAAGCTTCAATCTTAAGGGAGGTAAGGAATGAGTGGGCGGGGAGGGTTCCCACGGGCCATGTGGGCAGCGCAGCCTTATATTCCTGTGCAGCCTGGATTAATTGCTTGGGGGGGGGTTGTTCTGGGGGGTGGCATTTCTCTGCGGCCCACCAAAATTTTCTCGCGGCTCACGGGTTGGCAACCACTGCACAAAGGGGTGTCTTTTTGCTCTAAAAAAGGTATAAATTTCCAGCAAAATCATCATAAATCGCAAGCATGTGATCATGGGATGCTGAAAATGGTCGTAAAGCAGGTTGGTTGCCAAGCGCCCAAAATGAGCCAGGTGACCAGGAGGGAGGACATCAAAATTTTGAATCTAGGTTCAAAGTAGCTTTTCCTAGGATCTATTGTAATTTCAGACCATTACTAAGTGACTGATCATAAATCAAGGACTACTACCTGTGCTTACTTGAAACTTTGATGTCTTTAAGGATCTGGATTCAGAAAATAACAATGAATTATGGATTTGAGATCAAGAATCCATTTTTACACAGGATCAAATCACCATCCAACCGAATATGAAAATTGAATATCTGCACTCTGCTAATGTCAATCTCCTTGTAAAACTAGCCAAGAAACATGTTTACTTCCTTGGCACCTACTACTGCAGAAGATATGCCTGGGATTAGATTTCTTCTAGTTTAAAAATACTTTAACAGTCTTCTTTTAGTTATGAAGCTAAACGTTCTTAAAAAAACCAAAACACTACTACATATTGTCCTTGACTTATAACCATTTGTTTAACAACTGTGCAAAGTTACAATGGCACTGGAAAAAGTGACTCTTGATCATTTTTCACAATAACAACCATGGCTCCCTCCCTGTGGTCACGTGTTTGGAATTTGGCCACTTGGCAATTGACTTATATTTATGACGGTCGCAGTGTCCCAGGGTCACGCAATCTTCTTTTGCGACCTTCTGACAAGCAAAGTCAATGCGGGAGTCAGATTCACTTAACAACCATGTTATTAACTTAACAACTGCAGGGATTTACTTAATAACTGTGGCAAGAAAGGTCATAAATGGGGGGAGGAATTGTGTTTCGTTTAGCAACATAAATTTTGGGCTCACTTGTGGTCATAAGTTGAGGACTACCTATTTGTTGTAAATAGGAAGTCAAGAGAATTATTCTGTGTCCTGCTTTTGTTGAATGGACTGCTGATCGGAGGGTATTTCCTTACAACTTCTACCAGTGTTTCTCAATCTTGATAAATTGAAGACAGGTGGAGCTACAGCTACTCACCTTTGACATTCATCAGCAAAGAACCATAGGCCTCACCTGCCAAATTGTGGTCTGGAGCCCATTGTGCTATACAGTGGAGAATCTAGTTTACGGCTATTCACTTTTGATGATTAACAATGAACCACCATAGGTCTGTCCTACCAAATTCTCTGGTCTGGAGCTCATTGTGCAATACAATGGAGGATCTATGACTACTCACCTTTTACAGTCACCAACACAGAACTGTAAGTCTGACCCGCCAAATTTGAAGCTGTGCAAGTGTAGAGGCCATTATCAACCTGTTTGCAGAAGAGGATCTTCAAGACAAAATTCTCTTGCTCGTCCTCGTAAATTATGTGTCTCCGACTCTCCATGATCACCTCTCCGTCCTTCTTCCAAACTGTCTCCGGTTTGGGTTCTCCGGTTACGTAGCAGCTCATTTTGGCGTGCTTGCCCTCGGTGACAGTGAAACTCCGGGTGGTGACCCGATAATATGAACCTCCATCACCTCGGAGTCCTTTGGAGGTCAAACTAGCAGCCCGTTCATAATCCAAAGACAAGCTCAATCCGAGTTTGGACCGCCCTTCGGTGGAGATTAAGGAGTCTACTTTGGACAAATCGGTTTTCCGGATTTCTTCTCGTCTTTTCTGCATATGGGACAACAACGGAGAGGTCTTGCTACCGATGTCATCTATACTGTGTCTCGTGCTGCCTGGATTGTACGAATCTGGAAGATCTACCATCAACGCAGCAGCTGCACTGGAGGATCCTAAAGGATTCTCTGCGTGGCAAGTATAGGTCCCGCTGTCTCCCAAATGAGTATTTTGGATTTTCAGAGCGTTCTTCTCGCCCTGGGATTCAATTCGGATGCGGTTGGAGTCCGACAATTTTCCCAGATGCTTCCCATCCTTCTCCCAGTTGATGGCGAGGGGAGGACTACCTTGAACAATGCACTTGAACATGGCATCTTCACCCATGATCACTCGGATGGACGTGGGTTTCTGGATGAAATATGGGGCCGATTCTGTCACGGTAGTCTGCTCGCCGACTTTGATGCTGACAGCGGCAAAGGCTTCCCCAATGGTGTTCTTGGCCCGGCAGATGTACTGACCACTGTCCTCCAAGCTCAGGTTGTAGATGGTGAGACGATAAAGGTCATCGTCTTCTACCATCTTGAAGCGTCCTCCCGTCTGGATAGGGAGTTTGTCCTTCTCCCAGCTCACCAACGGGATGGGGTTGCCAATGATCTGGCAGCTCAGGGTGGCATCTTTGCCCATGGAGACCACAAAGGCTTTGGGCCTCGTCAAGAACCTCGGGACGCCGCTGTAGGAAATGTAATCCATCTTGATGGCCTATAAGAAGAAGAACAACAGCAAGCATGAGGTCCAAAGCAAGAAAATGAATTTTGTGGATACTAATGAAGGGTTGTGCAGATAGTCCTTGTCCTATGACTATTCATTAAGTGACTGTTTGAAATTACAACAGCATGGTAAAAAGTGATTTATGAAAAGTCCTTGCACTTATGACCTTCAATATATTCCCGTGATCACTAAACACATGTTTGTAAGTTGAGGAGAACCTGTAGAATATCTTGATCAAGTAGTAGAATATTATGATCAATTAGAATACCAAGGTTCATTTTATCTGTACAACTAGGATCTGGAGCCATTCTTTTCTTAGGTTGGAGACAATACAGATAGTCCTCGACTTACAACCGTTTGTTAAGTGACCATTCAAAGTTACAACAGCACTGAAAAAATTGACTTACAACTGGTCCTCATGTTTACAAGCATCCCCGCAGTGACATGATCAAAATTTCAGCGCTTGGCAACTGGCCAGGGTTTATGATGGTTGCAGCATCCCTGGGGCACGTGATTACCATTTGCAAGCAAGGTCAGTGGGGAGAAATCAGACTCACTTAATGACTGCAAGATACATTTAACAGCTTCAAATGATCCACTTAAGAACCATGACATAAGAAGTCATAAAAGCGGATGTGACTCACTTAACAACCACTTTGGTCCCAACTGTGGTTTTAAATCACAGACTACCTGTAATCAGCAGGGATCGCAGGAAGCCTTTGGGTGCAATAAACATGGATACTATCTACATCTCTATGGGCAGGTAGTTTTCGACTTACGACCAGTTGCTTAGCGGTCCCTCAAAGTTATGGCAGATTTCCCTGGCAGTTTCTATGACTCAGTTCTGAAGTTCTGAAAGCCCCCATGACTTTGGTCCCTCAGCCATCTGGACATTTCCAGTCGTTCTATAATCATATGATCATGTTTTACCATGACCCACTTAGTGACCGTTGCAGAAAAGATCATAAAATCAAGTTTGTCATGTGGATGATCTGATTTACGATTGTCATGACCTACTACCATGATGGGTAGGCTCTATGTCAGTCGTAACTCAAGGATTATCTGCAATTCAGCTCAAGAAAACCAAGAAGGCTTCGTGGAAAAATTCCACTTTATTTAGCTACAGTTACAGGAATTGGAAATAGGTTATAATTAGGAAGTTCAAAGAATTATTTTGCATGTTGCCTCTTGTTGAAAGGACTGCTAATTTTAGGTTAATTCCTTCCACCTTCCCTTCCAGCGCTTTTCAGACTTGGCAATGGGAAGACGGATAGACTTCAACTCCCAGAATTCCCCAGACAGCCAAGACAGCTGAAGGATGGAGGGAGAGATAATAGGTAGACACAGAGAGAGTGGGGGGAGGAAGGAAGGGGGGGAGAGAGAAAAAGGGGGGGGAGGGAAGGAAAGAAAGAAAAAAAGGAAGGAAGGAAGGAAGGAAAGAGAGAGAAAGAAAGAAAGAAAGAAAGAAAGAAAGAAAGAAAGAAAGAAAGAAAGAAAGAAAGAAAGAAAGAAAGAAAGAAAGAAAGAAAGAAAGAAAGAAAGAAAGAAAGAAAGAAAAAAAGCCCAGCAATCAGGGCTGTCCAGAGGTGCGGTCAAAAAAGTCAAGTTGGCTACCATTCCTATCAGCCTCATTGTTGTACTCCAGAGTTTCGTTCTACTTTCAACACAGGCTCAAGCCTCTCAGCCAAATCCAAATTTCTCCCCCCCATCACAAGTTGTTATGCAAAGGGTGTGCCCTGTGCTACTTCCTACAATCCTGATGAGTGAGTCCCAGCTGTCTTCTCCTCCTGACCAAACCCCCACCCTCCATCACAGTTCTTTGTCGTCACCCTCCCACACCCTTCTCCCCCTCCCCTGCCTCCATTTCATACCATCCAACCCATATAGTGTTTCCATCTGTTTGCAAACTTCAAACCCGCTTTCCCCCAGTGACAGATCTGGCCTGGAGTCCTTTACTAAACTTGTAATTCTTGCCTTGCTTTTTTGAGTCAAATCCAGATTTAAGACAGATTTAGCCACACTGGATTAAAAAGTCAGTGGTCACCAAGGTCAAAATCTACAAGATGGTGGACATTGCATGGTGAATGGACATTTGCAACGCCGGGTCTGCCATCTTGCAGATCTTGACTGCCTGTTGCAATAGGGAGTGGTACTTTTTCCTAATCTATTTTAATCACGTTATTCTTTTGCAGACTACGTTGATTCCCTTAACAATCCTGGCAAAAAAAGGGCGTAAAATCAGTTGTTCTTGACCTCTGATAATTTTTTGGCAATTAAATAATGGTGAGAGTTAGGAATTCAGTACAGATAGTCCTCGTCTTGCGACCACAATTGAGTCCAAAATTTCTGTTGCTAGCAAGACATTTGTTAAATGAATTTTGTCCCATTTTATGACCTTCCTTGCCACACTTGTTAAATGAATCACTGCAGTTGTTAAGTGAGTGACATGCTTGTCGAGTGAATCTGGCTTCCCCCTTGACTTTGCTTGTCAGAAGATCATACAAGGGGATCACATGTCCACGGGACACTGCAACCGTCGTAAATATGAGACAGTTGCCAAGCCTCTGAATTTTGAACACTTGATCACAGGGATGCCAACAATCATAAGTGTCATAAGTCCCTTTTTTCAGTGCCATTGTAATTTTGAATGGTCACTAAACAAGCTGTTGTAAGTCGAGGACTACCTGCACAGGTAATTTTCGACTTACAACCATTAGTTTAGTGACCATTTGAAGTTACAATAGCCTCCCACTTACAACAGTTTTGCAACCTTTCCTGGCGGCTTCCGACAAGCAGAGCCAATCGGGATAGTCAGATTCATTTAACAACCATGATTTGCTTAGTGACTGCAGTGATTCATTTAACAATCAGGGCAAAAGAACATTGTAAACTCAAGCCCAATTCATTTAACAGCTGCCTTGCTTAGCACTAAAATGTCTGGTCTTAATCTTGGTCATAAATCGAGGATAGGCTGTAGAGATTCAGGAAAAGTAGCCATAATCTGGCTTTAATTCTCCTACTTTTATCGTGCAGATTTTCCCTTGCTAAACAAAATGAAATATTTGAGAATCCTACAAACACAAAATTATTTGTCTTGCAAACTGCAATAACTTTTCTCAGAACCATCCAGTTACTTAGAGAAGTGGGTGTCTCTGAGGGTATGAAGAGTATTTTTCCTCATGGGATAAGCAAGAAGGACAAATCAACCAGCTTTCCGTCACACAGAAATGCCACAAGCATTACACAAAACGAAACAGCTATGGTCGTACAACATAATGTTTTGCTCTCGAGGCAGTCCTCAACCATTCATTTAGTGACGGTTCTACAACGACACTAAAAAAGTGCTTTATGACCGTCTTTCAGTTACGTCCTATGCAGCATCCCCCTGGTGACGTGATCAAAATTCAGACGCTTGGCAACTGACTCATACTTATGACGGTCGCAGTGTCTCCTTGGGTCAAGTGATCCCCTTTTGCGACCTTCTGACAAACAACATCAATGGGGTAGCCAGATTCACTTAATAACCGTGTTATTAACAACTGCAGGGATTCACTTAACAACTACAAAAAGTCACAAAAAAGGGATAAAACTCACTTAGCGACTGCCTTGCTTAGCAACATAAATTTTTGCCTCAATTGTGTTGGTGGACAACTGCACTAAAATAAAAAATAAAATAAAATTATTTTTTTAAATGTATGCTGAGCTTACCGGCCTGCATTCTGTAGACATAATACAGAGATTATTCACACCTAATGAGGGCCAATCTTTTTCAGCCCAATATACTTATGGGTAGTCCTCGACTTACGACCACAATTGAGACCAGAATGTCCACCATTAAGGAAGATGATTACTTCCTGAGGCACACCTGCTTTTACAACCTGTTTAACTCCTTTTGTTAAGTAAATCCCTGAAGTTGTTAAGTGAATCATGCCGTCATTAAGTGAATCCAGCTTCCCCCATTGACTGGGCTTTGGCCGGGAAGGTTGCAAGTGGCGATCTTGTGACCCGGGTATGATGCCAGTTGCCAAAAACCTGAATTTTAATCACATGACCGTGGAGATGCTGCCAACTGTCGTAAAAGCGAGGACCAGTTGTAAGTCTCTTGTTTCAGGGCTGTTGTAAGCCTGGTTACTAAATAAATGGTGGTAAATCGAGGATAATGTATATTCAAATAGTCATTTTTTAAGGTACAAAAACATCTCCAGATAAACACCCTTTATATCCAACAAATTTAAAACCATCGTGATTACACACACCAAATTGTAGGACCCAAAAAGCCCCCCAGATCAAGTCTACCCTCAACCCACAACAGTTTCAGTGACTTTGGGTGAATCACATCTTTCCCCTTTCTTCGTCTGTCCTACCTCACAGGGTTTTACTGTCACTAGGAAATAATAATAATAATAATAATAATAATAATAATAATAATAATAATAATAATAATAATAATAATAATAATAGAAGCTATGCCAACTCCCTTCCCAATAGGAAACTCAAATCTATATTTAGTACAGTTAGTCCTCGACTTGGGACCACAACTGACCCCATGCTAGGTGAGACATTAAGGGGACTTTGCCCCATTTTATGATCTCTTTTCCCAAAGTTGTTAAGTGAATCTCTGCAGTTGATATGTTAGTTAGTTGTTAAGTGAATCTGGCTTGAATTTGCTGGCCAGGTCGCAAAAGGAGACCCCAGCATCCTGCAATGACAGTCGCCAAGCATCTGAATTTTGATCATGGGAAGGTACAATGGTTGTAACTATGGAAAAACAGTCATAAGTAACTTTTCAAAGTGCCGTTGTGATTTCGAACAGTCATTAAACGAACCGTTGTAAGTCGAGGGCTGCCTGCAAATATATTTTTAGAAAAACAACTCTCCCATCTGCTTGGAAATTTTCAAAGGAATAATCTCAATTGCAATCAAATCTTGCAAAGTAGATTCCACGCAATGCAATGCTCTCTTCAGCTAAATAAAGGTGTTTTTTTTTTAAAGGCCTATTGATCCCCAGGCTGTATATAACAGGCAAACACGACTCAGCCCCTCCATTCCAGCCAGGCCTGATCACTGACCGATGGCTCTTAAAATAGCCTCAGCTGTCCAGCTCTATCTTTTTTGCAAAGCTCCCTAGGAGAAATTCAAGCTGAGAACTGGAGGCAGGAGAATAAGCAGAGGAGATTTAATACTTAGAATTGCTCGCATGCTGAAATCTGGATTTTTACCCGACGCAGAATTTTTGCAAAATGCTTCCTTATTTAGGAAGGAAAAGCCAAGCTGAAAAAAATTGATGCCTTATTCCCAACTCTGTACGATTCGAAAAGAGAATTTTCCTGCTTCAACCCCCATGAAATCCAAATTATTCTATTTTTAAACCGACATTTAAAATCCTGCCTGGGTTGAATTGGTCTCGCCCAAGGAAAACAAATGAACAAACCTGCTTTCCAGGTTCGGCCTGTGATTTGTCTGAAATGGTATAAGCAAAGGGTTGAACTAGAAGACTTCCAAAACTCCTTCCGACTCTTTTATTCATATCCTGAGGTTGAAAATCAAAAAGGGATTTTTTTTGACTTTCAGCCTTACAAGCCAACATGGAAATGGGAAGGGAGAGGGAGATAAAACTAGAGCCTTTTTCTCAAGAAACCACCATTCTCTGGTCTGTCCTGTCCAGAGTGAAATTGAAGGACCTTACCTGGGGTCTTTTTTTCAAGCCTCTTTAATTGGGACGATGGACAGATTCTTGGCAATTTCAGTAACCATCCAGAAGACGGTGGAGAGGAGGCTAGAAGGGTTCAGGGCACCCCTTTTCCCCCTCCCAGCCCCCCCTGGGGAAGAAGAAAACAGAAACCCCAGTGAGGTTTGGGATGTGCAGAAGGCAAGCCCCCAGACTTGCCGTGATGACCCCTGGCTTTAGCTGAGACCCAGCTCCTCCCTTGAACTGTTTCCACCAGTCATGTTGGTTTGCTGACGTGATCCTCTCCCGGCTTCCATCGCCAAAATAGTCCTAGGTGTCAGTTGGTAGGCAGATTAAATTTCATCTCTCCTGCCGGTGCCTCAAAAGGCATCACGTAGGCTGAGGTTGAGGAGGGGGCGCTGCTGAACCAGCCCTGGGGGGGGGGGGGGGGGCGTTGCTAGCTTGACTTAGTGTGGGATAAGATTGCTGGAGGCTAAACAATTGCAGGAACCGGGACTCTCTAGTCCAGGGGTCTCTAACCTTGGCAACTTTAAGACTTGTGGACTTCAACTCCCAGAATTCCTCAGCCAGCAAAACTAGGTACCACTTTAAAGCAAAGCTGGCTGAGGAATTCTGGGAGTTGAAGTCTACAAGTCTTAAAGTTGCCATGCGTCTCGTCTGAAGAAGAGGAGGACTAGAGGGTGGGATGGCTTGGACATGATGACATCTTCAAAAAATTTGAGGTGCTGCCACAGAGAACATGGGTGCAGCCTGTTCTCCAAAGGACTTGAATGCAGGACAAGAAGCAACGGATGGAAGTTTATCAAAGAAAGATGCAACCAACTGAGAAATTTCCTTGCAATGAGAATAATCAATCAGTGGAACCGTTTTTCTTCAGAAGTTGTGGGTGCTCCAACTGCAGGTTTTGAAGAGAGCCATTTGCCCGGAATGATATAAGAATGCTGGAACAGGGGGTTGGACTAGATGACATCCAGGGTCCCTTCCAATTCTGTTATTCTATGATTCTATTCTCCAAAGCACCTGAAGACAGGACAAGAAGCATTGGATGGAAATTTATCAAGGAGAAAAGCAACCTAGAACATAGGAGAAATTTCCTGGCAGTGAGAACAATTAACCAGTGGAACAGCTTGCCTCCAGAAATTGTGAATGTTCCAACACTGGAGGTTTTTAAGACGAGATTGGACATCCACCTGTCTGAAATGGGATAGGGAGGGTGGATCCTTCCAACTCTGTTATTCTGTAATTCTGGTAACAAGGACACCATGAAGTTAGGAAGGTTAAAAGATCCAGAAAAATCTGCTTGCTTGCACAAGTTGTTCTGCTTGCTTGTATGATGTGTGCAAAGAGACAGGTGGAGATTTTCATGATTGACAGGACCAGAAAGACCTGAGCAGCAAATGCCAGAAAATCTTCTTTCTCCCTTGTGGGCTTTTAAACTGTTTTTCCATAGAACCAAGATGATCCAATAAATATTAGGGGAAAACAATAACTCTAGAGAGTAAGAAACAAACTGCAGACCACTTCTACGTTCCCTGTAAGTTGCTACGTCCCAGGTTAGTAACAAATGAAAATTAAAAGTCTTAATATAAATAAATAAAATTAGACTTGTAAGAAGCCCCCCTCCACAGATTAAAATATTCTTTATTCTTAATAGTAGGATAGAATATTTCCCCAAATAGAGAAAACATGCTCTTAAAGGCAGAAAGCAGCCCCAGTCTTCCTGCTCTAGGAAACAGCCTCCAGCAGATGCCTGAAGTCTTTAGAGATGGAGATTTTGTGCCCATTAAGAAATCCACGCCAGCCTGTTCATAAACAAAACCGCCTTCAGCTCCAGCTGGTGGGATTAAAAAGGACAGGATGTGACTTTTAGAACACGATAGGATTAACCCATCACCATTGAAATAGTAAAAGACATAAAGCTGACTATATTGCACAACCCGCCCCCCCGGAGCATCTCAAACACAAAACCCCAGAAACCTATAAAGATCCATCCACTCTTTCAACCATTTTGTCAGCTGTCCCAGAACTGCATGCTGTTGTTGGTTCTGCTCATAAATAAACCTTCTTTCTAAAGCAGTCTCCATTTTATTTCCAGCGCCTTTCTGCCGGCTTGATCTCTCATTGTAGCACCATGTGCCAGAAATCACTTTTCTTTCCTGACTTATCAAATTAATCCTCTTTATATCTTTTGTCTTCTCACATGGTTTGTGCCAGAGGTGGTGAATTCAGCAGGTTCTGACTGGTTCTGGAGAACCGGTAGCGGAAATTTTGAATAGTTCGGAGAACTGGCAAATCCCACCTCTGATTGGCCCCGCCCCCATCTATTCTCCGCCTCCCATTGAGTCCCAGCTGATCGGCTGGGTCTTCTTTGGTTGCCCTGCACAGGAGAATGGAACTGGAAAGCAGGTTAGTAGGGTGGGGAGGGAAAGGAAGGGAGATTTTGAGGTATCCTTCCCCTGCCACGCCCATCATGCCATGCCACGCCCACCACTCATTTGTGCATAATTTATACCTCTTCGGCCATATGAGTGCCATGGCATGAAAGAAGATAAAAAATTTTTTTTAAAAAATCTCTCAAAAAAAGAGAGTATCTCAGTTACAAAGAATTTTGTGGGTGCACAAAAAAGATTGCAACGTTTGATAAATGATAAAAACCTTCCGCTTAATTTTTTTGGGAATAGTCCTCGACTTATGATCACCATTGAGCCCCACAGTTCTGTTACTAAGTGAGATGTTTTGTCATTAGTTTTTCCCCATAGGATGACTTTTCTTGCCATGGTTGTTAAGTGAACCATTGCATCTCTTAAGTCATAAACATGGTTGCTGAGTGAATCCAGATTCCCCCTTGACTCTGCTTGTCACGTCACAAAAGGGGATCCCATGACCCCGGGACACAGCGACCGTCATAGATATGAGCTAGTTGTTACTTTTGATCACATGACCATGGGGATGCTACAAGTCATAAGTGCGAAAAACTGTTACAAGTCACTTTTTGAACTTTGAATGGTCACTAAAGGATCTGCTGTAAGTCAAAGACTACCTACTCCATCTTTAATTTATTACAAGATAGAATTCCAATCCTTTAGATATTAAATACTTTAATTGTTTTAAGTGTTTTCTAGCAACCATTTAGAATTACTCCTAGAGGAAATAATAACTTTGCATGAAAACACAGCAGTTTAAATTTATAACACAAACGAATACTTCTGGTCTTCGCAAGTGTGCAATAATGTAAATGCACTACACCAGGGGTGTGAAACTCAATTTCATTGAGGGCCACAATCAGGGTTGTGTTTGACTTTGAGGGGCAGTGTGGGTGTAGCCAAAGTGGGCGTGGCCAACTCAAAATCACTCGTGTTGGGGGCACCTGTGGCGGCCCAAGTGCTCTGCAAGCAAAAATAGGCTCCTGAGCTCTGTTTTCGGCTGCAACGGCCTCCTGCAACTCTCTGCCAGCGAAAACAGAGCTCGGAGGGCCGGAGCTCCATTTTCACTGGTACTTTGCTGTTTCCAGGGGGGCCACACGGGCCAGATCTAAGCACTCCGTGGGCCAGATCTGGCCCCCGGGCCTTGAGTTTGACACCCCTGCACTACACTTTTAATTTTATACTTCGATTTTAATAATTTTTCAGGATTCATGATCAACCTTCCTCATAATAGCAATCATATTATCATGTTGGATGATAACCAGGGCGAACAGCAAATTGACCTGTTTTACAAATGTCCGTAACAAGTTGTAACACGAGGACTACTTCTGTACGTGTAATTCACATGCACTGATCAACAGCTCAAGTTCAGATTGGATAAAGGACATCTTGATTCGCATCAATATAGTATGGTGACCGTTCAAAGTTACAACGGCACTGAAAAGTGACTTATGCCTGTTTTTCATACTTAGCGCCGTTGCAGCATCCCTCTGGTCACGCAATCAAAATTTAGATGCTTGACATCTGGCTCATATTTATGATGGTTGCAGTTTCCCGGGATCATGTGATCAATTTTTATGATCTGACAAGCACAGCCAATGGGGAAGCTAGATTCACTTAGAAATCACCACTACTACTAACTTAACAGTTGCATTGATTTACTTAACAACGGTGGCAAGAAAAGTCGTAAAAAGGGGCAAAACTCACCTAACAAATGTCTTGCTTAGCAATAGAGATTTGGGGCTCAGTTCTGGTTGTAAGTCGAGGAATACAATACCAATACCAATCAATACAAATACCAAGAGGTGAGATCTGGCCTCCATTGCTGAGAAAGTCACCAGAGAGGTTTAAAAAAAAAGAATTTTGCCGCTTTAAGAATCCAATCCAATTCCATTTTGATCAATAATCAAAACACGAGATCCTTAATTGTTGATAGATACAATGCAATATATCCTGAATCTATATAAAAGCGAAATACCCCTCATGCATCATCACAAAATCTCCAGGACCGTAAAGCCTATAAACTTGAAATTTGGCCCATATGTTCCTCTTGGCTTCTAGGTCAGTGGTGGCTAACCTTTTTGGGCTCCTGTGCCAAAAATTGTGCGCACACTTGTGCACGAGCGCTTGCATGCCAGCACTCAGAAGGCAATTCGTGCGCCCTCCCACACCCCCTGCACATGCATGTGCAATCTCCACCCCCCCTCGCTGCCCCTTTACCTGCACTGCATCTCCCAGCTGATTTTTGGCCTGTTTGAGGCCTTTTTCAGCCTCCCAGAGGCTTGAGGAAAGCTTCTGCAGCCTTTGCAGGCTGAAAAATGGGCCTCTTTTGTCCTTTCCGGTATTTCTGGAAATACAGGAAGTGACAAAACAGGCCTATTTTTCGGCCTCTAAGCCTCTGGGAGGCTGAAAAAGGCCTCAAACAGATCGAAAATCAGCTGGGAGGCGCGCGTATGCACAGTGAAGTAAGTTTGCCTGCAGTTCGCATGCAAGCACAAATGGCTCTGCATGCCACCTGTGGCACGTGTGCCATAAGCTTATCATCTTGGTTCTAGGTGCTCACTAAGAAAGGATTTTTCGAAACGACCACTAGAGTATTAATATTTCCTATATTCTTATTAACACGCTCTGATGTTAAGGAGTTCTATTCCCCCTCCCCACCTGAAAAGAAATCTGTTCCAAATGCAAAAAACAAGCAGAGGAGAGGAGTTTCAGTTTTAGTTTCACAGCAGCAACCAGCTTTAGTACAAAACAATTGAGCTAAGCCTCGCCCAGGCTCCTTGCTGGCTCCTTCTTGCTCATACAACAAATACTGTTTCAGTTTCCATGTTTCAGTTTCCAAACAGCCCTCAACTCTCACACACTGACAGAATGCTAGCCAGATGAATACTAATGGATGCTGGTAGGCAGAGGCACAATTTTTCCCCTTATTTTCCTCCCAAAAACTAAGCCCAATTACATAATTTTGTAGCACAGCACAGGTATAGAGCTAGTTGATTATATAGTTTCAGAGAAACTCAACTTTTATAATTATCTATTCTTTCAATTGTCAAAATCAGTGTTTGTCAAAGATGATAACTTAAGGTAAGTGGACATCAATTCCCAGAATTCCCCAGCCAGCTTGGGAATTCTGGTATTGAAATCCCTACAACTTCAACTTGCCAATTTTGAAAATTAGTGATTAAATGAAAGTTTAACAAGTTATTCAATCATTGTCATGAACAGCATTTTAAAAATGTCTTTCATTATTAGTCAAAGATACGTAAAATACTACATAACAAATCCATGCATTAAAATAGGCACTGTGTATCTTCATGTTACAGATAGTCCTCCATTGTATGACCATAACTGAGTCCAAATTTAGGTTGCTGAGACATTTCTTAAGAATTTTGCTCCACTTTATAACCTTTCTTGCCATGATTGTTATGGTCATTGCAATTGTTAAGTTAATAACAAGATTGTTAAGTGAATTTGGCTCACGCAACCCCGACTCTGCAACTATCATAAATATGAATCAGTTGTCAAGCATCTGAATTTTGATCACATAGGGATACTGAAACGGTTGTAAGTGTGGAAAATGGTCATGTCACTTTTTTCTCTGCTGTTGTAAATTTGAACAATCACTAAATGAACTGTTGTAAACTGAGTACGTGTATCTATAACGTGTATCTATAAGAAAAATAAGTGTATCTATAAGAAAAATAATACGTGTATCTATAAGAAAAATAAGTTTTGCTAGGAAGTTTGACAAACATATTCATGCTTCAAACAAAGTATACAAAACTCAAGTTGCAAATATGCCCCATTTTTATTACTCTTACATACAGATTTAACCACCATAGTGGCTGTGGAAATGACTTAGAAAATCATACAAGGCATTTTTATAAAGCACAGTTTTCATACAGCAAAATAAAGATTTTAATGTACATACAAACACTGATTTTTCAAAAGTTCACCGGATTTCTATAGAATCTTAAAATGAAACTCTATTGTCCCAGAAAGATATGTGTGTATGTGGGTGACCTCACAGTCACAAAATTATGTTTGCAAATGATAAAGATGGAAGCTTACATCATTTGTGAATGGTGTCAGGCGGTCGAATTGAAAATCCCTTCTATAAATAAGCACCAGATTCTCTTGGTAAAGACATTTCAGGAATAAATTTATTACAAGCTATGATTGAATCGTTTTAAATAAATGTTATTTAATAGAGATACCAGTTGGGTTTTCTGAGATGAGAATTGTGTTTTGGATAAAGGTGAGAAGAACTGCTAACACTAAAAAGCATTTTAATTTGGAAAGGACAGGTGGAAATTACAAATTTAACTTGGAAAAGGCACCACTGCTGAAATTAAGTCCAACAAGGAAAAAGACCATCTTGATTCTGCTGGCTGTGAAAACATCCAAACGTTTTTGTCAATGAGTATGTAGATTTTTACTTTAGTAAAAATAGAAACTGATGCAGAAATCAATGAACAAGGTCCTGTTTACAAAAATCAACTGTCTGAACCAATAAATACAAGGAAAAAGGCACTTTTACTTTTGCTCCCTGGGGTCTCTTGTTTGCAGAAATGAAATGTTATAAATCTCCTTAAATGTATTGCTCAGATAAAATGTATCTTAGGCACATATGGTAGTTATAATGGCTTTAAATGCTTTAGGGTGCATTAACTGTAACAACCAATGATAAATCCCTATTTTGAACAACACTGTACTTATAAATTAAGAAATTAGAAGGGACTTTTTCCACTTCAGTCCTGAAGTAGAACAAAAATATGGAAAAAAAATACGGATTTATCAGACTGCAAGATCCATCACAGGAATATTTAAAAATTAAATGTATTCCCAAATAAAATTGTATTTCAACTCCTGACATTTGAGTGCAAACTGCAAAAATATACTTTCTCTTTCAAAATTCAACTCAATGTATTAATTTTTTTATAGAACATTGTATTCTGATGGTCCTTCCTTCCTTTCCTTCCTCCCTTGTCCTTTCCTTCCCTTTCTTTTCCTTCCCCTCTCTATTCCTTCCTTCCTTCCAATACTCATCAATGAAATCAAAGAATTGCTTTCTAGGACTCTGTCATTAAAGTATAAAATGTAAACATCGCTTAATTATCCAATCTATGCACTAAGATAATCTCATGGTTTATAAATTGGTTAAAATATTAATATTTAGGAGGGAGATGAATCCTCATTGTCACTGTGGAACTTCACCCTGGCACATAACACACTAAATTGTACAAGACACAAACACTAGCTGAGAAAACCTATGAACTTCCTGCTACAAATAAAACAGATTCAAAGAGTGTTGGTTTTGTGCAACTATTTCAACAACAAAAAATCTGATTCTGTAAATGTAATACATTGGTCATATTTGTACGTGATATTTACCTGAACAGATCCAGAACAATCATTTAGCCTGATTATTAACTCTGGCCAAGGATCAAAAACATTATTTAAATTTTAAAAAATGTATCTTTCACTAAGGTAAATATATCACTGATTCCCCCACCTCAGGAAGCACACCTCAATGGCTCTCAGCTGTGCAAAATAGGAATAAATAACTTTCAATTCACATTTACTGTTATGCAGGGTTTTTTTTTTTGTTTTTTTTTTTTTGCATTTTCAGAGACCTACTAGTCTTAAGGTTATAGTGGATTTTATCCATCTTTAAATTAAGATCAAATGTTGGATGCTAATCCATTTATTCTCCGTAGCTAACATTCTAGCCTAAAACACTGTTTAATGTTGATATTACATTTTTTTTTTCTTTCAAAAGGCCCTCAAAGTCTTTCCAAAACTTTGCAATTGCAAGCCTAGCTTGAAATGTCAAGATGCTGATGCAAATTTCCAAACTTTTATGCAACTTCATCCGTGGTTAATTTAACTTCAGCTTTAGCAGTTTAGCTTCAGCTCCTGATAAACACATCCATTAAAGTGTGTCTTATTCATAATTGGTTTGAAAGAAAGGAGAACTGCACCCCAGTTGCGGTTAAGTTTGGCACCAAAATATCGTTTCCCAAAAAACTGAGAAAAAGAAAAGAATACAGGTTGCATTGCAAAAAGTAACAAAGATGCTACATGAGTTTTGCCACTTCATGTCTTTGGATGAGGAAGTTTTAAGTCAAATACATTAAATAATGCTTAACTAAATTAAACAATAAATTAAATATGCTTAATTGCATCAACTTTTCAGTACTGCATTATCAGAATTTCTGCAATTGTCTGGCTTAAATGGGGGGAGGGGGGGGAGGGAAGAAAAAGCCATTAAATTGGCTGCTTTTATTAAAAAAAAAAGAGAGAGAGTAACTCATTTCATAACTGGCTGCAAATTCTTCCTAATTCACTCTCTGGTTTTCTTTTTCTTCGACCTCTTGGTTTCTAAGGGGATGCTGGCTAGATCCAAGGCATTCCCACCAGGAACTCTGGTCAAAATTTTGGGAAAGACCATATGCTGAAAAACAAACCATAAAGCTGTGCGGATTTTTCGTGTGGAGAATGTGAGCTTGTTCAGAGCCAATGCCAAGGCCAGGACTTCTGTAACAAAGACAACATTTAATTTGCATATAATGTAGACAGTGTATATTTCCCTGATGTTTTAAACCAGTGGTCACCAACCAGTGGGTCGGGGACCACTAGCGGTCCGTGAGAAAATTTTGGTGGTCCGCAGAGAAATGTCCCCCCGCCCAAAGCAATTAATCCAGGCTGTGTGGGAACACAAGACTGCGCCGCCCACATGGCCCGTGGGAAAATAAGGCTTGTGTCGCTTGCATTGCAAACAACACGAGGTAGTGAGAGGAGGGGGGAAAGGGCGGAGAAAGAGCAGAGGGGGGGAAACTTGCCCCACGCGCCTTGCCTGGCCACTGGGCTGCTTCTTTCCGCTTCTTTCTTCTGCTTTTGGCTGCACGCAAGGAAAGCAGCAGAAGTCTTTCTTTCTCTCCCCCAAACTCTGCCATAAAAGAGTCTTTGGGACCCTGCAAGGCCTCCTGCTCCAAGAGGCTGCGCCGGCCAAGACTCATTTCAGGCAGAGTTTGGGGCAGACACAGGAAAAACTTCTGCGGCTTCTGCTGCTTTCCTTCCATGAAGCCAAAAGTTTCTCTCTCCCCATCCCACCCCCATCCCATCCCAAGAACAAAGCTGGAGATGGAATCCTGCAATCCCAAATAAAGAATGATCAATTGGTAGGAAAACAGGGTGGGAAATTTTCCAGCAGACTTTTTTGCGGATTTTCCCAGGGTCTCTGGTCTGCGGGATTTAAAATTATGAGTTTGGTGGTCCCTGAGGTCCAAAAGGTTGGCGACTCCTGCTTTAAACCATCATCAATTAGATTGCCAATTCAGATTCTTTTCAACATGGCTTAGCATGAAAGATTCTTTTCAATTCATGGCTTAGCATGAAAGATGTATACAGGTAGTCCTTGACTTACGACCAAAATTTATGTTGCTAAGTGAGACAAGTTACGTGAGTTTCGTCCCCTTTTATGACCTTTCTTGACACACATGTTAAGTGAATCAACGCAGTTTTTAAATTAGTCACACAGCTGTTAAATGAATCTGGCTTCCCCATTGACTTTGCTTATAGGAAAGGTTGCAAAAAGGGATCACGTGACCCCAGGGACACCACGACCGTCATAAATATGAGTCAGTTATCAAGCATCTGGGTTTGATCACATGATCTGCAATGATGCTGGAACGGTCATAAGTGTGAAAAACAGTCAAAGGTCACTTTTTTTCAGTGCTGTTGTAACTTGGAATGGTCACTAAACGAACAGTTGTAAGTTGAGGACTACCTGCAGCATGTTGTTAATGTTTTAATTTCAATGCTTAACAGTTTTGAACGGTCTGTGTTGCTGTTTATGATTCTGCCAGCCTGCCAAAATTGCTGGATCCTGAGATGGGAGGCAAATAAATTTAATAAATAACAATATTAATTACTGATATGTTCGTGCACTTTTTGGCCTCTGCAGGAGTCTGCAACAAAGCATACAAGTATTTATGTTGGTTACAGGTTCAGCAATGGCCCCGGTTAGAAGCTTAAGCGGTGTTTTCTCAACCTTTGAAATTTTCGGATAGGTGGACTTCAACCCCCAGAATTCCCCAGGCAGCTTCCGGGAGATCCAAGCCCACCTCTGTGAAAATTGCTAGCGCCTGCCCCATGAAGGGATTTCATCTCCCAGAATTCCATAGCAGGAATCAAAAGGTGGTCCTTGACTTATGACTATCACTGAGCCCCAAATTTCCACCGTTAAGCGAGATGATTACTAAACGAGCTGATTATTAAGTGAGCTTTGCCCCATTGTACGACCTTACTTGCCGCAGTTGTTCAGTGCATCTCTGCAGCTCAAAAGTTAGTAATACAGTCGTTAAGCGAATCTGGCTTCCTACATTGAGTTTGCTGGTCAGAAGAGAGGACCACGTGACCCTAAGGGACATTGCGACCGTCACAAATACGAACCAGTCAAATTTTGATCAAGTGACCGTAGGGATGTTGCAAGGGTGAAAAATGCCCCAAGCCCCTTTTTTAAAGCGCAGTTGTAACCGCGAACGTCCACTAAACGGATGGTTGTAAGTCGAGGACTACCTGTAACCAGCATCCGTATAACGACAGTGATTTTAAGCAGAAGTACTAACAAAAAAACACAGCGTTTGCCCGTTAATTAAACTCAAAAGTATTTATCTTTTTCGTTACTGATACCTGATGGTGTTCCTGGCCTCTGGCGATTACCAGCGTTAAGAATCTCATCCTTGCGCCTGGCCTGGGTTACGTAAATGGCTTCCAAGTGACTTCCCAAAGATGCCGATATGTTGTTGTGGATAAAAGCGCCACAAAAGTGTTCCATTTTCTCAAGTAAGATGCAAATCTTAAAAAAAGTTTAAAAACAAAAACAACACTGTATTTTATTGGGGGGGGGTGTGTTCATCTTTGAAAAATAAACAGTTTGACTTTTCTACAGATAATCCTTGACTTGTGACAATTGGAACCAGATAATTTTTAGACAGCCTAAATTATTTAATTTGTTTTTAACTTTTGTATAGTGTGTTGGGGTTTGTGATTGGCTGTGCACCGCCCTGAGTCCTTCGGGAAAAGGGCGGTATATAAATATTACAAATAAATAAATAAATGTCCTATCAGGCCTCCGTTCAAAACTCAAGAAACAAAATCCCCAATTAGAGAAGAAAATCCCCGATTCCGTCGTTAAGCGAGATGATTATTAAGCGAGCTTTGCCCCATTGTACGACCTTTCTTGCCGCAGTTGTTCAGTGCATCTCTGCAGCTCATAAGTTAGTAATACAGTCGTTAAGCGAATCTGGCTTCCCACATTGAGTTTGCTGGTCAGAAGAGAGGACCACCCGATTCCGTCGTTAAATGAGATGATTATTAAGCGAGCTTTGCCCCATTGTACAACCTTTCTTGCCGCAGTTGTTCAGTGCATCTCTGCAGCTCATAAGTTAGTAATACAGACGTTAAGCGAATCTGGCTTCCTACATTGAGTTTGCTGGTCAGAAGAGAGGACCACGTGACCCTAGGGGACATTGCGACCGTCACAAATACGAACCAGTCAAATTTTGATCAAGTGACCGTTGGGTTTTTTAAATAGGCTTGAAGTGCCAGCAGAGAAAGCAAGGCAAGATCTGACTCAAAAGTCATGAGAGTTACCCATGGAAAGTCACCCCAAATCTCTCCCCCCAGAGTCCAGCACTGAGAGCCCAATCCAGTATGATGTTATGGGAAAATTCCTCTTCAGGCATTATTTGCTTCAGGAGTCTCAGGATGGTTGGCCTTGAAGAAGTATAAACAACTCCACTCAGCAGTGCCACAATTCGTGAATGCAAACCTCCCTTCTGGTTCTCATGGGACTACACTTCTACACACCACCTCACTTCCCCAACCCAAATGCCCGCTTCTATGGCAGCTGAGAGCAAGCATGGAGTTCTGGCTGACACCTTCTATGAGTTGCGCTTGGTGGTTACGACCTTTCGTTAAGCAAACCACCACGGGCCTAAGTGAATCACAAGGTCGTTAAGCAAATCCAGCTTTTCCCACTCACTTTGCCTGCCGGAAGCCGGTTGGGAAAAGGCGATTGTGTGTCCCCAGGGATGCTACAACCATTGTAAATACATGCCGGTTGCCAGGCGTCTAAATTTTGATTGCACTGCAATGGTGACACAGCTAATCCTCAACTTCCAACCGTTCGCTTAGTGACTGTTCGAAATTACAATGCACTGAAAATGGCATTTTTCTAAAAATATATCTACAAGTGGACCTTGACATTCAACAACTTGCTTAGTGACCGTTTGAAATTACAACAGCACTGATAAAAGAGACTTATGACCATTTTTCACACTTAGGACTATTGCAGCATCGCCATGGTCACATGATCAAAATTCAGACGTTTGGCAAGTGACTCATATTTATGACGGTTGCAGGGTCCCAGGGTCATGTGGTGGAACTCATCTCTGTGGGGGATGGGTCTGCCTACGGAGATGAGGTGGACCGGTTGCTTTCGGGGTGTGGAGACAATAACTTGGTCCTCAACACCAGTAAGACCAAGGAGCTTATAGTGGACTATAGAAGGAACAGATCAGACATCCAGCTCTTGCTTATCAAGGGAGACCGAGTGGAGCAAGTGGCCAGTTTTAAGTTTCTGGGTGTTATCCTAAAAGAGGACCTGACCTGGGATGCCCACATTGCAGCCCTGGTCAAAGAGATTATACTACCTGAGGCTTCTCAGAAAACAACAGAATGGAAAACTGCTGGTGACCTTCTACCGCTGCACCATACAGACATTTTAACCTTACTGCACCTGTGACTGGTTTGCTAATTCCCCGGGGGCAGATAGGACAGCCACTCCAAAGGGTTAAGGTCATTGCCCAGAGGATCATGGGTTGCCCTCCCCACTTCGGAAGAGCTTTCTAGTTCCCGCTGCCTTAAGAAAGCTCAAAACATTCTCAAAGATCCATCTCATCCTGGGCACCAGCTTTTTTTTTTTAAACTATTACCATCTGGCAGATGATACAGAATAATAAAAACAAGGACAAATAGGCTGAAAAACAGCTTCTAGCCCAAGGCAGTAGCTCTGTTGAATTCTGCTGCATAGTGCAATATTAATGCAATATCAGGGGTTTTCAATTCAATGTATAGAATGTGAAGGATGAGTGTTTGTGTTTATTTTCATAGTCATAATGTATAGTGAAGATGGTATTTAATTTCATTGTACGATATGCATTGACAATAAAGTAAAATAAAATGAACTAAAATGTGATCCACTTTTGCGACCTTCTGACAAGCCAAGTCAATGGGGAAACCAGATTCACTTAACAACCGTGTGACTAACTTAACAGTGGCAGTGATTCACTTAAGTCCTGTGACAAAATAAAGGCATCGAATGGGGCAAAACTCACTTAACTATCTTAATTAGCGACAGAAATTTTTGCTCAACGTTGGTCACACAGGTGAAACTCGAAAAATTAGAATATCGTGCAAAAGTTCATTTATTTCAGTAATGCAACTTAAAAGGTGAAACTAATATATGAGATAGACTCATCACATGCAAAGCAAGATAGTTCAAGCCATGATTTGTCATAATTGTGATGATCATGGCTTACAGCTGATGAAAACCCCAAATCCACAATCTCAGAAAATTAGAATATTATATGCAATCAATAAAACAAGGATTGTACATAGAACAATATCGGACCTCTGAAAAGTATAAGCATGCATATGTACTCAGTACTTGGTTTGGGCCCCTTTTGCAGCAATTACTGCTCAATGCGGCGTGGCATGGAAGCTATCAGCCTGTGGCACTGCTGAGGTATTATGGAAGACCAGGATGCTTCAGTAGCGGTCTTCAGCTCTTCTGCATTGTACGGTCTCATGTCTCTCATCTTTCTCTTGGCAATGCCCCATAGATTCTCTATGGGGTTCAGGTCAGGCGAGTTTGCTGGCCAATCAAGCACAGTAATCCCACGGTCATTGAACCAGGTTTTGGTGCTTTTGGCAGTGTGGGCAGGTGCCAAGTCCTGCTGGAAAATGAAGTCAGCATCCCCATAAAGCTCATCTGCGGAAGGAAGCATGAAGTGCTCCAAAATCTCCTGGTAGATGGCTGCGTTGACCCTGGACTTTATGAAGCACAGTGGACCAACACCAGCAGATGACATGGCTCCCCAAATCAACACAGACTGTGAAAACTTCACACTGGACTTCAAGCATCTTGCAGTGTGTGCCTCTCCATTCTTCCTCCAGACTCTGGGTCCTTGGTTTCCAAATGAGATGCAAAAGTTGCTCCCATCAGAAGAGAGGACTTTGGACCACTGAGCAACAGACCAGGTCTGTTTTTCTTTAGCCCAGGTAAGACACTTCTGACATTGTTTGTTGTTCAGGAGTGGCTTGACAAGAGGAATACGACGTTTGAAGCCCATGTCCAGGATCTGTCTGCGTGTGGTGGCTCTTGATGCACTGACTCCAGCCTCAGTCCACTCCTTGTGAAAGTCCCCAACACTTTTGAATGATCTTTTCCTGACAATCCTATCCAGGCTGCGGTCATCCCTGCTGCTTGTGCACCTTTTTCTTCCACACTTTTCCCTTCCACATAAATTTCTATTGATACAGCATTTTGGGAACATCCAACTTCTTTTGCAATTACCTTTTGAAGCTTTTCCTCCTTGTGGTGGGTGTCAATGATTTTTTTTCTGCACAACTGTTAGGTCAGCAGTCTTTCCCATGATTGTGCTTCCTACTGAACCAGACTGAGAGGCCATTTAAAGGCTCAGGAACCCTTTGCAGGTGTTATGGCTTAATTAGCTGATTAGAGTGGGACACTTTGGGCCTAGAATATTGAACCTTTTCACATTATTCTAATTTTCTGAGATTGTGGATTTGGAGTTTTCATGAGTTGTAAGCCATAATCATCTCAATTATGACATATCACGGCTTGAACTATCTTGCTTTGGATGTAATGAGTCTATCTCATATATTAGTTTCACCTTTTAAATTGCATTACTGAAATAAATGAACTTTTGCATGATATTCTAATTTTTCTAGTTTCACCTGTAAGTCAAGGACTACCTTTACTTCTTTCTATTCAGGGCCCCCCTCTATAATGAGGGTGCTGATGGCCAGTCCTCCCATTTTTCTCTATTTGTCCTAATTATAGAACCTGTTTGGTCTACTGGTTAAAGCACCAGGTTGGAAACCAGAAAGCTGTGGGTTCAAGTCCCGCCTTAGGCACGGGCGGATCTGGGCCAATCAGAATGTAGTACTCACTTTTGCTTGCTCTTGAAACTGGACCCAAATCAGGCGATCCACTTGAGAGGGATTAGCTGGAAGCTGGTAAAATATAATATTGCTGGAGCTGGTGAAGGATTTCCCAGGAAGAGCCCTTGCTAAATCAGCCTCTATCTGGAGGAAAAATAAAAAGGAATTTTTAGAGTATGCTCCAGTCTGAATAGCAATTTTCCTTTAATCCCAAAATTGGTATTTAAAAGGCAGGTCCTTTCCTTAAATCTCCAGGGATCAACTACAACGTTACCTTTAGCTGGAATTAAATTCTCGGGCACTTACACAGATCCATCCAGGCATTTGGGTGGTACAATACAGAAGAATTTTGCTACAAAATTCGACCTACAACCACAATAGAGCCCGAAATTTCAACTATTAAGTGAGACATTTGTTAAGTGAGTTTTGCCCCATTTTACAAGCTTTTTTACCACAGCTGTTAAATGAATCACTGCAGTTGTTAATTTAGTAACCTGGTTGTTAACTGAATCTGGCATCCCCTATTGATTTTATATGTCAGAAGGTCGCAAAAGAGGATCACGTGGCCCCAGGACACTGTAACCGTCATAAATACAAGTCAGCTGCCAAGCACCCGAATTTTACTGTGATGCTGCAACCGTTGTTAAATGTGAAAATGGGGGTCTTTTCTACAACATTTTAACTTTGAACAGTCGCTAAATGAACTGTTTGAGGACTACCTGTGCTGTCTTTTTTCAAACAGTATACTTCAACTACAGGTAATCCTTGAGTAATGACTCTAATGGAGCTGGCCTATCACCAGTAAGGAAGTCATGATGGTCATAAAATAGATCATCCACAGCACCAACCTGATTTTATGACCTTTTCTGCAATAAGCGATAACCAAATGCAGCCGTATTTAAGTGAGCCAATGGAATGCTATGGGCTGGTTTAGAGGAAGTCAGGGCTCCCTTTTCAGCAAAAGAATCGTGAAATGAGATGGCCAGGGGACCACAACGGAGGGGCTGCCAGAATCAGGTCGTGAAGATCCCAGCATTTCATGACTCAACTATGTATCATTATCAGTGCTAATCAGAGAAATCATCCCCTCCTCCCTTCCAGCATGGATGACATTCCATGGTTGGGTCATGAAATGTCTGCAAGAACCACCAAGATCAGGGAACATCACTGACTCCACAGTCCTCCTCCTCCTCCTCTCCCCCCTTCCAGTGGTGGGATTCAAAATGTTTTACTGCCGGTTCTGTGGGCGTGGCTTGGTGGGCGCGGCAGAGGAAGGATACTGCAAAATCTTCCTTCCCTCCCCGCCCCACTAACCTGCTTTCCAGCTCTGTTCTCCTGTGCAGGGCAACCAAAGGAGACCCAGCTGATCAGCTGGGATTCAATGGGAGGCAGAGAAGAGATGGGGGCGGGGCCAGTCAGAGGTGGGATTGGCTGATTCTCCAAACTACTCAAAATTTCCACTGCCGGTTCTCCAGAACTGGTCAGTACCTGCTGAATACTACCTCTGCCCCCTTCTCTTCTAGCACTGATGATGTTACCTAGTTGGGTCATGAAATGGTTACCACAAAACCAGCGATCCTTCAGTGAGCACCAAGGTTTCCACATTCAAATCGGTCTATCTTTTTCAATCTGGATGCTCTCCAGATGTGCATGCTTCCACCCACCCCTCCAGCGTGGGTTGACAGGGAATTCCAGCTCCTGAAATTCCACACCACCACCCCCAGCCTGGAAGGCGTTCAGCCTGAAGATGTGTGTCCCATAATAACCCCTCTCTCACCTTTCTTCGCTCTTTTGTTAACATCCGCCACTGTTTAAAACATTCCTGTAAGTGCACGCAGAGTGTGTGGGCAGGCCCACAATGATTAGTGACCAATCTGTGATGGGGAGGCTGCAGTGAGAAGGGACGATACAATGCAGCGGTATCTCCGCAAAGGTCGTTGATAACATGACTTAAATGGAGGATGTCGTCGTAGTGAACAATGACGGAGAAAGATGGACGTGGCACTAAAAAAGGAGGAGGGTGAAATGCAAGAAACTTTTGGACTCTGCTGTGGCCCTCTGCTAATGGGAAGAAGGGGACGCAATATGGATTGATTAAATCAAAACCGTTGGACATTTTCTTCTTTTTTCTCAACGCACGCAGCGGAGTCCAATCCCGGCCTACGGAGGACGGGTTCATTTTAGCCCAACTCTCAATTTGCTCTGTTCTCTGATCGATGTGGCCTCCGTTTGGGGCATTGTCGGATCCGTGGCATTTTGCAAACCTGTTTGCAGGAGGAGACCATGGCCAATCATGGAAGGAAATGTTTCTCATAATTTTGCCCAAAGGTTTCTCCTGAGGAGCTTGACATTCAACCCAGGAATACCTGATGGAACTGGGCGGCTTTAGATTTCCCTTGCCACTGGGAAACCCGCCATCTTGCAGATAGCAGCATCTTCGTGGGGCTGTTTGTGAGCCGAAAGGCTGGACGACGAAGCTGTGGCTGTAAGACTCATGTTGCTGAGTGTACATTTGCATTATTGGCTTTTTGAAAAATACACACGATGTCTCTGAGGAATTTAAACTTCTGCTTTTGAGGCATTTATCCCCACTGTACGATGGATGTTGACGCTGGAAATGTGGGGATAGAGGAGGTAAACCATTTTTAGAACCTCGAAGGGGACACCTCAAATTTTTAGTTTGAACATTATTGAAGAGGGTGCATGGGTTATCGGGGCAATTTTGCTGGTGCACGTCGGTATTGGCTGCTTCAGGGATGCTATTTTTTTGTTGAAACGGGGGTGTGAATAAGGGCGGCATGAATTGGGGTGATTCGTAAGTGCCTCTTTTAGCACCCAAATCGTTCTCTTGAATCACCGGCTGCCATATCCCATACGATGCAGTGTGAGACAGCTGAATTGATTTTTCCGTGTCACTGGCCCCTAGCCCACCTCCTGCGATGCTCTCCTGGTGTCCTCCATAAAATTCAGCCCAGACCTGGGATGAGAAATGGTCCCGCTGGAGGACGTAGACTTTCTTCTTACCGCTACTGCATTCAGGAATGATGTTGAACTGCCAATTTAAATCCTTGTTTTGTGGATCGAAGGGTTTCAGAACTTCATGAGATGGTGGAGAGCAAGGGGTGTCTGGGAGTGCCCAGGAGTGTTCCCTGCTTAGCAGTTCAGTAGGAGACACCCCTCCCAAATTTTCTTCATCAGAGCTCCATGATTCAACTATGATAGTTTGGTTTTCAGGAGTCCAGATATTCATGGGAAAAAGGCTTGAGTATCTGCTACAATCTTCTAAATCCATGGTCCATAATGGAGGGAATGACGTTGACTGGGAGTCCCTGTAACAGACAGAATTTCATTTCTAAACACATTTTGTCTTCATGTCATGATCCACAAAGATCCAACTGGATCATCAGTCTGATGACCCATCATGGTAGAATATCCCCTGAATGTTAGTGATATCTCAAGGTTTCCCATCTAAAGTTCCCCATAGGGGCCTTTCTATACAGGTAGTCCTTGACTTATGACCGTCATGGAGCCTTGCACTTACAGGTAGTCCTTGACTTACGACCGTGATGGAGCCTGGCACTTACAGGTAGTCCTCAAATTACAACCATTCATTTAGCAACTGTTTGAAGTTACAACTTATCCATACTGCAAAGAATCCACTCCCATGAACTCCGCGCAGAACTCAAAAACTGTCTAGACAATGGAAAAAAGAACCTATACATTGACTACCGAGCTGATTGCATCAAAAGAAAGTCACACAACCCACAACTCCGCATCCAACCCCACCCCATCCAATCCAACATCACTCAAAACTAGGCATGCACGCCCCTAACTACCTCTATTCCAACCACAACTGGCCTTAAATGCAAGCTACTCAATGCAAGAAGCCTTGTAAATAAAATACCTGAATTTCTCCTCTTACTAAAGACGGCTAAATTCGACATAATATTTGTCTGTGAAACATGGCTCAACGCATCTCTCCCCGAGTCCATTACCACAGCAAGAGACTATCGTGTTTACCGATCAGATCGTGAAATCCGTAGAGGAGGTGGTGTTGCTATCTTCTATAAAAAGTCCTTAAATCTAAAAAATATCCAAGTTACCCAGGAGCTTGCTATTGCTAAGAACATCGTCTGTGAACTGTCCTTAAATATCACATTTTGGTTCTTACTATGTTACAGAGCCCCTGATTATGGCATCGAACATGCAAACAAGCTAAATACACTATTAACATGGGCAGCATCCTGTGTGGTAGCTACTGAGATCCTCTGGATGGTGCTAGATGCTAGCAGGAGACTGTGCATTTGGCTAAGGAGGAATCTTTTGACACTGCATGATCTCATCCTCTATCTGTTGGGTTGGAAAGTCCCTAACTTTCCAGACATATAGGTGATCTCATTTTATTAACATCACCACTAATCTTAAGGATTGGTTGGGAGGTTATACCAATGTGGATGGGAGTTTTCATCCATGTGGCATCTATTCTCCAATCAAGATGTTGTATCTATGTTGCCTTTGTCTTCTTATAAAAACCCTATAAATGTAATAAACACTGCCCATACAGTCAGACATCTTGGCATCCTGCACAATGACTGATTTTTGATCACCACATATGGAGCCCGAACAGGACATCATCCCTGCGGGGCAAGGTCACAACCCTTCAGGGTAAAGCAACAGCCAATGTACTTATCATCGTCTGGAACAGACTCCTAAGGTGCGCACCTTCATACTAAGGGATCCCGGGTCCTTTGGAACCCATCAATGGTAAGTATGGGTTGCAATCTATCTCAGCATCGGCAGGAACATGTTCAGGAAATTAGATTCCAGCTACATGAATCAGGTGCAAAAGTACACTGAGGTTAGCCATAAAAAAAGCTGGTGAGGGATAGGAAAATGGTGTCCTGAGTGCAACAGAATAGAATAGAAGATTCAGGATACTCAAGGCTCCAGTCCAAATATTACATCGATGGTATCAATGCTGTCATGCAGTGGAAACATCTGGTTCTGATGTCTCAGCAAAATAATAATTGACTATAAGCCCCCCTCCTGATTATGATCAGGTAAAAATTGACACTCCAAAATCTTCTCTAATTGAACTTTCAGCTCCTTCTGAGCAGGCTAATTTTTTTGATTCTCCAAAGCCATTGTACACCCCCATAAGGCAATTATTAAAGGAACAATTAGAAAAAGGGGCAGATTTAAGCTAGAAACCCAGGACAGAGATACATAAATTTATTTGTTTAAAATTTTTATGTTTATTTTTTAATTATTTAATGTTTAAGAAAATAGAACAATGGGTGTAACTAGAATGCAGGCAACTGCTCTCTTCTGATGCACTGAGTGGCAGAATTGAATGTAGAAGGCATGTCCCATTAAGTTCAATGGTCTACAGTTAGCTTGCTGTTCAGAAGCATGGAACAAGACACAGATTCGTGTTTAAAATAGAGCCCCTCCATAAAGTACACTGGAGTTGATCGAAGAAGATATTATTAATTTTTGCTGTTATATATGTGTTAAAAAGAACTAAGAGAAGAAGAAAATGTTTACTATTTTTTTCAGGATGTGATTTCCATTAAAACTTCTTAGATGTTTATGTATAATAATGCATAATAATTGCATGCAGAATAGAGCTTAGCTGTGTATGTATAATAATGTAAAATAATTGTATGCAGAATTGAATAGTATTGAATGGAAGAAAAATATCCTTTACCTGTGTATAGCCCTAATTCCTTTACCTGTGTATAGCCCTAATTGGAAACAGCTGCCGCTCAAAATAAATTAATTGTAACATGTTTGGTAGCCAGAGACTTAAATTGGCTTTTTGGATTGGGCTTAAGAGTTGTGGGAGGCAGACAGGCAATGGTTCGGACTCACAATCGCCTTTGTGATTGGAACCGCTCCTTGAGTTATCCCAGTGCTCTGAGAACAAACTATAGGTTGTCCAAAAAAAAAGAAAATGTGGAAATTTAAAGGGACAAAACCTTCCCAGGTCTGGAAATGTTGTGTGTGAGAATGTGTCTGTATGAATCTTTTCCAGCCTTGGAGGGTGAGATCCTCTACAATGGAGCTTATTGGATCTCAGAAAAGAATTGTAGGTATGCAAGTAGTTTGATTACAGTACAAATTTGTGAGAATGTTGATGGTAAAAAAGTTGGTGTGGATGTTTGTGTGTTGACCCCCATCTTAGATTGAAAGGAGACTAAGATAGCGTATGCTATCGTCCGGACGAAATGTATGCGATTTACTGGAAAGGATTATTTGTGTGGGTATTTGTGTGTGCTTTGCTATGCTTGCTTATGTTGAATGTTATTTGTGTGTGATTTATTGGTGAAAAGAATGTTGAGTGGAAAAGATGGATGTGATTTCCGTGTAGCATTTTTTAAAGAATTTTCCCCCTTTCACTGGTTGTTAACTTTTTGCTTTGTAAAAGCAGAGGCGGGGAGGGGAAGGGGAAGAGTGAGGCTTTCGATCACTTTGACAATTTTTTTCCTCTCTGCTTTGAGTTTTTGCCTTGAAAAAGGCGAGGTTGGAAAATAACTTTTTTATAGTTACATAGCTTCATCTCCTGATTTTTTAGCTATTTTCACACAAAGGAGCCTCAGATAGATAGGCTGAGATTGGCAAATTGCCTGGAACGTTATCTGTAAAGGTGGCTCAGTTCCCAATTTCAGCTCTCCTGGAACCATTATCTTTGAAGGTGGCTACACAACCCCAGCGATCTCTAATTGTCCCCCCATCCCTCAGCTCCAAAATGGCTCCAGCCAGGACAGCTTCAGCTATCTCTTGACATGTTAGTAAAGGATATCTAAAATAGTTCCTTTCCATGGGAGACGGGCTTAAAGTTTTATAACATTTGCTAACTCAGCTGATATATTCTGGGATAACCCACCATCTTGCGTGGTTGAATCCAACTGTTCCTACCCTCAAAGGTTGATTTATCCTTGATCTTGAAATTAAGGATGGATTATTATTAACTATTAATAATTATTAATTATATAATTAATTATTAATGCCAAAAGTCGTTCTAGCACTATGATTCCTTCCGTAAGGGAGCCTTAACTATGGTCACAAGCCACAGTCATCCCCATCTTCAAAAAGGGAGACCCCAGCCTAGTTTAAAATTACAGACCAATCTCTTTATGCTGCGTCACCTATAAAGTCATGGAATCAATTATTAACCAATCCATCATCCTCCACTTAGAAACGAACAACCTACTCTCTAATAAACAATATGATTTCAGGAAAAAACTATCATGTAATCTGCAATTCTTACACTGCAAAAACATATGGACTACACAACTCGATCAGGGCAAAGCAATAGACGCAATATACATAGACTTCTGTAAAGCCTTTGATCAGTGGTACACGACAAACTACTCCTAAAATTAAAATCTTATGGTATCTCTGAACACCTGCATAACTGGATAGAAGCATTCCTGTCAACAGACAATAAATGGTCAAAATTGGGAGCGTCCTATCAAATTCTGTGCTTGTCAATAGTGGTGTTCCCCAAGGCAGTGTTCTAGGACCAACTCTTTTCATACTCTACATAAATAACCTCTGTGATCATATCAAGAGCAACTGCGTTCTCTTCGCTGATGATGTAAAGCTATTCAACACCCCAGACAACATTGCTACCCTTCAAAAAGACCTTGACTATGTATCAGAATGGTCAAACAAATGGCAACTTCAAATCTCAACAAATAAATGCTCTGTCTTACATATCGGCAAAAAAAAATAGAAAATAAAATATAGGCTGAATAGTCAAGACCTTGTTGATGATCCAAACTCTGTTAAGGACCTTGGAGTGCTCATCTCTAATGATCTAAGTGCTAGAGCCCACTGTAACTACATGGCCAAAAAGGCATTAAGAGTTGTTAACCTAATCTTATGTAGCTTTTTCTCTGGTAATATTACACTACTAACTAGAGCATACAAAAATTTGCTAGGCCAATACTCGAATACAGCTCATCAGTCTGGAACCCACATTATGTATCTGATATTAACACAGTCCAGAAAGTCCAGAAATATTTCACAAAAAGAATTCTCCACTTCTCTACTCATTGTAGAATACCTTATGCCACCAGACTCAAAATTCTAGACCTAGAAAACCTAGAACTACACCGCCTTCGGTCTGATCTATGTACAGTATATAAAATCATACATTGCAATGTCCTACCTGGCAATGAATACTTCAGCTTCAACCATAACAACACAAGAGCAAACGATAGATTCAAACTCAAGGTTAATTGCACCAAACTTGACTGCAGGAAATACGACTTCAGCCACAGAGTGGTCAGTGTCTGGAATACTCTACCTGACTCTGTGATTTCTTCCCTCAACCCCAAAAACTTTAACCTTAGACTGTCTAGTATTGACCTCACCCTTTTCTAAGAGGTCTGTAGGGGGTGTGCATAAGCGCACCAACGTGCTTACCGTCCCTGTCCTATTTTTTCTTTTATTTTTCTTATATGTATCCATGTATTCATAACTATGCTTTTACTTATACCTATTATCTTGTAAGCAATTGACAAAAATAAATAAATAAAATAAATAAAAATAAATAAACAGCACTGAAAACTGTCATAGCATCCCCACAGCCATGTGATCAAAATTTGGTCTTTGCTATACACAGGTGGTCGTCAACTTACAGCAGTCCATTTAGTGACCATTCACAACAGTCACAACAGCACAGAAAAAGTGACTTATGACCATTTTTCACACTTACGACTGTTGCAGCATCCCCCTGTGGTCATCTGATCAAAGTTTAAATGCTTGGCAACTGACTCATGCTTATGACGGTTGCAGTGGCCATGTGATCATAACCTTCTGACAAATCAAAATCAATGGAGGGAAGCCAGATTCACTTAACAACTGGGATACCCACTTAGCAACTGCGGTGATTCACTTAACAACTGTGGCAAGGAAGGTCGCGAAATGGGGCAAAACTCACCTCGCAAATGTCTTGCTTAGCAACGTAAATTTGGGGGCTCAATTCTTGCTCGTAAGTCGAGGACTACCCGCATTTACAATGGTTCAGCATCCTGGGGTCATGCGATCACCATTTGCAATCTTCCTAGCCAGCTTTTCCAACAAAGAAACTCAAATGGGAGAAACTGGATTTTCTCAACGGCCATCTAATTCCCTTCGTAGCCGCACTGATTTGCTTTGCAACCATGGCGAAAAAGATCATGAAATCATTGGGTGCCACTTACTTAAACAACCTCCTTGCTTTGCGTCAGAGATTCTGATGCCAACTTTGGCTAAGTCGAGGACTACCTGTGCAATATAATGCAGGCTTCAGAACATTATTTATCATGTCATCTACCAATTTAGACTCTGCTCAAAGAGGGTGAAATTGACACCATTCTTGTCTCAATCTAAGCTGAATTGTCCAGCCAATTAATGCCACTTAGCGTGCTCAGGATGAGGGTGTCATTGTACTTTAACAATGTTTTTAAAATATTTGGAAAGAAAAAAAAGAAGGAAAAAGACACCACTATACCAGTTTGTAATAGCTTCTGGTTCATTGAGCTGCTGTAATATGCTGGTCACTAAGGCGAACATATCAGGATCGCTGGCAGAGTAAGACAGATTGACCAGTATCCTAAAAACAAGGATAAACAAATGCAAAATAAACCTGGCTTACAATATCATTTATTTATTTATTTATTTGCATCCGGCCTTTTATTATTTTATTTTGTTTACAAATAACTCAAATAACTTCCTATTTTCCCCACAACAACCCCATGCGGCCCAAAGTAACCCAGCTGGCTGTCATGTTTAAGGAGAACTAGAACTCACAACCTTCTAGTAATTGACCCAAAGTCACATACCCAGCTAGTTTTCATGCCTAAAGAGGGACAAGAAGTCCCCATTTTCTACTAATTGGCCCAAAGTCATCCAGCCGCTTTCAGGCCTAAAATAAGACTAGAATTCACTGCCTCCTGGTGATTATCCCAGATACCCACACAGCTTTCATGCCTAAGATGGAACTAGAACTTACCATCTCCTGGTGATTGGCCCAAAGTCACCCAGCTGGCTTCCCTGCCTAAGCCAGGACTAGAACTCACCACCTTTTGGAGATTGGCCCAAAATCATGCAACTAGCTTTCCTGCCTAAGGCAGGACTAGAACTCCCCACTCCTGATGATTGGCCCAAAGTCACACAGCTGGCTTTTGTGCCTAAGGCGGAATTAGAACTCTCCACCTGCTGGTGATTGGCCTAAAGTCTCCCAGCTGACCTTCGTGCCTAAGGCAGGACTATAACTCACCACCTGTCCCCAGCAACCTAAAACTAATAAGGATACCAGTGCATGCAAAATAGATGTTTGTGCAGGTAAGATTATCAACCTTGATGCCAACCAAAACCAAGCATTTAATAGTGAGTGCCATATCATGTGCACTAATCATACAGGTGGCAAGAAAGTAGGGACAGGTAGGCACAACACAGGTTATGTAGACAGTAAACACGTGTCAGACATAAAGATCTCAAGTGCCTATATACAAATGCACAAAGTCTGGGGAACAAACAGGGTGAACTCGAACTACGAATATATGAAGGTAAATGTGATATAGTTGGAATAACAGAAACTTGGTGGGATGAAACCCATGACTGGAATATACTGGTAGAAGGATAGAAACCATTCAAAAAAACCAGACCCCATAAAAGAGGAGGTGGAATTGCAATGTATGTAAAGGACCACTATATTGCTACAGAAATGCATGAAACCAAAGAAGAAAACCTCCTAGAATGCATATAGGTCAATATAAAAGAAAAAAGAACGACATGGCCATAGGTGTATATTATAGGCCACCCAATCAAGCAGAAAAAATAGATGTCCTTTTTGCCAGCCAACTAACAAACATATGCAGGAAACACACAACAATAGTAATGGGAGACTTCAATTATCCTGATATCAATTGGAAAACTAATTCTGCACCAAGTGAGAAATCAAATAAGTTCCTAACCAACCTAGCTGACAACTTTGTTGTCCAAAAGGTAGAGGGTGAAACTAGAGGGACAGCCATACTGGACTTAATTCTTACAAACAGAGAAGAAGTGATAGAGGGAGTTGAAACTGCAGGAACCTTGGGTGAGAGTGACCATGTCATACCAGAATTCAACATAACACAAACACAAGCAACAGAACATAATGACACCAGAGTCTTGGATTTTAAAAGAGCTGATTTCAATAAATTTAAAGAGAACTTGGGAAAGATTCCATGGATGAAAATCCTAAAGGGGAAAACAACTAAAGAATCTTGGGAAACTCTAAAAAGTATGATCATAGAAGCCCAGACCAGCACAATACCACTGAGAAAGAAAAACAAGAAATCCAACATGAAACCAGCATGGCTGCACAAAGATCTCTCTGGCAAATTGAAAGAAAAAAGGACAAGTACAAAAAATGGAAAGAAGGACATACAACTAAGGCAGAATATCAGCAGATAGCCAGAATCTGCAAAGACGAAGTCAGGATAGCAAAGGCTCAGAACGAACAAAGACTTGGAACAAAAGTCAAAGATAATAAAAAAAAAAATTCTTCCAACATATAAATAACAAAAAAAAAATCAAGGAAACAGTCGGTCCACTAAAGAGAGAAGATGGCAAGGAAGTAACAGGCAACAGAGAGAAAGCAGAACTGCTTAACTCATTCTTTGCATCCGTCTTCATGCAAAAACAAACTATAGCTCAACCCACCAAAAACCCACCAAAAACAGACCAGAAACAAAAGTTAAAATAAGCAAAAAAAAATAGTAAGAGAACACCTGTCTGATCTTGATGAAAACAGATCACCGGGTCCTGATGGATTACATCCCAGAGTTTTAAAGGAGCTGGCAGAGGTCATCTCAGAACCACTGCACCATATCTTTCAAAAATTCTGGAGCACCAGAGAATTACCAGAGGACTGGAAAAGAGCTGATGTGGTTCCCATCTTCAAAAAAGGAAAAAAAACAGACCCAGGAAACTATAGACCGATCAGCCTAACATCAATACCCGGGAAGATACTGGAAAAGATAATAAAAAAACAGATCTGCCAACATCTAGAAACAAGTAAAGTAATAACTAGCAATCAGCACGGGTTTGTTAAAAACAGATCATGCCAAACCAATCTTATTTCATTCTTCAACACAGTGACTAAATTAGTAGACCAGCAAAATGCTGTGGACATAATATATTTAGATTTCAGCAAGGCATTCGACAAAGTAGACCACAACCTACTTCTTAGTAAGCTAGAAAAAAGTGGAATAGATAGCATCACCACTAGATGGACTCGCAACTGGCTGGTAAATCATACTCAATGAGTAGTCCTTAATGGGTCTAAGTCTACATGGAGGGAAGTAAGCAGCGAAGTGGCACAAGGTTCCATCTTAGGCCCAGTACTCTTCAATACCTTCATTAATGACTTAGATGAGGGAATAGAAGGGGAACTTACCAAATTTGCAGATGATACTAAGCTGGCAGGAATAGCTAACACCCAAGAAGATAGGTTCAAAATCCAGATGGATCTTGACAGACTAGAACACTGGGCCGTATCTAACAAGATGAAATTCAAGGTAGAGAAAAGGAAAGTCCTACACTTAGGCAAGAAAAACCAAAAGTACACATATAGACTGGGTGAAACCAGGGTCAATGGCAGCAACTGTGAGAGGGATCTTGGAGGCTTAGTGGACAACCAGGTAAATAGGAGCCAGCCGTGTGCAGCAGCAGCCAAAAAAGCCAGTGCAATCCTAAGTTGTATTAACAAAGGAATACAATCAAGATCAAGTGAGGTACTAATACCACTCTATAAAGCCTTAGTAAGACCACACCTAGAGTACTGCATCCAGTTTTGTTCACCACATTATAAAAAAGATGTTGAGAACTCACCGCCTCCTGGTGATTGGCCCAAAGTCACCAACTGGCTTTCATTTCTAAGGCAGGACTAGAACTCACTGCCTCCTGGTGATTGGCCCAAAGTCACCAACTGGCTTTTATACCTAAGGCAGGACTAGAACTCACCGCCTTAGGGTGATTGGCCCAAAGTCACCAACTGGCTTTCGTGCCTAAGGCAGGACTAGAACTCACCGCCTCCTGGTGATTGGCCCAAAGTCACCAACTGGCTTTCATTTCTAAGGCAGGACTAGAACTCACTGCCTCCTGGTGATTGGCCCAAAGTCACCAACTGGCTTTTATACCTAAGGCAGGACTAGAACTCACCGCCTTAGGGTGATTGGCCCAAAGTCACCAACTGGCTTTCATGCCTAAGGCAGGACTAGAACTCACCACCTCCTGGTGATTGGCCCAAAGTCACCAACTGGCTTTCGTGCCTAAGGCAGGACTAGAACTCACCGCCTTAGGGTGATTGGCCCAAAGTCACCAACTGGCTTTCGTGCCTAAGGCAGGACTAGAACTCACCACCTCCTGGTGATTGGCCCAAAGTCACCAACTGGCTTTTATACCTAAGGCAGGACTAGAACTCACCGCCTTAGGGTGATTGGCCCAAAGTCACCAACTGGCTTTCGTGCCTAAGGCAGGACTAGAACTCACCGCCTCCTGGTGATTGGCCCAAAGTCACCAACTGGCTTTCGTGCCTAAGGCAGGACTAGAACTCACCGCCTTAGGGTGATTGGCCCAAAGTCACCAACTGGCTTTTATACCTAAGGCAGGACTAGAACTCACCGCCTCCTGGTGATTGGCCCAAAGTCACCAACTGGCTTTCGTGCCTAAGGCAGGACTAGAACTCACCACCTCCTGGTGATTGGCCCAAAGTCACCAACTGGCTTTTATACCTAAGGCAGGACTAGAACTCACTGCCTCCTGGTGATTGGCCCAAAGTCACCAACTGGCTTTTGTGCCTAAGGCAGGACTAGAACTCACCGCCTCCTGGTGATTGGCCCAAAGTCACCAACTGGCTTTCGTGCCTAAGGCAGGACTAGAACTCACCACCTCCTGGTGATTGGCCCAAAGTCACCCAGAAGACTTTCTAGTCTGGTGCCTTAACCACAAGTCCAAACTTTCTTTCCTCACGTTTCCTCCGCAAGAATTTTGATCAATTGACGATCCATTTGAGCTTAAACCACTGTACTTTAAAATTCAATTCGGTTCCTACCTTTGGTCTGGGCATTCGTATAGGAAAGCCTCCATCCTGGCATCACCTTTACATCCGGCTAAGTCAGCGCGATGTTCCATTGAAAAAGTTCCATTTGTTCTTTCACCCAGAAATTGCGAAATCACTTCTGGATTACTGTGGTTTCTCTGAGGAGCAATTGCAGAAAAAAAACAATAGATTTTGTAGACAGGAACCCCATAAGCTATAAATCAGGAGTCTCCAAACTTTAAGACTTATGGACTTCAACTCCCAGAATTCTCCAGCTCGCTGGAGAATTCTGGGAGTTGAAGTCCACAAGTCTTAAAGTTGCAAGTTTGGAGACTTCTGCCATAAATGTTCAATAGGCTATAAATGAGCACAAAAAGTTGATTCCCCACAGATTTAAATCGCAATGGCGTGCAAGATATTTCACTGTGCAAAAATACATTTGAAACTGCCCCTCCATTTTCTCCGTATGTATTTGTACAGGTACAGGTAGTCCTCAACTTAGTGACCATTCAAACTTATGACAAAGATCAAAATCTACTTATGGCCTAGATTTGAAGTCCTGCTGGTTGCCTCCCCCACCTCTCCGGTGTGGTCCAATGACTTCCTTTTGGGCACTTGGCAAACTGACTGGCATTTATGGCTATTTGTAGAGTCCTGGGGTCACTTGAATATGATTTTTGCTAGAAATAAACACTTGCATCCAGCAGTTGTTAAGCGAACTGATCCATTACGGATCAGTTCGCTTAACAACCGCCACAAAAAATGGTGTCAAATTGAGTCTGTCATTATGGGTGCCTCAACTTGTGACTGAAATTCCAGGCTCCGTTACAATCATAAGTTGAGAACTATCTATATTATTCAAAGTAACGTGATTGCATTTAGTACAGGTAGAACTCAACTTAGGACCACAACTGAGCCCAAAATTAACATCATTAAGCAAGACATTAAGTTAAGTGAGTTTTGACCATTTTATGACCTCTTCTTACCAAGTGAAATTGCAGGTGTAACACAGTTAAGTGAATCTGGCTTACCCTTGGACTTTGCTTGTCAGAAGGTCACAAATGTGAATCATGTGAACCAGGGACACTGCAACCGTCATAAGTATCTTAAGTAACTAACAAAATGAAATTCAATGTAGAGAAAAGTAGAGTCCTACACTTAGGCAAGAAAAACCAAAAGTACACATATAGACTGGGTGAAACCAGGCTCAATAGCAGTAACTGTGAAAGGGATCTTGGGGTCTTAGTGGACAACCAGCTAAATAGGAGCCAGCCATGTGCAGCAGCAGCCAAAAAAGCCAATGCAATCCTAAGCTGTATTAACAGAGGGATACAATCGAGATCAAGGGAGCACTAATACCACTTTATAAAGCCTTAGTAAGACCATACCTAGAGAACTGCATCCAGTTTTGGTCACCACACTGTAAAAAAGATGTTGAGACTCTAGAAAAAGTGCAGAGAAGAGCAACCAGGATGATTAGAGGACTGGAGGCTAAAACATACAACGAACGGTTGCAGGAACTGGGCCTGGCTAGTCTAGGGAAGAGAAGGACCAGATGAGACAGGAGAGCATCTTCCAATATTTGAGGGGCTACCACAGAGAGGAAGGAGTCAAGCTATTTTCTAAAGCACCTGAAGGTCAGACAAGCAACAATAGATGGAAACTGAACAAGGAGAGATTCAATCTGGAAATAAGGAGGAATTTTCTGACAGTGAGAACCATCAACCCAAGGAACAGAAGTTGCCTTTGGAAGTTGTAGGAGCTTCATCACTGGAGGCTTTCAAGAAGAGATTGGACTGCCATTTGTCAGAAATGGTGTAGGGTCTCCTGTTTGGGCGGGGGGTTGGACTAGATGATCTACAAGGTCCCTTCCAACTCTGATTATCTGTTATCTGTATGAATCAGTTGCCAAGTGTCTAAATTTGAATCACGTGACTATGGGGATGCTGCAATGGTCATAGTTGTAAAAATGGTCATAATTCTCCTTTTCAGTGCTGTTGTAACCTTGAACTGTCACTAAAGGAATTTAACCCGTGCAAAACATGCCATAGGTGTAATAAGCTACTGATTTACTCTGGATTCTGATTACACAAGGGCGAAGCCATGAAAAATAAACTTTTGAAACCATCCATAATGCTCCTGATAAAACTCTTGTGTAATTCGTTAGTCTTCCAATACCTTGAGGGGCTGCACCAAAGAAGAGGAAGTCAAACAGAGGTGGGCATTTAGCAGGTTCTGACCAATTCTGGAGAACTGGCAAATCCCACCTCTGACTGGAGAGTTTACAATCTCCTTCCCCTGCCATGCCCACCAAGCCATGCCCACAGAACCGGTAGTAAAAAAAATTGAATCCCACCCCTGGAATCAAACTATTCTCCAAAGCACCAGAGGGCAGGACAAGAAGCAATGGGTGGAAATTAATCTAGGAGACAAGCAGATTAAAGATAATCAGAGTTGGAAGGGACCTTGTAGGTCATGTAGTCCAACACCCGGACAAGCAAGAGACCTTACTCCATTTGTGACAGATAGCAGTCCAGTCTCTTCTTGAAAGTCTCAAATGATGGCACTCCCACAACTTCCAAGGGCAACTTCTGTTCCATGGGTTGATTGTTCTCACTGTCAGAAAGTTTCTCCTTATTTCTAAGTTGAATCTCTCCTTGTTCAGTTTCCATCCATTATTCCTTGTCTGGCCTTCAGGTGCCTAAGAAAATAGCTTGACACCCCCATCCTCCCTGTGGTAGCCCCTCAAATATTGGAAGATGCTCTCCTGTCTCATCTGGTCCTTCTCTTCACTAGACTAGCCAGGCCCAGTTCCTGCAACCATTCAATGTATGTTTTAGCCTCCAATCCCCTAATCATCCTGGTTGCTCTTCTATGCACTCTTTCTAGAGTCTCAACATCTTTTTTACAGTGTGGTGACCAAACCTGGATGCAGTACTCTAGGTGTGGTCTTACTAAGGCTTTATAGAGTGGTATTAGTACTTCCCTTGATCTTGATTGTATCCCTCTGTTAATACAATTTAGGATTGCATTGGCTTTTTTGGCTGTTGCTGCACATTGCTGGCTCATGTTTAGCTGGTTGTTCACTAAGAGTCCCTCTCACAGTTACTGCTACCGAGCCTGGTTTCACCCAGTCTGTATCCAAGGTGGGTATTCAACAGAGAACTGGTAGCAGAAATTTTGAGTAGTTCGGAGAACCAGCAAATCCCACCTCTGACTGGAGATTTTACAGTCTCCTTCCCCTGCCATGCCCACCAAGCCAGGCCCACAGAACCGGTAATAAAAAAATTTGAATTCCAATACTGACCTCTATGTGTACTTTTCATTTTTCTTGCCTAAGTGTAGGACTTTACTTTAGTTTACACTGAATCTCATTTTGTTAAATGAAATTTAACAAACTTAGAGCTAAGGAAGAAATTTCTTAATAGTGAAGATAATTAACCAATGGAACAGCTTGCCTCCAAGATCCCTTCCAAGTCTGTTATTCTATTCTAACTGTTGCAACATCCCCAAATTTGAGCCATTGGCAACTGGCAGGTATTCATGACTGTTGCATAGTGCACTTGTAACCTTCCCAAACAAGCAGTCAATGGGGGAAACCAGATTCACTTAACAATTGCAGTTAAAAGCATAACAATTTCTTCTTCTATCTCCACTCTGGAAAACTCCACTCCCTTCTAACTCTGATGATGTTCCCTAAGTGGGTCATGAAACATCTTGAAGAAAGCAACCAAGCTTAGAGAACACCAAGAACCCCCCACAGTCCTTCTCCTCCTCCTTTTTCTTCCTCTTGCTGCACCTTTTCTTCTTCCTCCTCCTCCTCCTCCTCCACCTTTTCTCCTCCTCCTCCTCTTCTTTCTCCTCCTCCCCCTTTTCTTCCTCCTCTCCCTCCCCCCTCCCTCCTCCTCCACACAAACCCTATTTTCTAGCACTGGTGTTATCACGGCAGTTCTGTTATGAAATGTCTGTAAGAAAAGCATCAAGGTCAGAGAATTCCAAGGACCCTATGGCATAAAACCTGAGCTACAAATATTGTGTTCTATGGACCTTCGGAAATTACTCACTATTTCATTGTTCCCAATTAACATACCTCCTTACATTTAATATCTCGAGCATAAGTGGTCTAAAAAACATATAGATACCCCCAAATTTCCTTTCAGAGATGCAGTAAAATAACATTTTGAAAAGGCTACTACAAAGATGTCATTCAAATCATTTTACATCCTTCCTACCCTCATTCAAACTGTAGGGAAGCCTCCTCGTTGTCGGCATCTGCATTTCTTTCCTTCACGCTAAACTTACTTGCTCAGACGTGACATCAATTGGTTCCTCTCTGAACATAGGGGGCTTAAATCCACTCAGTTGAGGTTTAACAGGTTTAACAGATTAACAGATAATTGATATAATTCTTATACCTCTTTTTCTACTCTCCTTATTGCTGCTGCTATGGGATACGGATACAAGCTCAGTTAAGTCTCTCCGTGTAACAACTCACACAGAGAAGCAGTTGCCAAGTTATATTCCCCCCCCCCCCACCATGACAAGCAAACATATGTAGGATTATGTTATCCACAAGTGTGATTGTCCCCTTCCCCGAAAAAGGCTTAATTTAATTGAAAACCCTTCACCTTGCTGCAGGATGGTATCTGTTGATGACTTTTCTCCCTTTTAATAGATGTGTTTAAAGGAAAACATTCAGTGTAATAAATACTTAAAGAGGGATTATTATTATTTTCACCAAACGTTAAAGAGGGCGGAAAGGATCTAGGCAAGTATTTTACAATAATTAAACAGCCAGCAAACATAATATATTTTTGTTCCTATGCAAGTAGTCCTCGGCTTGCAACTATTTGTTTAGTGAGTGTTCAATGGCATACTTGCCACTTGGGGGGGGTCAAAAGCCCTAGTAATAAGCAGGCATATACAATGGAATGAAGGCTATTGCCGAGCACTTAGCATGGTGCTCCAGAGATTGTAAGCCGCCCTGAGTCTCCGGAGAAGGGCAGCATATAAATGCAAATTTAAAAAAAAAACAAAACTTATGACCAGTCCTCACACTTACAACCGACAAAGCATCCCCACGTTCACATGATCAAGGTTCAGTCGCTTGGCAACTCGCATTTACGACCCTCCCAGCCAGTTTCTGACAAGCAAAATCAATGGGAAAAGCCAGATTTGCTTAACGACCACATGATTCGCTTAACAACAAGGGTGATTTATTTAGTAACCATGGGGGAAAAAGGGTTGTAAAACTGGGCACAAATCACTTAATAGTTGTCTTATTTCGCAACAGAAATTTAGATCTAAATTATGGTCGTAAGTCAAGGACTGTATGTGCTTTCCCACCTGGCATCAACTTTATATATAACATTCCACATAACCAGAAGGAAAAAAACCCCACAATAATCCTCAACTTATAACTGCAGTTGAGAACGGAAGTTCTGTCACTAATCCAGCGGTCAAGTGAGCCACACCTGGTTTCACTACTTTTGCCATGGTTGTTAAGCATATCACTGCCGTCACTAAGTGAATCCGGCTTCCCCTCTTCACTTGGCTGGTCAGAATCTGGCTGGGAAGGTCGCAAAAGGTGATCATGAGGCCCTTGGAGGCTGAAAACATTGCAAGTATAATCCAGTTGCCAGGCGCTCAAATTCTGACCAAATGACTACACGGATGGTGAGACAGTCGTAAGCGTGAGGACTGGTCACAAATCACTTTTTTAGTGCCATTGTTAACTTTGAATAACTGTAAGTTGAGGACTATCTCAGTATAAGGTAGAGCTCAATCTACCACCACAATTGAGCCCAAAATTTGTTACTAAGCAAGATCGTTGTTAAATGAGTTTTGCACCATTTTACGACCTTTCTTGGCACAGTTAGGTGAATCACCGCAGTCAAGGGAATCTGGCCTCACCATTGCCTTTGCTAATCAGAAGGTCACAAGAGGGGATCACAAGACTCTGGGACACTGCAACCGCCATAAATACGAGTCAGTTGCCAAGCACCTGAATTTTGATCGCATGATTACAGGGATGCTGCAACGGTCATAAGTGTGAAAAAACAATAAATCCCTTTTTTTCAGTATCAGTGTAACTTTGAATGGTCACTAAGTCTAGATGTAAGCCTAGAACTACACACAGGGGGAAAATATGCTCTCAGTCACCTTGAATTGTGAGATTTGGCAAATAAATTTGATAAATAAATAAAAAATAAATCTCAAGCCGAAAGTCGAGGACTAGCTGTATAGCAATTTCAGTAATTTGATAATTTAACACAAGGATTGATCATGTTATGGAACAATTTTCCAACCAACTGGAAAAGTGGTTTTTCTTGCAGACAGGGGAATTCTGGCAGCCAAAGTCCACACACCATAAGAGATGCAAAGGTTGAGATTCACTGGGTTAATGTGTTGTGAGAATACAACCAGGAGTGGGCTGCTGGGGGTCCTCAGGGATTCGGGAGGGCTCCTAGCTAAGATTCTGTGCAATTCGGAGAACCTCCAAATCCCACTCCTGGCTGGCCCCGCCTACCCCTCCCGTCCCCTTCCAGGAGTCCCCACGGAGCCCATTTTGGATGCAGGTAAGTAATTGCAGGATGTGTGTGGAGGCTTGGGGAGGGCGAAAACGCCGCTTCCCCAGCTGTGGTGCAGGAAGCCGACTAGGCCTCGCCCACCATGGCCACGCCCACCCAGAAATCAAGCAGAGAACCCATTGCTAAAATTTTTGAAGGCTGAAGCCCATCCCTGAATATAGCCATACCTTCCAGCAATCCTGCCTTCTTTTCTTTCCATTTTTGAGATTCCTTATTTAGCCTGAAAACTTCTGATGAACTCAACAAGTTTCCTTGATCAGAATAATTCTTAAATAACGATACAGTAGGCTTTTTTTTTTAATTAAAAACTTTAACCTTAGATTGTCTACTACTGACCTCACCTCTTTCCTAAGAGGTCTCTAGGGGTCGTGCATAAGTGCACCAACGTGCTTACCGCCTCTGTCCTATTGTTTCTTTTATTTTTTTTATTTTTCTTATATGTATCCATGTATTTAATCATAGAATAACAGAGTTGGAAGGGACCTTGGAGGTCATCTAGTCCAACCCCCTGCTCAAGCAGGAGCAAATATTAGCCTCTATCTGGGATCAAACTCACAGCCTCCTGACTGTGAGGCAAGAGCTCCACCACACCTATTCATAACTATGTTTTTACTTATACCTATTATCTTGTAAGCAATTGACAAACCAAATAAAATAAAAAATAAAATAAAAATAAATAAATTTGGACTGGTATCAAATGACAAACTCTCACACGAGCAGGGTGGCAGGTAATGCTACTACCGTACCTACTGCTAAGCCATACTTTGCCACCACATGGTACTGCTAAACCTTAAATTAGCTGAGAGAATGGTTTAACTATATTTTGTAGAAAGTAGGAACAAAAATTAAGAAGTACAGGTAATCCTCGACTTAAAACCATAAATGAGCTGAAAATTCCCATTGCTAAGTGAGATAGTGAGTTTTACAACCTCACTTGCCAGTTGAAGAGAAACACCACCGTTGTCCAGTTTAGTAACTGGTTGTTAAGTGAATCTGGATTGCCCATTGACTTTCTTTGTCAGAAGGTCGCAAAAGGTGACCCCGGGACACTGCAACCGTCGTAAGTATGAGTCAGTTGCCAAGTGCCCTAATTTTGATCACATGACCATCAGGATGCTGCAACAGTGGTTAAATGTGAAAAATGGTTACAAGTCACTTTTTTCAGTACTGTTGTAAATTTAGTCACAAAACGAATGTTTGTAAGTTAAGGATGCCTGTAACAAGAAAGTTCAGGATGCCTGCAAACAAAAGGCCCCACCTGGGTATTTTTTTAATATATAAAATTGCACTAGAATTTTCATCAAGAAATGCAAAATGAGAACTTCCTCTAAAAACTCCCAAAACTGAACAGAGAATTCTGCTGAGCATCAGCCAGTCTAAAACAGAGGTTTGCATGTTTTGGTTCTGCTGTGTATATGGAATGTAAATATTTGCTTTATTTTATTAATAATTAAATGTCATTCATATTAATTATTTCCAGATACATAAATCAAGTTTGTTGCAATGTTAGTAAGTGGTAATAACTGGCCAAGCTAGTTTGGCTTTAGAAGCTGGATGGGAGACCACCATGAAATCCCAGGTGTATTTGTGGATTTAAAAAAATTGGAAATTGCTATAGGTCGTTCTTGACTTACAACCATTCATTTAGTGACTGTCCCATTACAAAGGCACTAAAAAATGTGACTTATGACCGTTTTTGATATGACTGTTGCAGCATCCCCATGATGATCACATGATCAAAATTCAGACGCTTGACAACTGACTCATCCTTATGACGGTTGCTGTGTCCCGGAGGTCATGTGATCACCTTTTGCAATCTTCTGACAAGCAGATTCACTTAGCAACCATGATGTACCTAACTTAACAACTGCAGTGATTTTCTTAACACCTGTGGCAAGGTAGGTCATAAAATGGGGCAAAATTGACTTAACAACTATCTTGCTCTACAAGGGAAATTTGGGACTCAATTGTGGTTGTAAGTCGAGGACTTCCTGTAATTGCGAGTGATTTCTCCTTTACAGACTACATACAACTATAGTGGTAACAGTTTTGCAGGTCTCATATGAGTGAGCATTACTTGAGGGCCTCTCAGCTCCAAATGGAGGCGAGATACCTTAGGGCAGCTGCGCCGACTGCTGAAGAAATGCGATGGCTGGGGATAATGGGATTTGGAGCCCGAAGGATTGGAAGGCGGAAAGGGAAAAAAGTTGCAGCTTGTCCCCACTGCAAGGGATGCCTGCGGGATGATGGGAGGGTTGGCTACGAGTGATGGGAGGGGCAGTCTTTCGGTTCTCAGACGCTCCGGCTCGAGCCTCACCTCCAGCCGCGGAATGCGAGAACAATCCGCGACCAAGAAGGCGGGGTTGGACTAGATGACCTATAAGATCCCTTCCAACTTTGTTAAAAAGATCCATTAAGGCCATCGCCGCCGGACCTCTTTTGATTGATAGGGCCACCTGGCGCCTCTCATTGGCTGCAACTGCCACCTTATTCCCGCCCTCTGAGCGCGCGATAGGGGGAATGAAGGGGCGAAAACTGCGCAAGCGCCGCCGTCGTTAAGCGCGCGCCCGTAACGGATCTGGAGGCGGATCTCGGTCACTGAGGAAGCTGGGAATTGTAGTCTGAAGAATGGGCGGGTGATAGAAGCGGGCGGAGGCGTCTCATACCCTCTTTATTATTATTATAACAATTAATTGTCCTCATTGTCAGGAATTTTCTCCTTAGTTCTAGGTTGCTTTTCTCCTTGATTAGTTTTCACCCGTTTCTTCTTGTCCTGCCCTCAGGCGCTCTGGAGAATAGCTTGACTCCTTCTTCTTTGGGGCAACCCCAGATAAATCTAAATCATGTCACGCCCCCAGTCCTTTTCATTAAACTAGCCATGCCCAGTTCCTGCAACCGTCTTCGTATCCTTTAGATCGGGCCCTCTAATCATCTTTGTTGCTCTTCTCTGCACTCTTTCTAGAGCAGGGGTCCCCAAACTTGGGCAACTTTTAAAACTTGTGGACTTCAACTCCCAGAATTCTCCTATGCTATGCTTGGCTGAAGAATTCTGGGAGTTGAGGTCCACAAGTCTTAAAGATGCCAAGTTTGGAGATCTCTATTCTAGAGTCTCAATATCCGATTTTTTATATTGTGGCGACCAAAACTGGATGCAATATTTCGAGGGTGGCTTTACCAAGACATTACAAAGTGCTGTTAACATTTCATGTGATCTTGATTTTATCTCTTTGTTAATGTAGCCTAGTGCTGCATTCGCTTTTTTGGCAGCTGCTGTACACTGCTGGCTCATATTTTACTGATTGTCCACTAGGACCACAAGATCCCCCATATATGTGTGTGGGTGTGGGTGTATCAGATGAGAAAAAGAGATTGATATAATATATATATATATATATATATATATATATATATATATATATATATAGAGAGAGAGAGAGAGAGAGAGAGAGAGAGAGAGAGAGAGAGAGAGAGAGAGAGAGAGAGAGAGAGCTCAGACTGCCCAAGGAGCTGCTGATACTATTCTACAAAGGAATTATTAGTCATCTGCACCTCTATTATATCTGGTTTGACACAGCAATCAATCAAGGCAGACACAGATTTCAAAGGATAGTACTGTAGAAAAAAACAACTGCAACCAGACTGCCTTCTTCCATTGAGGACCTGCATGCTGCATGGGTTAAGAAAGAGGGCCGAGAAAATATTTATAGAACCCTCACACATCCTGGACATAAACTGTTTCAACTTCAAGGCAACACTATAGGGCATTGCATGCCAAAATAACCAGACACAAAGGCAGTTTCCCCTATGCCACCATTATGCTAAACAACTAATTCCCACAACACTGTCTTATGCCCTGGGATGTCAGACCATGTAGTAGGGCTGCATTATTATCCTTCTCATCTTTCCTATTACCTATCCCTTTTGCATCTGATCACTTTGTAGTTTGTATCTTATGATTTATTTAATATTTGATGACTATCACTGAGTGTTGTAGATGGTTGTATTTTATGATTATGATTTATTACGTGTTGCTTGTATGTACACTGAGAGCTTCTGCACTAGAGACGAATTCCTTGTGTATGTCCAATCACACCTGATAATAATAAAGAATTATGTTCTATTATTAATTTATTAATAAATTAATATTTTGACATTCTAATATTCTGATTTGGTCCGTATCCCAAGTCAGCAACTTACAGGTTTAGAAGAGGAGTTTTAATTCCCCCTACCTCACCCCATGAGAAAAACAGGTTAGAAAGTACCGCAAGGGAAAAAAGGTTGAAAAACACTGGGTTAATTCATAAATCACAAAGCGGAAACAGTGTTTACTGATAGAGAAAACATTTAATGATTCTTAGTTTTGGCTTTTTTCACATACCCCAAAGCCAATGCTAATTTTTCACACATACAGATACTATAGGTTTACAACCATTTCTTTAGCTGCCATTCAAAGTTAAAGCAGTACTGGAAAAATTGACTTCAGGTAGTCATCAATCTATAACCACAACAGAGTCCAAAATTTGCATTGCTAAACAATGTAGCTAAGTGAGTTTGGCCCATTTTATAACTTTTCTTGCCACAGTTGTTAAGTGAATCACTGCAATTGTTAACATGGTTGTTGAGCGAATCTGGCTTCCCCCTTGACTTTGCTTGTCAGAAGGTTGCTAAGGACTCTGCAACCGTCATAAATATGAACCAGTTGCCAAGCTTCTGAATTTTGACCACGTGACCATAGGAATGCTGCAACAGTCATAAATGTGAAAAATGGTCATGTTCCCTTTTTCAGTGCAGCTGTAACTTTGAATGGTCACTAGAAGAATTGTTATAAGTCAAGGACTTACCTGTACTGATTTGACTGGCAAGAGGGAAGGCCGGATAATGGGAAAAATAATTATTTTGGATGATTAAATTACAAATAATATTAATCTGAATTCAAAAGAAGATTGCCTATACAGTAGTCTGTATAGGTTTAAAATTTCTGTGAGGTTTAACATTCTTCGACTACTATTTTTGCAATTGGCAAAGGGTGATCATGTGACCCCAGGACGTGACCATGGGAATATTATAATGGTTGTAATTATGAGGACCAGTTATAAGTCACTTTTTTCAATGCTCTTGTAACTTTGAACAGTTGCTAAACAAATGGATGTAGGCTGAGGATTACCTGCAATATTTTCCCGATCAAATAAAGCGATGGAAATGAAGAATCCAAGTCAGTTATTTCTTCAACTTGGCAACTTCAATTCTCAGACTTCCCCGTGGTGGCTGGGGAATTCTGGGAGTTGAAGACCATACCACTTAAAGTTTTATTTATTTATTTGATTTGTCAATCGCTTACAAGATAATAGGTTATAAGTATATACATGGTTATGAATACATGAAATGGATACATATAAGAAAAATAAAAAGAAACAATAGGACAGGGACGGTAGGCACGTTGGTGCACTTATGCACGCCCCCTACAGACCTCTTAGGAAAGGGGTGAGGTCAATAGTAGACAGTCTAAGGTTAAAGTTTTTGGGTTTGGGGAAGAAACCACAGAGTCAGGTAGAATATTCCAGACATTGACCACTCTGTTGCTGAAGTTGTATTTCCTGCAATCAAGTTTGTTGGGATTAACCTTGAGTTTGTATCTATTGTGTGCTCTTGTGTTGTTATGGTTGAAGCTGAAGTATTCATTTACAGGTAAGTCATTGCAATGTATGATTTTATATCCATACTTAGATCACACTGAAGATGGCATAATTCAAGGCTTTCTAGGTCTAGAATTTCAAGTCTGGTGGCATAAGGTATTCTACGAGTAGAGGAATGGAGAACTCTTCTTGTGAAATATTTCTGGACTTTCTCAACTGTGCTAATATCAGATACGTAATGTGGGTTCCAGACTGATGAGCTGTATTTGAGTATTGGTCTAGCAAATGTTTTGTATGCTCTAGTTAGTAGTGTGATATTACCAGAGAAAAAGCTACGTAGGATTAGGTTAACAACTCTTAGCGCCTTCTTGGCCATGTAGTTACAGTGGGCTCTAGCACTTAGATCATTAGAGATGAGTATTCCAAGGTCCTTTACATAGCTTGGATCATCAACAAGGTCTTGACTATTCAGCTTGTATTTTATTTTCTGATTTTTTTTTTTGCCAATATGTAAGACAGAGCATTTATTTGTTGAGATTTGAAGTTGTCATTTGTTTGATCATTCTGATACATAGTCAAGATCTTTTTGAAGGATAGCAGTATTGTCTGAGGTGTTGAATAGCTTTACATCATCAGCAAAGAGAACGCAGTTGCTCTTAATATGATCACAGAGGTCATTTATGTAGAGTATGAAAAGAGTTGATCCTAGAACATCGCCTTGGGGGACACCACTGTTAACAGGTACGGAATCTGATAGGACGCTCCCAATTTTGACTATTTGTTGTCTGTTTGAAAGGAATGCTTCTATCCAGTTATGCAATTGTCCAGAGATACCATAGTTTTAGGAGTAGTTGGTGGAGAAACGTTTATCTAAAGGGGAAAGGAATCTCAGGGGAAGAACCAGGTTGATAGTTATAACTGGAAACCAGTATCAACCAATAGACAAGATAATAAATCTAGAATCAGCCAACTTGGGGAAAACTTGCAGGAATTTAAATCTTTCCTTGATTATTAGGTTTTGTTTCTCTGGAAGAAAAGAAAGGGAGGATGAGGGGAAGAATCGGACAAAGCTACAACAATATGACTGTCAAGGAATAAATAACAACCTAAAATTTCAAAGTTTTCCATCAGTGTCAATTTGGCACCATCATAAAGGATTCTTCCTTTCAAAGCCACTAATTTTCAGAATTGTGAAAAGAAGCATCTAAAGACAATAAACTTTGAGGCAAGTCATATTCAGCAGAAGATCTGGCTATTTATTGGCAGGTTGGGGCCACCATGTAGGAAAGGATGCTGTGACCATCACTTGCGAATTGTCAGAGACTTTGAGTCGCAACGGCCCCTTCGTGATCGCCAAACGCAACAAGGCAATTCCGAACTCGTTCTCACCCGCACGGAATTTTCCAGCCGACTTCCCCGATTCGGTTAAAATTTCGGTACCTTCAGCAAGGCTTTCTAAAGGCATCAACGGCGAGAGCTGAATGGGCAGGAGTCTTTTCCGGATGACGCCCATGTGGTGAGTCCTAGCCGTCAATTCCTGACCGATATAACAGCCTTTCGTGAAACTTACGCCATTCAGATAAACCAGGTTGGATTCCAAAGGCAAAGCATTTCCATACGGGAGATCTTTCCCGCCTTCAGGGATACCTGGAAGAAAACGAATCGATATGATTGAAGTGGAGGACTATTCCTCCTTGGTAGGACAGCCAATTCTATAGAAAGGGTTTCATTGGAAGTGAGCACTATGCTAGCAAGTCTTTGCATTGTTATAACAGTACAGGCATTCCTTGACTTACAACAGTTCGTTTACTGAGAGTTCAAAGTTGCAACGGCACTGAAAAAAGTGACTTATGACCATTTTTTGCACAAACGTTGCACCATCCCCATGGTCATCTGGATCCAAATTAAGACGCTTGGCAACTGACTCATATTTACGACAGTCGCAGCGTCCCGGGGGTCATGCGATCCCCTTTTGTGACTTTCTAACAAGCAAAATCGTTGGAGAAGCCAGGTTCACTTAACAACCTTGTGACTAACTTAACAACTGCAGTCATTCATTTAACAACTGTGGCAAGAAAGATTGCAAAATGGAGAAAAATTCACTTAACCACGGTCTAGTTTAGCGATGGAAATTTTGGACTCAGTTGTGGTCGTACGTCAAAGACTCTCTGTATGTGGGGAGGACCTGGGGGGCCAGGAGGAATAGCACAAATGAGGCAGTGATTGGATAAAAGGCTGCTGGGCCCACAGAAGGAAAAGGGGCATAGAAAATATTTCAGAAGGGACCTTCCCTAGTTTCTTGGGCTGTTAGGAGGGGGAAATGTAATTTGAGACTTACACGTTTTGGTTAATGGAACCTTAGAATAATGTTAGAGCTAGAAATTCTAGTTGGGATCGCTTGCTTCTTCTCTTGATCAAGATATTGGATTTAATGAATCCATTCAGCATATTACTACAGAGAAAATGTTAGGACATCTAGGAGCCACCTAGCAGGAGATGGGATAGTTTTAGCCCTGCCTTAGGCATAAAAGCCAGCTGGGTGACTTTGGCTACCCAGCCCACCTCACAGGGTTGTTCTGAGGAAAGGAGGATGAACTGGTGAGTTCGAAGGTTTCTCAATACTAATCTTGGGTTTGGGATTCTGGCAAACGAGCAAAAGGAGAAGTTAATGCACAGTGTTGTTTTTTTAAAAAAAGAAAAAGAAAAAAGGCAATATTTCTCAATCTCAGCAGCTTTAATATGTGCGGACTTCAACTCCCAGGATTCCCCCACCTCTGATCTATATTTTCAGATAGAGAAATACGAAAACTTTAAAATCCTAAAACGGACACACCACAATAACACAATGGCAGGGGCTTCAGGGTCCCTTCCAACCCTATCATTCTACACCACATGTTCCACTTCCCCCTTCCATTCCTGAACCCATCATTGACCACTTTCCACACACTGCCGTTTCTACTTCCTAGGGTGACTGGCAGGGCATTTTACCTTGTTGATATCTGTGCCGGTGGTAATCCTTCAGCTCTCCAAGCCGGCATCCAGAGACGATCTCCAGAGGGTTTACATCTTTGCGGGTGATCAGCCTCCAACCCATAATCTTCACTCTGGGGTCTGTAGTTAGAACTACAGCTTGGCCAGCATGTTGCAAACCCTCTGATGGTTCCTTTGGAACAACAGCCCACACCGAGAGGTCAAGACAGGGTGAGATGTCTAATTTCCTGCGGATCTTATAGAGCTTCAGATGTTTCCAGAAGGAGTCCAGCAGGCCTGCATCACATTCCAACAAGACATGCTGTTCTTCTTGCTTGTTTTCATGGAGTCTGAAAACCGATCCAAAATGAGGAAAGAATTTGGCAATCTCCATGGGAAAATCTATTTACACCCTCTCCAAACTTGGCGACTTTTAAACAGACAGACTTCAATTCCCAGAATTCCTCAGTTAGCTGAGGGATTCTGGGAGCTGAAGGCCATCTTTAAGCTGTCAAATTTAACTTGCTCTAAGCGTCAAGCTCCTCTCCTGTCAGAGATAACACGCTAACATCTTAGGCTGTTTCCTGTAGCAGGATAGGCCAAATTGTGTTATGAAAAGCTACTATGTTTGGGACTACTTGGTGTTCTCTGCCCCTGGTGCTTTGCTTGCAGACATTTCATGACCCAGCTAGGGAACATCGTCAGTGCTAGGAGTGGGGCTGGTGGGCAAGAGGAGGAGCAGGAAGAGGATGATGATGATGAAGGGGTCCTTGGTGCTCTCTGAGCTTGGTGGTTTTTTTGCAGACCTTTCATGACCCAACTAACATCATCAGTGTTACAGGGGAGTGGGCTTCTAGCTAGGTCAACTCTGGAGGGCATGCACAAAATAAAAAAGATAAAAAGATGATGCAAAACTACTAAAAAGCAAGAAAGAGGAAGCGGATTCACAAATGTCATCTTTTTCCTTTTCTTTGGCATTGAGATCATGTAGAATGGATTTTGTCATACTTGCAATATGGGTTTTGTACTACTTACTGTTGCACTGGCTAATTCAAATTGGTTTCCTTGTATTTTCATTTGCCTTAAGAAATAAAAATACAAGAAAAACCCACTTTAGTCATTGCAACAGTACTACAAAATATTGCAAATTAATTATAAAGCCCATTCTATGTGGCCCTCAGCATCCGTCTTTCCCAGAGCTCGGAAACGCCCGGGGAAAGGGGGCACTACAACTCCCATAGTTCCCTGCCGCCGATGGCGGCGGATGACGAGCGTCGCATTCCGGCCACGGCTCGCCCGGCTGAGAGAACCGTACGCACCTGTACGCGATGACGTCATAGAGGCACCTCCCTTGGACGTTGAGGGCATGTGCGTAAAGCGCCCGTGGTGCGGCTCCGCCCACCTCGGCGAAAGGAGTTACGTCATTGGTGAGGAGTCCTTGGAGAAAAGAGACTGTCTCGGGGCCTTGCAAGCGGAGGAGTGCTCGATGGCTCAACGGGAAGCAAACGGCGGTCGCTCTTATATCGCCGCCGCCGAGGTGTAAATTTCGCGGGAGGCCCCGCCGCAGCGCCGCGCTCGCCCTCACCAGCATGGCGGCCTGGCGGAGAGCGACCAAGGACCTGGAAAAGACCTCGGCGCCGCCATCTTGTGTATGGTCGAGGGTGGAACCAAAGGGCGTGAGGGGGCTTTACTCAAGTGCGCAAGCGCAGAGGTTTCTTCAGCTCCTTTCTTGGGCAACTGGCGTAAAGAGGCGGGGCCTAGCTCCGCATGTGGCTCATCATTGGCCGAGTGGTTCTTCCGGCCTCTGCAATCCACGTGCTGAATGCAGAAGCGATTTGGGGCCTTTATTGCAAAGACTTATTTTAGTATGGCCTAACAATATATATTAACATTTCACCTAGATTTGTAAAACATACCAAACTCTCAATTTGAGAAATATTATGTTCAGATACCAACGTCTAGGCCATTTAACCATTGAAGCACAGCATCTATTTATGTTTTAAAAAATCAGATACTGGATCTTTTCGAATACGTGGCAACGAAAATGAAATGTCTATGGACATTGTCAGGTTGTCCCAAAAGTGGTTTTTCAAAAGGCAACTGGGCTTTTGTTTTTCCTTGAAGATCTCATCCAAGAAGCTTCTTCAGTTCTCTCTCTCTCTCTCCTCTCTCTCTAAGGGTTATTTCTGACAGCTTGCTTCCCCCTCCATCATCCAGTCAGAACTGATGAAGCTTCTTGGATGAGAAGTGAAACGTCTTCAAAAAACAAAACACCTTTGGGACAACCATGCCCTGAATGACTGAGAATCTACAGCAAGTCCTCAACTTACAACAGTTCATTTAATGACCATTTGAAGTTACAACAGCACTGAAGAAAGTGACTTATGATCGTTTTTCACACTTATGACTGTTGCATCCCCATGGTCAAGGGTTCCAAATTTAGATGCTTGGTAACTGGTTCACATTTACGATGGTTGCTCTGTCGCAAGGTCGCGTGATCCCAATTTTGTGACCTGACAAAGTCAATGGGGAAGCCCAGTTAATTTAACAACCGTATTACTAACTTTTAACGACTGCAATGATTCACTTAGGAACTGGGGGGGTGGGGGGGTGGGAAGGTTCAGAAAATGAAGCAAAACTCACAATATCTCACTTGGCAACATAAATTTTGGGCTCAGTTGTGGTCGTAGGGACTATCTGTACACAAATAATATGCCTTTCCCTTATAGAGCGTTAGGCAGAATGCAGTCAAGTCCCAAAGGTGCTTTTTTTCAAGAGGCAACTGGACTTTCTGGCTTTTCTTTGAAGACGTTTTGCTTCTCATCCAAGAAGCTTCATCAGTTCTGACTGGACGGTGAAGGGGAATAGAAGGAAGCTGTCAGAATTAATCCTATGCATTTGTTCTTTCTACAGCAGGGGTGGCCAACCTTGGCAACTTTAAGACTTGTGGCAGCTCAGATTCTCAGTATTTCTCAGCCAAGTTTGGCTCAGTATTTCTCAGCCAAGTTGTCAAGATTTGACATCCCTGATCTATACTGAATCTCCATTATCAGGGAAACTCAAACCCAGCAAACTTTTTTTTTTTTTTTTTTGCACCAGAGATATTTTAAAAGTTTGGAATGTCTTTATCATCGCAAAGCTTGCTTTTTGGCAGTTGCTGTGGTAAAATGAACAATGACTGCTCGAAGTCACAGCCACATTCAAAACCATTTATGACCAGCCCTAAGAATGTATGACCTTTGCACCATCCCCACAGTCATATGATCAAAATTTAGGCACTTGGCAACCAGCATTATTTACAATGGTTGCAGTGTCCCATGATCATTGGATTCCCATTTGCAACTTTCCCAGCTGGCTTCCGACAAGCGAAGTTAATGGAGGAACCCAGATTTGCTTAAAGATCACATGAATCGCTTAATAACTATGGTGATTAGCTTATCAACGGTTGCAAAATGGGCATGACTCACTTAACCATTGCCTAGTTTAGCAATGGAAATTCTGATCCCAACTATGATAAGTCAAAGACTATCTGTAAAGTGAATGGAATGTCCATTCTAATTCCAGAGTTGCATACTGCCCAAGAGGTGCATGAATGAATGAATGTACCTATCATCTCTGTGTTTGTGTGTATGGAATCCATCTATTTTGTGTGTGTGCGTGCACACGTATAATATATATCGGTCAGTTTGCCTGCCTGCCTGCCTCTCTCAGTAGCACTTATATATATTGCTTCATAGTGCTTTACTATGCACTATGAAGTGGTTTACTGCAGCGGTTGCCAACCGGTGGGCCGTGAGAAAATTTTGGTGGGCCGCAAAGAAATCTCACCCCCAGAGCACCCCCACAAAGCAATTAATCCAGGCTGCGCGGAAACACAAGGCTGCGCCGCCCACATGGCCCCTGGGAGTCCTCCCCGCCCATTCACTCCTTACCCGGTAAACTTGCCTGCTAAATTTTTATTTTTCCTTTTTCCAACCATCATCTGTTCTCTGTGCTGGGAGATTTAGATTAGCTAGGAAGCAGAAAATGGTTGGATTTCTTGCTTTCTAGTTAGTCTTTAGATCTTCAGCTCTGCTTTTAAGTACAGCCAAACCTCCCTTAGGATTGAAGGTTTGCTTGCAAGCAAGTTCAGTGCGGACTCATGGCAAGCAAATTTGAGAGACTGAGCTAGCCGATGGTAGATAGATAGATCACTGAATGATTCTGTGAGTAACTCAATCTGCCTGCTTTGCCTGCTTTTGGGTAAAAGTTGTTCTTTTTTTAAAATTAAAAAAATCAATATTTACATGCATGGTGTATTGTGAGTTAATTTTGTGAGTTTGCCTGCAAGCAAATTTTATGTGACAGACTGAGCTAGCCAATGGCAGATAGATATATTTCTGAATGAATCTGATTCTGTGAACAACTCAATCTGCCTGCCTGCTTTGCCTGATTTTGGGCAAAAGTTGCTCTTTTTTAAAATAAAAAAGTCAATATTTATATAAATATTTATAATATTTACATATAAGCCACGCCCAGCCAGTCACATGACCACCAAGCCATACCCATAAATTAGGCCACGCCCAAGAACCAGTTAGTGGTCCCTGGGATCTAAAATTATGAGTTTGGTAGTCTCTGAGGTCCAAAAGGTTGGCAACCCCTGGTTTACTGCATATTGTGCCTAACAATCTGAGTCTTCATTTTACCGACCTTGGAAGGATGGAAGTCAGTATCAATCTTGAACTGGTCAGGATCAAGCTGCCAGCAGTCAACAGTTAGCCTGCAATGCTGCATTCTAACCACTGCACCACCATGGCCCATCCATCTATCCATCATCTTCGTACTACCTACCTACCTTTCTCATCATCTACCCATCCACTCAATCCACTATTTAACTAACTCTTTTATATGTCTGTAGCTAGTTATTTCTTTTGGCCTCGGGGCAGCATGAAAAAATTACTGAGACACTCAAGATGCAGTAAATTGACAATGTTTTGGAAACCTGATTCTATGGGACACTTAGAAAAACCTTTTCCCTAAATAAATGCACCACCACATCCAGAATATGATGAAACAAAAGGAACATTCTGTTCCATTTTATTAGTACTGAACACTGAACATCCAAAATTGTTTACTGTTTGTAAGTAATTATTCCACGTACAATTTGTAAATAGCATTTACAATGAAACATATTAAGGATCAACAACATACTTTCTGGCTGTGTTCACACAAAAAATTCAATATAACGAATTCATTCCTTTTCTCAGCTCAGATAATAATTCTCATAATTATTAATTGCACTCAGTGAATTTGCACACTACAAAACAAGGCGAATTCCTCTGTTCGTCTTGGCAAATTTAAGCAGATGTCAACACAGCCACTTTCTATAACTGGGTTGTTTAAATGTGTCGTATGAACGCAGCCAAAATGGGTTTCTTACACAACTGGCAAAGGAGGAAAATATACAAGAAAAAAGACCAAATAAAAAAAAAGAGGTCGAAACTCTGTTAACAGCATAGATTTGTTATGGCTATTTAGTTAATTTCAAGTATTTCCCAGCGGAATGGAACGCGAACGGCAGTGTGTGTGTGTGTAGTCTTTGGTTGTGCGGTTGTCGAAAGAGAACAGTGGTGTTGTCTTCTCTGCTCAAAGGAGGAAGAACGATGCTGGTATCTCAAAACCACCACATCCATACTAAAATCCTTAAAGTTTTATGGGCACAACTGTTGACGGAAATAGTTACTGTTAAAAAAGCTTTTTTTCCCAATATAGATTAATCTTTTGGTAATTCGCTTTTTTTTTAATACTGCAAATATATAAAAAGAGTCTTAAAAACTGTACAATGTTGGTTCTATCTTCTGATGTAGGATGTCTTCCCATGCATTGGGCATAACAGCCAAAGATTCAGGGTAACAGAATGGAGGAATTGAATTATTTGGTGCATGTTATCATTATAATCAAACTTGCTGCCCATCTCGCGGTTCAAGGCTACTCTGGATATATTGATCTAGATACGCCCAAAAATTACAGATTTTTTTAACCCTGCCATCCCAATCTAAACAAACACAATGCTGATTTGTACACACTTTCTTAACAAAAGGATCTCTCTTTTTTTGAATTAATTATTCACTTAATTCCATAACGACCTTTTCTTCAAGATATTTCTGAAGGACATCATCTGATAATCGAAGAAGAAAAAGAAAGCTGAACAGGTCAAGACAGCAATGCTTTCACTTTAAGTTGTGTAATTTTTGAAAATACTGTCACTACGTTGATCTCCAAGTGGTCTCTTTTCAGTCCTACAATCCTGATCAGTCCGGCAAACTAAGTTGCAGAATTGGGGGTTTGGCCCCTCACAAAACAGACCCGTGAATCACCTTTTTTGAACATTTCTGGGTTTTTTGTCCATAAAGGTAGGCTTGTTTTTAATTATGATTTTCATCCAGGACCAATCTTAAGCGAAGCTGAATTATTTTTTTTTTGAAAACAAGACCTTCCAACAGATTCTTGTTTCTCAAACCTGACATCAAAAATAAAGAGTTTCCAGAATAATTTTTAAGATAATCCTCCACTGCTGAATCTTCATTTTGGGATGAGTAGGGGTGAAAAAAGACCTGTTTCTGCCCACCGCAGAGTTGTAAACAGATTTTTCTTCGTTCCGTTGGAAGAAAGTATTTTTCCTTCAAAAATTAATTCTTATTTGTCTGAATCTTCTTATTCTCCCTTCGGATGAGCTCTGAGAGATTTGTAGCAACAGAGTGGATTTGTCTTCTTGAAGCCACTTAGCTTCTTATCGTACCTGAGGTGTTCAACGTATCTCATGATACACCTTGATGGTCAACAAGTTAGTGGAATGATCTCCTGAAAATTACCAAATGGGACTCAGGACTGATACTTCACGTTATGTACATAAAACACATGAAACTGTGGACTCCATAGAGACCTCTTGAAGTCTTCCCTGTGCGACTGATCGAGGCTTGCAACCATTTTCCATTCCTGAGGTCTTCACATCCTGGTGAACATCAGTGACACCAATCTGGAGGGCTAACTGTGCAATATACAAATTCATGGAGTGAAAATGGAGACCTGTGTTTTCGCAGTGGATAAAATAACATTAAGGCTGTTTCCCCCCAACATGGAGTAATAGGGTTGGAAAAGACTGTTGAGGTCTTCTAATCCAATCTCCTACCTAAGCCTCCAGGTCCTTAATTCCCAGTTGACATAAACGCTTCTGGAGGACTTCAACGCAGAAGATGTTAGGAGCAGGTAGATTTTATGGAGGTTAAATAAACAGTATTAAGTCTCTCTTGACTGATCTCAAGAGCTAGGCAGGATCGGACTTTGTTATGGAGGACTTAAAATGGGAGATGTAAAAACCTCTCAGAGATGTAGGCTAGACAAGGAGACACAAAACATTCTGGAAGAAAACAGTAGCAAACAGTGTCTGAATTATATACTCAAGAAATCTATTTCCAGATCAGTGTGTTTCTCAAAACTTTGACAGCTTGAAGAGATGTGGACTTCAACTCCCAGAACTCCCCAGCCAGCGTGAGATGAAGTCCACAAGCCAGCTGGGAGATGAAGTCCACAAGTCTTCACATGGTGAAGGTTCAGAAATACCGGCCTAACATGAACACCCTTTGTACGGAAAGTGTAAGAACTCTCCCCTTATACACATTTGAATTAAGGAGGTCTTTGAATTCCTTGCACATGTCTTCTTGCACCCTTGTTCATGTCACCTTCCTTATTCTTTCCACCACTGTTTTTGAAGCTCAGCAACTTTTAACACGCGTGGACTTCAAGTTCTAGAATTCTCCAGCCACCATGAGTGGACTTCAATGCCCAGAATTCTCCAGCTGTGGAAATCCTGGGTATTGAAGTCCACACCTATCCAAACTGCCAAGGTTCTACATGCCTGAAGTCATCAAGGGGAAATCTTGATTCCATTTAGGTTTCTCGGTTACTACGTCAATCACAGAGAAGAACCTACATTTTACTTCATCCTGAGGAACAGCCCAGCCTATAGCTTATATATGGCTAGAAGGCTAGACTAAGGGAATATTGGTCTGAAGGATCATAACTCTATTTGTAAATCCATATGGAAAAATGAAATGGACAGGGATCTAGAAAAGCACCATATTACGTCTCCAAACCTTTGAATAGAAGATGTAATGCTTCACCACTAGCAACATCTTGGGGACTGTTTTTTCCTCGGCATAATGCGAGGACATCTGATTCACTGTCTCGTCCAAATGAAGCCCCGGCCATCTTGTTTTAGCGCTAATCGCTGCCCACAAAGATTCAGGGAAGACATTTTCCATTATTCTCTTGCTGGCTGGGGAATTCTGGGAGTTGAAGTCCACCATCTTCAAGCAGCCCAGGTTGAGAACAACTGCTTTACAGTGATTAAATTCATTTTCCTCACTCTGCAACTTTTGACAGGGCACAATCCTTCATGAAACGTCCTTCATATCTCCCAGAACTCATTTCTCAGGGTAATTGCAGAGCAGGAAAAAATATAAGAAAAACCATCCCCAAATACACAATGTAGCTGAAGCCAACCCCAGAAACTGACTTTAGAAATCCCTTCTCTCGTACAACTCCATTTTTTTGGAGTCTCCAAGAAAGGCACCGCTTTCTTGGAGAAGACCAAATTTACGAACCACACTGCCAAAATCACAGATTAGTGTATCTTTAGTCACATATAGGTTTTCAGTTTCTAAAATCTATCCCTCAATGGATATGTCCCATAATTTAGAACTACAACATTTGGGAACATCTCCAGATATTGCCATCCCTCCAAAGACCTGGAAATTAGTTTGGGATTATTTTAGCCCTCAAAAGAAATCTACCAAGTAAGAGATAACAGGGTTCGGCCCCATAATTGTTTAGCACAGGAGGAAAACCCCCAACAGAGAGGTCTACGGCAGCCCATCATCCACAGATGATGGTTTTTTTGTGAACAACGGACGTCATTTATTTAAACCATGTTCCCATCTTTCCACAATCACAGGACAGGAGAGACAGAAAAGTGGTAAAAAAATTTAAAAACCCTCCAATAGACCCTCTTCTCCAGTCCAAGCCTGTCCTAATTTTTTTTTTTTTTTAAAAAAGACTCATAATCTAAATTATTTGGCAGGCACCAAGAAGTTGGAAGAAGCAATCCTCTCTCGGTAGGAAGCAAATATCAAACTAACGAAGAGGAAAGAATTGGTTTGTTGATTTAAAAAAAAAGGCAGCTTGTCAGAAGGAAGAAGTGGAAAACTCGGACAAGCAAGGAGGACAGGAAAAGACAAAGGATAACGCGGTAAATGCCACACCTGTTTCAAAAGGGGGATTATACCTGAGATTCCCCAACCGCCAAGGCAGGTTGAGAAATTGGGCTTTGGGGCCAAGGTTTTATCGACAGGAATTTATTTCTGTTTCTTCTGGTCTCTGGAGCCTCGAGTCAAAGGAGCCATCTTTCCATCAGAACCTGGTTTGAATCTTCCCTGGAAGAACAACGCTAAACCTCAAGGATGGATCGGTCTCGCGCAGACTTCTAGCGCAAAGATTCTGCTTTACCCAGAAAATGAGAGATGGGATCAACCAAGCAAGGGATTGAGAAAAGGCCTCTGGTGGATTACCGGCTGGTGTCCTACTTTAGCCTTGTTCTCGTAAGCAAAGAAGAGACCCCCCACCGCCTCCTGATGCAAAGGACCCTTTGACCTGTTCCTCCTTCCTAAATCCATACGGAGTTTTTCCCATCTTTTCCGTTGACGCTACCCTTCTCCGAACTGGTTTTTGGCTTGGCCCCGTGTTTTTCCTGTGCAATGTTGGCCCTGTTCTGCTCTGCCATGGATCCACTGGAGCCCGGGCTGCTGGTTCTGGAGGGCTGGCTTTGCCCCTGGGTGCCGTTGTAGCTCTGGAACGCGATGTCCAGCTGCTCCTGAGCCACCCGTAAGTGTTTATGGAGGGTCGACAAATCAGGGGGGATGTTATCGTCGGGGCTGGTACACTGCTGCTCCTGGACTACATTGGCCAAGTTCTGCTCGTGGGCCATCAGGCTGTTGGGAATCTTGGTCGGTTTGTCGGATTTGACCACCAGGTTGTATTCGGGCGGGCAGGAGATGTTCTTGGGGTAAGCGGCATAATTGTACGGCGGCTGTCGGAAGCTGTGGATTTTCCGTTCTCGAATGGCGTCCCGGATGGTACCGATGCCCAGATGGCACATCTCTGCCAGGTTGAGCAATAGACAAAGGCAGCTGACCACGTACATCACCAGGAGGAAGATGGTTTTCTCCGTGGGCCTGGACACAAAGCAGTCGACGTTGTGCGGACAAGGGTCACGGGTGCAAAGATAGTAGGGCCTCACCTCGAAACCGTAGAGCATGTATTGACCTATCAGGAAGCAGACTTCTAAAGAGGCCCTGGTGAGAAGCTGGAAGACATAGATTTTCATCAGCCCTTCTTCTTGGATATGTCTCCGGCCATCGTGTTTCTGTCCCTTCTTCTTCTCCTCTTCCTTGGTCTTCTCCTTCTCTTCGTTCTCCACCATCTCCTCGGAGATCATAGGCTCTTCTTCGGCGCCCAAGGAGTCCTCCAGATGGTGGGACGCCTGCCAGTTGAGGAGGAACTGCTTCTTCTTCTTTTTGAAGCTCCGAAACCTCTTCTTCTCCTCCTCCGAGGACCTGGCGATCCGGTGGATGGCGTAGCCCAAGTAGATGACAGACGGGGTGGAGATCATGATGATCTGAAAGACCCAGAAGCGGACGTGGGAAAGCGGGGCGAAGGCATCATAGCAGACGTTGTCGCAGCCTGGCTGTTTGGTGTTACAGGTGAACTTGCTCTGCTCGTCCGAGTAGATGGACTCGCCGCCCACGGCCGTCAGGACTATGCGGAAGACGATGAGAACCGTCAACCAGATCTTCCCCACAAAAGTGGAGTGGTTGTGGATTTCTTCCAGCAGGCGGGTGAGGAAACTCCAGCTCATGTTGGTCATAGGGGCTGATCATTTACGGCCTGCAAGATAAAAACAGGGAGATGGGAATATACAAATTCGCTCCTTTCTTCCTTCATTCAATCATTCACTCATTGAATCATTCATTCATTCATTCTGTGCAGTCCTTGGTGGTCTCTGAGTTGGTTGTTTTGCTGAAGACATTTCATGACCCAACTAGGTAACATCATCATCATTAAAAGGGAGAGGGGTTTGCAGGAATGTGGGGTCCTTGGTGGTCCCTGAGCTTGGTGTTGTTCCTGCAGACATTTTATGACCCTATTAGGTAATGTCATCAGTGCTGGAAAGGAGCAAGATTTGCTCTATTTATATACATTGTAAACTTCCCCTCCCCTCTCTTCTCCCTCTCTTTCCCTTCCTCTCTTCCCCATTTTTTTCTTCTCCCCTTCCTCGCTCCCTCCATTCCTCCTTCCCTCTCCCTTTCCTCTCCCCACCCTTCCCCTATGTTCAAATCCCTTCAGTCCCATACAGTATGCTCCAAATCTGTTACCTGGGAGGACTAACTAAATCACAGGTTGGTGCCAGGTTAAAATTAATTACAACTCAATACTTTGCTGTGATCAATGCTTTTTTTGCAGGATCCAACAATTTGGGTCATTCACTGGGACCAAAGGTTTTGTCTTCCATGCTGGAGCCCATCATGAGGGAGCTTCTCTCACCTTTGGGTTATTCTACGCATCATATTTATGCGGTGCCTGGTTGTATGTGGCTTTTCAGTTGCTGATTGGGGTGTTGATGGCCAGCGATTAAGTTGTTGGCTGTTATTTCTTTGGGCTGCCAAGTCCTCAGCTGCTTGGAACAAAGGCATATGTTTGTTTTCACAGCTACTAAGATTGTTGGCAGAGCAGGTCCAAAAACAGCCAGGGAAATGACTGAAGCCTGGGAAACGGGCCCCTGGTCAGTCAATAGGAGTGCTGGTTTACCACCAGCTTACCAAGCACTTAGGAGTCTAGGGATTGGCAGCAAAAGGAAACAACAGCCAGCGACTTAGCTGCCGGCCATCAATACCCCAATCAACAACTAAAAAGCCACACACAACCAGACACCACATAAAAGCTCACATTTTGCTAGAGAGAAGTTCCCTCCAGCAGAATCCGAAAGCTCGGAAGACTAATCCTGTTTCCGGTGACCGACCCAGATTGGGTCCTGCAACGTTATCATGGGACATATATATTCGCCTTTTTGTTTTTGGCGCATCCTAATTATGCTGATAGGCGGCAGCATTTCATCAGCTGTGACCTTGGAAAGCTAAGCAGGGAGTGGCCTGGCCGGAGTTTGGATTGGAGAACAGCCGGTTAATAAACAGTGAAGGGAAAAGTTGAAAAAAAAACATCCCGGAAAAGGCTCTTGTGTACCTCCACGGAGTCAGTGGAGGACCTGAGAGGTGCCGTATAGTTCACCACCGGAGTAACTTAGGTACTCAATACAAGTAGCCCTCAACTTACAATCATTCATTTAGCAACCCTTCAAAGTTATAACAGCACCGAAAAGGGGAGCTTCAAACGGTCCTCGCACTTATGTCCGCCAGACAGCACCCTCAAAATCACATGATCAAAATTCGGCCGCTTGGCTTAAGCATGTATTTATGACCATTGGGGTGATCACCCTTTGCAAATTTCTCAACAGGTTTCCTGCAAGCAAAGTCAGTGGGGGGAATCTGGATTTACTTAACGACCATGGGAATCAATAATCGTGGCAAAAAGGGTGTGAAACCGGGCACGACGCACTTAATGACTAACTGCCTTTCTTAACAACCAAAATTCTGCTCCCTGTTGTGGTTATAAACTGTAGTATTTATACTTCCTGTAATACTAAAGGAGTAACACGAGGGACACGGTGGCTCAGTGGCTAAGTCGCTGAGCTTGTCGATCAGAAAGGTTGGCAGTTTTTAAGCAAGGTTTTAATCCCTAGCGCCAAATTCACTTGTCCCAAATTCTGAATTCACCAAATTCAAAGTCACTTGTCCCAAATTCTGCCAAGCTAGCAGTTCGAAAGCATGTAAAAAAATGCAAGTAGAAAAATAGGGACCCCTTTGATGGGAAGGGAATAGTGTTCTATGCGCCTGCAGTGATTAGCTATGCTGGCCACATGACCATGGAGACGTCTTCGGACAGCTCTGGCTCTTCGGCTTTGGAATAGAGATGAGCAGCGCCCCCTAGAGCCAGAAACGACTAGCACGGATATGTGAGGGGAACCTTTACCTTAACGCTAAATGATACAATAACACTCATCGTTCATTTACACATTGCTTCCCGTACAAAAAGAAAACAGAAAACAGTTTACAACAACAATGCAAACAGTGTGTCAAAAAGACAGGCACTTCAACACAATGCCCACTAAAATAAGCAGGCGAATGGACAGAGTCAAAACAGCAGACATCCCCACCAGATAGATTCATAACTGGCTCACCAACTGCACTCAAGGTGTAGTCCTGAATGGAACTGCATCTACATAGAGGGAAGTATGCAGTGGGGTATCCCAAGGCTCTGTTTTAGGCCTAGTACTCTTCAACATCTTCATCAATGACTTGGACAAGGGGATAGATGGGGAACTCATCAAATTAACAGATGACATCAAGCTGGCAGGAACAGTCAACATCCCCAGCAGACAGGCTCAAAATCCAGAAGGATCTCGAACCAACCTGAACAATGGACCTCATTTAACAAAATGAAATTTAATGGTGAGAAAAGTAAGATTCTAACTTTAGACAAGAAAAACTAAATGCACAGGTATAGCACAGGTGGTATCTGGCTCAAAAGCATAACTGCAAAAGAGATCTTGAAGTCTTATTGGACAATTGCTTAAAAGATGAGCCAGCGGTGTGCTGCTGCAGCCAAAAAATCCAGCCCAATCCTAGGCCGCATTAAGGTAAAGATTCCCCTTGCACATACGTGCTACTCGTTTTTGGCTCTAGAGGACGCTGCTCATCTCCTTTCCAAAGCCGAAGAAGAGCCAGCGCTGTCCGAAGACGTCTCCGTGGTCATGTGGCTGGCATCACTAAATGCCTTCAAAGGCGCATGGAACGCTGTTCCCTTCCCACCAAAGTGGTGACTATTTTTCTACTTGCGTTTTTTTTTTACATGCTTTCGAACTTTCGAACTAGATTGGCAGGAGCTGGGATAAGTGACAGGAGCTCACTCCGTGACGCGGCGCTAGGGATTCGAACCGTCGAATTGCCAACCTTTCTCTATCGACAAGCTCAGCGTCTTAACCTCTGATCACTCTCAAGATCACAACAAGCATTACTACTGTTTTACAAAGCCTTCGTAAGACCATACTTAGAATATTGCATCCAGTTTTGGTTGCCATGATATAAAAAAAGATGTTGAGATTCTGGAAAGAGTGCAGGGAAGAACAAGAAAAGGCAGAGAGGAGCTCCCTCCCTCCTTCCTGTCTTTCTCCTTCCTTATTTTAACAATCATGAGGCTGGAAGGGATCTTGGAGGTCATCTAGTCCAACCCCCTACTCAAGCAGGAGTCCTTATTTCATCTCGAACAATTGTCCAGTATCTTCTTGAAAACCTCCAGTGACAGAACACCCACAATTCCAGAAGGAAGACTGTTCCATTGATGACTTGATCTCCCTAACTTACTTATTTTTATTTTATTTATTTATTTGATTTGTCAAGCGCTTACAAGATAATAGGTATAAGTAAAAACATAGTTATGAATACATGGATACATATAAGAAAAATAAAAGAAACAATAGGACAAGGATGGTAGGCATGTTGGTGCGCTTATGCAGGCCCCCTATAGACCTCTTAGGAAAGGGGTGAGGTCAATAGTAGACAGGCTAAGGTTAAAGTTTTTGGGAAGAAACCACAGAGTCAAAATCCAAAGTCCAAAATCTCTTTTCTCTTAAAGTGTCTCTCTCGCTTGCGTGCACATAGTACAGGCAATCCTCGACTTACAATGGTTCATTTACTGACCGTTCGAAGGTATAACGGCACTGAAAAAGGTGATCTGTGACCGGTTTTCACCCTTACAATTGTTGCAGCATCTCCAAGATCACGTGATCAAAACTCTAATGACACTTGGCAACTGGCTCATATTTATGACGGTTGCAGTGCCCTTCAGGGGGTGATGTCCCAGGGGTTCCCTTTTGCGACCTTCTGACAAGCAAAGTCAGTGGGAGAGGCAGATTCACTTAACAACCGTGTTCTGAACTTAATGAGTGTGGTGATTCACTTAACAACCGTAGTAAGAAAGCTCTAAAATGGGGCAAAATGCACTTAATGACTGTCTTGCTTAGCAACAGAAATGTTATTGTGGTTGTAAGTGGAGGACTATCTGTAGCTGAGATGGAACTGTTAGGAAACATCTTTTAGTAACCTCTTTCAAGTCAACTACATGTAGGAGAAAGCTCTGTTGATCCAAAGTGGATTAATTGAAAATCTTTTTTAAAGTTTTAATTGATTGCTCCAGAATGATATGCAAATGGATAAATGGAGTACTTTTTAAAAATTTAACATTGTTTGCTATGGAATGCTTTTTGAACAGGTAGCATCTTAAAAAAAAAAAGATTGATCCAGAATGATTCTTAATTGATGAAAAATTTTTTTTTATTTCATTGATTTCCCCCAGAATTATTTTTAATTTGATAAATGAGGTCTTCTTTTGTTGATTGCCTCATGATTCTTAACTGATAGATGGAATCTTTTTTTTTAACTTAATTGATTCCTCCACAACTATTCTTAATTGATAAATTAGGTCTCTTTTTAATTTAAAAAAATGCTTACTCCAGAACTAGTTTTAACTGATAACAGAATTTTTTTTAACATTTTAATTCATTGCTCTGAGATTTTTTAATTGATGCTGGGAGTCTTCCACTTGAAAATATCCAGAAACTGAACTAACCAAATATGTATATCGAATGATAGAAAGAAAAGGAAGCAAGAATCGTGCTAGAAAATAAGATATTTCCAAGGCATGCATTTTTCTCAATCTATATTTGTTCAAGCAAGCTTCATACCGGATCCACTACAAGAGAGAAACTCAGAAGTGTCTTTTAAGAGAGCAGGAAGACTTTCACATTAGTAAAAAGAAAAATATTGCAAATGCATTCAAAGCAGTGCCTGCTTACTGTTTTTGACATTCTCAATGCAATGCAATTCACCACCTTTTTACACCGTTATCAATATGGCAGTTTTTTCATCCACAAGACTTTACTTTTGTGGGTTGGGGAGAAAACAAAAGGAATTTTGAACCCTTTTTAAAACAAACCACAATTTTTTTTCTTTTTGGAGAAAAAGTTATTTTGAACCCACCAATTCCATTACACCCTGTACTCTGTGAAAGGCGAGCTTAAGAGTTTCTAAAGCAATTATAAGAATTGCAGAACTGGTGTTTTGGGGTTTTTTTTTTTTTAAAAATACAGCTTGTTCTTAATTCCTCCTAAAATGATTACTGGGAGACAGAAGGGAGGATGAAATTAATATGAACCGGTACTCACAGAGAAATGATGCTTCAAGCAGATGTTTCTTCAAGGAGAGAAAATGAGCCTCCCCATCAAAAAATTAAAAATACAGAATGCTTTGCAAAAAAAAAATGAATCCTCCGACAGTTTGGAAGGCAAACTTTCAGGCAAACTTTTAAATGCATCCTGTTCAACTCCGCCTTTCTGACAGCAAGGCAAACCTTCTCCCCCTCCCCACCTTTCCCCAAATTGCCGAAGGCATCAATCCAGAACAGCCTCCAAATCACAGCATTTCCAGGAGGGATTTGCTCAATGTGTCAATCAAAAGAGAAGGGGGAGGGAGGGAGAGGGAGAAAGGAAGGTGGCTGACTGGCTTTAAGACTTAATTCGTGAATTGGTTTTTCTGAAAAAGGGAAAGAGACAAGAAAGGAAGGAGAAAGGGAAGGAAGTGAAAGGAAAAGAAAGGAGAAAGGGAAGGAAAGAGGGAGGAAAGTAAAGGAAGAGAAAGAGGAAAAAGAAAAAGGAAGGAAAAGAAAAAAGAAAGAGGAAAAAGACTGAAGGAAGAAAGGAAGGAAAGAGAGAAAGGAAGAAAAAGAAGAAAGATGAACAAGACAGGGAAGAAAGGAAGGAAGGAAAAAAAAAGAATGAATGAATCCAAACCCCCTTTCTTAAGCCCTCTTTAAAATGGTTTTTGCTTCCCTTCCACTAAGCTTAAAAAGTTAAGCCTGCCAGTCTGGGCCCTGGTAACGGATTCGAAGGACGGAAGGCATGACTAATGAGAACCATATGGGGAGCACGTGTCCAGCAAAGCCCTGAGTGGAAACCTTTAGGAGGAAAGGAAACACCGAAAAGCCAGGCAGAGGTTTGAACAAAGCCAAAACTTTGGTCCAGAGGAAACCCCACCATGCACCATGCACCTGGTGATGGATGTACCTGGTAGATTCATCTGGTAGCAGATGAAGAAAAAAAAAAGAAAGAAAAAAGACTTGAAACTGACCGGAGCAGGATGTCTGGAATTCTGCAATGGTAACAAAGACACACACACAGACACACACACAAAATCTATCTGTCCTTTTGCAAACAAAAGACAAAGGGTTTCCTTCAAGATTTGGCTCTGCTTCCTTTGGAATGAATGTAGAAGTTGCATTTTTTGGGTGGTTGAACTGCCGGGGGTGTGTGGGGGGGGGGGGAGGAGACTCCTTTGAGAACAGGGGAGGCCTGCCAAGTGATAAGGGGGAGATTGGGACCCTTATATCATCTGAAAAAAATAATTGAAAAAGAAAAAAGAAAAAAGATTTTGAAAGCCATGCCAGTGAGCGGCTCTGCTGGAATTAAGGAATTACAGGATTATAAAAAAGGAGTTTACTCAAGCCATGATCCAGCTGTTGGAAGCCCTGTTTTTTAAGAAGGAGGCTCATTAAAGCAGCTTCCTCTTTTACCTGACAGAACAATTACTCAATGAAAGATCTTTCCTCCAGAAGTGGTGGGTGCCCCAACACTGGAAGTTTTCAAGAAGAGATTGGACAGCCGTTTGTCTGAAGTGGTGTAGGGTTTCCTGCTTGAGCAAGGGTTGGACTAGAAGACCTCTGAGGTCCCTTCCAGCGATTTATCATTCAACCAACCTTAGTTGCACTTGGCTTGCTTTCCTCTCTCCATAGTTGGTACCGAGTGGTTATCAACACATTCTATCATGGCTTCGTTGTACGCCCCTGGGTGACTTTGGGTCAACGACCAGGAGACGGGGAGCCCTAGCTAAGGCACAAAACGCAACTGAGTGACTTTGGGACAGTCCCTCCCTCTCAATCTTGCAGGGGGGGTTGCTGTGTGTGAAACAGCCAGGAAAAAGGAGCACAGGTAGTCCTCAACCTATGACCACAATTGAGACCAAAGTTTATGTTGCTGAGTGAGCCTGGCTCCATTTTACGATTTTTCTCACCGCGTTGGTTAAATGAATCCCTGCAGTTGTTAAATGAGTCACATGGTTGTTAAGTGAATCTGGTTTCCTCACTGACTCTGCTTGTCAGAAGGGGATCACGAGACCCCGGGAGACACTGCAACCGTCATAAATACGAGTCAGTTGCCAAGCACCTGAATTTTGATTACGTGACCAAGGGGAGATGCTGCCACGGTCATAAGTGTGAAAAATGGTTGTAAGTCACTTTTTTCAGTGCCGTTGTAACTTCAAACAGTCACTAAGCGAACTGGCTGTAGGTCGAGGACTACCTGTAATAGGTACGCTGGCCACTTTGAATTATTTATAAAAAAATAATAAAGGGACAAAGAATAAATAAATACGAGAACTTATACAAGTTCCCAAGCAAGTTACCAACATGCCAGGCACCAAAACAGGCCAACTTGCAATGAAGACTAATTTGTGGTTACAAATACTCCTCCACTTACGAACATTTGTTTAATAACTTTGAAGTTACAACAGCGCTGAAAAAAAGTGACATATGGCCATTTTTTACACTTATGACCATTGCACCACGGAATCAAAATTCAGACGCTTGGCAACTGACTTGTATTTATGACGATCGCAGTGTCCCGGGACCACACAATCCTTTTTGTGACATTCTCACAAGCAGTCAATGGGGAAGCCAGATTCACTTAACGACTGTGTTACTAACTTAACTACTGTGATTCACGTAACCATAGTGGCAAGAAAAGTCGTAAAATGGAGCAAAACTCACTTAACAACTGTCTCGCTTAGCACTGGAAATTTAGGACACAATTGTGGTCATAATTCGAGGACTACGTCTAATTCAAGATGGAGGATGTCGGGTTCACTCAATGACCACATGTTCTACTTAACAACTGCAGTAAAATCCAGCGTGAAACCCTTAACAACCGTCTTGCTTTGCAACATAAATTCTGGCCCCAATTCTAACTGTAGGTTTCTAAAAATAATAATTTAACAACTAATTTGAAAAACGCATCCTTCGGAATCGAAACGTAAAATCATTTTTAGAGTTTGTTTTGGATTCCACAGGACTTTGAAGGCCTAAATAAAACATTTAGTCTTAAAGGTGATTCGATGGATTTCAGGTTGAAAAATTAAGAGCCGGTACAATTAGTCCTCAACTTACGACCACAACTGAGCTCAAAATTTCTGTTGCTAATCGAGACGTTTGTTACGCGAGCTTTGCCCCATTTTATGGCCTTCCTTGCTACAGTTGTTAAGTGGATCACTGCAGCTGTCAAATGAGTAACATGGTTGTTAAGTCAATGTGGTTTCTTCCATAACTTTGCTTATGAGAAGGTCGCAAAAGGGGATCATGTGACACTCCCTGGACAGTCTGCGACCATCATAAATATGAGACAGTTGCTAAGCAGCTGAATTTTTATCACATGATTGTGGGGATGCAGCAGTGGCTGTAAGCATGAAAAATGGTCGCATTTTTTCAGTGCTGTCTAACGATCAGTAAACCAATCGCTGTAAGTCGAGGACTAGCTGTGAGGTCCGATGTGGGAGGCAGCATCAGCTCCGAGTTTGGACAGGCCAACCAAGAAGAGATAAATAGACGGAAGGGAGGAAATGGGGAACAAGGAAGGGAACTGTATAAAAGCAGAATAAACAACGGAAGGACAGAGATAAAAGCAGGAAAAAGACCCTGCAGGAGGCTGGCTAGACAATCTGCCAAAGAATTAATTGCAAAGTTATTATTATTTCTTTTTTTATTTTCAGCAGTTGCAACCGTGAGGAGGAGATAAGCTCCAGACTTTTCAACAAGCAATGCTGATAATCTTGTTACACTCCGTTACAGGGAATCCTCATTTTACAACCGTTCGTTTGGTGGCCGCTTGAAGTTGCAAGGGCTCCCCAAACAGTGGAGTTTTATATTGCCGTAAGTCTGGATGGAGAACTCCAGCCGTACGAAGGAAAAATGGATGGATGGATGGATGGAAAAGCGGTAGGGAGAGAGAGAGAGAGGAAGAAAAGAAGGAATGAGAGGGGAAGGGAGGAAAAGGACGAGAGTGAAAGGAAGGGAAAAGAGGAGAAGGAAAAGGGGAAGAGGAAACGGAAAGGTTTTCTGAAGGTTGGATCACTGAAACTAGACTAAATTTTAAGGAAGGGGAAAGATAGATGAAAGGAAGGAAAAAGAGGGAGACAGAAGAAAGAAAAAGGGAGAGAGAAAGAGAAAAAGGAAGGAAGATCAATGGAAGGAAAGGGAAAGAGAGAAGAAAACATAAGAAAGAAAAAGAGGAAGGAAGGAAGAAAAAAGAAAGGGATGGAGGAAGGAGAGAAAGGTAAGAAGGAAGGAATAAAGGAAGGAAGATCAAAGGAAGGGAAAGAAAGAAGAAAATGTAAGGAAGGAAGGAAGGAAGAAAAAAGAAAGAAAAGAAAGGGAGGGAGGAAGGAGACAGGAAGGTAAGAAGGAATAAAGGAAGGAAGATCAAAGGAAGGAAAGCAAAAGAGAAGAAAATGCAAGAAAGAGAGGGAAGGAAGAAGGAGAGAAAGGAAGGACGAGAGAGAAAGAAAGAAAAAGAAAGATCAAAGGTATGAAAGGGAAAGTGATAAAGAAGAAAGGAGGAGAGGAAGGAAGAAGAATGTAAGAAAGAAAGAAAAGAGAAAGATGGGAGGAAGGAAGGAAAGAAATTTTATTTCTCCTGGACAAACTGGTCTTAAATGATCAACTTACCCAGTATGCAACTGGTTGGACTGGGAAATATTATAACGAACTCTTTTGTAAGAGAGCTCTCCTTGGTGCAGAATGAGTCTGACTCAGTTTCCCTCTGGTGATTCTCAATCCTCCCTCTGCAAGCCGGAAAGACTGGATCAGATCCGTTTTACGTCCTGGCAGGGGTCCAAGGGATCGCTCTGGACTTCCAAAAGAACGATGGTGACAGATAGTCCTCTACTTACAACCATTCGTTTAGCAACTCTTCCAAGTTACGACGGCATTGAAAAAAGTGACTTAAGACCAGCAACCTCACTTACGACTGTCACATATCCCCACGGTCACATGATTGCAAGTCGGGCACTTGGCAATTATCACGCACTTATGACGGTCGTAGCATCCTGGGGGGGGGTATCACATGATCAGCATCTGCAATATTCCTGGCCGGCTCCCGACAAGCACTCAATGGGGAAAGCCGTATTTGCTTAACGACGGTGTGGTTCTCTTCAGAACTGCCACGATTCATTTAACAACAGTGGCAAAACAGCTTGTACAATCAGGTGCATCTCATTTAACAACTGCTTTGCTTTGCAACAGAAGGGTTTCAGCCGTGGTCGTAAGTCAAGGACACCCTGTGTTTCTCAACGACAGGCATTTTCAGAGCTAGTGCCTCTGAATTTGGAAGTTCCTCTAATCGCCATTCCTTCTTTTAGATGCCCAAGTGACACATCTGGTCCTCAAGTTACAACCGTTCATCCAAAACTTATAGTGCCACTCAGAAAAGTGACTTAGGGTTGTTTTCCACACTTACGACCGTTACAGTATCCCCCACGGTCACGTGATTGAACTTCAGATGCTTGGCAAGGCAACTGGCTCGTATTTATGACCGCTGAAGCGGGGGTGGTGGTCACGTGGTCCCTTTTTGCAAAGCAAAGTCAATGGGGAAGGCCAGATTCATTTAACAACTTGCCTCACTTAACAACCCTGGCAAGAGAAATCGTAAAATAGAATTCACTTAAACCACTTCCTTGCTTAACAACAGAAAGGCTGGGCTAAGGGCCGTCGTTAAGTCGAGGACGACTCTACGCCAGGCCTTCAGCACCAAAAATAACGCAACCCGCCCAGAGCAAAGAATATATTTGAAAAAAACTATATATATGCATATGTATATATGCAATATATAATGGCAATTACAACTGCCTCACATGTAATACTTCCCAGGTTTGAATCCCAGTAAGGGTATGCCTAGCTGATGAGAGCTAACTAGCTCGAAATAGATCTATCCTAGTCTCCCTTGTTTAATTATTTATCAGCTCAAAAACTTAACACACACACAGATATATACCTATTGACCTGTTTGCTTTTGGTGAGGCAGCCGCGTTCAAACGGCCTAAAAAAACACCCCCCGGCGTTTGATGCCGTCAAAATGAACAGGGCGCCTGTCCAATTGTTCGTTGTCGTTAGCTGTAATTGTCACTAATTAATTACGATCAGCTGCATCGCTCGTTAGCCCTGGTGTTTCGAGTAGGAGGCCAAAGGGCGGAATTAGAAACGGGACAGACTTTCCCAGCAACCTCAACGGAATCGATCCAGGCCGGCTGGCCGACGTGGGGCAGATTTCCCCGTAAGGCAGCGATCCGAAAGTGACTCCGTTGGCTCATCGATCGTCCACGGCCCGCCTGCGTCGGTCAGCGGAGCATTAAATCCACCGAAGAGACCCTTGAGGGAAGGAGGAAGCACGACAGGCGATTCCGAGCCCATCAGATAGCGCGGAAAACATTGTATGTTTGCTCTTTGGGGGAAAATACAGTTAGTCCTTGACTTATAACAGCTCATTTAGTGACCGTTTGAGCATTGAAAATAGATTACTTAGGATCATTTTTCACACTTATGACCATGGATGCATCCTCATAGTCACGTGATTTACATTTGGTTTCTTGAGAACTGACTCACATTTATGACGGTCACACGTCCCGGGGTCATTTGATCCTCATTTGTGACCTTCGATGGAGAAGCCAGATTCACTTAACAATCATGCTAGTAATTGGACAACTGCAGGGATTCACTTAACAACAGTGGCAAGAAAGGTGGTAAAATGGGGCAAAACTCACTTAACAAATGTCTTGCTTAGCAACAGAAATCTTGGGCTCCATTATGGTCGTAGGTGGAGGACTATCTGTATAAACATATGGTGGACAAAATTATGGGTAGTCCTCAGCTTACGGCTACAATGGAGTCCCAAATTTCTGTTGCTACGTGAGACACTTCTGAAATTAATTTTTGCCTCATTTTACAACCTCAGTTCTCATCATTAAGTGAACCACTGCAGTTGTTAAGTGAGTAACACCGTTGTTAAGTGAATCTGGCTTCCTCATTGGCTTTGCTTATCAGAAGGTCGCAAAAGGGGATCGCATGACCCCAGGGATACGGCGACCGTCATAAATACGAGTCAATGGCCAGGTGTCTGAACTTTTTGATCACGTGACCACAGAGATGCTGCAACGGTCGTAAGTGTGAAAAAGGATCACAAGTCCGTTTTTTCAGTGCCGTTGTAATTTTGAACTGTTACTAAACGAATAATTGGAATTCAAATATTATCTGTATTGTTTTTGCAAGCCAGGTCTTCCTCGAGTTACGAGTTCAGCCACGTTCAAAGTTTTTGTCTGAAAAAAAAGAACTACTCCTTTCGGGCCCAGACTTCGTTTCTTGCCCTTACAAACATCCAACAAAGATTTATTTATTTACGGCCACATTTAAATGTCACCACAACTACAGGCTGACTTCTGACATTGTTTATTCATTTCAAAAGCCTCCTATTATGCAAAAAATAACTATAAGATAGTCCTCGAATTACGGCCACAATTGAGCCCAAAATTTCTGTTGCTAAGCGAGACAGTTCTTTAGTGAGTTTTGCCCCATTTTATGACCTTTCCGGCCGCAGTTGTTTTAAGTGAAACACTGGGGTTGTTAAGTGAGTCACATGGTTGTTAAGTGAATCTGGCTTTCCCCATTGATTTGGCTTGTCAGAAGATGGAAAATGTTGGTCATAGAACCTGGGACATTGCAACCGTCATAAATATGAATCAATTGTCAAATGTCTGAATTTTGATCACTTGACACCATGAAAACGGTCATTTTTACCGGGGCTTTTGTAACTTTGAATAATCACTAAATGAACGGTTACAAGTCAAGGACTTGCCTGTATTAAACTACCTGTATTTGATGCTTGGTTCTCAATGACTATGGCCATATGACGGCAAGTGGCAATGACAGTTGTAAGTCAGGATGGTCGTAAAATGAGTCATCACCTAACCAGTTGGGTTTTATGAACCTTTTTCTGCGGCAGTCTTTAAACCGAACACTGCAGTCATTAAGCGAACCGGTAGGAACCCGGTTTTTTTGCTGGAAGCCAGAAATAAAACTGGAAGTTAAAGTGTTCAAAGTTATGATAACATTGAAACAAGTCACTTATAACCGGTCCTCACAATTATGACCGTTGCAGCACCCCCATCGTTACGTGACCAATATTTGGGCGTTTGGTAACCGGCTCGTATTTACGACGGTTGTGTTGTCCTGGGTTCTTTGCGATCACCCCGACCGGCTTCTGATAAGCAATGGAGGAAACTAGACTTGCTTAACAACTGCACAATTCACTTAACAACCGTAGTGATACGTTTAACAGCTGTGTCAAAAAAGAAAGGAATCATGCAGGAATGACATAACAATTGCCTTGCTTAGCAACAGAAATGTTGGGCTCATAAGTCGAGGACAGCTGTAAAGGAAGAACATGAACAGTATGTCACGTAGTGACACACAAATACAGGTAGTCTTCAGCGCTTCACTTAGTGACTGTTCAAAGTTACAACAGCACTGAAAAAAGTGACTTAGGACCGTTTTCACACTTACAACTACTGCAGCATCCCCACGGTGAAATGACTTACATTGCTTGGCAACTGGCATGTACTTACGACGGTTGCAGTGTGATCCCATTTTGTGACTGTCTAACGAGCAAAGTCAATGAGGAATCCCGATTCACTTAACGAGCGAGTTACTAATTTAACAACCACAGGGATTCACTTAACAAATGTGGCACTTTATAAGTCATATAATGAGGCAAAACTCGCAACACATTTATCTCTTAGCAACATAAACGTTGGGCTCAATTGTGGTCGTAAGTCAAGGACTGCCTGTAAAACCGTTTGAGAACAGAAAATGTCTACAGATTTTGCAACCTTCAAAGCTATTGCAAGCTTCTGCTGGGAAGCCTTGAGAAATTGTCCCCCCCCCCCCCGTGTCCCTCCCCCCACAAAAAGTGAGATAATTTTGGGGAGCTTTGCCAAGCTACACACCCAGAAAGAAACGGCAGCAGACCGCAAAATGACACTGTTTTGGGTCGTTTAGACAGAGCGATGCAAAATACCAGGGAAGCAAATGTCAAAATATTTGGTCTGGAAAGTAGCTAACTGCATATTTCAGAGCAAAATTTAGATTTTTCAGCAGACAAACAATCATTAGACAGAAAATGCAAAAACTTTTCAGAGTCGAAAGAAGAGAGATTTGCACCCTTGGAAGAAAGAATATCTCTAAAAATGGGATTACCGTAATAAAAATAATAGTTAACGTTTGCAAATAGCCTTCAATTTATGGCCACAATATGAGCCCAACATTTTTCTGTTGCTAAGTGAAAAAGTTGTTAGGTGAATCCTGCCTCCTTCTACAAGCCTTTCTCGCCATGGTGGTTAAGCAGATCCCTGCAGTTGTGAAGTGAATCAGGCGGCCATTAAGCGAATCTGGATTCCCCCATTGACTTTGCTTGCCAGAAGGGGATTGTGGGACACTGTAATTGTTGTAAAAACGAACCAATTGCCAAGCCCCCAAATTTGGATCACATAACCATGGGGAAGCTGCAATGGTCTTAACTGTGAGGACCAGTCATAAGCCACCTTTTACAGTGAAAACAGTCACTAAACAAATGACTACCTATAGTTATTATTTTATTACATGTATATATGGCTTTTCAGTTCGCTGAGCAACCCTGCACAGCTAATACACTCGAAACATCCACAGAATCGTAAGATTCTATTCCAGGGATGCTGGAGGTCATCTAGCGCAACCCCTTGGCTGGGGAATTCTGGGAGTTTTCAGTCCACCCATTTCAAAGGGGCCCAGTTTGCAAAAAGCTTCAAGCAAGATACAGGTAATTCCTCGACTTACAGCCATTCATTTAGTGACCGTTCAAAGTTACAACGGCACTGAAAATAGTGACATGACAATTTTCATGCTTATGTTGCATGATCACATGATCAAAATTCAGACGCTCAGCAACTGACTCATGCTTATGACTGTTGCAGTGTGCCTAGGATCTTGCAATGCCCTTTTTACAACCTTCTGACCAGCAAAGTAGATGGGGAAGATGGATTCACTTAACAACTGCAGTGATTCGCTTAACAACAGTGGCGGGAAAGGCTGTAACATGGGCAGAACTCGCTTAAAACTCACTGTCTTGCTTAGCCCCAGAAATTTGGGGCTCCATTGGTGGTCATAAGTTGAGGACTACCGTTGTGAGTAACATGCTGTTTGCCCACCTCCCAAATTTTGATCAAGTGATCGTGGTGGTGGTCGTAAACGAGAAGACCAATTGCAAGTCACTATTTCCAGTGCCGTCGTAACTTCAAACAGTCGCTAAACGAAAGGTCGTAAGTCGAGGACTACTTCTACGGTGTAAAATCCCACCAAAAACCAAGGCAGATGCCATCTCCTCCACCCTGGTGGCACTCCTGCCTACCATGGTCCCCCCAAAAAGACATTAAAGGGATTACGCCCCCCCTCTTCCAAGGGTGGCCAGCTACTCCATGAAATTCCTTGCCAAGAAAAACACCCCTTGGGATGGGCGGCTGAGAATAAAAATCAGGAAAAATTGCTCCACGATTGTTTCTTTTTTCCTCTGTTCTCGGTCCAGAAACAACGCCACTAAAACCGAACTGCGCACAAAAGGAAGAGAGAGAGAGAGAGAGAGAAAAAAAAAGAGGGGTTTCCTCCCCCAACTCAGAAAAAAAGGAGAAAAAAAAATCATAATATTATTTTTTTTTCTAGACAAGCCGTTTTCTCGTTTTCCTGCAACGGCGCTGGGAAAACAGAAGGTCGCATTAAACGCCTTGGAGGAAACTTGTTGGGCCCTTCGTGTCACTCCCGAAACTTAAATAACAGGAAATAATTTCTCCTATCTGGCAATTTCGTTGAGTTCCCACCCCGATTTTTAATTACTCGGGGCTCTTCCTGGAGATTCCTTTAGGACGAATTATTAAAGAAATGGAAGGAAATGGAGGGGCGTTTTAATAAGAGAACTGGGGAGGGGGGTGGTCATCGCCCCCCCCCCTTCCAGGCATAGAACTGGGGTGGGATCCCAGAGCCACACAACTGGTTTCTGCAGGTGATCCCCGACTTACGACCGTGAGGGAGCCCCAAATTTTTGTGGCTAAGCGAAATAAATTGTCATGAATGAATCAATCAATCGAAGTTAAAAAAAAAAACCAAAAACCAAAAAAAAAAGACTCTTCTCTCTACTCCGGGACCCATAAACGGGGCTCTGAGGGGGTATTGCTTGCTGATGGCCTGTTCCCCACTTTTGAAAGAGGGAGAGAGAGAGAGATCCTAGGACCGGATTTCAGATGGCCCTCGACTTACGACCACAACTGAGCCCAACGTTTCTGTTGCTCAGCAAGGCGTTTGTTAAAAAGTGAATTTTGTCCCATTTCATGACCTTCCTTGCCAAAGTTGTTAAGTGAATCACTGCCTGTTGTTAAGTGAGTCGCACGGTTGTTAAGCGAATCTGGCTTCCCTTCCCCCCATCGACTTTGCTCATCGGAAGGGGATCACATATGCAACTGTCATAAATACGAGTCAGTCGCCAAGCATCCAAAGTTTGATCGCGTGACCCCTGGGGAATGCCGCGACGGATGTTAAGTGTAAAAAAATGGCCCTTTTTTCCCTTGTGGTTCCACTTCGAACAGTTGCTAAGCGAACGGTTGTAAGTCGAGGACTACCTGTAATGGAGAGGGGGGAAAAGATAGACAGGAGAGACATTTAAAGTGAGGGAAGGAACAGCTGGCAATGCTCGAACCCAGACCCTGGGGGAGAAGGGCTCTCCGGCACCTGCCGAAGAGAGTTGGTGGGATTATAGTTTTGCAACGGAGGCATGGGCAGCTGATCAGCAGCCCTTTAAACACAGCAAGTGGTCCTCGACCTACGACCATTCGTTTAGCAACCGTTCAGAGTTATAACGGCCCTGAAAAAAGGGACTTGCAACCAGTCCTCGCACTTACGACCATTGCAGCATCCCCGGTGTCCCGTGATCAAAATTCGGATGCTTAGAAAGTGGCAAGTACAGGTAGTCCTTGACTTACAACAGTTCACTTAGTGACCCTTCAGAGCATTCTAAAAAGTAACTTACGACCGTTTTTTCATACTTACGACCATCGCAGCATTTCCCCACAGTCACGTGATCCAAATTCAGTCGCTTGGCCTCCTGGCGTGTATTTATGATGGTTGAAGTGTCTCCCAGGGGTCCAGTGATCCCGTTTTGCAGACTTTCTGACAGGCGAAGTCAATAGGGAAAGCCAGACTCACTTAACAACCCTGCTAGTCACTTAACAACTGCTACAGTTCACTTAACAACGGTGGCAAGAAAGGTGGTAAAATGGGGCGAAACTCACTTGTGAAAACTGTCTCGCTTAGCAACACAAATTTTGGGTTCAGTTGTGGTGTGATGCCTATGTTGTTCTGGACAAAATGGCTTGTGGTCATAACACAAGGACTACTAGAACTACTAATCCGTGGAACGACTTTGTCTCCAGAAGTTAACCTAATCTTACGTAGCTTTTTCTCTGGTAATATCATACTACTAACCAGAGCATACAAAACATTTGCTAGACCAATACCTGAATACAGCTCATCGCTGTGGAACCCACATTATGTATCTGATATGAATACAGTTGAGAGAGTCCAGAAATATTTCACAAGAAGAGTTCTCCACTCCTCTACTCATTGCAGAATACCTTATGCCACCAGACTCAAAATTCTAGACCTAGAAAACCTAGAACTACGCTGCCTTCGGTCCGATCTAAGTATAGAATATAAAATCATACATTGCAATGTCCTACCTGTCAATGAATACTTCAGCTTCAACCATAACAACACAAGAGCACACAATAGATACAAATTCAAGGTTATTCACACCAAACTTGGTTGCAGGAAATAAAACTTCAGCCACAGAGTGGTCAATGTCTGGAATACTCTACCTGACTCTGTGGTTTCATGTATTCATAACTATATATATACTTACACCTATTATCTTGTAAGCGATTGACAAATCAAAATAAATAAAGTTGTGAATGCTTCAACGCTGGAAGTTTTTAAGAGCGGATTGGACACCATTTGTCTGAAATCATTGAAGGGTCTCCTGCCTGACCAGGGGGCTGGACTAGATGACCTTCAAGATCCCTTCCAACTGTGTTAGTCTATTCTATAATATTCGTCCCCTACCTTGACATATACAAGCGCAAACACACCCATTTCTATGGGGATACCCAGGGTTGACCCCTCCCAGACACCACCTTCCCCGTGGCCATTGTTCTCCCCGCCATGCAGATGTTCGACGCGCACACCTCCAAATAATTTCCCGCACATCTGTCCTAGAGAATCAGCTGCCTTCTCCCTCCAGCGACGCCCTCTCAGGCATGCAAGAGAGGAACAAGCCAGCATCTGATGCACATAGATCTCTGTTTGCTTCCCTCTGGAAAGAAAAGGACTCTACAGATTGTCCTCGACTCACGGCCCTTATTGAGCCCAAAATCTCCGTTGCTAAGCGAGACCGAGGTTAAGTGAGTGCTGCCCGTCTTGCCACTGTTGTTGAGTGAATCGCTGCAGTTAGTGACACGGTTGTTAAGTGAATCTGGCTTCCCCATTAACTTTGCTTGTCAGGATCCCACTGACCCCAGGACGCTGTAACCGTCATAAACATGAGCTGCCAAGTATCTGAATTTTGATCAAGTGGTCCTGGGGAAGCTGCAAAGGGTCGTAAGTGTGAAAAACGGTCATAAGTCACTTTTTTCAGTGCTGTTGTAATTTCAGTCACTGAATGAGTGGCGTATGTCAAGGACTACCTGTACATTTCTTCCCCCCAATTGCTTGTATGGTCCAACAACCCCAATCTCTTTCTGCCTTCATTTTTAAGGGAGGGGGGGTAATTTAAAAGGCAGAATTGGGGTATCCACTGCACCCCCAAAAATGCTCATACAACTAGCACCCCGTAAAAGCTCAGGCTCTGTTTAGATCTGGACCCCACCCAGTTAGGGGGATGGCCTCCACAATGCCAGGTGGTATGGTTGCACACACAGGCAAGCACGCACTCTCAACCTTGGCAAATTTTAAGTTGGGTGGGCTTCAAGTCCTAGAATTCATCAATCAATGAAAAACAGCAGGTCCCTCAAGAAGTGCAGAATATTGGGGAAGATGGAAAGGGGAAGGTGGAGGTGGAGAGGAAGGAGAAAGTGGAGGAGGAGGAGGAGGAGGGGAGGAGGAGGAGGAGAAGAAGCAGAAGAAGAAGAAGAAGAAGAAGAAGAAGAAGAAGAAGAAGAAGAAGAAGAAGAAGAAGAAGAAGAAGAAGAAGAAGAAGAAGAAGAAGAAGAAGAAGAAGAAGAAGAAGAAGAAGAAGAAGAAGAAGAAGAAGAAGAAGAAGAAGAAGAAGAAGAAGAAGAAGAAGAAGAAGAAGAAGAAGAAGAAGAAGAAGAAGAAGAAGAAGAAGAAGAAGAAGAAGAAGAAGAAGAAGAGAAGGATGGACCATAACTCATCAATCAGGGAAAAAACTCAGGATCCCTTGAGAAGTCCATGATAATGGGAAAGGGGGAAGGAAAGAGAAGACAACAAGGAAGATAAACTCAGTTATGGTGGCAACCACACAAAGACCTCAAGAACAAGCTTGAAGACAGATTCTCCTGGACAACATCCGTCTGTATGCCCACCAAAAGTCACCTCCAAATTGCTACAATTAATTTTAATTAATTTTAAGGATTAATAAATCTGAAACAAATAAATTGATAAGAAAGAACAAAAAACTTGAGGGGATCTTGCCCATTTTCAAGTATCATAAATTCAGGGAGTCCACGCCTTCCTCCCCTCCATGAACTGTGTTCAATTTACTTAGCATTTACTTCCATTGTAAAAAAAATATTCCTGTTTATGTACGATAATCTCTCTGCCACCTATTCTCATAGTTCAAAAAAAGACCTGAAGAATCACAAATTGTAGAGTTGGAAAGGACCACAAATGGTAGAGGTTCTCCTGGCCTAGAAGTCCTCTAAGCCTCTTCCAACTCTGTTATCCTGTCCTGCCATATCTATGACACCATAGGATCTCCATCCTTTGTTGGAAGACCCCCCTGGTGATGCAGAATCCTCCAGTCCTGTGACCATTTGTGGTCTCAAGAAGCTCTTCTGATCCTCATTCTTCCTCATTTCAACAGCTTGAGTCTGATTCTACCTTTTGAGGCAAAAAATCCAGAATAAGTGCCCTCCCTTCTCAGTGCGACAAACCTTCATATATTCAACATTACCTTTCATATATTATTTTTTTGATTGATACACTGCATTTTGTGGTCAGCGCTTCTGTATTTTGATCTGGCTAGTCAAGAATTAAATCAAAATTCTACTCTCATTGCATCTCCAACTCAAACTTCTCCTTTAGAGACTTCAATATACCCAAACCTCAACTTTTCCTTGCACAGTTTGGGTTTTAGACCCTTAAACTATTAGGCATCTTCGTAAACTTTCTTTGAAATTGCTCCAATTGGACAGGGTCCTGGCTGGTACCAAAACTGAACAGTTGTCCAATTGGGCTCTGTTCTGGGAGGGAAGAAAAGGAGGATATGGAGATCTTAAACACGCACCCTCTTTTTACAATTTGCATAATTTGCAAATGATTAACATTCAATGTGATCAAAAGGTATGTAGCCATGGAAACTACAGATAGATATTTGCACTTCTTATACCGGGAGAAAAAAAAACAGTTCAAAAATGTGTAAAATAATCAATAGAATAGAATAGGGAATAAGGATCAAATAAAACAGCACAGAACAAGGAATAGAATGGAACAGAATAATAAAATAATAAAACAACATAAAATAAAACAACATAACACAACTAGTACAACGGAATACAATACAATACAAGACGCCTCTGCAAATTCCTCAAATTATTCCTTAAAACAAAATAAAATAAAATCTTTATGGATCTGTCCAATTTTTAAAAAATTGCAAGATTGCAAGGGTCACAAATTGCGAAGTTTGCAAATTGCAAAGGTTGCAAAAATTTGGACGATGGCATGGTAGGGACGTTAAATTGCAAAATTGTTAAGAGAGATTCAGGTAAGAGTTTGCAACCAGATATTTGCAATATCGAAATATCTGAATTTGAGGCGATTGCTCTGCTGAGATCTCTCTCCTGAGCAGAGAAGGTGAAGGAGACGCCTGGAAGGTAAACCTACCTTTTCCTGGAAGATCTGGGGATGGAGCACCTCAAGGCGAAGCCAAAGAAAGAGAGAAAGAGAGAGAGAGAGAGAGATGATGTGTGATTCACAACATGCGTCCTGAAGCTGATGCACCAACAGGCTCGAGAAGAAAGACTGCAGGGATATTTCCTGGAGGTATTTACATAGATGTCTCTGCACACACATACAGCACATACACACACACACACACACACACACAGAACACCGGAAGAGCCAGCCAGCCACACACACTCACATGCACGGATGCACAGATACTTGAGTTTGCGCATCATTGCTCCCAGGTGGGACCTGAAAAGCATCTCAAAGCAAGGAATGTAAAGAGATGTCCTTAAGCATCTGTGCTTCTTCTCAGTCTTGGCCCCTGGAAGAAGAGATGGACTTCAATTCCCAGAATTCTGGCCGGAGGATCTATCTGGAGGATTCTGGGAATGGAAGTCCACCCCTCTTAAAGCATGTTTGCTGGGGGATTTGGGGAATCCTCCTCGCTTAAAGCATAGCTGGCTGGGGAATTCTGGGAGTTGGAAGCCCTCCCCTCTTAAAGTATGTTCTCCAGGGGATTCTGGGAGTTGAAGTCCACTCACCTTCCAGTGGCCAAGTTTGAGAAACACTTTCATAGACCTCATGCAGACGTAGAGTTCAGACATGAAGTATGTGTTTGTATATTTGTGCGTTTTGTGTGTCTTTTCACACGTGTGGGAATGCGTGTGTTTAATGGCAAACACTCATTAAAATCTACCGGCACCCCCTCCAATACTCAAGATAAACTAAGGGTCACACAATACAGATAGTCCTCAACTTATAACCACAATTGAACCCAAAATTTCTGTATCTAAGCCCGACAGTTAAGTTTGAGTGTTGTCCCATTTTACAACCACAGTTGTTAAGTGAATCATCGCTGTTGTTAGGTCTTTTTTTTCCCAGTGCTGCTGCAATTTCAGAAGGTCACTGAGCGTATGGTTGTAAGTTGAGGACTACCCATAGCAGCCTTTTAAAAACTAAAGAAATGTAGATTTTGAATGTAGATCGAATAAGCCTCACTTGCAATAAAGTGGGCTGTCTCGAACCCAAGACCGGACCTGGTTCCCAGCATCCATTTCTTTTACAATCTGCTCGAAGAAATCTCTGAATCTGATGGTTTCCTAGCAGGTTATAATGCCTAACATGAGATTTCTCCTCCGTGAAAATGCCGCTTTCTTTCAAAGCCAACAATAACTGGTCTGGGAGTCCCAATTAAGGCCTGAATCAAGCTCTGCATATGAACCCTTGAGGGAGGGCCCAACAAACAAGTCCTTGTTGGCTGCAAAGCGCCAGGCGGTGCGTGGACGGATCGATCTCCAGCTCCCGCCTGGCCCAAGAGAGGAGAAGAAAGGCGGAGCCAGCAGCCAGTGTGTAAATGAAAGCATAAAATAAAGTGGAATTTTTTTAAAAAATGAATAAAATGAAATAGTAAAACAAAGTGAAATAAAATAAGTGAAGGGAAATAAAATAAAATATTAATACATACTAAGCTAAACGAATAAAATAAAACGAAATGAAATAAAAATAATTAAAATACAAAGGTAAAACATTAAAAAATAACATAAAAACAAAATTAAAAATAATAATAAAATAAGGTAAGAAAATAAAATAAAATAATAAATAAAATAAAAAAGTAAATAATAAAACAAAACAAAACACAATAAAGGCATCCCAGAGAGATTACAGCTCGGTCTTGAATTAATAAGCAGGTAGAGTATTCCTCAACTTAAGGCCACTGTTGGGATTTCCGTGGCTAAGCAAGGCAGTTGTTAAATGAGTTGTGCCCAATTTGATGACCTTTGCATGTTCATTAAGCAAATCACTGCAGTTGTTAAGTGAACCCTGTAGCTGTTAAACAAATCCAGCTTCTCTCCATTGACTCCGCTTATCGGAAGCCGGCTGGGAAGTTGCAGTGGGGATCACATGACCACTCAGCAACTGTCGGCAGTACATGTCAGTTTCCAAGGTTCTCGATTTGCATCATGTGACTCTAGGGATGCTGCAATGGTTGTGAGTAGGCTGACTGGTTGTAAACCACTTAACAACTGTCTTGCTTAACAACAGAGGTTCTGGATCCTATTGTGATCATAAGTCGAGGACTACCCGTACTAAATTTTTGTAAACCCTCCCCAAGAGGGGACTATCTGTAAGGTTTAGGGGGAAAAGAACAGAATAATTAGACAGTTGCAGGTAGTCTTCAACTTGCGATCACAAATGAGCCCAAAATATTCGTTGCCAAACAAGACATTTGTTATGTTAATTTTGCCCCATTTAATGATCTTCCTTGCCATTGTTGTTAAATGAATCATTGCATTTTTTAAGTTAGCCCCAAGGTTGTTAAGCGAATCCGGCTTCCCCCATCGACTCTGCTCCTCGGAAGGTCGCAAAAGGGGATCATGTGACCCTGGGACACTGCGACCATCATAAGTATGAGTCAGTTGTCAAGCATCTGAATTTTTACCACATGACCATGCTCGTAAGTGTGAACAATGGTCACTAAACAAACTTTTGTAAGTTGAGGGCTACTTGTAGTGTTTCCCAGAGGACAATAGGAAAATGCATCTCCTTAGGGAAGTGCTACGGTCAGGGATGAGATTAAAAAATTTTAACCACCAGTTCTGTGGGCGTGGCTAGGTGGGCGTGACTAGGTGGGCATGACCATGTGACTGGGTGGGCGTGGCACACACATATACACCCTGGTTTTTTTGCCTCCTGGGCCTCAGGGGAGCCTCCTGGGCAAAGCAGTAAGACAGCGAGGGGGATCCAGGCACGGCCGATTATTGGAACAGCTGATCGTTGGGAGGAGAGAAAAGAAACTTTAAGGAGTGGCTGGGCGGGGGAGAACGCAGTCAGCGATGTTGGGCATGCACGATAAGGACTGAATGGGCAGGGAGGGGAAGGAGGGTAGAGAGGGGCAGGGCCAGCCGAGGGCACGATTTGCCGGTTCTCCGAACTGTGCAGAATCGTAATAACCAGTTCCATAGAACCGGTCTGAACCAGTAGAATCCCACCCCTGAGTACAGTTAATCCTCGATTTACAACAGTTCATTTAGTGACCATTCAAAGTTACAACAGCACTGAAAAAGTAACTTATGGCCATTTTTCACACTTAACGACCACGGCAACATCCTTTAAGGTCACCTGATCAAAATTCAGATGCTTGGCAACTTGACTCATATTTAGGACGGTTGCATTGTCCTGAGGTCACGTGATCCCCTTTAGCGACCTTCTGACAAGCAAAATCAACTAGGTTCGCTTAACAACTGTGTGTCTCACTTAACAACCGCAGTGACTCACTGAACCACCATGGCAAGAAAGGTCGTAAAATGGGAAGAAACTCCCTGAACAAATGTCTCACTCAGCAATGCAAATTTCATGCTCAATTGTGGTCATAAGTTGAGGACTACCTGCCGACAACCCCACATACAAACCTCGGTCACTAAATGACCATCTCTGGAGTTGGACAGTCACGTAACTGAGAGGGTGTAGATTCTCCTGTTTGAGCAGGGGGCTGGACTAGAAGACCTCTAAGGCCCCTTCCAGCTCATTCATTCTATTCTACCATTGTATTTTATTCGTTAAAGCGTGGAGGGAGGGAGAATTTTCCTGCAGCCCCTTCCCTTATTCCAAATGAAATTTCTGCCTCAGCAAAAAAAGTAAAATAAAATAAAATACAATAAAATTGCTTCAAATTTTTGGGAAAGCCAGCAAGAACGAACGAAAGAATAGGTAATTATCCTTCTATATGTCATCATCCCTCTTGCGAACAATGGAAGGGTCAGTTCCTGTGCCGGCCAGCAAACGGCCGTCATTTCAATAGGTGGAAACCAGGCATATTGCAACACCCAGTTTATGAGTCAAAGCGAAGCAATGTGGGGTCTACGAACCCCGATGCCCTCCGGAGTCTTAATGAACTGGAAAAGGGCGGCAGGAAATCCACTGGTCAGTCCTAAAAGGCTCTTTCGTCCTGCCCCAAAAGGGCTTTGGATTTTCCACTGCTGGAAATCTAAGTTTTTTGGCCAGGGAAAGGGGGGGATTAAGGGTCCCTCCGGCCAAGGGGTGAGGCTGGCAGGGATGCGAAATCCTGGTGGATGCAGGAACACAGCCAAGAATGTGTCTTTATGGGATCCATCAAGGGCCGGGTTGAATCCGGTGGGAAGGAATTACGGGGAGAAGGTTGAAAAATGATCTGGAAAGGGACCAGTTTTTTTTTCCTGGAGGGGAAGAAAGGATTGAAATTCTTTGCCCTTTTCCACATTTTTCTTTTAATTGGAGGAAAGTCTCATTGTGTTTCAATCAGGCCCTTCTGGTTTCAAGAATTCTGATTTTTTGGGAAAACCAGTGAGGACCAGTAAATGGCATCTTCCTCAAATCTATCCATCTATCATCTATCTGTCTATCTGTCATCTATCCATCCTTCCATCCATCATCTATCTATCCATCATCTATCCATTCATCCATCCATCCATCCATCCATCCATCCATCATCTATCCATCCATCCGTCATCTATCCATCCTTCCATCCATCATCTATCTATCTATCCATCATCTATCCATCCATCCATCCATTCATCCATCCATCATCTATCTATCCTTCCATCCATCATCTATCTATCTATCCATCATCTATCCTTCCATCCATCATCTATCTATCCATCCATCCATTCATCATCTATCCATCCTTCCATCCATCATCTATCCATCATCCATCCATCCATCCATCATCTATCCATCCATCATCTATCCATCCTTCCATCCATTATCCATCCATCCATCCTCCCATCCATCCATCCATCTATTCATCACCTATCTATCCATCCATCCAATCATCCTCCCTTCCCATCTATCCATCCATCCATCATCTATCTGTCTAACCATCATCTATCCATCCATCATCTATCCATCCATCCATCCATCCATCATCTATCCATCCTTCCATCCATCATCTATCCATCATCCATCCATCCATCATCTATCCATCCTTCCATCCATTATCCATCCATCCATCCTCCCATCCATCCATCCATCTATTCATCATCTATCTATCCATCCAATCATCCTCCCTTCCCATCCATCCATCCATCCATCCATCCATCATCTATCTAACCATCATCTATCCATTCATCATCTATCCATCCATCCATCCATCCATCCATCATCTATCCATCCATCCAATCATCCTCCCATCCATCCATCATCTGTCTAACCATCATCAATCCATCCATCATCTATCCATCCATCATCTATCCATCCATCCATCCATCCATCCATCATCTATCTGTCTAGCCATCATCTAGCTATCCATCATCTATCCATCCATTCATCATCTATCCATCCATCCATCAAAGAAATTTATGCTGGTAGTCCTCGAATTACCACCACAATTGAGTCCAAAATTTATATTGTTAAGCGAGACAGTTATTAAGCGAGTTTGGCCACCTTTCTTGCCACTGCTGTTAAGTGAATCCCTGCATTAGTTCAGTTAGTGATCTGGTTGTTAAGCGAATCTGGCTTCCCCATTGACTTTGCTTGTCAGAAGGGGATCAAGTGACATTGGGACACTGCGTGATAAATGCGAGTCAATTGCCAAGTGTCGGAACGTGACCCTGGGGATGCTGTAATGGTCGTAAGTGTAAACAACGGTCTTAATCCCTATTTTTACCTGCATTGTTGCTCCTAAAAACCACACTAGGTGAACCCAAGTCACAGACGAAGCAGAGACAGCAGCCGAAGGGCGACATGGCAACGCATAAACAGACAGCCAGAGAAGTCCCAAAATATCTTGAAAGAAAGGAATGGCCAACCACACCCGTTCAAAAACATATAGAAGTTTCCAATAATATGAGAGTTATGAGTCAGATGCCTCTTAGGGTAGTACTCTCTTCTTTTAAACTTCCTAAATGAGCCTCTGGAAGCACGAAAAAACATGTTTTCAAGGGCAAATCAAACTTATCTTAAAATAGTTGAACACCCAAATGAGGGCGTTTATATTCTATTTTATTCTATTCCTCTCGTACAGAAAGTCCTTGTCTTACGACCCACGTCAAGCACATGGCAGTAGCCCTTGCCTTCGGACCGTTCATTTAGTGACTATTTGAAGTTACAACGGCATTGGAAAAAGTGAGTTATAGCCATTTTTGCACTTATGACTGTTGTACCATCTCTCAGGTCACGTGATCAAAATTCAGCCGCTTGGCCATCGACTCCTATTTATGACGGTTGCAACATAACCGGGGTGTGTGCGTGTGTGTGTGTCATGTGAGGTTCTTTTTGGGACAAGACAAGCAACTTCGATGGGGAAGGCGGATTCACTTAACAACCGTGTGTGACTCACTTCACAACTGCAGGGTTTGCTTAACAGCTGCGGGAAGAAAGGGGGCAAAACGGGGCCCAACTCATGGAACAAATTGTCTCGCTTAGTGGCAGAAAAAACGTCGGGCTCCATTGTGGTCATAAGTCGAGGACTCCCTGTGGAGGGAAGGTGACTCAGACATGGGTGACTTGTGAGCAGGGGATTGCTGGTTCCGGAAAGGCCCTAACGGACGCACAGCGTGCTTTTGCGCAAGGGAGTTAACAGACACACAACGTGCATTTGCACAAGGGCGTAACGGACTCACAACCCGCAGTTGTGCAGGAGTTGCAAGTCCAGGAGAAGCCTGGATTTGTGCCACCCCATCCTGAGTTCAGAGATGGCTGAAATTTTCTGTGGTCCAGAAGGGGGTCGAATAAAAAGGATGCCACGTTTTTCTCACTGACTATAAAGTGAAGGTAACCCTGGAGGTGGGAAGCAAATGTTTGCAAACTTCTCCAAGTTTTCCAGCGGAGAAAAGGCAGGAAAAAGAGAATTTTCCTCGGGGGGGGGTGAGGTAGGGAGGAAGGTGGTGGTGGTGGGGGGTCTGCAGAAGCCTTGGGGATTATTAATTGGCTGTTTGGCCAAAAGGCAGAAACATCGTCTGATGATGCGAGGAAAAAAATACGTTTTTCTGGAGCTGGAGTTGCTCCCCGCAAAGGAGAAGTGCCTACATCAAGAGCTCAGCCTGTCCCTGGTCCTTGCCGGCTCCCCCCTCTGCCCGCCCCCCCAAGTTGAGAGCCAGGAATCTTGGGCCTGGGAGGAGGGGGACGGGAGGAGGGGTTTCCTAGGGGTCTCTGGCACATGGGTTTTGTGGTGCAGCACAATGCCAGAGTGCTGAGGTAGTTTCCTGGAGTTTGCTCCTTTTGGGTGTTTTAAATAATGTTTTTTGGTTAGGGGTTTTACCGAGGAGGTAAAAAGAAATACCAACTCTTGAGGATGGAGAGAGAAAGGGAGAGAGAGGGAGGAAGGAAAGAAGGAAGGAAGGAAGAAGAGAGAGGGTGGAAAGGAGAGACGGTGGGAGAAGGAAAAGAAAGGAAGAAGGGAGGGACGTAAAGAAGGAAAGGGAAGACAAAGAAGGAAAGAGGAAGAAGAGGGAGGGAGGAAAGGCGAGAAGGTGGGAGAAAGGAGAAAAAAAAACAGAAAAGGGAAGGGAAGGAGGAAGGAAGGAAAAGAGGGAGGGAAAACTAAGTTAGCAACGGAAGAGGGAGGGAAGGAAGGAAGGAAGGAAGGAAGGAAGGAAGGAAGGAAGGAAGGAAGGAAGGAAGGAAGGAAGGAAGAAAAAACAATAAAAAAAGAAAAAACAGATAGGAACTTTCCTTTTCTTCTCCAGGAAAAATAAATACAATTATAAAAGTATCTCACTCCGTGATTATTTAAAAAAAACACCTCCCTTTTCTCTGGGCTCCACGTTTTATTTTTGTGAGACTCTTAAAAACCACAAATCATAGATGCAATTCCCCCCCCCCCTTCAAAAAGTCTTGAAGATGTTTCCACGAATTTGCTTCCTCTGGGAGAAGAAATACATGTGCAAAAAATACATTTTTGTTTCTCTGAGTGCCTTTAGCTACAAATCAGTCAAGGCCAGTCCTCTCTGACTCCGTTTCTCACATTTGCAAGTCTGTCAATATTCAGACTTTTTTTTGGAATTTGCCTTTGGGGTTTGTGTTCATGGTTGTGTCGTTCTTCCCCCAAGAGATGGAATTTCCTTTTGCCTGGATTCTGCATGCTGGGAAACACACTCCCGATAGCCCTTGACTTACGACCATTCATTTAGTGAAAACGTCCCTTGCGATGTAAGTTTGCCATAGGAAACTGTTGTGAAGAGCCATAATTTCAGGTAATCCTCAACTTCCAACCTTTCATTTAATGACCGTTCAAACACTGAAAACGGGGACTTATGACTTGCTTTTTCACACTTACGACCGGTGCAGCGTCCCCCCATGGCCACGCGATCAGAATTCAGAGGCAACTGACTCTTATTTATGACGGTCCCAGCGTCCCAGCGTTAAGCAACCCCTCTTTTTCCGACCTTCTGACAAGCAGACTCAATGGGGGAGCCAGATTCCCTTAACGACCATGAGACTATCTTAACGGTGGCAGAGATTCGCTTAAAGATCTTATTCCTAATTGAACAACCGCACAGATTGACAACTGTGGCAAGAAAGGTCGTAAAACGGGGACAGAACTCGCTCAACGAAGGTCTCACTTAAGCAATGGCGATCTGGGGCTCAGTTGGGGTCGTAAGTCGAGGACTATTTTTATACAATGCCTAGGGAAGGAACATAGCATATTAATTTATCTAAAAACATCAGGCCTGTTAAAGCTTTCCTAGGCAGTCTATAGCAGGGGTCAACTTTAAGTTTGGAGGACTTCAACTCCCAGAATTCCCCAGCCAGCAAAGCTGGCTGGGGAATTCTGGGAGTTGAAGTCCTCCAAGCTTAAAGTGGCCAAGGTTGGACACTCCTGGTCTATAGTAAAACGCCAGCTTCTTCACACATTGCCAGTAACAAATATAACACACCACCATTGTCTTCACTTTGCATGTGATGTTCCCATGCAAAGACAGAGGGGTGGGGGAGAGGGAGGAGGGAGCTCTGAGTCAATTGACTTTTCGAATTCGTGGCGCATGACCAGGGCGGTGAATGACGGAATAGCACGGGACGGTAGAACGAAGGGTCTCTTTCTTTGAAGACTTACTTGGTTGTTATGGTGGTGGAGGAAGGGGGTTTCACCCTCCATCTGTAGAGGGAGGCACCCACCCTTTAATTCCCGCCTTCAGACATGCATCAGCATGAATGGCCAACCACGTCCACGTCAGATCAGCGGGCCATTTTTAGGTTTCGGGGTGATCCTTTCTCGGGGTTCAAAACATCCCTTCTCCCCTTCCTATGATGGCTCAAAATTAGCCCAGGTATATAGGAAGACTTCGACTTACGGCCCCGGATTTATGTCACTAAGCGAGACAGTGATTAAGTGAGTTTTGCCCCATTTGACCAGCTTTCTTGGCATGGTAGTTTCAGTGAATCGCTGCAGTTTGTAATGTTAGTCACAGGGTTGTTATGTGAACCTGGCTTTCCTATGGACTGGGCTTGTCAGAAGGTTGTAAAAGGGGATTACGCGACCCCACAAGGACATTGCAACCGTCATAAATATGAATCAGGTGCCAAGTGTCTGGATTTGGATCATGGGATTGCTCAAAGTCACCCAGCTGGCTTTCATGCTTAAGGCAGGACTAGAACTCACCGCCTCCTGGTGATTGGCCCAAAGTCACCCAGATGGCTTTTGTGCCTAAGGCGAGACTAGAACTCACCGCCTCCTGGTGATTGGCCCAAAGTCACCAGGTTTTTCTGTCTAAGGCTGGACTAGAACTCTCCATCTCCTAATTTCTACCTTGATGCCTTAACCACTAGATCAAACTGTCTCTCTCTTTTCCTTCTGTTCTCGTTTTAGTTACGTTTTTCTCACTATTAACTACCCATCCTAGATCACTTTTTGGAAAGGCCCAGCAGGATAACAAGAATATTAAAATAAGGAACAAATCGGACTTATGATTGCCTCGCTGGTCCCCCAAATTGAATCTCTGGGGCCGCTTCCCCGCTCCAGATGCGGAACCAGGATGCATCTGCTGCGTTTTAAAGCTGAACACAGAATAATAGAATAAAATAGAATAGAAGGAAAAAACTCTGCGTTGGCACCCAGGCCATCTGTGGGGGAGGCAGACACCTGTCCGTCTGCTTCAAAGTTTTCGTGGTGACGTACCAACAAAAGAAGCTAGAATTCTGGGTCACTGGAAAAAGTCGAGGGGTTAACTCTGCCTTCCTGCAGAAAGGAAATAACATCCGTGCTATTGTTCTGCGTGGGAAGACAGCAGCTTGTCAAGATCCCCAGAAATCCCTTTTCTCTTCTTTTCTTGTTTTTTGGCAATTGTCCCCCGCTGGGAAAAAATTGCTTGCGTTGCTCCATCGTTATCTACAATGGATGGATCTTCTTCACCCAAAGACATGCAGTCTGGTCTAGGAATCCATCTTCCTCCAAAGCTGGCAGGGGTCACCAACTCCCAAGGAAGGAATCCAACAGATTCGAAGGAAGCAGATTGGGTAAAAAAATAATTGAGCCACCTGGAGTAATACATAGGCCAGGAGGAGGAGGAGAGGAGGAGGAGGAGGAAGGATTGTGGGGCCCTGGCGGCTCTCTGAGGTTTGGGGTTTTCTTGCAGACATTTCAGGACCCAGTTAGGGAACATCATCAGTGCTGGAAGGGAGGGAGGTTTGTGGAAAGGGGTAGGGGGAGAGGGAGGAGGACGACTGTGGGGTTCTTGGTGGTCTCTTTCTTGGCAGATGTTTCATGATCCAACTAGGGAACACCATCAGTGGTAGAAAGGAATGGGATGTAGAGAGGAGGAGGTAGACGGGAAGAAGGAAGAATGGAAGGAAGGAATGAAGGAAAGAAGGGAGGGGAGGGAAAGGAAGGAGGGAGAGAAAAGGAGAAGATGAGGAGGAGGAAGAAGAACCCTCAAAAACATTCAAAATGGGAGAGCCACGGAAAGCTATTTATTTATATCTCACCATTGCTTGTATAAATAACTCAAGGCAGTGAATTTTTCGAACACGCCTTTTCCTCCCCTATATAACCCTGTGAGGTGGGCTGGGTTGAGAAGGAAGAAATGGCCCACAGAACTCACCGTCTCCTGATTTTTAACCTTGTGCCTTAACCACAAGCCCATCACTTTGAACTTTTGCGAGAATAGCACAATCCCCCTTTCCTCACTAGCCTGCCATATGCTTTGGGCAGAAGAGACATTAAAAACAAGGCCAGAAGAGGGACAAAAAGAGAAAAACTAAACTGTTTTAAAACTGAAAAATCGCTAGGAAAAATGGAAGCTTAGAAAGGGGGGGGGGGGAGGACTTGACGGTGGCCCCTCCCTTCTGCCCAGTCTCCCATACAGACAGTCCTTGATTTATGACCACAACTCAGCCCAAAATTTTCGTGGCTAAGCAAGACAACTGTTAAGTGAGTTTTGCCCCATTCTGTGACTTTTCTTGCCATAGGTAGCTAAGTATATCGCTGCAGTCGTTAAGTTAGTCACACGGTTGTTAAGCGAATCTGACTTTGCTTTGTCAGAAGGCTGCAAAAGGGATTCACATGACTCCGGGACTCTGCAACCATCATAAATACGAATCATTTTCCAACCGTCAGAATTTTGATCACTCAATTGTGGCGGCACTGAAATGGTCACAAGTGTGAAAATGATCATGCCATTTTTTTCAGTGTCGTTGCAAATGAACTGTTACAAGCCGAGGACTGGGATCACCTTGTAGTGCCCCATCCAAGTGCTACAATCACTCAATTCAGCAAAATAAACCAACAGAATTGGTGAACAAAGAACCATATGGAATGAATTCATCTGGAATGAATACACTAAATGAGAACATAAACCCAGATTTTGCCAGCTTTCACCGGTTAGGAAAATATTCAAGTTTTTTAAAAAATGCTGAAAGGGATTGCCATGGTCTCCCCAGTCTAACATCCCCTCCTGGGATCTCCTAGTGGTCTCCCCTCCCAATACTGCTCAGCCAAGTTGGGCTGGGAGCCACTATTTCTATTTTCGACATATGGTCGAGGAAGAGAAAAAGAAAGAATATTGAAAGAAGTGATGAAAGAATTGAGAGAAAAGATTCTTTTAAAACAGAAGTCTCTAAACTTGGCAAACTTTAAGACTTGTGGACTTCAACTCCCAGAATTCTCCAGCCAGCATAGGAGATGAAGTAAGTCCACAAGTCTTAAAAGTTGCCAAATTTGGAGACCTCTGTCTTAAATTTTCACAGAAAGGGAGAGAGACGCCATCTTGAGGTGCCTGAAAGAAATACAGGTAGTCCTCGACTTACGACCACAATTGAGCCCAAAATTTACGTTGCTAAAGCGAAACATTTGTTAAGAGAGTTTTGTCCCATTTTACAACCTTTCTTGTCACCGTAGTTAAGTGAATCACTGAAATTGTTAAGTTAGGAGCATGATTGTTAAGTGAATCTGGCTTCCCCATTGATGACCCTGCTTGTCAGATGCTGCAACTGTCATAAATACATGTCAGTTGCCAAGCGCCTGAATTTTGATCACATGACCCCTGGATGCTGCAATGGTCGTAAGTGTGAAAAAACGGTCATAAGTTACTTTTTTCAGTGCTGTTGTAACTTCAAACGGTCATTAAACGAACTCTTGTAAATCAAGGACTTTCTGTAGTTTATTGCCAATATCACAATTTTGTCCGAATTCTTGCACAGGGAGTCCTTGACTTCTGATTACAATTGAGCCTGGAATTTTGTTCGTAAGTCGTTGGGGTTGTAAGTTGAGGCACCACGTAACCGGATTCATTTTATAACCGCTTTTATGATGGTCATTAAGCGAGTCACGACAGTCATTAAGCAAATCACGTGCTCCTAAGATTGAATCCAGTTTATTTTAATGGGCATTTTGTTTGGAAAAGATAATTTTGACCATCTGGAAGCTTCAACTGTTCGTAAATGCCATCAAGATAGCAATCCTTCCTCAATCTATTGAAAAAAAAATAAAATACCACCAGTTTTTTTTGTTTAAATGCCCCAAAGGTGAATATAAACACCCATCTCTTTTTCTTAATCAGCAGACACATCCTTACATTGCATTATAATTACAGTTCCTTCACTGCTGCACTAATGCATAATTACATCATAATTTATCATCTGTATTTTAACATATATTTATAATAAAAAAAGTCATTAAAATTATTATATTGCATTTGCTTAAATGGAAAGAAGCATCTATCTTTCATCTTTAATTGGCTCACAGGTGCAAGATTTACAAATATTTATATTTATCATTTATATTTTTTTGCTTATATTTATTATAAAAATAATTTATAATTATCATAGAATAGTACATTAATGTAATTACATTACATTAGAAAAAAATGCTCCAGATGGAAGAAATCTCAATCTTTTACCCTTCATTGGTACACTTATATTTTATATTTTTGCTTATAATATTTATAATAAAAATAATTGATAATATTTAAAAGTTATGTTTTTTGCTTATAAATATTTGTAATAAAAATAACTGATATTTATTACTTGCAAGTATAATAATTACATGGCCTTTGCTAAAATGTCCTCAAGAGAAAAAAGTAAGTTCTATCTCCATTATTATCTTAATCACATTATTTATGGTTTATATTGTTTACAAAATTTATAATAAAAATAATTGATAATTGTCATACGCAACTACAATAATTACACTGCATTGGCTAAAATGCTCCAGGTCAGTAGAAACTCTGAACTTTTTCAAACCTTAATTGGCATATTTGGGGCTCATAAGATTTATAACAAAAATACTTTTATCATTACGCAAGTCAAATCTTCTTATGACTTTATAATTGCATCCCGAATTGGCTATCTGACAAACTCAGCCACTGAAATCTAACTCAGTTCCATACTCTTACACACACACACACACATACACACACACACACACATACACACACAACTACACACACTACACACCTACAAATCACAAAAGTTCACCGATCTGTGAGAACACTCAGAACGTCCAGGCAAAAGGGGTTAAAAATAATGTGCAGAAAGTACCAAATTAGGACTGAAAACTAAATACAAATCTCAAAAATACCATCAAAGCTGGCCTAGAAACATAACAGATCCCTGAGAAAAAAATAAAAGAAATTTGCAAACCCATTTTCTCTATTTTTGCACGCTTCCTCCAAGGAACTCCTTTTTTTTAAAAAAAAAAGTTATGTTCAAGGTTCCAACGTACGAACAAAAGGAGGTTTTGCAAGACATCTACGCAACTTGGAAAACGTTGGCTCAGAGGGAATTTTCAAGCGGCTGCAAAACTGCCAAAGAGGAGAAAAGGAGGGTCAGAAGGAGGGAAGGAAGGAAAAAACGGACATACTAGGAATTCTTCGGAGATCTGGAAAAGTTTTCCATCTCCTCCTCTCTGCATCTCTGCAGCGTCTTCTTCTTTGCAGCTATTTCTCCATTTTTTCCTTCCTGCTTTCCTGTCGTCTGCTGGGTCCTTCCTTCCACTCCCGCCCGGGATATGGAGATTTTGCACCGGGAATGAGATTTTCTTCCAAGGAAGGGGGATGGGTGGGTGAGATTGGGGCCCCCACTTCCCAAAAAAGGGGGGACAGAGAAGGGCAGAGGATGCATCACCTCGTTCGATCAGTTGCCACCACCGAGAGGGCCTTGGCTTTCTCCCTGTAACAGGGGACCTTCGACTGCAAGGCTCCCAGCAGAGCAGGGGGTTTCAAGCTGGACAACTCCGGGTGGACTTCAAGTCCCAGGCAACAGAAGTGGACTTCAGGGTCCAGAAATCACTAGGAGGAAGGAGTGGACTTCAAGTCCCAGAATTCCCCAGGCGGAAGGAGTGGATTTCAAGTCCCAGAATTCCCCCGGAGAAAGGAGTGGACTTCAAGTCCCAGAATTCCCCAGGAGGAAGGAGTGGACTTCAAGTCTCAGAATTCCCCAGGAGAAAGGAGTGGACTTCAAGTCCCAGAATTCCCCAGAAGAAAGGAATGGACTTCAAGTCCCAGAATTCCCCAGACAGCAGAAGTGGCTTCAGGGTCCAGAAATCACTAGGAGGAAGGAGTGGACTTCAAGTCCCAGAATTCCCCAGGTGGAAGGAGTGGATTTCAAGTCCCAGAATTCCCCCGGAGAAAGGAGTGGACTTCAAGTCCCAGAATTCCCCAGGAGGAAGGAGTGGACTTCAAGTCTCAGAATTCCCCAGGAGAAAGGAGTGGACTTCAAGTCCCAGAATTCCCCAGGTGGAAGGAGTGGATTTCAAGTCCCAGAATTCCCCCGGAGAAAGGAGTGGACTTCAAGTCCCAGAATTCCCCAGGAGGAAGGAGTGGACTTCAAGTCCCAGAATTCCCCAGGAGGAAGGAGTGGACTTCAAGTCCCAAAATTCCTCAGGCAGAAGGAATGGACTTCAAGTCCCAGAATTCCCCAGGAGAAAGGAGTGGACTTCAAGTCCCAGAATTCCTCAGGCAGAAGGAATGGACTTCAAGTCCCAGAATTCCCCAGGAGAAAGGAGTGGATTTCCCCAGGAGAAAGGAGTGGTCCCAGAATTCCTCAGGGAGAAGGAATGGACTTCAAGTCCCAGAATTCCCCAGGAGAAAGGAGTGGACTTCAAGTCCCAGAATTTCTTGGCGTCGGCTTTAACTCCTACAATCCCTCAGCAGGGACTTCAAGTCCCAGGACCCTCCAGGCAGCAGGAATGGACATCAACTCCGAGAATCCTCCAGCCAGCATTTCCAGGCTCCAACTCCCAGAATCCCCCAGCATCATATGTGGGATCCAATAACCAGAATTCCCCAATCAGTAGACTTCAACTACCTGTGCTGGCTGGAAAATTATTGGAGTTTTTTTTATTTATTACTCAAAATTAAGTAGATTTATATGCCTACTCAATTTACACACACAATTGCAGCCCAAGCATGCTGCCTGAGGATTCTGGGAATTGGAGCCCAGGCCCGCTGGTTGGGGGATTCTGGGTATTGGGAATCTACGCAAGCTGGGAATTTTGGGAATTGAAGTTCATACATCTTCAATATCCAAGTTTGAAAAACATTGCTGTAAAATGTGAGTTTTAGCTAGAAGGGATTTTAGGCATGCCCTCCCCCTGCCATGCCCTCCCTATAGGAAGACATAAAATCCGCCATTTTGAAAGGTGGAGTACTACAATTCCCATCACCTGGCTGTTTCAAAACCTACATGCTTTCGTTCTGCATCCCTGTTCAACTCAGAGTTAACAAAAGCGCACTTCAGAAGCATATAGCAATGCTCCAGAAAAGGACTTAAAATTATATTATTATAATTACAGACGTTCCTCGACTTACAACCACAATTAAGCCTAAATATTGGAGCTTGGCCATTACAGTCATAAATCAGGGCAGGCATCAAACACCAGAAAGATTCATCTGGCTGAAAAATACTTCCCTTGCAACAAGAGAGACCTGCCGAATTAAGCCATTATTAGCAAAAGCAGGATACAGAAAAATTGGAAGGAATCTTGGAGGTCATCTAGTCCAACCCCCTGCTCAAGCAACAGGCCTTATACAATTCCAGACAAACAGCTGCGCAAGTCTCCTCTAGAAAACCTGCAGCGATGGGAGCTTTGGGTGCTCCAACATTAAAGGTTTTTAAGAAGAGGTTAGATAATGTTTTGTGTAAAATGGAACAGGGGTTCCTGCCTGAGCAGTGGGTTGGACTGGATGACCTTTAAGGTTCCTTCCAACTCTGTTATTTGGAGGAGGAGGAGAAAGGAAGGAGAAGGAAGAGGAGGAAAAGAAGGAAAGAAGTAGGAAGGAAAGAGAAGGAGGAGGAGGAAGGGAGGAAGAAGCAAAGGAGGAGAAGGAGAAGAAGGAGGAAGAAGAAGAAGGAAGAGGAGGAGAAGAGGAAGACAAGAAGGAGGAGATTGGACATTAATTTGTCTGAAATGGGACAGGGTTTCCTGCTTGAGCAGTGGGTTGGACTGGATGACCTCCGAGGTCCCTTCCAACTCTCTTATTCTATTCCACTCCACCCACTGCTTCTAGCGGCCGAAGCAGCGTTCCATACCTTTCGCAGACAGGAAAAAAAATTAGGTGGCTCCCACGTGTGTGTGTTCGTCCCTTTGATTTCCCCTGTGACACAAACGGGGGGCTTGTGCTGCAGCACTCGAGCCAGCGGCTTCACCCCGACACGAAGAGAAAGGCAGGAAGAAGACCGATTCATGGTCATTTGAACGCTCCCCGCGTGGCCTCGCACCGCCAGGCACCACGGAGCATCAGCTCCCGTCCTCTTGACAAAGGGCTCCATTGTCGTATCTCAAAGACAATGTTGGGCAGTCGGAACCGCACTCCGCATTTCGGGATTCGACCTGGAGGGCTTCACTTCCCTCCCCCATTAAGAGACTGGGGTGTCCCCCGTGGGAATAAGACCCTTGAACGAAACAACCCATAATATGAATGTTGTGAGACTTCTGATTTCCCTCCCCAGAGATCCACCAAAACTTTTAGACTCTGGAAAAAGTGCATAGAAGAGCAACCAGGATGATGAGGGGACTGGAGGCTAAAACATACATTGAACGGTTGCAGGAACTGGGCCTGGCTAGTCTAGGGAAGAGAAGGACCAGGGGAAACAGGATAGCGGCCTTCCAGTATTTGGGGGGCTGCCCCAGGGAGGAGGAAGGGGTCAAGCTATTTTCTAAAGCGCCTGTAGGCCAGACAAGGAATAATGGATGGAAACTGAACAAGGAGAGATTCAACCTGGAAATAAGGAAAAACTTTCCGACAGTGAGAACAATCAACCAATGGAATAGAAGTTGTCCTCGGAAGTTGTGGGAGTTTTATCACTTGAGACTTTCAAGAAGAGATTGGACTGCCATCTGTCAGAAATGGTGTAGGGTCTCCCGCTTGGCCGGAGGGGTTGGACTAGATGACCTACAAGGTCCCTTCCCACTCTGTTAATCTGTTAAATCTGACCTTAAGCACAGGGATGGAATTGACAGCCGGGCGTTTTGAAAAGATGTAGGTTGGGTGCATGGACTCACAACTTCTGCACACAATTGCAGATTGTGTGCCTGTTACATCCTTTCTGGAACGAGCAATCCCTGCTCACAAGCAGGGCCAAGTCACCTCCGGCTTCGACAACAGTCGGCCCTCAACTTATGGCCACCAGTGAGCCGAAAAAATGATGTTGTTGAGCGAAACATTTGTTCAGTGAATTCTGCCCCGTTTTACGACCTTTCTTGTCACCATTGTTAAGTGAATCCCTGCAGTTGTTAAGTTAGTCGCATCCCCATTGATTTGGCTAGTCAGAGGGTCCCAAAAGGGGATCGCTTGCCCCCCCTCAAGGGACACCGCGACCGTCATAAATAGGAATCAGTTGCCAAGGGTCTGAATTTTGGTCTCGTGACCGTGGGAACACTGCAACAGTCGTAAGTGTGAGAAACAGTCTTAAGTCCTGTTTCTCAGTGCTGTTTTAACTTTGAATGGTCACTAAATAAGTTGGGGACAGACTGCAAAGGCAATTTCTAGGGGATACCACTGGTCCTTGACTTACCACCACAATTGGAACCGGAATTTCTGCAGCTACTTTGATGCCCAAATTTTTCAAACTTGACCCTTTGAAGATGGGTGGGGAGACTTCAACTCCCAGAATTCCTAGCAAAGGCCCTGCAGACCAGAGGATTCTGGGAGTTGAAGTCCAAACAGCTTGAGAGACAAAAATATAAGAGTTCCAGACCCTCCTCTGTGGTCTCAATTGAACCCCTGCTCGAAAGGCAGGATGTCCTCAATTTACGACAGTTCGTTTAGTAACCATTCAAAGCAGGGTGGATTTGATTTAAATCAAACTGATTTAATTCACGATTTAAGTCATGATTTAAATCACTAGTAGTCAGTAAGGCTTGATTTAAATCATAGTTTTCTACATAAAGACTAATTCTTGCTGGTATAACTTTAACATGCAAGTAGATGAAGATTTTTAGAATAATAACTTTTCATCTTAGTTTTTTTATCCCCAGTTTAATAGATTAATCATTCATATTTGGATAACTTTTCTGTTATACTTAGGAAGGAGAAAAATAATCATTACCTTAATAATAACAATTTAAAAGTAAACCAAGCATCTGTGATAATATCCTGTAGGCAGAGAAACTGCCCAATAATCTTACAAAAACCTCTGGAAGATTGTGAATGGATTAATGGAATTTATTTACCAAAAAAATTAAACATATACAGCCTTATTCTACATAATTAAAAAACTAATCTTTATTCCATGATGGAATAACCTTTCGATGTTAATATATTTTCCTCAAAAAGTGTTTTATTTAAAAAAATCTGATTTATATCAAAAAAATCCAATTTAATTTTTTTTATTTTTAAAAAAAAACCATTGATTTTTATCTACCCTGATTCAAAGTTACAACACTGAAAAAAAGTGACTTACGACCATTTTTCACACTTACGGCCATTGAAGCATCCCCATGGTCATGTGATCAAAAAGCAGACACTGGGCCACTGGCTCGTATTTACGACGGTCACAGTGTCCCACAGTCACGTGATCCCCCTTTGCGACCTTCTGACAGGCAAAGTCAATGGGGGAAGCCAGATTCACTTAACGACTGCGAGGATCCGTTTAATACAAAAGATCACACAACGCGGCAAAAACGCAACATCTGCCTCACTTAGCAATAGAAACGTTGGGCTCAATTGTAGTCATAAGTCGAGGACTTCGTGTATTCTGTCTGGGAGAGGAGGCATCGTTCCAATATTAAGAACAGCCAGCAGCATTACAATCTGGATTTGGGGCCCGATTCTCGTTCTCACAACGTTCCTAAGTGACAACACAGATTGCGAGTATGCACAAAAGCCACCGAGATAAGCCAGAATCCCAAACTCTCCAGATGTGGCTCTCCCCAGGGTGCACAGAGGCTCCAGCTGCTGCCCCCCCCCCCCCCCCCCCCCGCAATACGGTTCCTCTCTGGGGAATCTGCCATTCCACCTTTTCTCTTTTTCAACAGATTTTTGCACATTTTTACACAGAAAGGAAGAAAACACACAGAAAAGACATGGGTTTTTCTTAAATTGGGTTTCTCAATTACTTTCAGGGTAGACTTCAACTCCCAGAATTCCCCAGCTGGCAGCAATCAAATTCCCTTACAGGTAGTCCTCGACTTATGCCTGATCGTTTAATGACCGTTTCAAGTTACAACAGATACCCGAAAGCTACTTACAATTATTTCAGTGTATGCCGTTGTATATACAGGTAAATAACAATAAAGGTTATCTTACATTATCCAGATCTGGATGAACGCACACACAAAAACATACACATGTGCCTTTTGGGGCACTGGGCCAGTGGCTCAATTTTATGGCAGGTTATAGTATTCTTTTACAATGTTTTTTGCCAAGTTCCAGCCCTTTTTTTGGCAAAAACCGCCCGTAGGAATATATTGATTCACTTAACGTCCGCTGCTAAAATAGTCCAGTCATGTGGATGCCTTGACTCGTGATTTATGATAAATATTCTGGGCTCTGATAGGGTTGTAAGTTGAGGACTACTTGGGATCACAGGAGAAACATTATTTTACTAGTGCATGAAAGTCTCAACTTGCAAACCTGTTCAAAGTTACAACCACATTGAAAAAAGTGACTTATGACAGTTTTTCACACTTACGGCTGTTGCAGCATCCCCACGATCACGTGATCAAAATTCAGACGCTTGGCAACTGGCATGTACTTATGACTGTTGCAGCGTCCCAAGGTCACATGATCCCCTTTTGCAACCTTCTGCCAAGCAAAGTCAATGGGGAAGCCAGGTTCACTTAATAACCATGTGAGTAACTACAGTGATTCACTTTGCGACTGTGGCAAGAAAGGCAGTAAAATGGGGCAAAACTCACTTAACAAATGTCTCAGTTAGCAACAGAAATGATGGGCCCCATTGTGGTTGTAAGTCGATTAAGTAAACACAAGAGCAAAACTTGAAAAAACAACTATGGAAAATGTAAATAATTCCTCCGCGGTCTTGTCATGTGCTGCCCCCTGCTGGAAACAGGATGTAACTTTAGCACACATAGCTTATCTCAATTATTTTTAAACTAAATGTAATCTTTGCCTTATAATCATTCGTTTGGTGGGCGTTTAATATTACAACGGCACCGAAAAAAGTGACTTATGACCGTTTCTCACACTTACGACTATTGCTGTATCGCCGTGGTCATATAATCAAAATTCAGATGCTCGGCAACTGACTCATATTTATGACGGTTGCAGTGTCCCGGGGTTACGTGACTCTCTTTTGTGACCTTCTGACCAGCCAAGTCAACCGGGAAGGGGGGTTCGCTTAACAACCATGTGCCTAACTTGACAACTGCAGTGATTCACTTAATGATGATGTGAAAGGTCATAAAATGGGGCAAAACTCATTTAACAGCATAAATGCTTAGCAATGGACTGGATGACCTCAAGGGTTATTCTTCCAGATGTAGGATTTAGCTTCTGCATCAATCCAATTGCCATCTCCACCTAGGTCATTTTATGACACAAGAAATACAATATGTACATTACCAACCTATTCACATGCATTCTCCAAAGTACTGATAATCCTTGACCTACAACTATGTTTAATGTCGGTTTGAAGTTTCAACTGTCCTGAAAAAAGTGAATTATGACCGTTTGCTCACACTTACGACCGTTGCAGCCTCCCCGTGGTCACATGTCCAAAATTCAGCTGCTTCTCACCTGAACTCCCTTCATCCCAGCGGGTCGTGAGAACACAATACGGGGAAGGGATCCGTGTCTGGGACCGGCTTGGCTGCTCGCAAACGCGGCACTTTAGCGGAGGAAAGACATGTGATGACTCCAGAGAAGGCTGAGGACGGCCAGATTTTTCCTTCCCACCGGGGGCCGCTCACCTCTCGAGTCCTGTTGCCCCGTTCAGACGACGAGCGTGCTGGTTCGGGGCTGGAGCACAAGCCGGCCTCCTTTAAGCAGCGCCCCGTCTGCCAGAGCCACAGGACACCCGAGGCAGCGCCAGCTCGTTTTTCTTCCACTGGAGCCGGTTAGGAGAGCCCCTTGCGCGCTCAAGGGTGCACGTCTGAATGCAACCAGCCCTCCTCCCTCTGTCTCTCGGGTCGGCCAGGCAGTGACCACTCGCAGCAGATGCAGCCGATGCAAACCCTGCAAGCGCCGCGGCTCCCAGTGCGCAATTGCGCGCACATCCAGACCTTGGAAACGGGGCCTCTGGAGCCTAGAGACGGCGTGCAGACCCACCGGGGAAGAGGGGGCCAGCTTGGGACGACCCCTCGGAGATGAAGGGCCCGTCCCGGGACTGAAGAGCCACCTCTGCTGCCGATTGGAAAAGGATTTTTGCAACGCGCGAGTTCGAGATGGTGATGGGTGTTTTTGGAAAGCGGGCTTGGACTGAGCTCCGAAACTTTATCCCTCCCTCCCTCCTTTCTTCTCTACCTCCTCTCTTCCCTCCTTCTCTTTTTTGTTTCTTCCTTCCCTTTCTCCTTCCTTCCTTCTTTCTTTCCCTCTCTCCTTTCTTCTCTACCTCCTCTCTTCTCTCCTTTTTTGTTTCTTCCTTCCCTTTCTCCTTCCTTCCTTTCTTTCCCTCCCTCATTTTTCTTTTTCTTTCTTTCTCTCCCTCCTTCCCTCCCTTTTCTTTCTTTCCCTTCTTCCTTTTCTTTCCTTCCTTTTTTTGTTCCTTCCTTCTCTTTCTTTCCAGTTTCCTTTTCTTCTCTCCCCTCCCCCTCACCCTGAAAGTTTGCAAAGTTTTGCCCTTATAAAGCCTTGCCTGCTTAAAGCCACTTCAGGCCACATGTGCATCCATTTGCTCTCTCTCCTTCTCTCTCTTCCTCCTCTCTGAAATAAAGAAAAGGGGAAGGAAATCTTGAAAAATAGGATTTCTGCAAGAAAAGAAAAATAAATTTTTACAGGATTCCCAACATTATGAGGTTCCCAAGATTGCAATGAATTTAAAAGTTTTAAAGCAAAATTGTGCCGGGATTCAAAGCAATTAGAGAAACTTAAATTGCATTTATGCATGCATTTATTTAGGATAATGCAACTTGTATAAGAGCTGGGAACTTGCATTGGAAGCAAGAAAAATGTTGATTTTGGAATTAGCAACATGACACAATTCAACTGAAGAGGCTTTGCTATGCAGGTAGTCCTCGACTTACAACCATTTGTTTAGTGACCAAAGTTACAACAGCACTGGAAAAAAAAGGCACGGCAATTTTTCACATTTATGACCATTGTGGCATCTCCATGGTCACGTGATCAAATTTTGGATGCTTGGCAACTATGACGGTTGTAGTGTCCTTGGACCAGGTGATCCCCTTGTGTTACCTTCTGGAAATAATTTTAAATTTTAAAAGTAATTTTTAAAAAATGAAAAAAAATATTTTAAAAAAAAATAAAAAAAATTAAAAAAAATAAAAAAAAGAAATCAGAACTTTTAAATTAAAAAAATAATTTTTAAAAATTAAAAATATATTTTTTAAAAAAATTAACAGTAAAAACAATTTTTTAAAAATTGATATTTAATTTTAAGCATACTGGCTAGGGGTTTCTGGGTGTTGGAAGTCCACAATTTTTAAATCAGTTTTAAAATAAATTTTAAAAATACTTTTACTTAAAAATTTAAAAGTACTTTTAAAAAATGAAAAAGTAATTTTACATTTAAAAAAAATAAAAATAATTTAAAAATAAAAAAATATAAAACTATTTTTAAATTAAAAATAATTTTAGAAAACATTTCATTAAAAAATGAAAAAGTAATTTTACATTTGAAAAATAATTTAAAAATAAAAACAATTATAAAAAAACAAGACTTTTAAAATTAAAGATAATTTTTAAAAACATTTTTTTAAAAAAATTACAATAAAAATTAATAATTTAAAAAATGATATATAATTTTAAGCATGCTGTCTGGAGATTTCTGAGAGTTGGAAGTCCATCCAATCTTCCAGTGGAGAACACTGATGTAAAACTGACATTTTTCTGGTAGAGCACAATGCCTAATTTTTTATTAGCCCTTTCTAGCGTAATCTTGAAGGGTCACAGAAGACAAATTGCTGCTGATTTAAATTCCAATGGGGCATTTGGGAGATGGAGAGGCTGTCTGGTTTTCTGGGTGTATATGTGTGTGTGTATTTGTGTGTGCGTGTGTATTTTCAGCTGTGCATCATGAGGCCAGAATGCAGAATATTTGCCTACTGGCATGTAGGAGGCTGCCTCTCTTAATAACAGTGGAAATATTACTTAAGGGCACCGATGCAGAATTCATTTTAATGAGAATAGACAGCCTTTAAAAAAAAAAATCAAAACATTGCAAGATTTTGGAGGTCCCTTCCAACTCTGTTTATTCTGTATTTTATGTGTTCTCTGATCAACGATAGGATTAGAAAATCTACTGTGGACTGTTTTGAGGCCTACCAAAGGATCTTGACCTCAAAACTGGCTTGTTTTGTGTCTGGCTACCAAAAGAACCCGTTGCACAGCAGGCATAAATGAGGTTCTGGGGTGTGCAATCCAAAACAGGAGATAGATTTCTCTTTTAGAAAAGTGGGAAACTTCACCCAAAGTGGAATTTTAAAGCCTCTATAACACTTTGAATCCCCACCCTTCCGACGTCAAAACACCGAAAGAATCAGGCAAAATAGTCAGGCGCGAACATTTCCCCCTTTAATTGAAAGTGTCAAAGAAGGATTTCACAGGAGAAGCGAGCTAAAAAGGAATGTACGAGTATTTATACATTTGGGTAGATTTACGAGTGTTTTTCTCAAACAAGCACAATAATAATCACAACGAAACACATCAAGGAATGACTCCAAAGCTCGTTTGGATCGCCACCGCCAGGAGATTTCATGTTTTCTTCAATTCCTGCACTTTCTCGATCTCCTACGGGAAAGAGAACGGAGAGATTTAGCCTCTGGAATTCACAGAGCAGATCCAGACTCTAAATACGACACGGCAGAATTTAATTTGAATTTTACTAATTTATGTCGCTTGAACCTGTCAGTGGGGATGGAAAGATTCCCCTTGTTGCAAAATGCGAACTATAGGTAGTTCTTGATTTACAACCGTTCACTGAGTGACCAAAGTTATGACAGCACTGAAAAAAAAAGGGAGTTACGAGAATTTTTCACATTTACAACCATTGCAGCCATCCCTGTGGTCATGTGATCCAAATTCAGACGCTTGGCAACTGGCTCATTTACAACGGTCGCAATGTCCTGGGGTCACATGACTCCCTTTTGCGACCTGACAAGAAAAGCCAGCGAGGAAGCCCAGATTCGCTTAATAATCATGTCGCTAACTTAAAAACTGCAGTGATCCACTTGACAATTATGGAAAGAAAGGTCGTAAAATGGGGTAAAATTCACTTAACAACTCTTGCTTAGAAATTTTGGATTTAATTGCGGTTGTAAATCAAGGACTACGTGTATTAAACATATTTGTGCAAAATTGCAAAAAAAAAAAAACCCCAACCCAGAGGGAATGACCTGGATAGCTAAATTGGACATATAGTTATGAAACCACTATCGTATCCCCATAGAAATTTAGGTGCTCATTTCTCTTTTGTCTTGTTCTTACATGCACCAAGACAAATTCCTTGTGTGTCCAATCATACTTGGCCAATAAAGAATTCTATATATCAAATTAGTTCTATACCTGTGCTTCGCTATGAAATTATGTGATCGGGCTTAGTTTTTGGGGAGGAAAATAAGGAGGAGAAAAATTCTGCCTCTGCCTAGCAGCATCTATCGGGATTCATCTGGCTAGCATCCTGTCAGTGTGTGAGAGAATGGAGGGCTGTTTGGAAACTGAAAGAGTATTTGCTGTGTGAGCAAGGAGACAGCAAGGAGCCTGGGTGTGGCTTAGTACTAAGCTGCTTGCTGCTATGAAACTAAAACGCCTCTCCTTTGCTTCTGTTTTGCATTTGGAACAGATTTTTTTTCAGGTGGGGAGGGGAAGTAGAACGCCTTAGCATCAGTGTGTTAATAATAATAATATAGGAAATACGAATGGTCTGATAGTCATTTGGAAAAATCCTTTCTTAGTGAGCACCTAGAAGCCAAGAGGAACATACATGCCAAATTTCAAGTTTATAGGCTTTACGGTTCTGGAGATTTTGTGATGACGCATGAGCGGTATTTTGCTTTCATATATACAGGAGATAAATAATAATAGAATGCTTTATAGAATAGAATGCTTTATTGGCCAAGTGTGATTGGACACACAAGGAATTTTTCTTGGTGTAAATACTCTCAGTGTACATAAAGAAGGAACATTTGTTAAGAATCAAGAATCATAATGTACAACACTTAATGATAGTCATAGGGTACAATCAACATCAAATAATACTAGGAAACAGAGGATACAAGGAACAAAGTTATAGTCACAAGTGGGAGGGGATGGGTGATAAGGAGTGATGAGAAGATTAATAGTAATAGTAGTGCAGACTTTGTAATAGTTGAACAGTGTTGAGGGAATTATTTGTTTAGCAGAGTGATGGCTTTCGGGGAAAAACTGTCTTTGTGTCTAGTTGTTCTGGTGTGCAGTGCTCTATAGCGTCGTTTTGAGGGAAGGAGTTGAAACAGTTTATGTCCGGGATGTGAGGGGTGTGTAAATATTTTCACAGCCCTCTTTTTGACTTGTGCAGTATACAGGTCCTCGATTGAAGGCAGGTGGGTAGTAATTGTTTTTTCTGCAGTCCTAATTACTCTCTGGAGTCTGTGTCTGTCCTGTTGGGTTGCAGAGCCAAACCAGACAGTTATAGAGGTGCAGATGACAGACTCAATCATTCCTCTGTAGAACTGGATCAGCAGCTCCTTGGGCACTTTGAGCTTTCTCAAAAATTAATTTAATTAATTTAATTAGGTAATTAAAACCCAACCCAGCACCAGACAGGTCTTCCCATCCCAAACTGATCCTGTTTTCCTCCAAGCAGCCGTTTTTCTGGATGTTCCCAAGAAATGCAAGGTTTAATACAGCTATTCATGACCCGGTAAAATGGCTTGCGAATTGAACTTGTGAAAGTCCCAACGACTCACCTCGGTCAGAATGTTTTTCAGTTTCATGTAAGCTTCTTCCAAGTCATCATTGATGATGATCATATCAAAAAGGCCAGCCTCCTTGCCTAGCATAAACCAGAGATTAGAAAGGTTTTAGGCGCGCCCACAGCCCAGGTTCACACCTTGGAAGGGAAAACGATGAAATATAACCCAGAAATTACGGATCTTCATAAATAGGACATTTTTCTCATCATTTCTTGCTTTACAACCACAGCCCTGTGAGGTAGGTCAGACTAAAAAAAAGGGGGGCTACAGATAGTCCTCGACTTATGATCACAACTAAGCCAAAAAAAAAAGGTTTGTTGCTAAGCCAGACAGTTTTGCCTGTTTTATGATCTTCTCTTGTCACGGTTGTTAAGGGAATCACTGCAGTTATTAAAGTGAGTCACCCAGTTGTTAAATAAATCTGGCTTCTCCCCTGATTTTGCTTGTCAGAAGGTTGCAAAAGGAGATCACATGATCCCGGGGGACACTGCAACCATCATATAAATACGGGTCAGTGGCTACATATCCGAATTTGGATCACCTGACTATCAGGATGCTGCAACGAAATGGCCATAAGTCACTTTTTTCAGTGCAGTTGTATGGTCACTATATGAATGGTTGTAAGTCGAGGACTACCTTCACTGGGTCTTTTGATTGGCAGAGTTCGTAAACTTAAGATAAGCAGGGATTAACACCAGACAAACCTCATGCTGAATTGATCCTTCCTGGATTCGATCTCCCCTCCTTCCCTCCCCTCTTGTTCTTTCATTCCAGAAGGTCATCTCTGCTGATGCTTGGACCGAACCCCCTTCCTCCGCCTTGGGGACCAGGAGACAACCCCCCAAAGACAGCAAATTAACTCACTGAGTTCCATGTCAATGGCAGCCGCTTGCAGCCGCTTCTGTAAGCTGTCTTCCGTCTCAGTCTGTCTCTCCCTTAATCGTTTCTCCTTTGGGAAAACAAAGAAGCAAAATAGCATTTCAATTTCTGGGGGAAAAGTCTCACTGGTATCGATAGAAAGAAGTATGTGTAGCTCAGGGTTGAACTGTGGGGCCTTTGGGGGTCTCTGAGCTGGGTGGTTTTCTTGCAGATGTTTCATGATCCAACTAGGTAACATTATCAGTGCTAGAAGGAAGTAAATGGTCTAACCAAGGGACCATCAAGAATACTCCCACCAATAATGATAGGGCAAACCCCACTCCCTTCTAGCACTGATGATGTTCCCTAGTTGGGTCATGAAACATCTGCAAGAAAACAGCCCAGTTCAAAGAACAACAAAGAGTCACAGTCATAATTGTTGGCCTCTATAGAGAGAGAAGCTCTATACTCCACAAACCTCACTCCCTTGTAATATTGATGTTATCTAGTTGGGTCATGAAATGTCTGCAAGAAAACCACCAAGCTCAGGGAACACCAACGACTACACACACAAAGAGGAACCCAGATAAGCATGGATTAACACCAGACAAACACTTTTCAGAAAACAATACTCTCTTCAAGGAACTACCAAAGAGAAAATCTCTCCCACATCAACACAGGAAGGGCAAGCTATCATCTCTCTGTCTACTGATGGCTGATATGTCTTGAGTGCAAAACCTTCCAGAAATTCCCTAATGTTTTATGGATTTAGCTCAGTCTAGGATGCCCGGAGCATGTATTCATGAGACACAGGACTACTGAAGACTATTCTACCTGTATGTTGCAGAAGAACATAAGACAGGAAAGGTCTTCAAAGCACTTCTGAGTGCTTTAAGTCCTTCAAATGCTGCCTTACAAAGGAATAAGGTCCAGCAGAAGACCATTAGTGTGATTTCAAAGTCTGGATTTTGAGTTACTACCATAGATAATTGTGCAAAAACCAGCAACCCAGGTACATTAACTTCAACCATAACTGCAAACAACAGTAATCCAACCTCTCACCAATATCTCTATGGAGGAGACTTGAACAGATATGTAAATGGGATTCAGGTCTGTCTTCTTGATGTTCCTCACCCCTTGGAGATCAATATCTAGAATGCAGATCTGGTTCTGAGCTTGGACAGCCTGGATGGCGGCTTTGCTGTCCGGGAGAAGGAAGAGGAATGGTTACAGTTCTCTTTCTTAAAACGAGTTTATAAAATATCTCTGAAAAAAAACGAGCGCAAAGATTTTAAATTTCTATCTAAGTATCTAGCTAACAGAAGTGATGAGAAACAGGACAATAACTGAATAACAGAGTTGGAAGGGACCTTGGAGGTCTTCTAGTCCAACCCACTGCTTGAACAGGAGACCCCCATTCTGGATAAATGGCTATCCAATTTCTTCTTAAAAGCGTCCAGCGTTGGAGCACTCACAACCTTTGGAGGCAAATTGTTCCGTCAGGAAATTTCTCCTTAGTTCTAGGTTGCTTCTCTCCTTGATTCGTTTCCATCCATTATTCCTTGTCCTGCCTTCAGGTGCTCTGGAGAATAAGCTGACCTCCCTGTTCTTTCTATCAGCCCCTCAAATATTGGAAAAATGTCATCCCTAGCCCTTCTTTTCATTAAACTAGGCATACCCAATTCCTGTAACCTTCATATGTTTTAGCATCCAGCCCCCTAATTATCCTCTTGGTTGCTCTTCTCTGCACTCTTTTCAGAGTCTCAACCTCTTTTCTTACATTGTGGTGACCAACACTGGATGCAGAATTCCAACTGGGGTCTCACCGAGGCCTTATAAAGTGGTGTTAACTCTTCATGTGATCTCGATTCCATCCGTCTGTTCATGCAATCTACAATTGCATTGGGTTTTTTGGAAGTTGCATCACGCAGCTGGTTCCTATTCACTAGTACTCCAAGATCCCACTCACAGTTACTACTATTGAGCAAGGTACCTCTGCTATACCTGTACATTTGGTATATAAATACTTCGTATATCTAAGAACCTAGTCCTCATATTCACAAAGACAGACTTCACCGTTTTTTAAAAAGCAACATATCTCCTGATCCGTTTCAAAGAGGCTACCTGGTTCCGTAAATATTGCCCGAAAACTCTGCATGCTCCACAAATTCTCCTGCGTCAACCTCCTTCTGCATCTCTTCCCTGGTCACAAAGTGGTAATCTAGGGCGAGAAACAAACCAGGTTTTTCACAACTGCCTGCAAGCGTACATGCATGATTTGTTAGGAGACGTTGCTGGGTTCTTCGGCATTCTTTGAGATGGGATTGTGGTTCTCTTGTGCGTTCTCTCACATTCGAGAACAACTCACAAGGCACATAAAAAGTTTAAAATGCACAGGGACAATGATTTCTTATTTATGGGTTTAAATTAACCAACCCAAATTAAATAGGACTGAATGTAGGAAGATGGGAATTATATGCAATTTTAAGGAGGAGGTTGCAAGACAATAGGTTTCTTAATAAAGGAGATTGAAAGTTGTTTCTTTATATATCTTTTCTTTTTTAAAAAAAAAACCTGTATTATTTTTCACCGCTTTTCATTTTTTTCCTTTCCTTGTATGTTTTTGTGTTGATTTTTTACTTAAGCAAAAAGTTCTAATAAAAGTTAATAATACCTATTATGAATTATTAGTACACAATTATTTTTAATAATTCAATTATTAAACTTTTTCAAAAAACAAGAAGACTTAGGATTGGGAAAAACTGGAATTTGTAGTATTTCATGTTTATTTTTTTACGTCAGTAAAATTTTCTAATGAAAATATTAATAATATATTATTAGTTAATAATTATCCTTAATAATTCAATAATTAAACTATTTAAAAAATAAAAGAAGCCTCAGAATTGAGAACAATTAGAATTTGTAGTATTAGGTACTTATTTTTTCTTGAAGTAAAAATTTCTGATAAAAATCCATTTTCATTTTTTCTGATAAAAATAATTATTACTATTAATAAATCAACCATTAGAAAATCATTTTGTTAGGAGATGGGAAGCAGGTAAATTTAATAAATAAGCAAATAAATAACAATTTCTTTTAAAAAATTAAAGAAGCCTCAAAATTGGAAACAATTGGAACTTGAAAAGTATTCCATGTTTATTTTTTACTCAAGTGAAAATTCCTAAGTTATTTATTATTTATTTATAAAATTTTATTGGATCTTACCATAAGGTAACTCTGAGCAGACATAAAAATACATCTACGTTAAAACCAGAATAACTAATTAAATTAACTAATTAAACTTAACTATTTTAAATTCATTTTAAAAATTATTTTAAAGGAACCCCAAAAGAATCTTCAGAATTGGAAGACTTCCTCTGGAGAACTTCCCGCAACCTACCTCACAAGGCTGTTGTGAAGAAAATTAGGATTCATCTTGAACTTCTGGCCAAAGGTCAAAATTTAAAATTTAACAAAGAGGCAGCTACAGATAATCCTTAATTTACAACAATTCATTTCATATTTAAGGAGTCTCTGTGGCGGAGTGGTTAAGAGTGCAGTACTACAAGCTACTTCTGCTGCAGCCAACTGCCTACAATTTGGCAGATCGAATCTCACCAGGCTCCAGGTTGACTCAGCCTTCCGTCCTGAGGTGGATAAAATGAGGACCCAAATTGTTGGGGGCAAGAGGCCGACTCTAGAAACTGCTTAGAGAGGGCTGGAAAGTACTGTGAAGCGGTATGTAAGTCTAAGCGCTATTGCTATTTCTATTTAAAGTTACATCAGTCTTATGACCAGTGTTCATACTTACGACCATTGCCGCATCCTTTTGGTCACATGATCAAAATCCGGACGCTTGGCAACGGACTCGTATTTATGACGGTTGCAATGTCCCGGAATTACGTGTTCCCCTTTTGCGACCTTCTGTCAAGCAAACTCGATGGGGAAGACAGATTCACAGAACAAAACTAGTACTAATTTGTCAATTGCAGTGATTCACTTAGAAACGGTGGCAAGTAAGGTGATAAAAGGAGGCAAAACTCACTGAACAAATGTCTCACTTAGCAACAGAAATTGTGGGCCCCATTGGTGTTGTAAATTGAGGGCTGTCTGTATTTGTTACCCATGTTACTGGGAATTGTAATTTTTTGCTGCTGGGTTCCAGATTGAGAAAAATTCAATTTATATTTTGTTTTTTTTTCCATGGATATGATGATAAAATTCTTGTTTTTTACCTTTTCCGTTGACTTCCCCAGGTCGTGGTTGTCTTGTAGTATCTGAAAATAGGGGAAAAAATGAATAATTTTTGAGGAGAAACACTCTATAATGCTTAAGAGATGTTATGAAGCAGCTGCACCAATGCATTGGGTTTTTTTCTATTTCCATTGACTTAATCACATCTTCTCTTCACTTTTAAGTTAGGCCCTGATTCTATAATGGATACAGGTAATCCTCAACTTAGGACATAGTGGTTAAATGAATCGTGCGATCGTTAAACGAATCCGACTTCCCCTGCATTGATTTTGCTTGTTGGAAACAGACTGGGAAGGTCACAAATGGAAACCACGTGAACTCTGAGATGTTGCAACCGTTGTAAATATATGCTAGCCGCGTCCAAATTTTGATCACGTGACTGTGAGGAGGCTGCAACGGTCGTAAGTGTGAAAAGAGTCACAAGTCACTTTTTCCAGTGCCGTTGTAAGTTCAAACAGCCATTCAGTGAATCGTTGTAAGTTAAGGACTATGCCAAGACAAAAGAGGTTAGCAATGCAGGAAAAAGGATGCTATAGTCCCATGGTTGCAAATGTATGGCACACGTGCTACAGGTGGCACGCCCCAGCCAAACTTACCTGCACTGTGCATGCGCGCACCTCCCAGCTGATTTTCGGCCCGTTTGAGGCCCTTTTCACTCTCCAGGAGGTTGGAGGGAAGCCTCTGCAGCCTTTGCAGGCCGAAAAACGGGCCCGGTTCAGCACTTCCGGTATTTCTTTTGCTTTTTGAAGGTTTGCCATCACTGCTATGGTCCTTGACTTGCAATCGTTTGTTTACTACAGGGGTGTCAAACTCAAGGCCTGCAGGCCGGATCTGGCTCACGGGGTGCTTAGATCTGCCACCCTAGAAACAGTGAAGGACCGGCCCGTGGGGCTGCAGGCACCCCCCTCTGAGCTTCATTTTCACTGGCAGAGTGTTCAGGCCTCCATAGGGGCCCCCAACACGAGTGATGTCGAGCTGGCCAGGCCCCTGGCCACACCATCCCCGTCCCCCGAGGTCAAACACAAGCCTGATGCGACCCTCAATTAAATCGTGTTTGACACCCCTGGTTCACTAACTGTTCAAGGTTACAATGGCGCTGGAAAAAGTACCGCAATTTGGATTTAACTGTCGTAGCATTGCCATGGTCATGTGATCAAATTTCAGTGCTTGGCAACTGGCATGTACGTATGACAGTTGCAAAGCCTCTTGAGTCATGAACTCACCATTTGAGGCCTTCCCAGCCAGCTTCCCACCCACGGGGAAAACCATATTTACTTAACGACCATGTGATTCATTTAACGACTGCAGTGATTCGCTTAACAACCTTGGTAAAAAGAAAAGGACACAAAATGGGGCTCGACTCACAAAAACACCGTCTCGCTTCTGGTCCCAGTTGTGGTCATTAAGGCGAGGACTTCCTGCATTAGTGTCAAAAGCAAGGGAGAAAAATGAAACATTATGCGTAGTCCTCGACCTTCAACAGTTCATTTAGTGACTGTTCAAAGTTACAGCGGCATTGAAAAAAGTGACTGATGATCGCTTTTCACACTTAATGACCGTTGCAGCATCCCCGTGATCAAAATTCAGATGCTTGGCAACTGATTCATACTTATGACGGTCGCAGTGTCCTGGGGTCACGATTCCCTTTTGCGACCTTCTGACAAGCCAAGTCAATGGGGAAGCCAGATTCACTTAACAACCATTGATTAACTTAACAACTGCAGGGATCCACTTAATTGCGGCAAGAAATGTTGTAAAATGGGGCAGAACTCACTTAATAAATGTTTCACGTAGCAACAGAAATTTTGCAGCTCAATTTTGGTCGTAAGTTGAGGACTACCTATACAGAGCTGCGTAAAGGAATAAAAATGTAACTGAAGTTAGGATGATCCAAGGGGAGTCTGAATGTGTGAATGTAGCTGCCTGGATTTTTAACTGGAATGGTTGCGTGTGTCAGCCAGCCAACCCTTATGCACACTTCCCTTCGCACACTGTCGGTGCAGACAAGGGCACACTCACGGGAGACACTGAAGCCAAAGATGTTGTCATAATCTTTGAGAAGTTTCTTCAATAAAGTGCTTTTTCCCGCACCGGAAGGACCACTCAACACCACTGGCCTTGGTCCTTTCATGACTGGAGAAAGAGAAGAGAGGAAAATGGTTTATAAAGTGAGAAGAGTTGTTTAAAAACCTAGGAAAAGAGAGCCAGTTTGATCTAGTGGTTAAGACGCTAGGTTAAAATGTAGATGGTGGTGAATTCTAGTCCTGCTTTAGGCATAAAAGTTGGGTGGGCGACTTTGGGTCAATCATCAGGAGATAATGAATTCTAGTCCCGCCTTAGGCATGAAAGCAACTGGATTACCTTGAGCCAATCACCAGGAGACGGTGAGTTCTAGTTCCATCTTAGGCATGAAAGCTGGGTGACTTTGGGCCAATCACCAGGTATTGGTGAATTATAGTTCCACCTTAGGCATGAAAGCCAGCTGGGTGACTTTGGGCCAATCACCAGGAGACGGTGAGTTCTATTCCATCTTAGGCATGAAAGCTGGGTGACTTTGGGCCAATCACCAGGTATTGGTGAATTATAGTTCCACCTTAGGCATGAAAGCTGACTGCATGACTTTGGGCCAATCACCAGGAGGCGGTGAGTTCTAGTCCCATTTCCGGCATGAAAGCCAGCTGGATGACTGGGCCATTCCCTCTCTCTCTCAGCCCAACCTACCTCACATGATTGTTGTGGTGGGGAAAATAGGAGGATGAAAGTGTGTTGGTTATGTTCATTACCTTATTTGTAAACAAAAAAAAGCAGGAAATAAATAAATACAATATTAAAAAGTTAAAATAAGACTGATTGAGAGCAGGCACCACCTGGAGAGTTGGAGCAGAGCAGCTATGTTCTATGCGGCTCCTTGCCAAGCAAAGGAGTAAATATCTCTAACAACATACTGCCTGATTTATTAGCAGCCCTGACCTCTCTTCCTTTAGTGGAAACAATCCGCTTTGGCTATTGCATATGTATGGATTCTGCCCATGAAACGCTGACCTTTGGGCTGGATGATGACTGTGACCTGGCTCTCAGAACCTTGGATTGTTTTTGGAATATTTTTCTGCACATTCCTATTAAAAAGCTAACCATTCAGGCAAGTGACTGTCAGAGACTCTGCTTGGGTTGGTATGCATTGGCTGTTGTTATCTCTGTGACCTTAAGTAAACTGTGAACTTCTGTAGCAACTGTGTGAGTCAGTATTTGAAAGAATGAAAAGATGACCTTTGAAACGGGGTGGAGAAACACCAGGTAAAGAGGAAGTTGTAAGGAGCAAATGCAAAATTACACCACCTTGATTCTGCAGAGAGAAATGTTTTTAGGAACATCTGCAGCAGGAGAGAGTAACGTTATGTCCACTCTTGAGGATCTCTTGATATATATGATATATATATGGTATTTAGCTTTCTTCAGGTATTTTCCCACGTCATTATAGTTGTGCTTTTAAAGTTGCAGCGACATTTCGGCAGAATCTCATCTGCCATCATCAGGCTTGTGTATTGGGTTCGTCTGTGAGTCAGGCTTTCACAGCCATTTCTGTTTTAAATTTGGTGCTAGCCTATTGCTGTGTTAGAATGGTTTTTTCTTCATCCTGATTGGTTGGGAGTCTTGGTCTGTGTTTATTGGTCTTGGAGTTTGCTGTGTTCTGCTTGATTGGTGTTTCTAATATCTTCTGTCTGTTTTGTAGCGTTTTTTTGTCTTGATTGGCTGGCAACATTGTGTTTCCTGTGTTGGAGGCTTTTAGTGCGGCCATTTACCCAAAGCCAAGATGCACTAAAAGCCTCCAATACAGGAAACACAATGTTGCCAGCCAATCAAGACAAAAAAAAATGCTACAAAACAGACAGAAGATATTAGAAACACCAATCAAGCAGAACACAGCAAACTCCAAGACCAATAAACACAGACCAAGACTCCCAACCAATCAGGATGAAGAAAAAACCATTCTAACATAGCACGAGGCTAGCACCAAATTGAAAACAGAAACGGCTGTGAAAGCCTGACATACAGATGAACCCAATACACGAACCTGATGATGGCAGAGGAGATTCTGCTGAAACGTCGCTACAACTTTAAAAGCACAACTATAATGACGTGGGAAAATACCCGAACAAAGCTGAATACCATACATATAAATACCCGCGAATTAATTGTGATGTTCTCCTCACAAAGTGTGTGGTCCTTCAACACCCAAGTATAACTTTTCCATTCATCCCATGCCATCTACAGCTAATCCTTGACTTATAACCATTCGTTTAGAGACATACGAACACTGAAAAAGTGATATGATAGTTTTGCACTTACGACCATTGCAGCCTCCCCGTGGTCACATGATCAAAATTCAGAAGCTTGGCAACTGACTCATATTTATGACGGTTGCAGTGTCCCGGTGTCACGCGACCCACTTTTGCGACGTTCTCACAAACAAAGTCAGTGGGGAAGCCAGATTCGCTTAACAACCGTGACTAACTTAACTTTTGAAGTGATTCACTTAATGACAGCAGAAAAGATTGTAAAATGGGTCAAAACTCCCTTAATAAGGGTTTGGCTTAGAAATGGAAAATTGGGACTCCATTTTGGTTGTAAGTCAAGGACTAGCTGCATTTGTTGTTACCGGGAGAACCCAATAGTAGAGAAGCAGAGGAAGCAATTATGTATTTTTTTGCTAAAACAATTTCCACTCTTGAACTCTTACCTATCTTTTGATAAAGGCTACCGGATGTGGCCATGTTCATTTAAAACTAGTCACTTTGTGCAAAAATCTATATTATTTCCCCCAGTAAGCTTTCTCAATGCTTGGAAGCAGCAACCCATAATATGAATGTTCTGAGATATTTTCCCCCAGTGAGTTAAAACCTCTGGACTCTGGGAACAGTGCAGGGAAGAAGAACAAAGATAATTAGGGAACTGGAGGCTCAAACATTCGATGAACGGTTGCAGGAACTGGGCTTGGCTAGTCTAGTGAAGAGAAGGACCAGGGGAGACAGGAGAGCAGCTGTTATAAGTAAAATTTGGTTATTATACTTGAGAATATACAGAACCAAACTGCAGTCATTTTGTGTCCGCAATCTGAACTTTTAAAAGATCAGAACAGTTGGGAAATGTGTTTTTGTGAGACAAATATGTTAGATTACGAAAGTATGTTCTTAGCCTAAGTTGGAATTTTGTTCTAAGGGCACTCTGACATTATATAGTCACATTAATCAAAATTAATGATTATATTATAGCCCTCTGATAATTGCATAACCGGACATCTGGAGATAAATCCGAGAAAAGGATGTTGGTAATTATCCAATGTCAAGTGAGGAAATTTCCACAACTTTTCTATGGGATTCTATGTATTTTTGTAATCAAAAAACAAGATGTGTTATGTAACTGTTTATATAACTATATTTGGGTATAAATATGTGGTCTTTCTGGGAAAAGGCGCTTCCTTTTCCTCATACTATGTTTGGTATGTATTAAAAGGTGATCGATACTGGAGTATCTTAAATAAAGCCAGTTACGTATTTCAGCATATCAAGTCTGTTCTTTTTATTTCTGCTCTTACGTATAACAGCAGCCTTCCAATATTTGAGGGGCTGCCACAGAGAGGAAAGGGGGGTCAAGCTATTATCTAAAGCAGGGGTCTCCAACCCTGGTAACTTTAAGACTTGTGGACCAATTCCCAGAATTCCTCAGCCAGCTTTGCTGGCTGAGGAATTCTGGGAATTGAAGTCCACAAGTCTTAAAGTTGCCAAGGTTGGAGACCCCTGATCTAAAAAACCTGAAGGCAACACAAAAACCAATGGATGGAAACTAATAACAGGTAGTCCTTGTCTTTCATTTCGTGTCCATTCAAAATTATAACAGTACTGGAAAAAGTTGACTTATGACCATTTTTCACAAGTTACAACCTTTGCAGCATCCCCCATGATCATGTCATCAAAGTTCAGACATTTGGCAAGTGTTTCATACTTATGACCCTTGCAGCATCCCGCGGTCATGTGATCAATTTTTTTGGGGTGACCTTTTGACAAGCAAAATCAATGGGGAAGCCCCTTAACAACCGTGTTAGCTAACGTATTGACTGCAGTGATTAACTTAACAGCTGTAGTAAGGAAGGTTGTAAAATGGAGCAAAACTCACTTAGCAAATGTCTCACCAACAGAAATTTCGGGCTCAATTGTGGTTGTAAGTCAAGGACTGCCTGCAAAGGAGAGAAGCAGCCTAGAACTAAGGAGGAATTTCCTGACCGTGAGAACCAGTGGAATTTCTTGCCTCGAGAAGTTGTGGATGCTCCAATACTGGAAGTTTTTAAGAAGAGATTGGACAGTCATTTGTCTGGAATGGTATAGAATTTCCTGCCTGAGCTGGAGATCTTAAACTCCAAGCCCCTTTTCTATCTAGAATACAGCATCCAATTTTGGTCACCACACTATAAAAAAAAATGTTGAGACTCTAGAAAAAATATAGAGAAGAGCAACGAGGATGATTAGGGGACTGGAGGCTGAAACATAGGAAGAACAGTTTCAGGAACTGGGCTTGACTAGTCTAGGGAAGAGAAGGACCAGGGGAGACAGGATAGCAGTCCCAATATTTGAGGGGCTGCTATAGAGAGGAGAAAGGGGTCCAGCTATTCTCCAAGGCACCTGAAGGCCAGACAAGGAACAATGGATGGAAACTGAACAAGGAGAGATTCAACCTGGAAATAAGGAGAAACTTACTGACAGTGAGAACAATCAACCCATGGAACAGAAGTTGCTCTCGGAAGTTGTGGGAGCTTCATCACTGGAGGCTTTCAAGAAAAGACTGGACTGCCCTCTGTTAGAAATGGTGCAGGGTCTCCTGCTTGGGTAGGGGGTTGGACTAGATGCCCTACAAGGTCCCTTCCAAGTCCGTTAATCTGAAATCTGGCTTCCTGGATTTGCTCCATTTATATAACTGCCCAGATTTTTGATGTTTATTTCTTTTGAGGTTTCTACCGTGGCCTCTTCCGCCAGAAGGGATGAATAATGTCTCATACAATTAACGCATTAATGCGGAGTTCATACTTCTTGCCGCCCACCCAGAATAAAACAAGCAATCTCCTTCGGGAACACACAGCAATGAAGCGGTTTTTGAAAATTAAAATAGAAGAGGGTTGCCACTAAGCCAAGGGGGAAAAAAACATCATTGTTAAGATCAGTACCGATGGCCGGTTTCTCGCAGTCCTGCACAGCTTACCTTTTAGAGGACTTTTTAAAATTCAGTACTGTAACGAAATCCTGCTTTTTCTTACGTTTCCAAGAAAGGAAACGGATGGCTCCGGATTGTGTTGGGAGGAGAAGGCAGCGCAGAGGGAATAACAGCCTGGTTGAGTGTCTAAAGCCTTAATTACCTTGGGACAGTCTCAATCCCTAATCATCTTTCGTGGTTTCCAGCAGACACTTTGGCTCCTGATATTTAATGGCTTAAAGACTGCGTGAGCTTAGCTTTGGAGGAGGTAAACTCTGCCTTTCGACAGAAGGCGTTTTAAGAAACGATGAGTGGTCTTGTCAGCCTCGTTTAATTTATATATCCATCATTTATTTAATATATCCATCCGGAGGAACAACTGCTAATCTTGAACGGTCCCCAAAAAAGGCAACTGGGAAGAATCCTGATTAACACTGGCAGGAAAGACTCCCCAGAAAGCCCAAGGCTGTTAATTTTAGAATGGGGAATTTAATTTAAAAAAAACCTCTTCCATAGGTGGTACTGGAAACTAGATTTACGACCACAACTGAGCCCAAACTTTCTGTTGCTAAGTGAGGCAATCCTTAAGTGAGTTTTGCCCCAGTTTAAGAACTCTTCTTGCCATTGTTGTTAAGTGAATCACTGCAGTTGTTAAGTTAGTCACACAATGCACACTGGTGGTGCAGCTGATTAAAATGCAGCCGTCAGCCGCAGGAAGGCCATGGGTTCGAAAGCAAATGTCCTCAGGGATATTTGCAGAAGGAAGGAATAAAATCCACTCTATGGGTCAGGAGTCTCTAACCTTGGCAACTTTAAGCCTGGAGGACTTAAAGTTCTGGGAGAATTCCCCAGGGGAATTCTGGGAGTTGAAGTCCTCCAGGCTTAAGGTTGCCATGGTTGGAGATCCCTGTTATGGATGACTATATCTGATGAGGTTGGCTTTCATTAAGCATATCCTCACAAGCAAGGAAAACTCAGTGGGAGAAGAACATTAGGCTCCCAAAGAAAAGATGATTACGAAGTCTAAAAAAGAACCCCTTTCCCAATTAAGCGCGGCTAATCTGATTTCCTATTTATAGCCTGCTTTAATCTAAAACCGCTTTTACAATGGCTGATCCAAGGACAGCAAAAAAGAAAAAGAAAAACAAGAGGTGTATAAGTCATTAAACTAAGATCAAAGAGAGCAGAAAGGAATAATTAGGGAGCCAAATTTGCAAACCACAACGCAGAAATTTGCTGTTCCTTGTACCTACCAGGCCTTGGTACAAAATGAAGAGCAAAGCAGAAATTGGAAAAAAAAGAATGCAGTTCAAACTGTTTGGTCTAGTGGTTAGGGTTATGTGCTTAAGAGCTGGTTTGGACCAGAGGTTAAGACACCAGGCTAGAAAATGGGAGACTGGGAGTTCTAGTCCCGCCTGAGGCAAGGAAGCCAACTCAGTGACTTTGGGCCAATCACCAGGAGATTAGGAGTTCTAGTCCCATTTTAGGAATGAAACCCGGCTAGGTGATTTTGAGCCAATCCCTTTCTCTCAGTCCATCCTGCCTCACAGAGTTGTTGTTCTAGGTAAAATAAGAGGTAGAAGGTATATTGATTATGTTCACCACTTTAGAGGTATTTGTGAAAATAATAAAGGCACAACACAGAAGAAAAATAAAATATAAAATCATTAAACTGATACATCCTGGAAGGAGGGTGGGAGAAAGGAAGGAAGGTAAGAGAGAGAGGAAGGAAAGGAAGAAGAAAGAAAAGAAAGAAAGAAAGAAAGAAAGAAAGAAAGAAAGAAAGAAAGAAAGAAAGAAAGAAAGAAAGAAAGAAAGAAAGAAAGAAGGAAGATAAGAGAGAGAAGAAGAAAAGGAGGGAGCGAGGGAGAAAGGAAGGAAGGAAAAATGAGATCAGTGCCTAATGTCTCACTTTTGATCACATGACCAGAGGGATGCTGCAACCGACATAAGTGTGAAAAACAATCATTGGTCTCTTTTTTCAGGGCCACTGTCACTTTGAATTGTCACTAAATAAACTGTTGTAAGTTTAGGATTACCTGTATTTTAATCTGTTAATTTACACCGTGTTTTGTTTCTTGCAGCTTGCTTGTCCTGGTGTGCTTATCCTGGGTTGATTTTATCTCATTTATTCTGTTGAAAGAAGCTGGGAGTCAATTATGCTTTGATGGGACAGAAGTTCACCAAAGGAATAGGTAAATTAAATAAATTACTGAGAAATTCACCTTGGCTTTCAGAGGCTGTTCGTGCATTATAAGCCATGCATAAAATTCACTAATAGGGAGCAGCACACAGCACACATGTGTTTCCCAGCGAAAGCAGCAATAATTAGATTTTCCTGCTTCAGTTGCTTGTCATCCTGTAAATAAGTGGTCAGCTCCAGCATAGATTTAATAATTGCCAAAAGGACATATAAGACACTTCATTGTATTTAATCTGACATCTGCCCTTAGCTTCTAAACTTCCATTCATCTCTCTGAAAATAAGTTTTTTAGATTAAAAAAAACATCATCATAATCCTAAATATTCATCAGAACTTATTTCAGAATATTGAAAAAAGAAGATTTTTAATATATCTGTTTTTCACCATCCTTTTTGGATTCTAGGAACTGATTATCATTCAAATCACACTCCAATTTTAGAGTGGAAAATTCATTGAGTTAAAAGATTCCAAGTAACTGACAAAATTGACATTTCAAGCCCTGAGAATTTATATACGTGGTCGACTTACAACCACAACCAAGCCCAACATTTCTGTTAAGTGAGACATTTGTTATATGAGTTTTGTCCCATTTTACAACATTTCTTGCCCTATTTGTTAAGTGAATCATTGCACTTGTTGAGATAGTTATACTGTTGTTAGGTGAATCTGGCTTCCCCATTGAATTTGCTGGTCAGAAGGTTGCAGAAGGGGATCACTTGACCCCCAGAGACACTGCAACCATCATAAATATGAGTCAGTTGCAAAGCTGATTGAATTTTGATCATGTGACCACAGGGAGGCTGCAGTGGTCGTAAGTGTGAAAAATGATCATGTCAGTTTTTTCACTGCTGTTGTAACTTCAAATGGTCGCTAAATGAACTGTTATAACAGATAACAGATAATCAGAGGTGGAAGGGACCTTGTAGGTCATCTAGTCCAACCCCCCCGCCCAAGCAGGAAACCCTACACCATTTCTGACAAATGGCAGCCCAATCTCTTCCTGAAAAAGTTTCAAGTGATGAAGCTCCCACAACTTCCGAAGGCAAACTGTTCCAATAGTTGATTGTTCTCACTGACAGACAGTTTCTCCTCATTTCCAGGTTGAATCTCTCCTTGTTCAGTTTCCATCCATTATTCCTTCTCTGGCCTTTGGGTGCCTTGGACAATAGCTTGACCACTTCCTCCTCTCTGTGGCAGCCCCTCAAATACTGGAAGATGCTCTCATGTCTCCCCTGGTCCTTCTCTTCACTAAACTAGCCAGGCCCAGTTCCTGTAACCGTTCTCCATAGGTTTTAGTCTCCAGTCCCCTAATCATCCTGGTTGCTCTTCTCTGCACTTTTTCTAGAGTCTCAACATCGTTTTTATAATGTGGTGACCAAACCTGGATGCAGTATTCTAGGTGTGGTCTTACTAAGGCTTTATAGGGTGGTATTAGTACCACTCTATGGAGTGGTATTAATTGTAAGTAGAGGACTACCTGTACTCCCATCCTACTTGCAGAGATAAGCTGAAAACAGAATTATAGCAGTATTTTTTAAAATTGATATGGTAGCTCAGTGAGCCTCAAAATTTTAATGTTACCCACTCTACCCTAGTCAGCTATGTGTTACTTGGGCAGCTATATAAATTTGTGATAGAAGAGATAGAAGGTTGAACTGTGGGGTATTTGATACACTCTGATAGTTGATCGTTTTTTCCCCAGACATTTTATGACCCAACCAGTTAACATCATCAGTTGAAGGAGGTGGAAGTGCAGATGAAGGAGGACTGGGGGGTCCTTGGTGGTCTCTGAGCTTGGTGGTTTTCTTGTAAACATTTCAGCTAGGTAACATCATCAGTGCTAAAGGAGAGGTGGGATAATCTCATAGCACTGATGCCATTACCTAGTTTGGTAATAAAAAGTCTGCAATGAACAAACCAAGCTCAGAGAGCACAAAGGACCCCACATATAAATGTGTTAATAAATAAAAATAAAATAACATTGAGAATGCAGCAAAGGAAATGATTCTGGCTGGTAATGAGATTTTATTTATAAAGTGAGAAGAGCTGGCTACATTCAAGGTAATAGTCAGTAGATTATTTAAAAAAAAACCCAGAAATTAGGGGATCTGGATTATGGCCCAGGATCCAACAACTGATACCTGGAGGTGATGGGAACTATGGTATAACCTAAAAAATTGGATGTGAGTCACTAAACAACTGCCTTGGCTTAGCAACAGAAATTTTGGGCACATTTGTGGCCATAAGTCGAGTACTTGCAGAGAAAACTGGCCCTTCTTTGGTCAGCTGTTAGAAATGCTGGAGGGGACCCTGGACTTAGCTGGGGTCAGGCTAGATGACCTCTACAGACCCTTCCAATTTTTAGATGTTCTTACCGAATCTTAAGAGGGGGAAAAAAACTCTTCTCTACTTCAGTCACTGTGTCCATCATGGTCTCTGGACCAGTGGTCTCCAACCTTGGCAACTTTAAGCCTTGTGGACTTCAACTCCCAGCTGGCTGAGGAATTCTGGGAATTGAAGTCCACAAGTCTTAAAGTTGCCAAGGTTGGAGACCACTGCTCTGGACAACTTTGAAATGCTTTGATTTGGATTCATCCATGGAATAGGGGTTGTGCTGCTTGACCTCAGAGGTACCCCAATGGCTCCTTTAAATAGGCATTCTTTCAGTTAATGCATTGGTCATTCTGTGCATCCACACACAAAAAAGCGCCACCTCCCCACGTGCGCCGGGAGGACTACGCGGCCCATTATTCCCGGCCAGCTAAATGCCTTGGGAGAAAGCAAAGGGAAGGCTCGCAGAGCGCCATAACAGTAGTGGAACCAATGCGAAGTAGTGCGGGATCCGGGGGGGGCACATTTCCGCAGCACGCCGCAAAGTCGAAATGGGGCGTGGGGGATCCCCGAAGCTGTTGCACTCACCCGAAACTGCAGCGCACAAGAAGTGCCGCCACCGCATGAGGAGTCAAACCGGAGCCACGTCTGGGAAGGATGACTCAGAGAGACGGGGCGGGCCATGACCGGGCTCCGCCGCCCCAGTCAAGCTCCGCCTCGTATCCGGGAGCACTGTACGTTCCGGCAGCACCGAAAGGCAGTCTGGGAAAGCGGCGCCGCGGATGACATCACAGATGCATGAGAGGACGTTGAAAGCGCCTGGCGGGGCCAGCCGGGAATCACATGCGTAGATGACCTACCCTTGGCCGTTCCGGGTTAAACCATTCGGCACACGGACAAGGGGAGGGCAGCGATAGGTTGAACCATTCTGGAGGAAGGGAAAGAGAAGAAGCGGACCGCGGGTATTCGCAGCGTGGGAAAGCAAAGGATTGAACCACCGGTAGGAGGGAGGGTAAGGATCAAACCATTGCGAGAACTGGTAGGGGAATGGACTGGAACCGGGAGGCAATTCATTCCGGGCGTGGGAAATAGCGTGAGATAGGTGCGAAGCAAAGGGGAGCCCCAATAAACCACGATTGGCTGAACCCTGGCTGATGAAACAAGCCACGATGGTTGGGCTTGCCCAAACGGGCCCATGCTGCCGCCTTCATGGCTTTCTCCTGCCAGAATGCTCCTAGATGGCTTGGACTACAAATCTCATCAGCCAGGGGAGGGCATGATGGGACCTGTAGTTCAAAGGCATCATAATTCCCATTGCTTTTAACCTTAATATAGAGCAGGGCTCTCCAAACCTGGCAACATTAAGACTTGTGGACTTCAACTCCCAGAATTCCTTAGCCAGCTATACTGGCTAGGGAATTCTGGGAATTTCCCCCAAATGTTAAAGTTACTAAGTTTGGAGATCCCTATATAGAGGTTGACCGCCTTACAGAGCTTCCAGATTTCATGGCAGTGTACCTTGGGACCTGCTTCCATTTACAAGTAGTCCTCGACTTACAACAATTCACTTAGTGACCATTCAAAGTTATAACAGCACTGAAAATAGTGACTTATGACCGTTTTTTACACTTAATAACCACAAGGTCACCTGATCAAAATTCAGACGCTTGGCAACTGACTCATATTTATGACAGTCGCAGTGTCTCAGGGTCATGTGATCCCCTTTTGAGACCATCTAACAAGTGAAGTCAATGGGGGAAGCCTAATTCACTTAACGACCCTGTGACTAATTTAACAACTGCAGCAGCTTAACTGCAGTTGTGAAACTGCATTAAACACTTAACAAATGTTTTTTTAGCAACATAAATTTTTGGCTCAGTTGAGGACTGCTTGTATTTTTATTTTTATTGTTTTTGCATTTTCCTCTGCCAAAGCTCTCCGCCTGTTTGATTGACAGCCCTATATTTTGCATGCTTGCTAGCCATGTTAAAAGTTTTATACTTCTTGGAATTTGGTGTAATATTTCAGCACCACAGGAGCAGTTTTAAATTATACGACTTTTAAACTGGTTAATTTTAGCAGGTTTGATAGATGGATTGTGTATCTTTTTTTTCCTCTTGGTATGTCTAGTGGTTGGCTATTGAAAATTAGGGAGCGAATTTAAATAAGTAATGGGCCAAATCACAATTTTGCAAACGAAGATATTTCCATCTAACTTGCAACTTTTTAAATTTCTTGCATTTCTTTGCTTGTTCATTCATTTTTTTTGCTACCCATGCACGACTAACCTGTATTGGGGATGAAAAGCCACTCTAAAATTTTATTTCCAACATTGGAGGCACAAAATAACAGATCCAAAGATTGTAACATGATTTATTTTTTTATCTTCTTCCACTTCTCAAGCGCTTCGCATTATGGCTCTGAAAAAAAGCCCAGCATTTTAATCCTCTTAGGAATTCCTGATCAGGATCTATTCCCAAAGTCTCATTGCACGTCAGAATGGCAGCTATAAGCAGGAGTTTAAGGTATTTATCATGTTCCCATAACAGTCTTAACAGAAATTCTATAGACTTGCAATCCAGAATTGAAATTTTTACAGCAGTGATATTCTGAAAAGGGTATATCTTGGAATATTTAAAAAAGAGTTACTGCAGTGTTGGTAACTTTAAGATGGATGGATTTCAAATCCCAGAGTTCTCCACCAGCATGCTACGTAGAGAATTTTGGGGCTTGAAGTCCACCCCTCTTAAATCATGCTGGCTGGGGGATTCTGGGAATTGAAGTCCATACCTTTTGAAATACGCCATTCTGTGTTGTCTGAATTGGTTTCAGCATCCTGCAGGTCGAGAATCTGTCCAGATGTCTTCTCAGGGCTTGTTGGCTTCACACAACGCCCAATCCTCTGAATTCCAATCGGACGTCCATCGCTTGCTTTCCAAGATCGAAGTACGCTCGGCTGTATCCGGTCCTCCTGATTAGACTGGACGGATCTACTGTACATCTCCGTTACAAAGAGCCGAGGCAAATCCTGCAGGTGGGAATTAAGCCCCCTGGCTTTCTTTGCAGTGACAGGATAGGACTGCATAAACCATGTTGCAACCATCTGACTTGTTTCTGAGGCCCATCTGGCCCATTGCAGACAATGGGCTCGTTTAACGACTGCAGAGTCTTGTAGCAGCCATGGTGACCACCACAAAAAAGTCACAAAATTGGGTCAGATATTTGATGACCCACTTAATGGCCAGCATAACTTAGGACCTCAGTTCTGGGCTTAATGGTAGTCGTAAATCAATGGTAGTTATATAGGGATTTGTGGTAGTTTTGTTGGTTTATTTTATTATTTCTTCTTACTGACAGAGGGGGAGGAAAACAGCTGAGGGTTGTGTGGGACTGCAGATACATATACACACGCACACACGTACACACACCATATAATATATAGGAAGTCCTCGACTTACAACAGTTTGTTTAATGACCATTCGAAGTTGCAGCGGCACTGAAAAAAAGTAACTGATGACTATTTTTCACCCTTATGATAGCAGTCTTAGTCATGTGATCGAAATTCAGACACTTAGCAACTGACTCACAGTTGACGGTCACAGTGTCCTGAGGTCAGGTGATCCCCTTTTGTGACTCTCTGACCAGCAAAGTCAATGGGGAAGCCTGGTTCACTAAATGACCATGTTGCTAATTTAACCGCAGTGATTCACTTAACAACATTGGTAAGAAAAGTTGTAAAATGGGGTGAACCTCACTTAACAGATTTCTCACTTAGCAAAATAAATTTTGGTCGTAGGTTGAGGACCGCTTGTAGTCACACAAACTCACAACACAGCAGGAATCTGTGTGTCATACATTTTTCTACTTCTTTTGTAACTTGCATCACCTTATACAAGAGATGGAAATTTAAAAATTTAATAATACAGGTAGTCCTTGACTTACAACCATTCGTTCATTGACCATTTGAATTCACAGCAGTGAAAAAAATGACTTATGACTCTTTTTCGCGCTTATGACCTTAGCAGAATCCCTAGGGTCTCGTGATCTAAATCCAGCCTCTGCCACCTGACTCGTATTTATGACGGTCGCAGTGTCCCGGGGTCATGCGATCCCCTTTTCTGACCTCCTGATAAGCAAAGTCAATGGAGAAACCAGATTCACTTAGCGACCATATGACTAACTTAACAGCTGCATGATTCTCTTATGGCAAGAAAGTTCATAGAATGGGGCAAAACTCATTTAACTGTCTTGCTTAGCAATACAAATTTGGGCTCAATTGTGGCCGTAACTCGAGGACTATCTGTAATAATAAATGTGTTTTGAAGTCAAAAATAGCCTTTGGAACTCAACCTGCCAAAACAGGTGTAAGATACTCAAAGCAACACAGGCCGGCTAATAAGTGGGTTGAAAATTGAATTGGATAGTCTTCAAGGGCAGCCCCAGTCAGGTGTCCCGTAGCAGTAGTCTAGCCATCTGTCAGCCCAGCTACTGAGTGATGTTTTTTTACCCACTTAGATACCCGTAGACCTCAACAGCCTCCCCGAGGCCGAAAGGAAAAGTCGGTTGAGGAGGAAGAACTTGATGAAGTCCAAAAAGGAAGAAGTAGTTGCAACTTTCGAAGACGAGTTTCAACTGGAATATTATGAGAAATTTTGGAATAAAAAGTGAGGGGGGGGTTGTTTTTGGAAGTAAGAAAAACAAAATTCTATGGCAGCAAGTTATGCAACCCACCCACAAATAAAGAGATTTCTTTGTAATTGCTCTTGTTGTGTTTTGGGGGGAAGTGTTAATTTGTTTGAAAGAGGAAGACATTTGTGATATGGGTTAGTAAGTATCTCTTGTAAACATTTAATCTTGTACAGATTAAATTCTTGGTTTAATCTGTAATAGAATTTACAGGTTGTCCTTGAGTTACAGTCATCCATTTAGTGACTGTTTTAAGTCACAACAGTGTGGAAAACTGAGTTACAACTGGTCCTCGCAGTTATGACTGTTGCAGCATCCCCATGGTTACATATCAAAATTTGTACCCTTGGTAGTTGGCTTGTTTTTGCAGTCATGTGACTGCCATTCGTATCTTGCCAGCTGGCTTCTGATAATGCAAAGGAATCTGGGTTCGTTTAATGACTGAGTGATTCACTTAACAATGCAATGATTCACTTTACAATCATAAAAATGGTCATAAAATTGGGTGCGACTCTCTTCCAAAATTGTCTTGCTTAGCAATTACAATTCTGGTCAAAAAAGAAAAAAAAATAGGAGCAGTAGACTCAGAAAGCTCAAAGTGCCCAAGGAGCTGCTGATCCAGTTTTACAGAGGAATTATTGAGTCTGTCATCTGCACCTCTATAACTGTCTGGTTTGGTTCTGCAACCCAACAGGACAGACACAGACTCCAGAGGATAATTAGGACTGCAGAAAAAACAGTTGCTACCCACCTGCCTTCAATTGAGGACCTCTATATTGCACAAGTCAAAAAGAGGGCTGTGAAAATATTTACACACCCCTCACATCCTGGACATAAACTGTTTCAACTCCTTCCCTCAAAATGACGCTATACAGCCCTGCACACCAGAACAACTAGACCACATGAACCGTTTTTTCCCTGAACGCCATCACTCTGCTAAACAAATAATTCCCTCAACACTGTCAACTTATTTACTGCATTAGTATTCCTCTCATCCTTCCTTCCTAGTACCTCCCTCTTCCCACATGACTATAACATGTTGCTTGTATCTTTGCAATTTATATTGTTTGTTTCCTAGTATGATTTGATTGCTTATTAGTAATCTATGACTATCACTTAAGTGTTGTATCTTATGCTTCTTGACGAATGTATTTTTATGAACACTGAGCATTTGCACCAAGACAAATTCCTTGTGTGTCCAATCACACTTGGCCAATAAAAGAATTCTATTCTAGACCAGAGTTTCTTAACTTAGATCACTTTTAAGATGCATGCCAGCTGGAGAATTTTGGGAATTAAAGTCCATACCTCCTAAATGGGCCACATTTGAAAAACCCTGATGTTGCTGAACCTATATTCCAGGAGTCTTCAAACACGACAGCTTTAAGACTGGTGGACTTCAACTCCCAGAATTCCTTCTTCAGCCATGTTAGCTCAGGAATTCTGGGAGTTGAAGTCCACAGGTCTTAAACTTGCCAAGTTTGAAGACCTTTGCTAGATTCACTGCCTAAATCAAGGATATTTTCAAACATAAACAGGTTCTCGCTCTTCTAAAATATTTGGGAGACTTAAGTATCTGAGGCTTACCTCGCAGGGCTGTCGTTAAAGTGAGATGACGAACCAGTAAACTCCGTATCTGCAGCGCTATTTGGGGTCTTCTCTCTTTACAAGGCATGCCTAAATTAGCTTTTTATCAAGGTTGGGGATTGCAACATCTTTGCTAGCTAAGGAAGATGGACATTGTAGTCATACCCAAAATCCTCGGGAGGCGGGGTGGGGGGGAGAAGTGGCCTCCATCTCAATGCCCCCAGAAACACCTTTTTCTTCTTCCTGAGGAAAAAGAGCAGAAAACTACGCTGCCTGGATTTCTGCAACCATTGTCCACGACACCCTTGCCGGCTGGGGATCATGGGAGTTGGACTACTAACCCCCCCCCCCCCCCAGCACCAATGGGACACCTCAAATGCCCATCCGGCTGGGCGTTCTGCAAACAACTGTTCCCAACAAACCCGACGACGCCGTTGTATGTGTGTGCGTGCGCGCGCGCCTGCGCGCGTGGGGACTACAAAACCCAACATCCCCAGCCACTGCAAATTCCCCAAGTGGCTGGAAAAAATTACTCCAGAGTTGGAGGGGGGGGGGAACATTGCTTCATTGCCCCTCAAGCCCGCTTTTTTCTTTTTTCTTTTTAAAAAAACAAATTAAAAACTTCTGCCAAGTGGAGGCGGTCGTAGCGAAAGGAATTTTCAACGAGACATTTTCCCCTCTCATCCCCCCGCTCCTTGGGCCGATTGGTCCAGCCCGCTTCGTCGTCGTTTCCCCCCCCCCATGAGAACGGATGGTCCCGCCCAAGCTCGCGGAAGCGACGCCTGGGTTTTTGCACGTGAAGCTGCAGTTAAGATTGCTGGGGTGGGCTGAACCGGTTGTCGGGTTTGGGGTGGGGCTCCCCTTAAACGAGAGGACTCCTTGCGATGCACCCCTTTTTCTCCTTTGCAATGCGGTGGGGAGACCGTGCACCAGCCCCGGGGTCTCTACAAACCGGGGGAATGTGATATCCCACCTTCCCCAGCGGGGTGGGGTGCGTCCCAGCTAGAGTTGGGCGAGAGGAAGTGGGGTGCGGGGTAGCATTCATTGAAGATTCGTGGGGTTCCTGGGCTCCCAATGGTCGCTGTCCGGTGTAATGTGTGTGTGGGGGTCCACCTGGTAGAATTGCACCCCTTTGCATGTTTGGGGTGAGGAAAGGGGGGGGCGTGACATAATTCCGGGGTCTCCACTTCTCAACACTTTTAATGCATTGTTTTTAAACCTCAGCTACTTTAAGAGGCATGGACTTCAACTCCCACAATTCCCCAGCCAGCTGGGGAATTCTGGGAATTGAAGTCCACAGTTCTTAAACTACCCAAGATTGAAAACAGTGGCCTATGACCTTCTTTTGACTATGTTTTTTTCTCTAAAATTTGGACTGACACCACATTTGAAACAACAGACGCTTCAAGCCATGGTGGAACTCATACTCCTTGACTTACAACCTTTCATTTAGTGACCGAAGTTACACCAGTCACTGAAAAAAAGTGACTCGTGACCAAAACCTGGTTGCTTGGCAACTAGCTGCTATTTATACGACGGACACGGTGTCCCTGGGTTATGTAATCCCCTTTTGTGGGGAAACCAGATTCCCTTAACAACCGTGTGCTACCTGGGCACGTAACTTGCACTGATTCACTTAACAACCATGGCAAGAAAGGTTGTAAAATGGGACAAAACTCCCTTAACTTGCTTACCAGCAGAAATTTTGGGCTACATTGTCGTAACTTGAGGACTACCTGTCTAATACTGGTCTTCCTTGGGAAAATCATGAATACAGTAAGCGAACTTTCTCTAGCTCGGCGGTTTTGTGACTAGAATGGAGTTTAACCTACTTTAAACTCTCTTCTTTTTTAGATCCTGGTTAAGGCTCCACCATGTTTGGCTCCTCCCGAGGTGGCGTGAGGGGAGGGCAGGACCAGTTCAAATGGGAAGATGTGAAGACAGACAAACAACGTGAAAACTATCTTGGTTAGCTTTTCTGATTGATGGCTTGTTCAATCAGCTCCTGTGAA